>OX381626.1:10000-1210000 GCA_947459985.1 Diloba caeruleocephala
CTTCTTAACGTCATAAGGAAAATCGGCCCAACAAAAGCGCCTGGTGAAGATGGATTTACCGCAGACATCTGTCTACGCACCATTACAAACTCAGACGGCCTGTTTCTCTCTATCCTCAACAAGTGCCTGCAACTGCGTCACTTTCCAAAAATATGGAAACTGGCAATCATAAGGATTATCCCAAAACCACAGAAAGCAGATTATTCAGCGCCAAAGTCCTACAGACCAATTGGACTCCTACCCGTATTTGGCAAAATACTGGAAAAGCTGTTCACCAACAGACTGACCTGGCACCTAGGAAATCATGGACTATTGAATAAAAGCCAATACGGGTTCATGCCCCAAGTGAGCACTGAGGACGCAGTGAACCTGATCCGCAGTGAGGTTGCTGAAAAGAAGATCGTAGCGGTCGTCTCACTGGACATTGAGGGGGCCTTTGATAGTGCTTGGTGGCCCCTAATCAAAAGCCAGCTGATATCTAAAAATTGTCCAGAAGATCTTCTACTGTTAGTCGATAATTATTTATCGGACAGAACAGTTCGAGTGCAATATGCAGGAGAACAGATCACCAGACCGACCAATAAGGGATGCATACAGGGATCTACTTGTGGACCGCTTATGTGGAACATACAGCTGGATCCCCTACTGAACAAAGTGCAAGAACTGGATGCTCATGTTCAAGCGTTTGCGGACGATATCTTAGTCGTCGCTTCTGCCTCAACAACGACTGATTTAAACGTCAAAATTAACACAGCCTTGAAATGCATTGCTGACTGGGATAAAGATAGTAAGATGCGCTTCGCAGCACATAAAACTCAGGCTATAGTCGTCACTAAACGTCTCAAATTCGACGCCCCCCACTTTGAAATAACTGGAGTCCAGATCACCATCTCCAACGAGTTAAAAGTTTTGGGTCTTACAATAGACTCAAAACTCATCTTTAAAACTCATCTCCAGAATGTCTGTAATAAGGCGGTAGGAATATATCGTGCTGTTTCATCGGCCACCAGAGCAAGCTGGGGTCTTAGTCCGGAAATAACAAGATTACTATATACAGCGGTGGTTGAACCGATAGTGTTGTACGCGGCTAGTGTCTGGGCGCCTATAATAGAAAAGAAGTATGCGAGAGTAAGGCTAAACCAACTGTCACGTAAATTCGCCATTTTAATATCGAAGGCGCATAGAACTGCCTCGCATACTTCGGTACTCTGTCTAGCTGGAATTCTGCCTCTCGACCTTAGAGCAAAGGAATCAGCGGAACTTTATGAGCTCAAACGAGGTAAACCATACCCAGAACTACCAGGATTCAATGTGGAACGTAGAGTTAGCCCATTCGAACTGCCCCATCCTGCAGAAAGAACCCCGATTCAGTTCAGACTTTTGAATACACAAGAGGATGTCGACGAAATAGATAACACAGCACCCAAATTATTCACGGATGGCAGTAAAATGGATGGCAGGGTCGGAGCTGCAGTCACTTGGTGGGAGGTTGGAGCGGAGGTCCGTAAAACCAACTTCATATTAGCCCCACACTGCTCCGTTTACCAAGCCGAATTGGCTGCTGTGTTACGCGCCGTCGAAATGATTAACAAAAGCCAGACAACGAACCTAGCCAATGTATTAAGTGACTATAGATCCGCCCTGGAATCCATCTCAAACCCAGAACACACAAGTCCTATTGTCCATGAGATCCAAACAAGAATAAAAGACATGAAAGCCAAAAACAAGACAGTTTGCTTCTACTGGATCAAGGCACACGCAGGAGTGCTTGGAAATGAAAGAGCTGACGACCTGGCGAAGGAAGCTGCCATGAAGAAAAAGACTAGCCCAGTGTATGATGGTATCCCTGTATCCTTCCTTAAATACTCATTGAGACAGAAGACAATCGATACTTGGAACCAAAGATACCAAGAGGCGGAAACGGGCAAGATTACCAAACTTTTCTTCCCTAACATACCTGAATTTTGTGTTTGTTGTTTGTGTCGTATAAGCACGTGAAAAAGGGTCAATAAATAATAATATTCATAGTAGGAGTTAATAATAACATCGTCTACATAGATCAAGTCATGTCTTCCATGAACTTAAGTCAGCTAAGCGTGGCCAGCAGCGAACTAGCGGTAGTCTCCTTGGAACAGAGCAAACCCACCGAATGTAGCGATTACGTACACCAGCAGCTGTCCACCACAGATGTGGCAAACCAGCTCCTCAACGACGCCAAGGCTCAACTGGTACTATCCGGGAACCTGAAAGCCAGCATTAAAACGGTAGTCAGCAATAGCCTGACATGCTTATACGATATCGTCCTACGCCAAAACCTCGAGAATAAAAACCTTTTACTTCTGTTGGAAAAAGCCAAGCTTCAGAGACAGGAAGATCTTCTACAGCGAGAGACTGAGCATGCTAAACAACTATTGGCTTTAGCAGAAACTAAAAACACAAGCGTTGGCGTATCGGTAGACGAGGTCCTAGTAGAAATTAAATCCCTCGCAACACGATTAGAACAGCTGACCTCCAGTGCGGGCGCTTTGCCCATAGGTACGGATGTTCACGGCGCCGATCGAGTTTTGTCTGAAGTGAGGGAACTCAAAACCGAGGTTAGGGATGCGCTCCAGACAGTGGTGGAGACGGCAGGTCCGATAAGGGCAGCTGTCGAGACACTGAGAGCCAACATCCGGGAACAACCTACGGACTCTTCCCACTCTACAAACAGACTATACGGACCAGAAAGCGCTGCTACTAGAAAGCCCTCTTACGCTGACATGGCAATGAAACCCCGACGCGCAGTGATCATCGAATCTATCGACCCACGGAAAACAAGCGAAGACATCATATCAGACATCAAGAAAGGAGTAGATGTGGTGGAATTAGGAATTGCTGTCAGCGGACTCCGAAAGGGGAGAAACAACAAGGTTATTATCACAATGGAATCAGACACAGATAGAGCTACAATGAGCAAAGCTATTAAACAATGCAACCAGGAATATACTGTGACAGAGCCAAACCTTAGACATCCACAGCTTAGGCTAATCGGAGTGACGAACGATTTCACTGATGAAAATCTCGTCAATAATATAAGGCAACAGAACGCTAGCATCCTCGGAGAATCGGCAAACGACACCCTCAAGGTGCTCAGAAGAACAAAGCACAGGAATTCGTGTCTTTGCAACGTGGTTGTGGAAGCCAGTCCAAGAATATGGCAAGCCCTCAGGAATACGAGAGTTAGAGTTATAGTTATTAATAGTTGGAGTTATAGATCAGTCCCCGATTAAACAGTGCTTTAAGTGCTTGGGTTTCGGCCATGAGGCCAGAAACTGTACACAAGACCATCAGAAATGCGGATACTGTGCTGAAACCCACGACACCAGGAACTGCCCACGTCAGACACCACCCAAATGCGTGAACTGCAAACCGGGGACGGATCAGGTGCATCCAGCTTACAGTGAGCAGTGCCCAGAGTGGCGTAAATATGACCGGTTGTCCCGATCAATCATAAGCTACTGTTAACGAATCGGACACCGAAATAAACAATACAGGCAATTTGATAATAAACAGTACTCCGTTAAAAATCCTGCAAGCGAATCTTGGCAGAGGCCTCGCTGCAACCCAAGAGTGTCTCAATGAGGCACTAGACCACAAGTACTCCATCATGCTCCTGCAAGAACCATACATTGGGAATCGTGGGTATGCCAAATTGGGTTCTCACAAAATAATTCAATCCTCATGCAGGGAAAAACCAGTCAAATCAGCGATCGTCATTGTTAACGACAGGCTCATTATAACTGAACATCCTGAAATTCGTAGTCAGAACGTCGCTTGCGTGGTTTTAAGACTCGGTAAAATTAGCGTGGGCATTGTCTCGGTGTATCTGGAGGGAACAGAATATATGGAACCATACCTGCAGCATATCCAAAGAGCCATCCAACATATAGGCACGCCACATGTAATTCTGGCTGGCGATGTCAATGCTAAAAGTTGCTGGTGGGGAGAACGCGAGGAAGACACCAGGGGAACTGCGTATATGGAACTGCTGGCCCAACTGGACATGTCTATTCTGAACTCAGGATCATCACCTACCTTCAGCACTTTCCGCAACAGCAGAACGTATGAGAGCATTGTCGATGTGACTGCATGCACTAATGCAGTCTTACCCAGGATCAGAAACTGGAAACTAGATACGAACCTTGTCACGACGTCGGATCATAGATCCATAACATTTGAACTTCATCCAGACCCACAAACCGAAATAGCACCAAGGCAAACAACGAGGAAGTACAAGACGAAGGCGGCAGACTGGTCGGCCTTCGGAGATCGTATGAAGCAAGAGCTATCAAACCAGAATATTACTGTGGAAACATGTAACCTAATACGTTCTCCAGAGGGTCTCAACAGCCTGGTTGCCACGTTCACAAAAATCGTCACTACCGTCTGTGATCAAACCATACCTCCCATTGGTAGTAGAAAGCCCAAGAAAATAAACTGGTGGACGAATGAGCTACAGCACCAGAAACAGGATGTGATAAGGCGTCGTAATAAGATTCGTAAAGCAAACCCTCAGAGGAGACCTTTTCTTGTGGGTGAATATCTTACAGCACTAGAACAATATAAAGAGAATATAACCAAAACTAGACTCTCAAGCTGGAAGGATTATTGCACTGGACAGGAGAGGGACACCATGTGGGAAAAATTTTATAAGGCACTGACTATAACAAATCGTCAAAGCGATTGTCTATTGAAAGACCAAAATGGGAAACCACTGGACAATCAGCATCATTACTGGCGGACACATTTTATCCCGAAGATGACCAAACGACGGACGACCCAAATCAGGCTAAATTGCGAAAAGACACTCAGACCCACATCTCAACGCTAAAGCAGAAACAGGCAACGAGCCCCTCCAAACCCACCACCCCCTTCACTAACGACGAACTTCTTAATGTTATAAGAAAAATTGGTCCATCAAAGGCCCCTGGAGAAGATGGATTTACCGCAGACATCTGTCTACGTGCCATCACCAACACAAACGGCCTGTTTCTCGCTATTCTTAACAAGTGCCTAGACATGAGCTACTTCCCTACAATATGGAAACAGGCAATTATCCGGATCATTCCGAAAAAACTAAAAGACGACTACTCGGTGCCTAAGTCCTACAGACCTATTGGACTCCTGCCCGTTTTTGGCAACGTGCTTGAAAAACTCTTTACAAATAGACTAATGTGGCATCTAGGTAATCAAGGGCTTCTGAATAAACGTCAGTACGGGTTCATGCCCCAGGTGAGCACAGAGGACGCACTTTACGACGCCGTGAACCTTATCCGACGCGAAGTGGCTGCGAAGAAAATCGTTGCGGTCGTCTCGTTGGACATTGAAGGGGACTTTGATGGTGCCTGGTGGCCTCTCATCAAAAGCCAGCTTATACATAAGAAATGTCCCCTGGACGTTCTTCTGCTGGTTGATAGTTATCTATCGGAAAGATCAGTCAGAGTACAGTATGCAGGGGAACAAATTGACAGATCAACAAACAAGGGATGCATTCAGGGGTCTACTTGTGGACCACTTATGTGGAACTTACAGCTGGAACCTCTATTAAATAAAACCGAACAATTGGAAGCTCATGTTCAAGCCTTTGCTGACGACATCCTAGTCATTGCCTCCGCTTCAACAACTGCCGAATTAAACCATAAAATTAATGCAGCCTTAACATGCGTAGCCCACTGGGGATTAGACAGCAAAATGCGCTTTGCAGCCCACAAGACCCAGGCCATAATCGTAACTAAACGTCTAAAATTCCACACCCCCCGTCTTGAGATGTCTGGAGTCCCGATCACCATCTCCAGCGAGCTGAAAGTTTTGGGGCTCACAATAGACTCAAAGCTTATATTCAGATCTCACCTCCAGAATGTCTGCAACAAGGCGGTTGCAATCTACCGGGCTGTGTCGTCGGCTACTAGAGCAAACTGGGGCCTTAGTCCAGAGATAACGAGGTTGCTGTACACAGCGGTGGTCGAACCGATCGTTCTATATGCGGCAAACGTCTGGGCGCCCATAATAGACAAGAAGTATGCGAGAGCAAGGCTAAATCAACTATCACGGAAATTCGCCATCTTAACATCAAAAGCGCATAGAACTGCCTCGCATACTTCGGTGCTCTGCCTGGCTGGGATTCTCCCACTCGATCTCAAGGTTAGGGAATCTGCTGAGCTATATGAACTCAAACATGGCAAGCCATACTCAGAGCTACCGGGGTCAGTAGTGGAACGTAGAATCAGCCCGTTCCAACTGCCACATCCTGCGGAGAGGGTCCCCATTCGGCATGAGCTTCTTAGGACACAAGATGATGTCAACAAAATAGGCAACACGGCGCCCAGACTCTTCACAGATGGCAGCAAAATGGATGGCAAGGTCGGTGCTGCAGTCACTTGGTGGGAAAATGGAGCGGAGGTGCGTAAAACCAACTTTGTGTTAGCGCCTTACTGCTCTGTATATCAGGCTGAGTTGGCGGCATTATTACGCGCCGTAGAAATGGTCCTAAAGAGTAAGGACACATACATGGCCAACATCCTAAGTGACTCCAGATCCGCACTGGAATCTATAGAAAATCCCGAACATACAAATCCCACCGTCTGTGGGATCCAGTCCAAAATAAAAGAAATGCGAACAATGAAAAAAACAGTTAACTTCTATTGGGTCAAGGCACATGTGGGTATGCCTGGCAATGAAAGAGCAGATGAGTTAGCGAAGGAAGCCACCCGCAGGAAAAAGACCGGTCCAGCATATGATGAAATCCCCGTGTCCTTCCTCAAATACTGTCTGAGACAAAACACTATAGACTCTTGGAACCAAAGGTACGAGAAGGCGGAAACCGGAAAAATCACCAAACTCTTCTTCCCCAATATACAGGATTCATATAAAATTATTAAACAGACCAAGATGTCAAACGTCTTAGCGCAATTGTTCACTGGGCACGGTGGTTTCAAGGAATATCTGCACCGATTCAAGCTGGCCTGTACCCCTAACTGCATCTGCGACACAAATACACCTGAGACAGTTACCCACATATTAGACGAATGTCCGAGATTTGGATTTTGGATGACTACCACCCGGCTCGCCACGCCCGCGCTATGCCTTTACTCACGCTATTATCCTCGCTACCTACTCGTTGCTTTTTAATGGCCTATTTTTATAGCGTCAAGTTGGAGCCGGCATAGCGTTTGTTATAAGTTGCGTGAATATAGCGCGCTATTTAATCGCGCTAGACGCTATATTAACCACCACTACATAAAATATATTTATAAAATATTCGGTTTCGGTATTCAAACTACAAGATAGTAGGGCTAGAGACTTAGGGACTGTAGGGTAAAACTAGGGACTTAGGGTGTGGTAGAAAGTCAGATAGGGAGTATTACTTAACTTACGTTCGGGACGTTGGTCAATAAACATTGGCCCTCGCCCGTACAACTTGGTCCTTCGAGCATTTGAATACGCGGTCCTCTTGTCCCCGTAGGTATGACTGACTGATACTTTGACGTACATCAGGCTAGCGTATCCAACAAGCGCTAGTATTGTTGTATGTTAAAAGACTGACCAACTTAGTTAGTACCGGTCTCTCACAAGCGGGTCGCCCCGGTATTTTAGAAGTCGCATATACCGTATCGAGAATTTAGAGCGCAACTAAGTTCCTTTAATTTTTATCTCATATTTATTATACTTAGTAATATATATATAATATATATTATACTTAGTTATATGGGCAGTAAGATCATGATGGAGATACAGGAAATTATAATGATAAGTCAAGAAGCCAGTTTCAAGGAGATTAACCAAGTATTCAGGAACATCAGAAAAGATTCTGCGTCAAGAAAAACACTGAAGCACATCTCAGAAAGAAGAATTCGACTGACGGAATTTTTTACTATAACCTCCAACAATCACGTACGTATAATACACCAGTTTTATGAACCAGAAGGCATAGAACACCAAGAACAAGTTTAACAACTCGGCAAGAATTAATCTGCTATTATATCGCATCAACTACATAAAGAAAAATTTACAAAAAGCAGCGCTACCAGTGCACGCGATTAAAATCGTTGTCAGCACAACAACGCATTAGGGAAATAAATGAAAATCATACGTGCAGAAATTGTTTAATGCATAATATCATCGAAAACATGTTACAGTATTAAAGTATGCAATTATTGCGGAAAACAAGGTCACCATTCGTTGTTACATATTAACCGCCAAAATATGACACAGTTTAATAATTCGAACTCAAAAAACTATAACAGTATGTGTGTGAAAAAATAACAATTCCATCCCCTCGCCTAGCAGTAAACCTGTGACGAAAACTATGTCCAACACGTCTACTAATAACATAAGTGATACAACAAAAACAGCGCTGCTGGCGACAGCCCTAGTGCAAGCAACCGCTATAGATGGAACATCAGAAGCATCGCTTTGCATAGAAGAAGTAGCCCAGCTACCTCGCTGCAAAAAACAAACCGGAATAATCGGGATTGCTGACGAGAAACCTAAGACATCGAACCATTGTATCGATGTCAAGCTACAACCACGATTTCCTAGTGAATATAAGCTACCAGTCACGCTTATTATTCTACCAAAAGTAACTGGTTCCTTACCAAAGAAAACCTTACAACAATTACAAACTGTTTAGAAAATAAACTAATTGCAGATCCTACATACTACAAATGCGGCCCGCATCTGCATAGAAATCTCTGAATATAAATAATATTGGGTGCTCAAGAATACAGCAACTTATTACTAAACCGGTTACACAAGATTTAAGACGGAATTATCGCTCAAAATGCTGAATTTGGGTGGAGTTTATCCGGAACTTACAGTAACTCTACTACTAATAATATATGACAATTATTAGTATGATTACTCACACGAACAAATCACTACAATAAAAAAAATTGGGACCTAGAAGAAGTTCCTGAGAAATACAAAGTCACCAATGACGAACGAACTAATGTAAGAAATCCAAACGGAACTTACAGGAAGGGAACCCCTTTCAAAAATTCCAACAGGGTTTAGGGGAATTCCCGCAAAATGTACAACTACTACTACCAAAGAAAAACATTCCTCACCAGCCAGTGATCAATAAAGATTCACTGACTAACAAGTTACGAGTCGTATTTGATGCGTCAAACAAGTCGAACTCACACATAAGCGTAAACAACGTTACCTCATATCACACGTGAGTAACAAACTATATAAAATATTTTAATAAAAATACTATTCAAATTATCTATAGAATAATATTCTCGAACAAAACACAGGCCAAGCAAACAAAAGAGACAACGCATATATTCTGTTATAGGTGCGACAAAGACATCGAGTACAGTACTTTTACTCTCGTAGTTTTTCTATCTTCTTTCTTAGGTGTGTAGTTTTATAGCTTTATACCTACATTCAGCGCCATTTAATATGGACGGACGTAACATATCTATGGTATAATATCATTGGTACCTTTGTACTTATTCTTTGGTAGTGAACTGAGATAAGAGGTCAATGCCCCCATTAGTTGTTTGAGGTTGTGTTGATTTTGGGATGCCAGATGTCAATGTCAAACAAACCAATCTGTCAGTCATTCCTTGGGCTAGTACTTAGGTTTTTATAAGAAATCATGGGTATCCTCTATTAAATCATATCATTTACTTTTTACATATTTTGTTTTGAACTTTGCCTACAAAATGATAAAGTAACGCGTGCACATGACATATTCAACATACAACTAAACTGAGGGAACGCCTGCGTAATCAAAGTGTTCGTTACTAGTGGGTCACTGTCGCCGCCACGGACTACCACACAATATGCAGTGCGAGATCGTGGTGCGTGCGGCGACTGCGCGGGACACGGAGGCACGCGCCGCGCTCGTGCGCCGCGGCATCACCGACTATGATCTAGACGCGTTCTTGATGTTCTTTTTCCAAGAGGTAATTCACCAATTTGCGTTATTTAAGAGCTGGTTGAATACTTCCACTCCGCCAAACTACTTGTATTATTATTTACGCTGGCGCACACAGGTGGATTTTATAAAATTTCTGCCCAAAAACTCAATATTAAGGTCCACCACAAGTGTTCATGTGACTTATTTCTTGGATCTGAAAGGTTTTCCATAGCTAATCACAGTCCGTGTTATAATTTGAATTAATGTTGACTTATCAGCCACTATCCTAAATGCCAACTTTTGCAAAACAAAACATTTATATGATGATGATATTGATGATAAATAGGTGATTGTAGTGGTTATATTGAATTGCAGTTCTGAAGGTAAGTATGTATAATTGATGTCATATTTTTATGATTTTCATCTGATGATAGAATCAAAAGTAGACATTTCATACCATTGGTATGACTTATCTCACATTAGCTGGAAGATGGGCAACAGCATGCTTTGAGTATATTTACAGTTCATAAACTTCGATTGCTATCTTGCGCGCAAAGTGTTGCGACAATGGCATAACCCATTGAGCAGTATGAGCTCACAACACAGACCGGTTGTTGTGGAGATCTGAGGCCTGTCTCCAGCAGTAGAGATTTTTCAGCTGAAATCATGATCCAATACAGTACATGTTACGACATAGCACTCAAAAAATAAATCTTATCTTGTTAGTGACTAGCCACATGGGTTTGAATCAGGCTACCAAGTAATTTAGTTTTAGTTAAGTATGTGCTACTTTCTTATAAATTTAATATATAATAACTATTAATATTTTACTATATTTAAATAGTTACACGGAAGAAGAAAAGAAAATACTAATAAATTTTGCAGGAAATGGATCTTTTCGTAGACAAAATTATACCTGGTTTCAGAATTACCAATTACTGTAATATAGCTAAGATATTTTCTATTATGATGAAGATTCTGTGGAAATACTAGGATTATTTTTAATATTTTGGCTCTCACCAGTACATTTCCTTTAAAACAAATCAAGTTAAATATTCAATTTGAAGACTGCTGTCATTAATTTATTATCAGACACTACCCATGCTTTTCCGTACATCTATCTGTATATACGTAACATATTATTTCATGGATATAAAATAATCAAAAATGTATACAGCCTTAGGTTTACTATCAGATGAAGTTAAGAAGCATAAAATAAGGAAAAAATATACAATTATATACATATTATATGTTCTATTACACTATAGAACTTTTTTTTTTTAGTTGTTGTTATCAAATTAGCAAATTTGTAGTAATACATTCAAAAATCCTCGAGATTTGTTTGCTATTCTTCAAGAAAGTAGGTAATATCTTCAAAAGTCAATCAATTAGTAGGTATTGTAGTTAGGTACGTATACATACATTCGTACGCATTACATCAATGCGCGAAGTCATTACCTATAACTAAGATGAACTGACCGTTTGTAGCCCACCTACCTAAGGCCGTCAATATGGCTACTTTAAAAAAATATATACATGTGTGAATGTGTCCTTGCTAAAAATCATAAGTTTTGATTTCTAAGGTGATCTAGTAATACTATTATGTAATATTTTAGTGTGTGTTGTATGATGTTGATGGACGCGGCTTTGAAAGTCAGTAGCTTGTAGCAAATAGGTATTTGTATTTCTTATTATGTTAAACTTTTAACTCAATATAATTCCATTTCTTTATTTTCTCGATGACAGTTCTAATTTGACATTTGTAGTGTTGTGGCCAAATAAGTAATGATATTTAATTAATTTAATTATTTGTATTAATTTATTGGTGTATTGTTATTGTACAAATTTACTGTGGGAGACTGGTGCCTAAACTAGGTTGAAGCCTGTATTTCAGGTCACCATGCCTTTCACTCCAGAAGTCCAATTTCATAGTCCTTTCATAAACTGTGCCAATCGAAAATTTTCCATTTTCCTGTTTTTCGTGTATCTGATTCTATCAAGTTGTTTTCTCTTGTTAGGGTGCTCTTGATGGATACTCTCCAATACCTAGCTATAACTTTATCAGACCCCGATAATGGTTGATTTTGTCCTTTACCTATACCCAGTTATCATCTTGCGCCCCATGAATGCGCACTTTCACTGCAGACAACATCTTGATATAAAAATAAACTCGCTGTTTTAATAAATGTGTATATTATGGCTTTGATACACCCATTATTGACAGTTTATCAAAATTTATTTTCAATTTTTCATATTTTTGTTGCACATTGAATATCGATCGCATATATTTATTACATTTTGAACAAAGACAAGTACAACAAAAACATTAAAATATATACCTGTCGTTATAATTATTTCGTTTCATTGTCGAGTACCTACCTATACCTACTTATTTTACACCAGCATCGAAAATTTTAAATAAGTTGGCATTATCAATCAAGAATTAATACGTGTAACATCTTGTAATCTATACAAATAAATAAATTTGAAGTGTCTGTTTGTAATGTCAAAATAACAGCTTTTTACTTAATGCATATTCAAGTATATACGGCACATATAACAAAAAAACAATAATATTTTTTTTGTCTGTCTGTCTGTCGGTCTTTCTGTCTGTCTGTCGGTATTTCTGTGTCTGTCTGTCTGTTTGTTCCGGGTAATCTCCGAAACGGCTGGACCGATTTTGACAGGACTTTCACTGGCAGATAGCTGATGTTATAAGGAATAACTTAGGCTACTTTTATTTTAGAAAAAAATTAGGGTTCCGCGCAAAAAAATAAAACCCTTGAAATCCAATATATATTCTACGTCAAGTGTCTATGTCGAAGTACTCCAAATTTGTCTTAAATTCAACGCGGGTGAAACCGCGGGTCCGAGCTAGTGAAATATAATATTAGTTAATAAATTTGTACAAAAGTATCCGGCAGTAGTTAGAGTTTCTTACATTTTGTAAAAAAATATCGGGTCTGTTATCGTGTTACGTTTATCGATATAGCTCCATCCCTATCTGTTTCTCCGACTCTTGTATAACCTTGTACGTGTGTAAACGTCATATTATTATAAAAGAATGCATACATAATGTAAAAAAGACTCTCGTTCAAGTTTTCACAGGAGCTGTCATCGAGAAAATCAAGAAATGGAAATAGTATAATACTACTACTTTATACCATGTTACTTATATTGGAAGATATTTGTCAATTAATGTTACCTACCTGCTTAGAATAAGGCATTGAAACCGCGCCTAGAACAAAACACGAGTGTTAACGTGTGTCAAATACATTTTCTATGTGTGCGTGAACTGAATATTTTGACGGCACGGTTGGTGCAGTGGCTGATACAGTCGGCTGCTGCGCTCAGGGTCGCGGGTTCGATTCTTGCACCTAACAAATATTTGTATGATCTGCAGGTAGTTGTTCCAGGTGTGGATGTTAATGTGTGTGAAGTTTGTGTCTGTAACCGCACCCACGACACAAGAGAAATACTGGTGTGGGGACAATGTTCTTAAATAAATTAATTAGTGTGTCTACGCTCCTCAAACGAACACTAATAAAGTTTTCGGTGTTGCCTTCACCAGGAGTTTACCCACAAAATATGGGAACACCCACTATTACGTTGCTCGATTAAATAGAGACCAGTATTTCATGTAGATGACATTCTCATTATATCTTATCAAATAGTATAGGTATATCAAAACAAACTGTTTGTTTCCTTCTAAATATGTAAATCCATGAACAAAATTGAAAACATTGTGGGGACATTTTCCCCACAACAAGTAACACTGTACCGTGACAGCTTAGGATAATATAATTTTTATTTGATGATCCATTTACGTAAAGTGTAAATATTATAGTATAAAATGTAAATATTTACTTGTCAAATTTTTGATCCATTTTTTTTTGTTTTCCGCATGTGATAGAACATCTTTTTACGGTACAAACGGTCAACGGTATCGCAGGACATGAACTAGCGTACTGACGGCTCGCCGAGCAGTTGCCTCAATTTTCGTGTTCGTAATAGATTTCTATGCGTTATCATTATAAGTGTACCTGTATCACAATATTGGACATAAAGTGTGTTGTGTGTGGTTAGAAATGATTGAGTAATATTTTTCGTTTAATCGGTCGAGTTAGTCTACCAAAGTACAGTGCAAGACAGCGGCCTCACTGCACGGTGTTACAGTTGACGCTGCAGGTGTGCGTGCTGTGTGGTGCGGTGCTGTTCATCTTCTTCGGCGCGGGGCTGTGGGCGTGTGCGCTGGTCGTGCCGGCGGCGGCCTGCGCACTGGCGCTGGCCGTGCTGGTCGCGCACCGAGCCCTCGCTGACACACACATGCAGGTAAATGAATAAATACTCAAATTCATGCTCTTGCTTGCACAGAAATTGCGTGCAACAAGTCGTGTTCAATACTAGTATAATTACAAAAATGTTACCGTCGTGTCAATCGGCTTAGATTGCCCTAGGATATCAGTATACCACTAGCACGTACGTATCGGCAGCGTGTGCGGAAGGAGTCGTTCGGGTTCGTGGCCGAGTACCGCGGGCCGCTGGTGGCGGAGCCGAGCGCGGTGCCGAGCCGCGTGCTGCAGCCGGGCGCGGTGCCGAGCCGCGCGCCGCAGCCGGGCGCGGTGCCCAGCCGCGTGCTGCAGCCGGGCGCGGTGCCGAGCCGCGCGCTGCGGCCGGGCGCGCCCGAGCGGCTGCGGGCCGCGCATGCGCAGCTCGTGGGCACGGTGAGCGTGTCGGACTGCTGGGGCCCGCGCCACAGCGGCTGGCTGCACGCGCTCTACGTCGACCCAAAGTGAGTAGTTGATGGTGATTATTAGATTATCCACTGCATACACTGATGTCCTTTTTGATAATAATTATGATAGTAATAATAAATAAATAAATTGACCCCTCTGGGCAGTCGTTATTTCACCATGGGATAAGGTAATCCTGGAGGGCAGATTAAAAAGTAGCTCCTTGATTTCTTCCTACCTTCTGATATAAAAAAAGTATATCATTATAAGAAAAAAAAAGTGTACCGGACCGCCGTGATGAGTAGCTGACGTCCTGTACCTATAGGTTCCGGAAGTACTTTTAAACTTGCCAAACAATCGAATGTGTTGATTCGGTATGTGCACTTATACTTTTTAGCGGAGATAACGTTGATAAATAAAAACACAACTTTCACTTTAACTATGGCAGAGAGAAATTTCAGACTTCGTATCGCACCACTATTTACTATCAACAACTAATTACTATTTATAAACTTGGATCTATTTCTGTTCTTGGTCCTGAAGGGACGGGTGCGCTTAGCTACCTCCGATCTGTACGTACACGAGAGCCGTGAAATTGCTTCCCTTTTTCGTTGTTTATTAGCGCTATCGTTATACAGGTATTGTCTACGTTTTTTCGTGTATATAATAAAAAATAGGCTTTATTTATTTATTTATTTATGCTTAATGTACAAAAAATGTACAAAGGCGGTCTTAATGCCAGAGGCATTTTCTACCAGACGACCTTTGGGTGATGCAGAGACAACAAGGTAGATGCACCAACAAGATAAGAGTGAAAGGTATAGATGCGAATACATTTATTTACAGGTATAGAAATAGTATAAACTTACATAAACATACAACATATACTATAAAATGTATATACACAAAATAAACATACATACATATTAAATAGATATATATATAACTTAGGAAAACAGAGATTCAGAGCCGCAATGAATCTGGTAAAATCTTGTCAAGTAAATATTTGCGTACTTTTATTTTAAAATTGAGACGACTATTAACCATTCTGATTTCGAGGGGGAGCGCATTCCACAGTAGAATGGATTGAACAAAGAAGGTAGAATGAACAAAGTCGGAGTGATGAGTGGGACATTGAAGAAGACGATTATTAGTAGAGCGAAGATTTTTATTGTGGTTGGAACAAAGATACTGGAAATGGGAAGATAAATAAGAAGGGGAATTAGGGGCATGGAGTATTGAGAACAGAGTAGTCAGTGCCCTCATGTTTCTGCGCTGGCGAATGGGCAACCAATTTAAAAGAGATCGATACGCAGAAACATGGTCATATTTTCGGAGATTGAAGACGAATCGAATGCAACTATTGAGAAGCCGGTCAAGTTTGTTGAGTAGATCTGCATTCAGGTCAAAGTAGCACACATCACCATAGTCGATTATGGGAACAATTAAGGTCTGCACAAGCATTGCTTTTGTATGTGACGGCAGAAAATTTTTGAGGCGATAGAGGGATCGCAAGAGTCCCGTAACTTTTTGGCTCACATTTGTGACTTGGGACCGCCAATTGAGAGTAGGGTCGATATGTAATCCAAGATCTTTGACGCTGGAGCTAATAGCTATGTTTATGCCGTTGTAGATAATAGGTGGGACAGTAACACTACATACTTTGCTAATACTTCTGTGGCTTCCTACAATGATGGCTTGGCACTTAGTGGGGTTTACTGCTACACCAAACCTCTCAGCCCAGTTCTTTATGGTATCGAGATCGTGGTTTACGGCTTCCACTGCATTGTTTAAGTCTTCCACTCGAGCTTGAGAGTATAACTGTAGGTCATCGGCATAAAGATGATACGCACACTGAAGGTTTTGGGTAATTAGATTTATAAAAACGGAAAAAAGAAGAGGAGATAGTATCCCGCCTTGTGGAACGCCAGTTTCCAGGTTGCACCAAGATGAGGAAGACTCCTCAACGTGGACTGATTGCTGACGCTCCCGAAGATATTATGAAAACCATTCCAGCGCTTCGGGAGAGATCATAAAATGGGAAAGGATAGACAGAAGGATGTCATGACTGACGGTATTAAATGCATGTGTGTATCTATTATTCCTTGAGGTGTATCCTTTTCAGGTATACAAAGGGAAAGGGCAAAATAACGTGTGTTTGCTGTGTATTTACAGTTATATCCTTAGTTGTAAGGGTATTGAAGTTGAGTGACTTAATAAGTTTCGTTTACTATCGTAACTATAGGACTATACTTATGACTCTAAGTTCAAGGGTGTGAGCAGTGGTCTTGGCCAACTGTTGTTTATATTTTCTTATAGATTATGCTTATACAGTTAGTACATTTTGTAGTTTAGGCCTAGTGGCTAAAAACAGTAGTGTTGCTAGTTTTCTACGATTATACATTATCTGTGGGCTGAGGGCGTGGTTAACTAAGGGGAATTCCCTTTTCTGGCTTGTAGTAGTCTAAATCTAGTATATAGGGTTAGATTTAATGAAATTTAAGTACTAACTATTGTTCTATAGGGTTTCTAGGACTAATATGCAAAAGTTACATTTTATATAAATTTTCTAAAAGTGTACATATTTGACTAATCTAAACATTTATATATATGTACTAGCTGGGACCCGCGGTTTCACCCGCGTTTAATTTAAAAGTAATTTAGAGTACTTCGACATAGACACTTGACATAGAATATATGTAGTGGATATGTAGTTGATTTCAAGGGTTTCATATTTTTTGCGCGGTACCCTAATTATTTTTCTAAAATAAAAATAGCCTAAGTTATTCCTTATATCATCAGCTATCAGACAGTGAAAGTCCCGTCAAAATCGGTTCAGCCGTTTCGGAGATTACCCGGAACAAACAAACAGACAGACAGACATGCAGACAAAAAAAAATTAAATGTTATTTTGTTGTAAGTACCGTGTATATTTTCATATGCATTTAGTAAAAATCTGTTATTTTGACATTACACACAGACACTTCAATTTTATTTATTTGTATTTATTGTATTTATTTGTATAGATTATTCTAATACTATGTCGTACATCGCGAGTTATGTCGCGAGCGCTATTGTTATGTGTGTAAGTATATCGCGGGTTTTCTTGTTGCGTCGCGAACAAAAAGTATATTAAGTAGCTTACAGAACGCAGGGCAGCTTGTGGCGAGCTGAATGTGAGTGGCGACACTGCGTACCCGAATGCTCCAGAGAGTCGGTCAGGGCCTCGTCTCCGGCTTGCCTTTATTGGTTGGTTGGAGTGGTACCCCATGAGTGCCCGTAGGATTTTTAACTATGGCATGCCTTAGTTGACCGATCAGAGGGGGGCCGCCAGAGCTATATGCTCGGGGGTGGAAATGTCTAGTGGCGTAATAACGGGGAAACCCGCTCCGAGTCTTCGAGACGCACGACGGTGATGCCGCACCTCTCTACACCCCTAGCCGCTCACACCGGTATTGCTCCTTGTCGCCTGTAGTGGTGGCCATTTAGGGGGCCCATCTTGTGAATGGCGAGTCACCGTCTGCCACAGAATTTATTGCTGTTCACTCAGTACACATTATAGTGAGTGATCTCAAACGCGTGTTTGTATAATGGGCAGCAGTGGTGGTGTCGGCAAGCAGATCGCTCGCAACCGGCACGCTGTGTGCTCGCTTGAAGCGCGCGATCTGCTCACTCGGTCTATACGCTGTATGTGGGATGGGAGCATGGCAGTTGCGAGCGCACTCGCGAAAGATCTTGATATGATAAAAGTATTGTACAACACACGACTTAAAGCCCTAATTTTAATGACAAAATGAGCGGTGTGGCTATAATGAGTGATTGGACTGTTAATACTGGGCGGAAAAGGGCAAGCTACTTTTTATGAAAGTTATTGGTGACGACACCCAGTGCCATGTGCGTTCCCAAACAAAAGACAAAAGCGCATGGTTTGGCACTCGGCTGGCTGGGCTGGATGCAATATGCAGCAGACCTATGGGTCGTGTCATTCGGAAATATATCATGATCCCTCTACACTTATTACAAGTTCCTTTTTTTTATTGGTGCCCAGTGGAAATTCTTCATGCACTTCCTTCGCCCCGGGGAAGGACGAAGGGGTATGCCGGACTCCTACCGGCTAAAACCACTGGAGCGGTCATCTTCGGCACGTAAGGGAGGCTCCAGGTCCTCGTATGATATTACAAGTTCCTAATAAAAGCTCAGGCCATTATTGCATGTTTTCAATAGCATGATATATATTTCTAAATTCCACGCAAGCGAAGCCGCGGGCAAAAGCTAGTGTTAAATAAATAAATATACATACAACATAGAATCATTTATTTATACTATACCATAGATATTTACACATATATCAAAATAGAAATACATAAATTTAATACTGCATTTAGTTGGCAGAACGGAGTGATGTCTGTGCTTCATAAAAATAAAAACGCTAAGTTATTGACTGAACTAGCTGAGGTAATGAATATTCCCAACACAAACTTACATGCGTGGACCGACTCGTCTGTTGTGCTAGCTTGGTTAACCGATTACCCAAGTCGATGGAAAACGTATGTCGCCAATCGTACGTCGGAGATCCTCAGTTTGCTGGATAACACAGAATGGGCACATGTCCAATCCAAGGACTATCCTGCCGACATTGCTTCGCGAGGTGCCTCTCCAACTGTTCTTTTGGAAAGTGACCTCTGGACAAGGTCCAAGTTGGTTAAGTAGCAATACTATAATAGAGTATACAAGACCTAGCTCTATATGTACCAACATGGAGAAGAAGACGGTTAAAGTCCATACAACCAAAGTAGAATGCGAGTATAATGGTCCAAGTTTTCGTTATTGCGAAAGTTAGTAAGGGTAATCGGTGTCATACCCGGCGCCTCCACCAAAAACGTAAGAAGCGGTAATGTGGGCGAGCTGTGTCTTGGTATATTTGTATTCGGAAACGTGCCGCATATAAACTTTGGGATTTAAATGATTATACTGCGTTTATCTTTCAATATGTTTATTGCTCTGAAGCCACTACAATTAATTCACACACCCGACAAACTAGCTGTCTATCTATATCTATAATCCTATTCTATTTCTGTCAAAACGTTCTCGCTTACTTATTTCAAATAATATGTTTAAATTCTATGTGGCGAGGATTTTTCTCCAAATAATTTGAACCTTATTGTAATACCTCGCACTCAGTAAAGCAAATAACATTGAGAAAAATAATAATCAACGTAAACAACCCAATCGACTTAAATGCCAGGAAACACTGTAACAGACTGCAATGATTTTGGCTACAAAAAATATTTAGCGGCTAAACAAAGCGGATCACAAAGAACGCCGACAGAGAGTATATATATAGCAATACCCAGCGGAATCTTGGCTAAATTTGTGAATTTGAAATTTGTACCTTATATTGAGCACATTACGACACAAGTTTTAAATTCATCAAATTGTAGTTAAATATAGCGGTCATGCTACGAGGCATTCCTTTTAAGTTTTGTCGTTTGAAGAAAAAAATAACTAGAACCTTATAGTACTTTTTTTAGTTTTTCAAAGTATTCACCACGTAGCTTAATACACTTTTCCATTCGCTCAAACCAGTTATTATAACATTTACTCCACTCTAAAGTGGGGGTGTTCAAAATGGCTGACTTGAAAGCGTCGACTGCTTCTTCACCGGACTGAAATCTTCGACCACGAAGACTTTTCTTAATTTTAGGAAATGTAAAGAAATCGTTAGAGCTTAGGTCAGGACTGTATGGAGGATGGTCAAGAATTTCTACTTTTTCCTGCTTCAAATACTCAATCGTTTGACGAGCGCTGTGTGAGCTTGCGTTGTCGTGGTGCAGGATGATGCGTCGCTTTAAGTTAGATTTTAGAAGTTCGGTGATGACTTGTGGTGAACAAACTGTGGTATACCACTCTGCGTTAACCGTTCTACGATCTTCAAGTGCAATAGTCGCAACATGGCCGGTTTTTCCAACGAACGTGGCCACCATCTTCTTTGAAGTGCTTCGAGAACGAACAACTTTAGTCGGCTTTGGCTCGTCTTGAAAGACCCAGATTGTAGATTGTTGTATGGAATCAGGATCGTAGGCATAGACCCAAGATTTGTCACCACTGATGATGTCATAGACGTGATTTGACTCTCCTCGGTTGAACCTTTGCAGAGTTTTCTTACACCATCTGACACGGGCCGCCTTGTGATCGTCGGAAAGGAGATGCGGTATCCAACGGCAAACTAGCTTTCTCACACCAAACGCTTCATACAAGATCTTCTAAATGATTGTCCCTGAGATGCCTAATAGAGCCTCTATCTCTCGATATGTCACATGACGATCTTCGAGAATTAGTTCTCTTACAGCAATGATGTTATCTTCAGTGAAGGCGGATTTTGGGCTCCTTCGCGAGATTTGTCACTAACACTAGTATGTCCACGCTGGAATTCTAAATACTAGCGTTCGACAGTCCGCAGACATAGGGCTTTATCACTGAAGACAGATGTTAGCTCTTCAAAACACTAAAGCCGTGTCAGGCCTCTTCTAAAGTTGCAGAAAATTATTGCACGACCATTTTCCTTAGAAAGATTCATTTTCGTACGTTACCTGATAGATTCCAATCGACGCTGTGACTAAACAATAGCATTAATCCTAATACTTTAAACTGTTTTGAGATTCAAAATTTAAACACATTCGAATATAGAACAGTTCCAAATTCAAAATTGCCGGGAAATATGGAAACGATAGAACTTAAAAGGCATACCTAGGTCTGTGAACCCAAATATGCCTATAAATGTAAGACACAGCTTTTGGACAGCTATAACTCTGTAACTACTACTACTGTAACTGTAATCATAGACTATACACTTAATACTGACAACTATAATTCGAGCAGAAGACGCTAGTGTCGCGCATTACACGTACTTGGTGCATTTTAATAGTTTAAAAATACTATTAACGCTGATACACCGATAGTAAATAGTGAGATATAAATAAAATAGCCCAATAATCAAGCGCAAGTGTTATCTAAACGTTATATTCAAGTAAAGTGCTCAAAACCATCACAGCGACATAAACAATTTTATTACGAATCCTCAATAATATTATTAGACTTTAATTATCTAAGAAACCTGGAGAAGTGCAAATAATAAACAAATATATGTTACTTACTGTGTTTAAACATGTTAAGTGCATAAACTGATATTATAAAATACCTTGACGGTGGTGGTATAAACATTCACATTGGAATACCCACGACTTATACAACAAATACACCCGGAAATGATAGAATAATTTCAAAAGCCAGTACCAGTAGCGGAGTAGCCGAGAGATAAAAGCTAGGACTGAGAAGCTTTGTGTCCGGGGTTCCGTCCTCGGTAACGCAAGGAATGCTTTTTGGATAATAATAAAGTTCAGAATAGCTTTATAGATAATGCATCCAAGGATATCACCGTAAACAGTGACCGCAAGATGCCAGTACTAGTTATCTTGCAACAAATGCAACAAGTACCTACGTGAACATAAAAGATACTATGTTCAACATGTAATAACAGATACGAGTTAAATTGCGATAGCTATCCAGAACAAAGGTACGGATTAATGGCCCAAGAATAAAAAAAATTGAGGTGTAAAATGTGCATTAACTATAAAAAAGCTAGTATCGAAACATCTAACCCACGATAAGGAAAAAACATGACTTCACTCTAGAAATGTCGTTACTACTACTACTACCCAACTCAAAGGAAAATAAATGTGTTGACAATCTACCGCCCACTCCACAACACAAATCTCGGATCTTGGATTCGCATACACTCACAGATTGTGTTACGTCAGATGAATCTTACTCAATACCAAATAAACTATCAAAGAGTGTAGACGGTACAATATCGGATTTAATAACAATGTCAGAGATGAAAGAGACTATTTCCCAGCTAACAGACGAACTTAATACTACGCAGAATGAACTAGAAAACACAATACTGGAAAACAATGACCTTCACAAGCAAATTGACAAGTATTAAAGTCTCTATTCCATTCATCCTCAATTGAGAGTAAAACTAACAACAGTGTGAAAAAGAAGAAAAAATCCTTATCACCTTACGGTTCGTCTTCGGCTGATACGTTACGTTCTTCGTTAAATGTCGATTATAATAACGACACGCAAGTACTATTTCTACAACAAAAAGTTACTAATTTGACGCAACAGTTTAATTATGCAGACCAAGAGATTACAGATCTTACGAAACAACTAGAGAATCTTAAACCGTACCCATACGTAAAAAAACACAGTGTCTGGAATACCTGTGATTCAAACACGTACGGCCCCAGAGCAGCCAAAATTTACCCTGAAATGAAAAGAATACACATTTTCTTTGGGCACTCAACAATGTATTGGATTGGTTTCAGCTATTTTGCACTCAAGAGTGGAAACCCAATACGAAAAATATAAAGTGTTTGCTGAAACGAAGCCGAACGCATTCGCAACGATTGAGTAACAAAATAATAAAGAACTGTAGACATACGAAGCTTGGGAGAGACGATAAACTCGTAATCGGTCTAGGTGAGAACGATTACAATATAAAATCAGTCCTGACACAACTAAAAACTGTATTAGACACGTTTGAAACTCACATGATCATGGTTCTAAATGTTTAAAAAAATGACTATTTTAATATCAATATGTTAAATGACAATATTACAATATATGTACACAGCATAAAACATGTCATTTTGTTAACAGTACATCTAAACTATTCGATATTCGTAAATCAATTAATTACTATATAGATTATAGTGATTATGATAAGAAATATTTAAACCTAAGCGAACTTATAAAACGAGTAGCAGGTAATAAACCAAGTCATAAGCTAGATACGAACATAAACAAAAAAAAACAATCAAAGGAACAATCCCCTATTGTTTTAGTCACCAAAGCAGTGTTAAATCTAACCCAATAGAAAATCCTCCAAAGTGTTGGGACAATAAAGAAAAGCACTATACCTTATTATTTTTCTATTAAAAAGAAAAACGATTCATTTTTTCGAGCCTTAACTAACTACTTCCACGCCACATCAATTTAGAATTCTACACCAATATATAGCAAGTGTCTTGTCAAAGCAAGAGTTGCTAGAATTAACCTTACAAGAGTTTCGTGAAGCACAAAATGATCCAGAAGTAATTTGTCTTTCCGAAACCTTTATAAAAAAAGGCTGTGAGAGTTATATAAATATTTATGATTACGAGATGACTGCTAATTTTAGTAGAGAAAAACAAAGAGGTGGAACCTGCATTTTAGTTTAAACGAGAATTAATATTTAAAGAATTACCATTCATTAAAACATATGCCACACAAAACTTGTTTGAAGTGTGCGGCATAGAACTGTTATCCAATTAATTAATTATCATTTGTCTGTATATAACACCCTTATCAGATCCGACCGAATTCTTAACTAAACTTAGCACCCTCTTACACAATGTAAACAAAAAATATAAATCCAAAATAAATATAGTTATAGCAGGTGATTTTAATATAAAAACATTTAAAAAAGGCACTATTACAAACGAATTCCAAGACTTATACGATAACTATAACATGAAAATTCATATGAATATGCCCACACATAAGTCGGCTTGTACAGACCATATATTAAGTAACATCCCAAATGCTATTGCAACAGTATTGCCACTTCATCTATCTGACCACGACACTGCACAAATGTTAAGTATTCCTATAAAACATAAAACACAAAAAGTAGTAACATTATGTATATAGGAGAGACTATGACATAGAATATATACTGAAGTTCCGTGAATGCTTGCGAAAACTATCATGGTTAGAAATATACACAGAAAATGATTTAAACATTGCATTCAATACGTTTCATGAAGTAATATGCCTATTATATAGTCTGCTTTCCAAAAATAAAGATAAAAGTAAATAATAATAACAAAAACAAACAATGTAAAAGCAAAGGGCTAAAACGATGTTGCAAAATCAAAAGAAAACTACGCTACCTATACTATCAAAATAAAAATTTGTTAATAAAACTAAACATATAAGACACTAATTTTTTTTAAATATTAATTATTCGAAAAGGAACGCTAACATTAAATTTATAAACAGGAGTGAAAATAAATGTAAAACCACGTGGACAGTTGTAAAAAATGAAGTACTTAAAATTCAAGGGTAACATAAAATACATTAAAGTAAATAACACAATACTTACAAACCCCGTGGAAATAGCAATTGCTTTCTGTACTGGTTATTCCATTACATAAATTTGTCACACAAAACGACGCAAAAAAATAGCAATGGTAGTGGCTGTAGCAAAAATTCAACTCATGTCTCAATGTTTCTTAAGCCGGTATCGGAAAATGAGGTCTGAACAGAAATTATATCACTTACTAACAGTAATTCTGAAGGCTATGATGAAATAAACACTAAAATATTTAACATTAAATTAAATGACATAGTTGGAATTCTAACACATTTAATTAATTTATCGTTTTATTCTGGTACTTTTGCCGATATATTAAAGTCATCAATTATTCAACCTCTTTTTAAAAAGGGAGAAAGGGTTGACATAAATAATTATTGCCCAGTAACATTGATACCGATTATAGAATCGGTAGTAAAATTTTTGATAGCAAAAGTATTAGAAAAATGTATGATTATAAAATATAAAAGATTAATTAATTTCTGTAACAAATTTCATATTATTAGTAAAGATCAATTTGGTTTCCAAAAAGACAAATCTACTACATTAGCCATATTCTCTCTGAAAATACAATACTAACCAATATTAACAAAATCTATATAACTACAGGATTATTTTTTGACTTATCAAAAGCAATTGACCTAGTGTCCCACGAATTATTACTGCAAAAGCTAAAGATATGTGGAATAAGGGGACATGCACTCCAATGTATATGCTCATATTTAACTAACCGACAGCAACGTATTTTTGTTACAAAAATAGATAAAACAGTAACATTATACCATACTCATCTGAATATAAATATAACAATTATGGTGTTCCTCAAGAAATGTCCTGGGCCCAATATTGTTCCTACTCCATATAAATTCAATTACAGATGTAACAAATCATAAATACATACTATTCGCCGATGATATTTCCATTATAATGACATCGGATAGAAATAAAAATACAATTTACAACCATGAAACAGACGTTAGTAACACGATTGACCAATTAATTGAATGGCTTGACATTATCAACTTAAAAAGAAATTTAAATAAGTCGGTATACATACCATTTAATAAATCGAATAATAGTAAATACAATTTGAAACTTGATATACCAAAACTTAATGAAGTAACACAAATAAAATTTCTTGGAGTTAAACTGGAAAGCACAAGCAGATGATGTATCTAAGAGAATTAATAAATACGCACTTAAAAAAGTTAAAAATGTTACCAACATCAAGACTGCTATCACTACATATCATGCTTATGTAGAATCACTAATACGGTATGGATTTATAATATGGGGCAATAGTACCGACAAAAATAGAGAATGTGTTGCTCAAAAGGTGCATTCGAGCAATATACGGGCTTCAACCGGATGAATTATGCAGGCCAATATTTAAAGAACTTGGTTTGTTACCGCTACTGCTAGCTAGCTGCTAGCCGGAGACGAGGCCCTGACCGACTCTCTGGATCATTCGGGTACGCAGTGTCGCCACTCACGTTTAGCTCGCTATAAACTGCCCTGCGTTTTATTATTGTTATAACTATTGACTTGCTAGATGGAAAGTCGTAGAACAAAAATTGCTCATTACCACCCATAATATTACACCCTTTCGGCTTTGTACACCCTTTCCGACTAACCTCGTATATTTGAGGCCCCCACAATAAGCTATTCCATTATGTACGGTACATATTGCCAAACTTTTTCGTTTAATTTTCTAATTTGCCCCCTTAAGTGAATTAGAGGAATTTGAATATAGGGATATTCAAAATTCATTTATTTGTCGTCCTTGTTGGGGTCGCAGAAATTCATGTGTCCCAAATTTCAACTTAATCGGTCCAGTAGATTCGGTGCAAATTGGCAGTGACATACGGACAGACAGGCGTGATTGTTTACATTCTGTCAAAAGACCCGAACTGCAGTGAATATAATATATAATTGTTATGTATCGACTTTTAGTTAGTGGACTGTTGACTAAAAGATTTTGTGTGGGTGCAGGTGGCGCCGGCGTGGCGTGGGCAGTGCGCTGGTGTCCGCGTGCGACTCGCACGCGGCCGACGCGGGGCTGGAGTCGCTGGAGGCGGTGGCCAGCCAGCTGCAGGGGGCCGCCAGGGGGCTGCTGCACACCGCCGGGTGAGCATTACATCAGTTTGCGCCGACGCTGGGCTGGAGTCGCTGGAGGCGGTGGCCAGCCAGCTGCAGGGGGCCGCCAGGGGGCTGCTGCACACCGCCGGGTGAGCATTACATCAGTTTGCGCCGACGCTGGGCTGGAGTCGCTGGAGGCGGTGGCCAGCCAGCTGCAGGGGGCCGCCAGGGGGCTGCTGCACACCGCCGGGTGAGCATTACATCAGTTTGCGCCGACGCTGGGCTGGAGTCGCTGGAGGCGGTGGCCAGCCAGCTGCAGGGGGCCGCCAGGGGGCTGCTGCACACCGCCGGGTGAGCATTACATCAGTTTGCGCCGACGCTGGGCTGGAGTCGCTGGAGGCGGTGGCCAGCCAGCTGCAGGGGGCCGCCAGGGGGCTGCTGCACACCGCCGGGTGAGCATTACATCAGTTTGCGCCGACGCTGGGCTGGAGTCGCTGGAGGCGGTGGCCAGCCAGCTGCAGGGGGCCGCCAGGGGGCTGCTGCACACCGCCGGGTGAGCATTACATCAGTTTGCGCCGACGCTGGGCTGGAGTCGCTGGAGGCGGTGGCCAGCCAGCTGCAGGGGGCCGCCAGGGGGCTGCTGCACACCGCCGGGTGAGCATTACATCAGTTTGCGCCGACGCTGGGCTGGAGTCGCTGGAGGCGGTGGCCAGCCAGCTGCAGGGGGCCGCCAGGGGGCTGCTGCACACCGCCGGGTGAGCATTACATCAGTTTGCGCCGACGCTGGGCTGGAGTCGCTGGAGGCGGTGGCCAGCCAGCTGCAGGGGGCCGCCAGGGGGCTGCTGCACACCGCCGGGTGAGCATTACATCAGTTTGCGCCGACGCTGGGCTGGAGTCGCTGGAGGCGGTGGCCAGCCAGCTGCAGGGGGCCGCCAGGGGGCTGCTGCACACCGCCGGGTGAGCATTACATCAGTTTGCGCCGACGCTGGGCTGGAGTCGCTGGAGGCGGTGGCCAGCCAGCTGCAGGGGGCCGCCAGGGGGCTGCTGCACACCGCCGGGTGAGCATTACATCAGTTTGCGCCGACGCTGGGCTGGAGTCGCTGGAGGCGGTGGCCAGCCAGCTGCAGGGGGCCGCCAGGGGGCTGCTGCACACCGCCGGGTGAGCATTACATCAGTTTGCGCCGACGCTGGGCTGGAGTCGCTGGAGGCGGTGGCCAGCCAGCTGCAGGGGGCCGCCAGGGGGCTGCTGCACACCGCCGGGTGAGCATTACATCAGTTTGCGCCGACGCTGGGCTGGAGTCGCTGGAGGCGGTGGCCAGCCAGCTGCAGGGGGCTGCTGCACACCGCCGGGTGAGCATTACATCAGTTTGCGCCGACGCTGGGCTGGAGTCGCTGGAGGCGATGGCCAGCCAGCTGCAGGGGGCCGCCCTGGGACTGCTGCTCACCGCCGGGTGAGCATTACATCATGCGCCGACGCTAGGCTGGATTCGCTGGAGGTGGTGGCAATACGGAATCGATATCTTGGGTTTAGATAAAGATTACACTCAATGGAAAACAATGGACATCCCTAATACTGTCAGGTGATAAAAAATGGCGTACATCATAGCCGGAACCATAAAAGTACAAATTGTAAATGATAATTAAGTCTTGTTCAAAAAATATATTTTATTTTATCTTTTTCATACTGACTATCTTTTTGAGACATTTTAAGATTATCTTTTCGTTTTTTCAAGAGACCTGTCCGTGGGCATTCTCCTTTATGTTGTATAGTTTCAAGGCTCTTTATGTATTTTTTATAGAAAGGGTTCCATATTAGCACAGCATACTGTGATCTTACCAATGATTTAAATAAATTAATGTAAGTATTACTACGTTTGAAATTGGTCACACATCTCATTACAAATCCATACATTCGAAATGCGTTACCAATAATTTTATCAATGTGTAGGTCAAGATGAAGCTTGCTATCTAGCAACACTCCAAGGTCGCTAACTGAACTCACATTCTTCAAATAGACGTTGTTTAAATTATATGTTTTCACATTTTATTTTTTATTTAGTAAATGAAATAGATGAGCATTTCTCAATACTCAGTTGAATTTTATTTTTCGTTCAATATGCCGAAAATCTTTCTGGATCCTCTTGAAATAGAAGATAGTCAGTTTCAATCTGAACTTTCCTAAACATTTTGAGGCCATCAGCGTAAAGTAAAAATTTGGAGTATTTGAAACACTCATCAATATCATTCACAAATAAAATAAATAGTAGTAGACCCAAAATAGATCCTTGTGGGACGCCGGATGTCACGTTTATGAACGCAGATTCAAATCCCTTGATTACCACCTTTTGAATTCTATTTGTGACATAGGATGTAATCCAACGAAGTTAATTTTCACGTATGTGTGTTGTAATTTGTAAGCGATCTTTGGCAAAAGTAACTCATGGTCCAGCTTCATGTCATAAGCTTTTCGAAAGTCTTTGTACACAGCATCAACTTGTATCTGTTGATCCATATTACCAAACAATCGATTTCGATAAATATTTAGTATTATATACGTTGACGCGCTTCGATTTTTTTGTTTTTTTTTTAACAATTGAACCGTACGACGTTGCCGACATATTTTATAGATGTTTCCATTTTTGAGAAATGTTTTATTGAATATGTAAAGATTAATTAATCTAAACACCGTACAACGTTGCCTTATACTTGACATTGGCGAAATTGTGGAAGATAATCTACAGAAGCCATAATCTAAGAGAAGAAGAAGACGCGCTTCGTGTGTAATAAAATGTCGCAAGTTTTAAAATGTAACGTCTGTAATATCGTCATAGATGAATTATTAGCATATGTGCAAAATAAAATATCAATTATGGACGAGGAAACGTTGAAAATAATCTGTGTATCCACGTTCACTAGCAGTGAAATAAGTAACAATCACAACTAAAAGAAAGGGAAGGAGGAAAGAGACCTAGATGACATCATTGGTGGGTTTAAAAGCATAGATCCTGATGTAGTTCCAGTATTTGTGGCAAGGGTACTAGAAAAACTGCCCCCAATTTTGTTCGATCATCTAAATTGTACAAAACTGCTAAAAGATCTCACAAGGTTGAATTCAGAGATTGAAAACGTCAAAAATACATATGCCACTATACAACTGTGTGAGGATTTGCAATTTAAGGCACGGATCGCTTCCCCTTACCTTCATCCGAATCAAATATGGGTGGCTATGTTAACACGAGACGAGGTGCATGAACTCAGGAGAGTGGCCCTATGGGCATGACATGGAGCCAGATTTACACCTCGGACCAACATATTTTACAATAGTCGCATTAACAATTTGCAGAGAAAAAACTGCCCCGCATCGGTGATGACTACTGATAATTGTCAAGTTGATATCATGGTCTGTACACTGTTATCTCAAGCCATGGAAAAAATTGATTCACTGAGTTTTCCGGTCGTTGAGGCCGCAGCAGTAGTACAGGCGATCAGCTGTGAGAACCGCGAGGAAGGACGAGATATCTCCAATCACTGACTCAAGTACTTCTAAGCAACACCCGGGTTGAACCGGAGCACAAGGTTAATAATAATGTGGCGCCAATTAATCGTTCTACTACCTACGAATGCACAAATAAATAACGAAAATGAAGATAAATGTCCTTGGCAAGTAGTGAATAAACATAAAAGAAAAATGAGATATAGGTATTTGGGCGAAAGAGGTAAAGCGGAAACGTCAATTTCGACTTTTAAAGCTGATAAGAAAATACATTGTTTTAACGAATGTACAATTTGATACGTTGGAGTCTAATATTGTTGATTATGTAAAAACGAAAACACAGGAGGGGGTGTTTTTAGAAAAGATAAACACGAAAAAAGTATTAGATCACAAAGCTTACAAATTCTTTGTGTGCGAGTCTAAAGTATCTATGTTTTTCAGTTGAAAAAATATGGCCTGAAGGGATTACCTTTAGACGCGTCGTACATTATAAAAATTGTAGAACGGACGGAGAGTCCGCTGCCATCGGTCCATTGCCCTCTAAATATGGATAGTACGACTTACAAGTTTGCCAGTTGACTGTGTGTGTTATATGAATTTGTTATGAGTCTATGAAACTTGAAATAAATGTTATTATTATTGTCTACATGTTTCTCTATTCACTGGCTTATATCCCCTGTAAGGGGGGGACCTGATCTTTTGGCTTTGGATCCAACACGCAGAGGCCCATTAGAGAATTTTAATCTAAAATGTAATGGGATACTAACCGGGGTCTCTCCATGGCTGCACTATAAAATGCAGTCTCGGATTGTCCCCGGAGGTATAAAACTATTGTATGAAATGGAAACTACAAGTATAAGGTCTATTGCAATGGGTGCTAAATGGATACTAAGAAAAATGGAAAAAACGGCGTCTGCCTTTCAACCTTTGTAGTGAAATTCTGTGGCAGACGGTGACTACGGCCACTCACAAGATGGGTCCCCTAAATGGCCACCACTACAGGCGACAAGGAGCAACACCGGTGTGAGCGGCTAGGGGTGTAGAGAGGTGCGGCACTGGTTTCACCATCGTTCGTCTCGAAGACTCGAAGCGGGTTTTTCCGTAATTACGCCATTAGACACTTCCACCCCCGATCGTATAGCTCTGGCGGCCCCCTCTGATCGGCTAATTAAGGCAAGCTAGAGTTGAAAATCCTGCGGGCACTCATGGGGTTCCACGCCAACCGGCGACGCACTACAGGCGACAAGGATCAACACCGGTGTGAGCGGTTATTGTTATTATAATGATGTTATGTAATACAGGATAAATCTCGTCGTGAAAAAGTCTCTCGAAAAGCTTAGACAAGGTGGACAAAATAGAGACGGGGCCGGTAGGTCTAAATGTTGTGCTTGGAACCTGACTTATGTACGGGTGTTATAATTGCTAGTTTCCATATCTCAGGAAATGAGCCTTGTAAGATACATTTGTTATAAACAATGCGCATACGTTTTCTGCAGTCATTTTAAGATAATACGCTGGTATACCATCTGGCCCAGGTCCTTTTGTAGTATCCAGCGACTTTAGGGCTTTCAAAACTTTATCGAGACAAAAAGAAATACTACTCATAAAAACACAATTGTCACTATACGTTTCTGGAGGAATTCAACTATTTTCGTTAAAAGTTGAGTTTTCATAGACCTGGAAATTGGAGAACAGATATTTCAGTTGGGTTACTTGAGCTATGATTTCTATAATTCATTGTAGTGGGTATGCCACGATTACCTTTATGATTCGTGTTAGGGTACTGGGACGTAAATAAAAAGCGGACTGTATATTCAAATAGGACTGGTATATTCGCAATGTATAACTAAGACAATAGTCGTCCGTCGTCGGCGGCCCCCGTGGAAGCGAGTGGGCATCGGGCCGACGAGTGTCGCGGTGTCGCCGCTCGCAGCCGATGACGCGTGCTAATTTTACCCCGCACGTCTCCCGCGCGTAGGTATGTTGGTTCGATTCCCAACAATTCGAGAGGTGTCAATTTTTTTTATTAATATTGTCTTCGACAGAATCAATGTATCTGTTGTAACATTTCTTACATTCTATCTGAAATCTATGTCTTAGAAAGGAAAACTGTTCGTAGTGCGATATATTCTGGTGCACCCTCCATTTTACCCAGGCCTTATTGTTTGCGTTAAAAATGCGTAGTAGACACTTGGAAAACCAAACAGGGAATTTAAATGACCGTTAAAGCCTTAGGGACCCTTAGGGACATGATCTTTAATTGTACGAAAAATGATATCATTAAAAGTATTCACAGAATGGTTGGCTGATATCCCTCTCAAAGCATTGACCCAATCTATGCCACACAAGTGTTGGTTAATAAGATCGTAGTCAGCTATATAAAAGTTATTTTTTTAACATTCGTTTAAATTAGATTTATAAGTAAACGTAGAGCAAATCTTGTGTCGTGTCGTGTGGTGCCGGCCATGTCGTGTGGTGCCGGCTCAGAATGCCACCACCCCATCTCCCGTGGGTGTCGTAAAAGTCGACTAAGGGATTAGCCGGAGGATGGGCAGCAGCGTCCTTCAAATACATTACAAGTCAACTGCGATCGCCAACCCGTCTGCCAGGCGTGGCGATTATGGCAAAACCCCCCATTGAGCCCACAGCACAGCCATATCGGTCGTTGTGGTGATCTTTGGGGGAGGCCTGTGTCCAGCAGTAGACTTCATTCGGCCGAAATGATGTAGAGCAAATAGGAGGGTGATTATTTTCCGTAGGGAGTAAAATAGAGGACGGTGCGAAAACATTACAATTATAATTATAGTTATTACTAAATCCAAAATACGCCCTTTGTAATTTTTTATGTAATTAAATTGGAAAACATTGAGTATTGACATGAAATTGTTCATATGTTTACAAATAGTCGAGGTTTACTTAATAGAGGCCCAGAGTTATCAGCAGTACAAGAAAACCATTCAACGTCCGGTATATTGTAGTCGCCAAAGAAATAAAGCTTACTGGAATTAAACGTGTCCAATGTTCCTTGAAGGTTTTCATAGTGACTCAAATAAATATCTTCAGACGATTTTGGTGGATGTGATATATTTGATGATTGTCGCCTGGAAGCTGTATAAGTACATGTCCTACATGTGACTTTGTACGAGATTGCAATGGCAAATATACGGCGTTCAGTGTTTTCAAGGTAGGTAGTAGGTAGTAACAAGTACGCCTCCGCCCTCTTTTTTATTAGATGCAATACGATTTTTGTCACATCTATAGACATCATATCGCTCGTCTATAAATTCGTTGTCAAATATGTGAGGTGTAAGCTACGTCTCTGTTAGTATAATAATGTCATAACTATTTGTTAAAATGTTCATATATAAAATATTAAGTTTGGTGCGAATACCCCTGCAATTTTGGTAATAAACAATTAAGTTATCCAACATTATGAGAGAACCATATTAAAAAACTACGCCTTATAAAAAGAGTGAAATTACTGAAAACGATGATATGTTTGTAAGCTCTAGTCTTCGCTTAACAAGTAGTAATAATAACAAAATAAAAAAGTGCAATAACAAATCCATCTCTACCCATATATATCTATTAAACACAGATAAAAATCTATAATTAACTAACCGAAATTAAGATTCATGACATTTCTATAGCTTAACACGATGAGACAATATGCTTTACGGATCGCGGCATGCATCCTTCAGTGGTGAGTTTCAGACAGTTACTTATTATAATCACCGATGAAGCCAGTACCAGGTTTAATCTTTTTGATATCTTGCGATGATCGTATTGCCAGTGCTGGCGAGGTATCAAGTCTAAATACGATGCAAGTTCTCAGAGAATCCAAGCTGATCAGAGTTTATTTACTACCGAGACCCTTTGCTAGTCGAAATGTACTCAGTAAATTATCTCTTAATATTCGCGAGCTCAATTTAACGATAACATTTTTTGAGATTTTATTTTCTTTATGTGCATGTGGGACGCGATGTATGGCAATTATATCTCTCTGAGAAAGGGAAAAGCTGACGTTAGTACTGATATTCTTCATTAATGTTATCAAGTTTTAACTACGTTTTTCAGTAACATTGCAAATATCTAAATTGCAATTTCTGGCTTGTTGTTCCAAGGAATATTTTTTTGTCTCCAACCCCATTATTAAGTTTTGTTCTTCGTCGACGTGTTATATTGAAGTTTTCAGATGATGCACATTCTGTATAACTTTAATATTGGCCGATTACTTTACAAATCATAACGTGCTGTATGTATGGGTTGCGAAGCCACATTCATAGCATTGTAGATAATGTAACGTAGCAAATTTATTGCTCTTAACATTTATTCTGAAGATAGCAACCGCTTTATTTGCTATGCTTACTGTTAGGATTGCTCCCCGATAGCCGATCCCTGTGATCTCTTTGAGTGAAGTTAGTAACACTCGAAGGATATATATCATTTAGAAATTGTTACTAGAAAAAAAAACTATAAGTATCTTTATTAATATTTCAATGTTATACATAAATGAGATACAAGTAAAGCTTATATTTTATATATATATCGATTGGTTTTGATTTTCTTAACGACGCTGCCGTTGACAGGAAGAGGTCGTTGTTTTGTCACGAAGGGCACTCATTGCTTGAAGACCACTAACCAGAACAGGGAGCAATTATATCTATACAAATAAATAAAATTGAAGTGTCTGTTTGTAATGTCAAAATAACAGCTTTTTACTAAATGCATATGAAAGTATATACGGTACCTATAACAAAAATACTATTTTTAAATTTTTTGTCTGTCTGTCTGTCTATCTGTTTGTTCCGGGTAATCTCCGAAACGGCTGGACCGATTTTGACGGGACTTTCACTGGCCGATAGCTGATGTTATAAGGAATAAGTTAGGCTACTTTTATTTTAGAAAAATAATTAGGGTTCCGCGCAAAAAAAAAAACCCTTGAAATCCAACATTTACATTCTATGTCAAGTGTCTATGTCGAAGTACTCTAAATTTCTTTTAAATTACACGCGGGTGAAACCGCGGGACCCAGCTAGTTTATAAAGAAATCTCTTGTGCTGGTGCCGGAAGACAAGTGTCTAGCATTGAGCCAGTTGATGAGATACTGATTATTAATTGTAGACACAATTTTGTAAAATGTCACGTGTGGCTCATCTATACAAATAAATAAAATTGAAGTGTCTGTTTATAATGTCAAAATAACAGCTTTTTACTGAATGCATATGAAATTATATACGGTACATATAACAAAAAAACAATTTTTACATTTTTTGTCTGTCCGTCTGTCTGTCTGTCTGTTTGTTCCGGGATCTCCGAAACGGCTGGACCGATTTTGACGGGACTTTCGCTGGCAGATAGCTGATGTTATAAGGAATAACTTAGGCTACTTTTATTTTAGAAAAATAACTAGGGTTCCGCACAAAAAAAAACCCCTTGAAATCCGGTATATATATTCTATGTCAAGTGTCTATGTCGAAGTACTCTAAATTTCTTTTAAATTAAACGCGGGTGAAATTGAATATATTGTTTTTAGTTTCCCATCCTGCATTATGACTTGCAAAGTACATCCATCCGGTGAGAGAGGTTTGTGAGATAATGAAAATATGTGTGATACTTAGGATTTTTACGTAACTAGCATGGTATTAGAATTCCACCGCTTGGATGGGCGCTAAGTCGGTTAATCGGCCGAAAGGGTTGATTAGTGTGACAAAGTCTGCTTATGTTTAATCGCCAGCTTTCAATAAGTAAAATTTAGTAGTACATAACCCAAACATTTGTGCAGATTATATATATAGACTACAAAATCACACCAAAAAAATCGATTCCCAGATTAAAACTGGAATATTAATTCCAGTTCAAAATGGCTCAATTCAAACGTTTCAATTGCGTCGTCTTCAGAATCAGCTGATTTGCTACTAAATAGATATACCTATCATACCGGTTTAAAGATCTCAAATGGCACACCACGGGAGCGTTCACTAACTAATGGAAACCATTCAATGTTATCAAAATGTATAAGTTTTACATACAACTGCGAACTGTTTGAATCTAACCAATTTTATAAGCTGATCACACAGTGATCTAAAATATAGAACTACTGCAGCACGTTTACTTTGGGTGCACTAGACTAGTCAGTGTGAAAGTATCCTCAGTTACTATTCAATCAAACTAAAAGCATCCAAACTGCATCTTCCAGTTTGTACGCAGTTCGTCAATGTAGAATGTAGACGGTTATCTAGGCGACAAAAAGGCAATGATTATATTGATAAGTTTTTATAAAAAATACGGCGCGTGTTGCAGCTGGCAGATGCGCGGCGCCTACCAGCGGCCCGTGCTGGGCGCGGCGCTCACGCTGGCGCTCACGCAGCTGGGCCGCGAGCTGCGCCGCGAGCGCGAGGCCGGGCCCTCCGCGCTCTACCACTGAGTCCAGTCCTGAATCTTAAATATATATTTTTGCATACATTTCGCGCGTTTTATTTCTCTGTATGACTATAACAATGCGATAAATGTCCGCGCCGACCGCCGCGAGCAATTTGCTCTGATCAGTTTTCCGTGCTGAACAATAGCTTCAGCTTGGAGGCACCCACCAACACCTGGATGGACAAAAAGGTTAGTATAAAGTCACCGTCTATGCTTTCTGATCAGAATCTGGGTTGTTCGAAAAGCATCCAGCAAGAAATAATAGCGCATAGTTTCGGGGACTTTCCTTAATGAGAAGACTGTTGACGTCAAACGAAGGCGGGGGGCGCGGGGCCCCCGGGCCGCACTCACCTGGAGCCTGTCCGGCTGCAGGTCGCCGGCGGAGGGCGGCGCCAGCTGCGCCAGCAGGGCGCGGCGCGGGCCGGGCGGGGGGCGCGGGGCCCCCGGGCCGCACTCACCTGGAGCCTGTCCGGCTGCAGGTCGCCGGCGGAGGGCGGCGCCAGCTGCGCCAGCAGGGCGCGGCGCGGGCCGGGCGGGGGGCGCGGGGCCCCCGGGCCGCACTCACCTGGAGCCTGTCCGGCTGCAGGTCGCCGGCGGAGGGCGGCGCCAGCTGCGCCAGCAGGGCGCGGCGCGGGCCAGGCGGGGGGCGCGGGGCCCCCGGGCCGCACTCACCTGGAGCCTGTCCGGCTGCAGGTCGCCGGCGGAGGGCGGCGCCAGCTGCGCCAGCAGGGCGCGGCGCGGGCCGGGCGGGGGGCGCGGGGCCCCCGGGCCGCACTCACCTGGAGCCTGTCCGGCTGCAGGTCGCCGGCGGAGGGCGGCGCCAGCTGCGCCAGCAGGGCGCGGCGCGGGCCGGGCGGGGGGCGCGGGGCCCCCGGGCCGCACTCACCTGGAGCCTGTCCGGCTGCAGGTCGCCGGCGGAGGGCGGCGCCAGCTGCGCCAGCAGGGCGCGGCGCGGGCCGGGCGGGGGGCGCGGGGCCCCCGGGCCGCACTCACCTGGAGCCTGTCCGGCTGCAGGTCGCCGGCGGAGGGCGGCGCCAGCTGCGCCAGCAGGGCGCGGCGCGGGCCGGGCGGGGGGCGCGGGGCCCCCGGGCCGCACTCACCTGGAGCCTGTCCGGCTGCAGGTCGCCGGCGGAGGGCGGCGCCAGCTGCGCCAGCAGGGCGCGGCGCGGGCCGGGCGGGGGGCGCGGGGCCCCCGGGCCGCACTCACCTGGAGCCTGTCCGGCTGCAGGTCGCCGGCGGAGGGCGGCGCCAGCAGGGCGCGGCGCGGGCCGGGCGGGGGGCGCGGGGCCCCCGGGCCGCACTCACCTGGAGCCTGTCCGGCTGCAGGTCGCCGGCGGAGGGCGGCGCCAGCTGCGCCAGCAGGGCGCGGCGCGGGCCGGGCGGGCCGGGCGCGGGGCCCCCGGGCCGCACTCACCTGGAGCCTGTCCGGCTGCAGGTCGCCGGCGGAGGGCGGCGCCAGCTGCGCCAGCAGGGCGCGGCGCGGGCCGGGCGGGCCGGGCGCGGCGGCCAGCAGGCGGCCCGCCAGCTGCACGCACACGTAGCGCGGGCCCGGGGCCAGCCGCCGCCAGCCCGGAGCCGCGGCGGCCATCCGCGCCACGCTGGCCACCTCCAGCTCCTGATGGACAAAGTTCGACTCGTGTACATAATATTCAGTGATCTATTGAAAGAATTTCGTTTGCAATGATATGCTTACGAAAACTTGGTCATTATGTGCTTACGAAAACTTGGTCATTATAGTATCTACAATTATGTCGGCACTACCTGTTAATTTAAGTGTTGAAGCTTTCATCTATTATTTATGTGGATCCTATACATCAAACTAAGCAGCCGTAAAATCGTTTTTCACTCCTGACCGGTTATGCAACTACATTTTCCAGAAATGTATGACAGAAGCCTCATTACTATGTAAGGAATGACACCTTACATGAGACCTCCGCATCGAAACTATCGACGATTTTGCAGTCCGACTGGTGACGAATATGTACGCGCGTGCTGGCGCCTCTGCCTGGCCTCACTTCCAAGCCGGGGTGCCGTGACACTACCACCGTGATCTCGCCCTAGCAACCGGGCAGGGTTTTCTACCGGAAAATGACGCTTGAATAAGCCGCTACCCATTGAGTCTCGCCTGGGCCGGCGGCTCCAGCAGCCCGAGGAGCGCGGCGGACGCCGGCAGCTAGCGCGGTATGCTCACCTGGGCCGGCTCGCGCGGTATGCTCGCCCGGGCCGGCTCCGGCAGTGCGCTCGCCCGGGCCGGCTCCGGCAGTGCGCTCGCCCGGGCCGGCTCCGGCAGTGCGCTCGCCCGGGCCGGCTCCGGCAGTGCGCTCGCCCGGGCCGGCTCCGGCAGTGCGCTCGCCCGGGCCGGCTCCAGCAGCTCGAGCAGCGCGGCGGACGCCAGCAGCGCGGCCAGGCGGTCGGCGCCCGCGCCCGCGCCGCTGCGCAGCGCGTCGCCCAGCGCCAGGCGCGCGCGCGGCTCGCGCAGCGCGGCCAGCAGCGCGGCCGCCAGCGCGGCCAGCTGCGGCGGCGCGGCGCGCTCGTCCAGCAGCGCCTGCAGCGCGCGCGCGGCCCGCCGGCCGCAGCGCGACTCCTGCGCCAGCACTGCCACGACCAGCAGCGCCCCTGCGCTGAGCATTTCTTCATCTGCCCACGGACCCGTTTCGCTGGCCAACGTTGCTCCCACGCTTTCCACGACCTGCGACAATGTCAATTTTACATTTAGCAGTAGGAGGGATCAAAAAGTAGTAAGAACGACATACTCCTTGGTAAGAAAAAAAAATACTGGCAGGCATAGCTCAGATACATATTTGTAATAATAATAAAGAAAAAATCTTCGATTCTCTTTTGTTTTTTCTGAGTCATTTGTTTGCTTCGTGTCGGAACGTGTTCTCTAAAATGAAGAAAAACTAAGTGCGAGCCGTTATTAAATACCTCTGTTTAAAAAAGTTAACGACGCAAGAGATTCATTGCGATTTGGAGGCAACATTAGGAGAGTCTGCTCCGCCGTATTCCACTGTCGCAAGGTGGGCTTCTCAATTTCGAGTAGGGAGAACGAGCACGAAAGACGAACATCGTTGCGGCTGTCCATCGACGTCAGTCACCCAAGAAAATGTTGCGAAAGCCGAGAAAATTGTATTGAGCGATCGAAGAGTTACCATCCGATACTTAATTCAAGAAACCGGCATTTCATATGGAAGTATTCAATCCATATTGAAACAATCTTTGAATATGAGAAAAGTCTCCGCAAGATGGGTGCCGAGAATGTTAACCGACAGTCAGAAACAAAATCGACTTGACATTTCGAAGATATTGTTGGACAAGTTTCAAGAAGATTCTGAAAAGTTTTTGTCTCGTTTCGTAACAATGGACGAAACATGGGTCCATCATTTTGATCCCGAGACAAAACAGCAATCTTCGCAATGGAAACGGCCACCATCACCGACCCCGAAGAAGTTTCGTGTCGTGGCGTGGCAAGGTTATGGCCTCAATATTTTGGGACTCAGAAGGGATATTGTTGATTGATTACCTGGAGCGTGGAACCACTATTACAGGCCAATATTATGCAGCTTTAATTCCCAAGTTGAGGAATACCATCAAAGAGAAAAAGAGAGGGAAACTTCGAAGGGGCGTGCTGTTTCATCACGACAACACACCCACTCACAGGTCGGCAGTTGCGATGACTGCCATTCAGCAAGCTGGCTTCGAATTGGTTGACCACCCCCCTTATTCACCAGATCTGGCGGCTAGCGGTTTTTATGTTCCCCAAATTGAATAAATACTTAAGGGGAAACAGGTACGAAGACGATAACGAGGTGATGGATGCCGTGGAGAGCTTTTTGCAGGACCAAGACAAAGCTTTTTTTGTGAAAGGGATTGAAGCCTTGGAAAAGCGCTGGACTCGGTGTGTAGAGAGACTCGGAAACTATGTAGAAAAATAAATTATTAAGTTATCAATAGTCATTATATTCTATCTCATTCTTACTACTTTTTGATCCCTCCTAGTATAGAGAAAATAATCAAGCGGCAAATGACCTCTTCAAGGAGCGCCGCGACAGCACGTTCGGACGCGTGTTGCAGGCAATCGCCGAGCGCGGGCGCAGCCCAGCGCGGTGCCAGCGCGGCCCACAGCGCGCGCGCGGCGGGCGCGGTGCGGCCCGGCCGGCCCGGCCCGCGCGGCGCGTGCGGCCCGGCCGGCGCGAGCGGCCCGGCCGGCCCGCGCGGCCGCACGCGCAGCGCGCCCACGGCGGCCGCCAGCACCGCGTCGCCCTCCGAGCCGCTGGAGTCGCTGCGCACCAGCGGCTCGTCGGCCTCGGCGCGCGAGCGCAGGCGCAGCAGCTCCTCTTCGCACTCCAGCTCGCGCGCGCGCTGCGACGCCAGCTCGTCTGCTGACGGCATCGCGAACGTACGCTGTGAGCGATTGAAATGATACTATGATAAGGTTCCAAACCTTTGGAGAATGATCCTAACCGCTTACAATTTAAATGTAATATTTTGAATTGAATGAAACGTTTTGGCACAGACAGAATAGGATTCGGGCCGAAGACAACTAGTTTGTCGGGCGTGTAAAATAATTAGATTCTGCCCCACGTTATTATCACCGAAACTATCCAAAACATTTATTTCGGTTACGGATAAGAATATTTTAATTTCAGATCTGTGAATGTTCCAGTTTAGACTTAAGATTACAAAATTGGATATATTAAATAATTTCAGATCCGTGAATGTTCCGGTTTAGACTTAAGATTACAAAATTGGATATTAAATAACTTCGAATATGCGAAGTTTTGGTTACAAATCCCTATTGTAAATTGTACCCACGACATACGAGAAATCATCAGCATTCATATTTATTTCCCCTATAGTTCTCTCATCCACTGCTGTCATACCAAAATATCTAGCACAAAGTTTGCACATCTTGCAAATGCTTCACATACACTTTAGATAGCTACCATCCGTAACACTTGCCATATCAGCAGGAAAATCCTATCATGTTTAACACTATCATCCACATACTCAATAGAATAGCCTCGTACACTTGACTCCAGCCCAATTATACAGGTTTTGATCCTTCCAAAATGAAGAGATACTAAAAGGTACATAAATAATAAAAAACTGGCAACACTCCTGCCAAGCAGGCAAATTTTCCTAAGAAACTAATTTTATATAATGTTCTTACGTTCAATCCACATATTTTGGGTTGACTTGGGTATCTCAAAGCTTCAAGCAGGTGCTAATTTCTTATTTGAAGAATCTATATATCAAAATTTACAAACACCACCTTCGGCCTCGTCGCTCAGCTCCGGCTCGTAGTCATCGGATCTCGCCCCAAGCGTGAGTGCTGTGATATCGACCGCTGCAGTAGCGTCAAGCTCGAGCGACAAGTACTTTCTGCCGCCGACGACACCCAAAACCTGCGCGTCGTCGAGGAAGAGGCCGACTGCAGGTTACATACATGGTTCACGAACATGCTAGAATTGTATAAAATAAATACAACCCTATGCACCTTCCTGTTTGCATGTATGCGCAAATGGAGGATGGTTCATAACATCCAGGATGTGAACGGATTCAAGGCAACTGTGAACCAATCAGGATCAAGCTTGGAATGTTCCAGGGCTATAGCCTGAGTCTGCTGTGGTTCTGCTTAGCCTTGAACCCTCTGAGCACACTGGTGGACGGTTCAGGGCTAGGCTACCAGATGAGAAGAGGTCATCAGGTAATATCTCACCTCTTTTACATGAATGATTTGAGACTCTTTGCCCCCAACAATTTGCAGTTAATGCAGTTTTTACTTAAATGTACCTAGTAGTAAATAGGGCCAACTCTGACCTGCTGTGCCAGTAAGTAGTCCTCCTTTACCGATTATGGCAAAAACCCCCAATGAGCACACAATACACCAATATTGGTCATTGAGGGGGGCCTACGTCCAGCAGTGGACTTTATTTGGACATATGATGATGATGACTTCTTTATTTTTTATTGGTGCCCAGTGGAAATTCTTCATGAACTTTCTTCGCCCCAGGGAAGGGCGAAGGGGCACACCATACTCCTACCGCCTAAAACCACTGGAGCAGTCATCTTCGGCACCTAAGGGAGGCTCCAAGTCCTAGTATGATCACACTAGAGCCACCCTCTGGTGCCACGCCTATTGGCACATCTCGGAGAGGGTGACTGTAAAGCGTCCCCCCGGGGAGGTACTTATACTACTTTGACAAAATGCTATAACATACTGTTTATTACATTTTTTATTAGACCTCTAACAAAGGATATAGTTACACAAGAAATTACATACCATGACTGACATGACATGATTTTAGACACAATATGTACTCCCTCAATTGAAGGAGGCTAAAGTATGCACAATAAATGATTACCATTATACTAAACTACAAAATAAAATGTCTGTTGAGACTAAGTGTTCAATTAAATTAACATTAAACATAGAATATAACATTTAAGTTAGATCAAATGAATGAAATTGGTGTTTAGCTTGTCATAAATATCGAAGTCGAATGATGTGAAATTCAAATTCATTGTTTATTCAGTATGGACGTATTCTTGAATCTAGTTATTTAGTCAGATAGGTATGTCTCCATACATGTTAACATAGGTACTGTTTAGTATATTTTATTGGTTTTACAGTAATAAGTTATGAAACCAATATTTGGCAAGTTTCAAGAAGTTTACCGAATCGCCAGCAGATACGTTTACGGTTATCATCGGCAGTTCATCACAATCTTCATCCTCACTCATGACGTGAATCACTCAATACGTTTTCAACTGGTACCATGTAACTAATTAATATAATAATGAAATTCCACTACTTAAGTTTCGCGGTACCTATTTTAAATTAAAATGTTTTAATATTATATCATAAAATTACAAACGACCACTAAAACGTAATTTAAAACTTTAAACTAGTGTTGTGTTGTTGTCTGTTGTGTAGGGTACTAACTAGTAGGCTTGATTAAATTAAATATTCGATGTGAAATAACGTTAGAATCATCATTAACTTGATTGAATATTTTTAAATTCGATATTGATATCGATTTTTATTTCGAGTATCAAGAACGCAGCATAGTATCCATTTTCATGTATGTACTAACGACGTTATAAAAGTTACTTGGTTTTTAGTTTTACGTAGTTGTGAGATCGTCAGACTTGCCATTTTGATTGTATGAATTCTGTCAATTTTGCAATGAATTAGTGTCTTTGTAAGCTTAGTAATAACGCAAAAACTAATGATACTTCCTAATTTTATGTATTCGATACGTATTTCAATAATTTATTCGTATTCCAAAGCATCTTTTCGTTTGTTTATCTAGAACTGTCAAAATTCGAAATGACGTTATAGGCTGCTAGATCGTGTCATATCGATTATAGTTATCGAAAATATCTAATCTTTTTTTTCAATGTTTCAAATATTGAACTTAATAAAATACTAGTGGTGTTCCGTGTGGGAATCGAACCCACGAACCGGAGCGCAGCAGCCGACTGTATCAGCCACTGCACCAACCGTGCCGTCTGTCTGTGAGCGAAGTATGATAAAAAAAGGACATGGATTTCAAAGTAGGTAAATATTTATAAGGATGTTCATAGATTATACTGACAATTCTTCTATTTAAAAAATACTAATCAATTCGTGATACCGGTAAAATTGTGTGGGGTGGCAATATTGTATCGGCTTGACCAATTATATCTATGAAGATAACAACAACGGGGAAAGAATACCGCCCTGTGGAATGCCAGCTTCCAGATCTCACCAACTTGAAAAACTCTCATCAAAGCGAATCCCCCCCGTGAAGTCCCTGAAGAAAGGAAGGAAGTTATGACGTTATTTCTATTAATAATATTTTTTTTAATTCATAAAAAATAAAGATTGTACATGGGACATCAGCAATAACTAAAATATAGTTAGGTACATTTTCTTCAATCAAGTGGGTGAAGTTCTGTTTTCCTAGCTAGGTTATAAAATAACCTGTATTAAGGAGTAACAGTTCCGATCCCCTTTGCAGTATTTTACCATTTTTAAACTATACAATATTATGTTTCATTCATGTTTTGTTCTTATTGCTAAATGTTATTGACAGCTAAACCTTAACAATTAAATTACAGAGTAAATGTTCGTGTATATGTGCACATGTGAGCGAGCGTGTGTCAGAATGTGTGTTCATGTGTTTGTGAGTTCGTGTGTGAGTTTGAAAGTCTGTTTCAATGTCCATATCACTACTCAGGTTAGATATTTTTCTGTTTCATCGTATGTTTTGTTTTGAAGGAATGAGCGGACAGTCTTCTTACAGTTATAATACCCCAGCTACACACTCGACGAATGGTGTGGGAAGTAGCGAGGGAATGAGGCAGGGAAGTAGTGTAGCTACGTTACTCGTCATGCCGCTCGTCATGCTCCTCGCCATGCCCACCGCTCCCTATTTTGTCGGTTTTCTGTGCGCGAGTCAAAGGGCCGGCAGCATGAACACGAGTGACCGGCTACACACTCGCGCGAGAGCTCAGTCTGCATCGAGCGCTCGTGCTGGGACGACGTATCTTTTGTAGGTTAGCGGTCATACACCGATCGATGGACGCTCTTATGAAAAAGTATTAAAATTTATTGAGTATTAGCTGCTGAGCCAGCAATTTGGGAACCAAAAATTAAGCATCAATTAAAACAGAGGATAATTAATCTACGTACGACTCATGATTGTAAAAAAAATTACTGTTATATAGATATACCAAATTATTTATATAATTTGCTACGGTTATTGTTATGATTTTATTTTTATTGTAAGTAATCTAAGTGAGTGTACAGTACAACACGTACATTTACAACTCAACTGCAATCGCCAACCCGCCTGCCAAGCTTGGCGATTATTATTTTTATTTATTTTACAAGCTTACGGATATGACGAATGCATAATTATACGTTTCATTTTGTTAGCTAAACATTATCTTTACCATGAATTGATGCTGCAGCCGGCATTGTCTCCTCATGAGGGTACTCCTCAACGGTTAGTGGCATGGACATCAACTTTTGGATATACGTTTAATTGAGATAATTTTGCATGCTCTCCGCCATAAACTGATGCTGCAGCCAGGATTGTCTCCTCACGAGGGCACTCCTCAATGGTTAGTGGCATGGACATCAAATTTCGCATATACGTTTAATTTAGATAACTAAACATGCTCTCCGCCATAAACTGATGCTGCAGCCAGGATTGTCTCCTCATGAGGGCACTCCTCAACGGTTAGCAGTACGGACACGATACTTTGCATATACGTTTAGTTTTGATAGTTAAACATGATCTCTATCATGAACTGATGCTGCAACCAGGATTGTCTCCTCATAAGGGTACTCCTCAACGGTTAGTAGCATGGACATCAACTTTTGCATATACGTTTAATTTTGATATGTAAACATGCTCTCTGCCATAAACTGATGCTGCAGCCAAAATTGTTTCTTCATGAGGACACTCCTCAACGCTTAGTGGCATGGATATGAAACTTTGCAAGTTTGTGCAGTTCTGATGACAATACACTAAATAATAGAAATTATAGAAATAACTAATAAATTAATAGTAAAATACGTTTTAAAAAAAACAAGCTTTTATTTATATGCTCTGAAAAGAAGAAAATAAACTTTGTAATAAATCAAACTAATAGTTTATGTTGAATTATTTGATTTTAAAAAGCTTGTCACGCATAATGTCTATAAAAGAAGGCTCCGAGTCGTAGGTTTGATTCCCACATGGAAAAAATATTTATATGATCTGTAGGTAGTTGTTCCGAGTCTAAGTGTATTGTGTGTGGAATTCGTATCTTTAAATGCACCCACGACACTGCAGAAATCCTAGTGTCCTTCTAACGCAAAGAAACACTTGTTAAATTTTAATGTCTTTATATACCTACCGCTTGACAAGTATTTTCATCAGAACCGAACGAACTTGTAAAATTTAATATCCGTGCTACTAACCGTTGAGGAGTATCCTCATGAGAAGACAATCCTGGCTGCAGCATCAAGTTATTACTGTCATTTTACTGTATTGTCATCAGAACTGAACAAACTTGCAAAGTTTCATGTCCATGCTAATAACCGTTGAGGAGTGTCCTCATGAGGAGACAATCCTGGCTACAGCATCAAGTTATTTCTGTCATTTTAGTGTATTGTCATCAGAACTGAACAAACTTGCAAAGTTTCATGTCCATGCTACTAACCGTTGAGGAGTGTCTCCATGAAGGTGACAATCCTCGCTGCAGCATCAGTTTATAGACGAGATCATGTTAAGCTATCAAATTTAAACGTATATGCAAAAGTTGATGTCCATGCTACTAACCGTTGAGGAGTGTCCTCATGAGGAGACAATCCTGTCTGCAACATCAAGTTATTTGAATCATTTTAGTGTATTGTGGTAACTGAAGAAGCATGCAACATTTCAAAGTCCTAAGTTTTAGAGAAAAAGGTTCAAATTTGGCTTGGAAGATTTGACCTAAACAAACTAACATACATTGTAACTAAATTAAAAACTTGTAATGTTTTTTATAAATATTCTTACTATTAATTTATTATTATGTACTTGTATATGAGAATCTCCTAATTAACCCCCTTAGGTTGATTAATGATATTGTTTCGTTTAAATTATTTAATATAATTTGCTATGCTATAAAGGCAAATCACGCATGTTGACCTCTACTGCCGAGAGGCGAACGCCAAATGCGGCGCGTGGCGAGTAGTATGGCGAGTAGAGCAGTGTGTGGCTGCCTAGGGCAACATCGCGGCATGGCGATGAGCAGAGCGAGGAGCAATGCGAGGAGCATCGTGTAGCCGCGGCATAAGAGGATAAGGCGTATATTGGACATTTTTCGCTAATTTTATTATAAAGAGATGGTCCTAAGAAAAAGAAAAATCTTTTACTAAAGGAAGATCGAACTTGGGGAAGTGTAAATACTTTGTCTTTTCGACGTTTGTTTATTTTTTTGTAAGGGGTTTTGCAATGCTGTGAGAGTATCGTTTGTAGAATAAAGTGTTGCCGTACGTTGAGGACGTTACAGTCATTGTACAACTGGGTAGTTGAGAAAATTATTGGACGGAAAGTAGCCACTTTTAATATGGCTCTGTGGGTGATTTCCAGCGGTTTTAAATTTGTTTTCGCCGCACCTCCCCAACAGGAAATACAGTATGTAAGAATAGATAGACACAGTGCAAAATAAACATTTCTTATAATTATTGGGTTTGCAATACTTCGTAGGGTTTTAAAGATATATATTAATTTGCGAATTCTGCCGGCTATGAGGTTAATATGGGATTTGAAATTAAGATTCGAATCCAAGACTATACCTAGGTATTTAATATGGTCAACAGAGGATATGGTTGGACATTGGCAAGAAATTTGTGTTTGTGTATGGCAAGAGTGGGCTTTAAGGATTATCGGCAATTTTGGTTGAGAGGCTGAACTGATCGAATAAATAATGAAGTTGGTTTTGGAGGTGTTAAGAGTGAGCGTGTGGTAATAAAGCCAGTTTAAGGTAAAGTTGAAACCAAGTTGTGAATTATGCTCGAGTTCAGACCATGTATCGGCAACGAATGTTATTGCAGTAGTAAATCATTCCAGCACCTCAGGAGAAACCATTAGATAGGAGAGCATAGTGAGGAGAATATCGTGACTGACGGCATTAAAGGCATTGGAGAAACCAACCAATACCAACACCGTGACTTTGGTGTCCTCCATAGCTTCTCTAATGTCACCAGTCACCTTGAGGAGGGAGAAAGTTGTACTATATCCAGGCCTGAATCCAGACTGGAAAGAACTTAGGAGATTGTTACTGTGAACAAATCCAGTAAACTGTTTATGTACGCAAGCTTCAAGTACTTTAAACAGGAAAGGGAGAATAGATATTGGACTATTGGACGGAAATGATTAGAGAGGAGGAAGAAAAGGATTACTCTAGGATCGGGGACCCCAGGAGGTGCAGAAATTTGTTTTTATATCGGAAATATTATACTGCCCTAAATTTTGATTAGGTCGTTTGTCTGTTGGTGTTGTCAGGTAAATAAATTTCGCATTTAGAGGAGTTTATTCTTGTTTGATATAAAACATCATGGTGTTGCCCCTATTACTCTTAGGTCTATTTGTATAGAAGCATCTCTTTTCCTTGTGATTTATGGATTTTATTATCTACGGGAAGTGGGTAATAAAGCTTTTTGCGTGAACCGAACCGAAACTATGTATTGGTATCCGATAAAGTGTTTCAAAACTATGTATTTTCAATAACTCTTTATTGGACGATATGCGTATAAAGTGTTTATGAAATGATAAACGTTTTCGTGTCGGTTCATGTATTTGCTTCGAAACATGCTATCATCACAAAACTATGTATTTACGGTAACTATTTATTGGACGAGATGCGTATAAAGTGTTTATGAAATGATAAACGTTTTCGTGTCGGTTTATGTATTTGCTTCGAAACATGTTATCAATAGTAAACAAATTCAAGTTCACTATCAATTGAAAAAATGTATACTTTGTTTTTTTGTTCTTTGTCTGTGAAATGATTATTATGACTGGTAAAATACAATAATTTGACACAATATATTCTAGTATCGTGCTAGTTCTTAAATGTAATTTATACTCGTGCCAATATAGGATGGATATACCTAAATAACGTGTCAAAGATTTGATAGCGGCATAAAAATCATTCCTAATAAAATAGAATAAAATGTGAATTTTTTTTATTATTTAGAATGACTAAAATTCATAAATGCGCGATCTCGCTTCTTGTTCGTGCGATCGTCAGTATCGGTCGGCTTTACTTCGGAATAACTCGGTCGGAGTCAGTCGGCTAGTTTCGGTAACTGTTTATCGACGATCCAATGCTGTGTGAATAAAGTGTTTCGCCCGATAAATAGTTTCTGAAGGGACCAATACATAGTTTTAGGTATTTGACGCGATACATAGTTTCAATAACTGTTTACGGTTTGCAACGCACACCACTAATCTACACAATACTCTATCTACGATTCGTGTACACGCATCATGACGGTTTCTCCTTGCTCGAGGCCGCACTACGAATACGTATCGAATCATCTCGGATTTGATGAATGTGATTCGTATCATAGAGTTCAATTAGTAACTCGAGTAATTCGAATAAAATGATACGAAATGTCAATCGCTGCTCCTGCTGTCATTTCACAAAGAAAAACAAAACAAAGGTCTGTCAAGTGTCATTGAGAGTCATTCTAATATCAGCTGAGAAAATTGTTTTATTAGCAGTTTCTTTGTTTGCTATCTGGCGCGGCTCTAAGAAGCCGATATCTAGTTAATCGTGGCGGGAACACGGCGGGTGACACGATCGATGTGGGCGGAGGCTGGCGGCAGCAGCGGTCCCGCCTCGATCAGCGGCGGTAAGAGCTTTGTAGAAAGCTCCAAGCAGCAAGAAGCCCTTTTCAACGAGCTTATTCAAGAATGCAAGCACAGTGCACCGGGAGCCAGACTCTCCGCGAAGCTTCGCACTGCGCTCGAAAGGTAAATGTAAACTGGGGGTCAAAGTGAAAGAATTGCAATGTACATCATTTAACATTAAAACGTTTTGTGTTCGTTCTCGTGTATATAGAGGAAAATGAACACTTATTTTTATTATTTAATCTGAAGCTTTCTGGAGCATCAAATAGTCTTCAGTTGAGTCTAACCTAAATGTTAATTAATATCTTAGTGTATGAAACTTTATTTTTACTAAGCTCAGTACTATTTTTTCAATAAAATTATAGTAAATTACCAAACTAAAAACACGCTTTTGTAGATAACCGAACTAAAAAGTAGAAAAGAACTTTCAATAAGACTAAAATAAGAATAGAGTGATTAACAAAAAAAATGCTATATTGTAAAAAAGTCTGAAAAGTGTGAGTGTGTGTTGATGTCCAAGCAAGCTAAAGTGGCAGTGGGCTGGTCACTTTTGTCGAAGGACCGCTGGCCGACGGAGCAAAAGAGTCCCTAGATTGGAGACCGCATATGGGCAAACATAGTGTGGAATACCAATTGCCCAGATGGACAGACAACCTGTAATAGGATGCTGGGTCTGGCTGGATGTGGAAAGCTGATGACCGGGTGTTGTGGCGCATGCTGGGTGAAGCCTACATCCAGCAGTGGACGATTGATTGATTGATGTTAATTGATAAACATATCAAATCGGCATCCTCCAGTTTCAATACATAAGCAACAATGTCTCAAAAAGTTATCTTTTAGTCTACGAAACCATCTCTTTCTTTCCCATATGAGTGATTCTGCCCACTCAATTATCTCTCAGGTCTTCTTTTGACATGGTTTCTCTTGTATACACTTTTTCTTTGTAGAAGCCCTGGAATAAAAACGTCTATCGATACATGTCCGGTGAACGTGGAGGTCATTACATGGGTCCTGCACCCCCAATCCATCTATGGGGAAAAGTTTTACCGTGGTGCTGCTCGTGCATAGTGGCAAGGAGCACCGTTATTTTGAAATGTCATATTATTTCTTATCTCTTTGTTTACATTATCCAGTAATCCATGCAGATCATTTTGCAAGAAATTAAAAAAAGTTACTCCAATCATCCTTGAAGGTAGCTCAAATGGCCCAATCAGTTCTCCATTTAGAACCCCACTCCACAGATTTATACTGTATTGGTGCTGTAAATATGATGCTCTAGCAGCGTGCGGGTTTTCAATGGACCAGCTGTGGTAAATTTGGATGTTAAACACTCCTGTTGTCTCAAAACCCAAATCGTCAGTTCACAATATTTTATTTAAAGCTAGAATAATAAGAACCCAGTGCAACAAATGTTGGAATGACGCTAAAACCCAGCACATCACCGCGCATGCGCTAAAGCGGGGCGAAACTTTTTTATAATGCATAAAAAATGGAACCCAGAGGTCCCTCCGCCTTATAGCGACGGCAGGGGGTTTCAGGCGTATAGGAATTAGGTCCAAGGGTGGTTGTTACCCCGGCGCCGTCTCCTCCTTCTTCGAGCAGGATCGGCCCTCCCGATCCCGCTCTGCGGTCTCCTTCCGGAGCAAGATGCTCTCACAGAAGGAGACCACTGCATTCCAGTTTCCATGCTCTGCCAACATAGCCAATACTACTGCTGGCAGAGAGAGATCTGGCCCGATCCGATAGACCAGGATCCGCCGCTCGGCCGCCGGCAGCAGCAGGTACGCACTGAAACAACCGTGCCCGGTGAACACTTCCGTCAGGCGGTAGCTGACGCGCTCGCTCCTTCTGAGCTAGGCTCCAAAGAGTGGCAGGACAGCGTCGACGACGCGCTTGGTCGCTAACTGCATCCGCAGGCGGTGACGAAACTTTCCAAGAGCACGCCGCCGAGCTTGGCGCCTGTGTAACTCCCCTGGAGGCGCGCCTTCGCCGCTCTGGTGGAGGGAGCGTATGTGATCGTAGACCCACGCATCCATCTCCGCCAGGATGTCGTAAGGCGGAAAACGCTCCAGGAGAGTTGCCGCCTCGTAGGGCACTGTTCGGTATCCACGTGCGATCCGTATAGCCGCTCTGTGCTGCAGATTGTGAAGTTTAGTTCTGTAGTGAACAGCCGCCTCAAGCGGTCCCCAAGAGACTGCAGTACATACACCCACACGCAGCCCGGAATGCCGTTGCGACTATTCCGGCGGCTAATGGCTCGGCCCAGCATCCCTCCCGAAATCCCCAACTCCTCGGCCCAGTCAAAGGCAATCGGGGGTGGAGAGGGTCCAGGACGGTCCCGGACCACCGGAAAGAGTGTTGAAGTATCCCCTCCAGCAAATCCGGGATAATGGTTTCTGTCACCGGGGGGACGTATGCGGGGCGTCGGATTCGTTGGTACTGGCGGCGCATCGGCAGGGCATCATAGAGGCCTCTGCAATAGGCACATTCGCTACGTGGGCAGGGATGGCACTACACCAGCTGCTGCCCAATCTCGGGGGACCGTGTGAGGAAGTTCGCCGTCTCTACGGGTGTGGTCCGTGGCCCTCTAGGCACCCCGCCTGTATGGTCAGCTCGACTGTCAGGTGCCCAGCGCTGCCGAACCAAACTTCACGGTCTGTAGCGCAGAGTGTAGTAGCGCAGAATCGCACGAGGATACCGAACAGTGTCCTACGAGGTGATAACTCTTATGGCGCGTTTTCCGCCTTTCGAAGTCTTGGCGGGGACGGATGCGTGAGTGCCGAAGGCACGCCTCCAGCCAGGGGCATTCGACAGGCTGAGGGGGCTAATTTTGCGGCGCGCTCTTGGAAAGGGGCGTGACCGCCTGCGGACGCAGTTTGCGACCAAGCGCGTCGTTGAGGCTGTAATTTTTTTTATTTTTTTTTATTGATGTCCAGTGGAAATTCTACATGTAACTTCCTTCACCCCGGGGAAGGGCGAAGGGGTATGCCGGACTCCTACTGGCTAAAACCACTGGAGCGGTCATCTCCAGCACCGAAGGGGGGGCTCCAGGTCCTCGTAAGATCACACTAGAGCGTCGAGGCTGTCCTACCGCTCTTCAGAGCCTAGTTCAGAAGGAGCGAGCGCCACCTGACCCGGGTTTACACCAAGCACGGTTGTTTCGGTGGGTACCTGCACAGGATAAGACGCGAAGCCACGGCAATTTAAAAAAAAAAAGAAAATAATAAGACAAACGTTGCCCCACACTAGGATTTGTCCCGTGTCGTGGGGGCGTTTACAGGCATGAATTCCACATACAATACACCAGACCCGGAACAACTACCTGCAGATCATACAAATATTTGTTCCGTGCGGGAATCGAACCCACGGCCCGGAGCGCAGCAGCTGACTGTATCAACCACTGCACCAACCGTGCCCTCAATGACTAGCAATATGTATGTAATGTCAGCGTCAAATAGATATGAGCGTCTAAGGTAGTCAAAATGATCAGATGACATAAATTCATTTATATGTACGCAGTCTGAACTCTCTTATTGTTGTAAGCATCCAAAGTGGTCAATATATCTAAGTAACACAGTTTCCAATAAGATGTCAAGATGCTCATTATGATGTTTACGAATAAAAGTTTAAACGGTATCAATGCAGCTTTCTTTTTTCTTTTAAAAAACGTTGCTACACACTAATATATCTCCTGTGTGCTGTGTGACAATTAAAATCATAGAACCAGATATAACAGTGGCACGAGATGGGGCTTCATCATGAATGGAATGCCAATCGAAGTCTATCATAACATAGTTATTACGAAATATTAGATATCGAAGAATAACCAAATGAAATCACAGAATTATCCATTAACTATTTTATTTGGTAGGCGGGTAGGTACAATTTTCACACGCAACTAAATATTAAGTTAAAATCGGCTACAGTAAATACCTTTCTTATTACTTATTACACAGGAAATTCACAATCAGAAATAAACTACAACAGCTAGATATAACAATTATAATGAACACCTTACATAATGATTGATACTATAAATCTAAGTTATTTATCATTAATCAATAATCATAATCAATGAAACAATACAAATCACAGAATGTACTTAACTTAAATTACAGAATGAGGTTCGATCCTGTTACTTGTTCTTCAGCAAAAGAGGCCGAAATGAGTTATGCCAGGGTATATATACATTTTCTCACGTCATGGCTTCTCACGAGTGTGTGGAGGGGGTAGGCAGTGGAGGGCACGCCGCCGATGTTGCCAGTGTCTACAGGGTGGCCATTATAGATGTAACAGCTCGGCCGTCCTGAAACAAAGTGTCCACACGATGTGTATTAGTGAATGTTCTAACATGTCTATAAGATCCGTGCCTAACCGACTATCAGCATCCGCATCAGCATCATCAGCATCAACATCACTATCAGCAATAGCTACATATGTCCTTACGCATCCACTGCTACTTCTGCACAATATTTCTTATATCCCCTAAAATCTTTTACACTATCTATCAGAATCAGCAACAGCTACACGTCCTTAACGAATCCACTGCTACTTCTGTACAATTTCTTATATCCTCTAAAACCTGTTACCACTATGTATCATATATCGGTCATGACCAAGCGATTTAAACACTATAGGGTCCTGCAAACATAGCATTAAAAGACCAAAACCCCTTTCTTATACATGCGAATATCTTTTCATATCAAATTAATTTTTATTAATACCAATTTGTGCATTATATTAACCGTAGCCTTTTGCCTTCTATTGACAACTTAAAGTAAATTAGACATAACGTTAGTTATGTTTAAACAATAAATTAAAGGGGGTTTGGCCTGTGGTTTCATGACATGTATTGTTAACTCAATATCTGTCACAAAGCCATACATAATTAATAATCTATTGTCTCGCGACTGCCGGCAATTAACAGGTTAGAGGTCCAAAACTAAGTCAGGCTAGTTAAAATCCCAAATATTATCCCCACTGCTAGTTCTTAAGCTATTTATTATAACAGTTCCGTTTATCCGCTCAATCTGACCGTTTGCTCTTGGCGTTGCAACCGAAGTCTGTATATGTTTTATTAAATGTTTACTGCAAACTCATTAAAATAATGGCTACAGAATGCGATCCCATGATCTGACACTATGGTGGAAGGGAAACCATACAATGATAATGGAATACGCGACTAGTTTCAACCGAACTTAATGCGAGTGTTACTCTTGGCAATAACGAATTTTGAGGAGGAACATGTTAATACTAAAATATATTGATTGTGTTTACTAGACTTCGGACAAGGCCCCAAGTGATCAATGTGTATCCATCGGCACCTGTTTTTGAATAGGAATGAATTTACCCTCCAGTTATCAATAATGCCCTTTTCGAAATGCGCAATCTAGACATAATTGAGAAACCCATTTATATATGTCTGGATTGGCATCAGTGTCCCGAATTGGTTAATAATACTACACAGCTTAGGATCTAGAGTTTGGACCGTAAGGAAGCAATCATCAGCAGATTGAGCATAAACGTGGGTCTCTACTGGGTTACGGCTCAGCGCATCAACGTGCTTAATTTTGTCTCCCGTCCTTAAAATTCTATATCGAACTACTGAATTTGCAGCCACCAGCGTGCGATCCTACGCAGCAAGTCTCTTTGATAAAGGTGTGATGATCAGCAACGCAATATACTATACTATTACTATACTTTTTAAGTTTTTAATTACCCAAACGGCTATAGTCTCCAACTCATAACCACGATAATTCTTTTCGCCACGAGTAGTCGTGAGACTAAAATATATAACTGGCCTTAGTGTTGTGAAGCAAAATTCCTGCAACTCCAAACTTAATCGCATCCGTATGGAGCTCTGTATCCAAATTCCTATCATATATAGAACTGGTTGAGAAAACGAACTATACTTAAGGTCTTTAAAATCTTTCTTTGAGAGGTCTGTAAGAAGCTTAGCAATAAGAGAAACATTTCGTATGAATTTTCAAAAAATAAGAAAAGGCCACAAAATTGCCCTACACTGGAAAATCACAAACAGCTGATATTTTATGGCCATCTGGTTTAATGCCATCTTTAGAAATATAGAAGCAAATAACTTTTGTATCATAATATTTTCTCAAGTTTACGCGAATAGCATCCATTGAATTGAAATAGCTTAAGGAAAGATATCGCGCTTAATTGATTCTTCTATACAAATAAATAAAATTGAAGCGTCTGTTTGTAATGTCAACATAACAACTTTTTACTAAATGCATATGAATATACGATACCTACAACAAAAAAACAATTTTTAAATTTTTTTGTCTGTCTGTTTGTTCCGGGTAATCTCCGAAACGGCTCGACGATGTTGACAGGACTTTCACTGGCAGATATCTGATGTTATAAGGAATAACTTAGGCGACTTTTATTTTAGAAAAATAATTAGGGTTCCGCGCAAAAAAATAAAACCCTTGAAATCCAATATATATATTCTATGTCAAGTGTATATGTCGAAGTACTCTAAATTTCTTTTAAATTAAACGCGGGTGAAACCGCGGGTCTCAGCTAGTTCTATATACTTACGTATTTTGTATCATATTTAGTTTAAGACTGGCTTCATGCAATACCTTAAGAACGAGTTCTAGCCTTTCCAAGTTTCATAGTATACCGCAGCTTGCAAAATATTATGAATGCCAGATTTCATTCATTAAACCGCATGTGATTTCGCCAAGCCAAACTGAACCCCGAGATACTCGTATGACCATCAAGGGTGATAGAGGCAGTTTTGTGCACAAATCTAAGCCAGTAAAGAAGGTTTTACCTGCTAACTTATCTATTATTGGTAAATGTAATCAGTCTTTGATAGTTATCACATTCAAAGCCCCAAAATCTACAGTCTCATGCCAGTTTAAAATTTTTACTAGTACAACTAGGTGCAGTAAATTCTCAACGATATTCCCTAATAATACCAGATTCTAAAAGGTTTAAAAGTTTTCCACGAACTATTGAAACCTCTGGTTGAGAAAGTATACACTGGTAAGTCAGCAATTAGCTAGTTCAGAGTTATTAGATGTAAAACAAGAACTATCGGACAATACAGCGAGTAGACGCTTTAAATCGCCATCGCCTATATTACCCACGTTTATCTCGTCTAGATTAACATCAGCAAGCACATCACAGCAGTATCATCAATCAAAAACACATTTTAGATCCAATTTGGCCACTTCTCCCATAAAATCCGGTACGAAGCCATGAGCAGTTTCATTATTGATGTTTACTCTGTCAGAACTCTACCAACAACAAATATTTGACTCACCAAGCCAGCATCAGCTTCTGTTACGGCACAGTCTTGCCTTCTCGCCACCACTAGTCAGCCGAAAACCCCACAGCTTTCGAGCCCAGGTTGTATACTCTCGGCAAACCCTCGGCCTCCATCACAGATCAGGATAATGTACTCAGAAGCTGCGAGATTAAAATATGAGGATTAGTGTTTACTTGGCTAACCATTAATTACAACAGTGACCATAGCAGCTTCGTTAAGCAGATTGGTTAAATTATATTTGAAAACAAGGTATATTCTTTGTTCAGTATCTTCCACATGTATAATTTGAATAGGATTCAGATTTTGGCAAAAGACCACAGAATCGCCCTTTATACCAGAAGTATAATCTCTATTAATGACCGGCTGTTCCAGCAGTATATAAATTAGTCACCTACGTCAATTGGTAATCTATCAAAGGATATGTTAACCCTTTTAACATTTTATCGCTAGGTTCAATTTCATATTTCAGTAACTTTCCTAAATTGTAGCCTTCGAACCCCAGTGTCCATGGCAAATAGCTATTGCTGTTAAACCATTAACCATAATATCTTTATAATACAAGTCGTTAAAACCTTGTACAATCTTAACATCCTTTGCTTTCCTACAAAATCCTACAATATGCCCGGTTTTTCCACAGGATTTGCATGACCTTGTGTCAGCGTTAGCGCAATCCTTAACTAAATGACCTTCAGTATTCCCGCGATAACATTGAATAGCCAGTGGGAGGTAGTAGTGACTTAAAAAAAAACTTACGAGATAAAGGAATGTCTTCGAGGATTCGATCGGTAATTGCCTAATGATGCTAAAAATGGACATTACAAATATTCCGGATCTACACTTTCAAGAGCTTTTGTATCCAGTATGACATGTAGTCTTTGAGCCTTTGCACTAGCTTGCAATTTAGAGGGTAGGAACGAATAATACAAGAAACCGGAGCAATATAATCAAATCTGCATTTACGGCACAGTACCAACTATCATAAAAATATTTACTCATGGTCTCCCTATTATTTTTTGATGACTAACTCGCCAATTAATTCTGCAAATAAAAAACATTCTAGAAAGATAAAGTTTTAAAACTTCCTGCCACTCACTCCATGTTAGATCTTAATTATCCTGTCTGTTATACCAGCATCTATCCGAATCATCAATATTTCCTGCATATATAAGAGCACTTTGCATCATCCCAGCCATAAGTGTCGCCCAACCAGCTTATTTTCTTCAACCACACAAACACGTTATCTTTATCATCCGGGTCAAACAGCGAAATTATGTCACCTTTAACACTTTCGGATTTACTTCCACGTATATTACAAAAAAATGTATGGTCATCATACCTGCATCTTTCTCATTTACCAACTGTTCTAGTTTACTGCTCAAGGATTCTCTGTTGGTAGATGGCATTGCCCGCATCGCTGCAATTGCACATCACAATGTTCAAATTAGCTGCTATTGTCTCTAGCCCTTTCACTCTTCATGTTGAGCGGAGTAATCCCACTTCTGAAAACTATTACGAAATATTAGATATCGAAGAATAACCAAATGAAATCACAGAATTATTCATTAACTATTTTATTTGGTAGGCGGGTAGGTACAATTTTCACACGCAACTAAATATTAAGTTAAAATCGGCTACAGTAAATACCTTTCTTATTACTTATTACACAGGAAATTCACAATCAGAAATAAACTACAACAGCTAGATATAACAATTATAATGAACACCTTACATAATGATTGATACTATAAATCTAAGTTATTTATCATTAATCAATAATCATAATCAATGAAACAATACAAATCACAGAATGTACTTAACTTAAATTACAGAATGAGGTTCGATCCTGTTACTTGTTCTTCAGCAAAAGAGGCCGAAATGAGTTATGCCAGGGTATATATACATTTTCTCACGTCATGGCTTCTCACGAGTGTGTGGAGGGGGTAGGCAGTGGAGGGCACGCCGCCGATGTTGCCAGTGTCTACAGGGTGGCCATTATAGATGTAACATAGTTGTTGATGCAGTCTTACCGCAACGAAAGTCCTAATATATCATGAAACGATTTTTTTTTTCTAAACAAATTCATTTCGACGCACAACACGCACTTTTTAAAATTGCTGCCAATTTGTAAAACCAATTGACATGAATTCATTGAACATCTACAGCTGCTCAAGGAATACTTTATTCGAAATAATTATTGTCAACTTTTCTTACTGGCCAATTCTAAAATCAGCCAAAAGACGCCCACTGCTGAACAAAGGCCTGCCACATAGATTTCCACTTTGTGTCGTCAATTTGGAGGGAACTTTCCAGTACTCGCTACGCTTAGACAGCCTCAGGGTTGGTGAGCGCAGTATGACTGCTCTACCACAGGAGGGACGCTACTGCCCATTTAATGTACCGCTTGAAACTTATTTACATCTAAACCAATTTGAAGTAGTGAAGATGGTGAATTGTGGCATTAGCTATTATCCCCTGCTCTCTGAGGTGATGGAGCGTGTGATTAACAAACAGCGTTTGGGATACCTAGCACGACCCGATAAGCGACCGTCCATATGGCTTTCGTCATAGTCGTTCAGCTGGTCATCTTCTAGTGTCTCATTCACCGTTGGTCTCTTGTCATTGAGAGTCAAGTTGAGGCATTCGCTGTTATCCTAGACGCAGCCAAGGCATTCGAAGGTTTAACACCGCGGTCTTCTATCGAAGTTACCATCATACGGACTACCCGAGGAATTATGCAACTGGATTGCCGGCTTTCTGTACAACGCAGGCATAAACGTTTTCTTTCTTCCTTTCTCATAAGAGACGTTGTCGATGACAGTTGTTCCGATAGCTTGTACATTAATGCTGGTGTTGACGATGGTGGCGATGTCAACGCTCAAGAGCTCAGTGGACTGTATGTGAAAACGGTGGAAAGTCGCGGTGGTACACTCGCACTTTCTTCAGGGCTTGACCTTGACGCCAAGATAGGTATTTTAATCTGCCGGCTGGGATGGAACCATGTGATAGGCAGAACCGCTCGTTTACTTCGACCAGAAACTGGATACAAAAGAAACAGGATAGTACGTTTCGACGCCCTAGGAATTACGCTCTAGGTGTTTCGACGGCCCGCTGAATTATTCCCGACGCCTTGAGGAACCACAATAAAACCCACGATCTTGAATACACTGCAGTATTTTATTCTTCACAATATCTTCAGTAATTACAATTATCTTCATGAAAACTATTCACTATTTCACTTTTTTCTTCTTCTTGTTCACGACTCTTCGACCTCGACTCTCTACTGTCTGCGTGCTGTACTGTCTGCTGCGTACTGATTAATTCGGCGTAGTACCCCTTCTTTTATAGGTTTCCAGGTACTAGCGAATTATCCTATTTCGACCAATCAGAAAGCTCGACGCGTCTGACCGATCTTCCATCTATCTCGCACTTAAAGGAACAAGTTAAAACCTGCTCCCGGCTAACAATGTTCGTACTACTTATTATTCTGACGAACGAATTACAATTTGAATCGTCTGTACTACTATTCTGACAAACGTTCAATGCATGAATACAATACAAACCATAAAAACATAAACCATAAACATAAACTGTAAAAATATAACCATTTCGAGAGTCGTGAACCTATTTACATCGTATATATAAACTTAATACCTAGTAAAATACCAAAACACTATCTATACCTGAACACTAAACAAACATTTGTATATAAGCTTATTAATTGCGTGTCCATAAATCATTTTATATACAGTTTGAGCTCGTCGTCCGCAACAGCTGGCGTCTCACAAGGCTCCCTGCTGTCCACAACATTATTCTTACTGTTACACGGGTAGTGCGAACAGCCCTTGTCCCTTATTGGAGGAAAGCCGCAGACAGCTTGTGGCAGATATCGAGAGTACTCTAAATAGAATCTTCGATTGGGGACTATCAAACTTAGATTACTTTAATCCCACCAAGACACAGGTTTGCGAATTCACCGCGAAGAAACCTCTATTTGATGTAGCTCCAGAACACGATCCTTAGCAATGATAACAGTCGTCGGATCATTGGTGTCAACATTTCGAAATGGAAATGCGGAACTCCACACGCACTTAGCTGATAAAGTCAAACTGGCGTCCAAAACCGTCGGTGTGCTCACCAGGGCAAGGCGGTACTTTTCATTGGGGCAAGGACTGGTACTTTATAAGTCGCAATTCCGGCCCTACATAGAGTACTGCTACCATTTATGGGTGGGAGCACCCACATGGATACCAACTTGGACCCGGTACAGAAACGTAAAGTTAGGATTGCCGATGATCCCAAGCTAACAAGTGGTCCCCGTAAGTTGGAGGAGAAGCTTTGCCTCCCTGAGTGTGTTCTATCGCTTGTACAACGGACGATTTGTTCGATATGATTCAATGGCTACTTTCTACCATCGCACCTCTCATCATCGGTGGGGAGTTAAACCGCATACCTTAGCAAAATGGTCTCGTACTGAACGGTTTCAGAGCAAATACTTCCCGCTTACGCTCACATTGAGGGAATAGCTCCATGCCGAGGTTTTCCCAAGAGACTAAGCATGGGGCCCTTTCAAAAGGGCGTGAAAAGATTTTTACAGGTTCGGAAATGCGCAAGTGAGACCTTTGGTGTCGCTAGCATTCAAAGGTTACGGTAACCGCTTACCATCAGGCGGTCTGTATGATTGTTTGCGCGTGTGGTAGTAGTGGCGAGCAGTGTAATATGGTGGTGTTGCAGAATGAGTCCTCGCGAGCGTCGCACATTGTGCGACCGCAAGCGCGAGAGCTGCGCGCCGCTGTTCGTCGCGTGCAAGCGCGGCAACGCGGAGATCGTGGAGTACCTGGTGCACGTGTGCGACGCCGACATCGAGCAGCGCGGCGTGTACGAGGTGCCGGACGACCGCTCCGTGCACACCGTCACGCCGCTGTGGTGCGCCGCCGTCAGCGGCCGGCTCGAGGTGGGAGCTAGACTCGTACCTTACAGTATTTATATAGTTTGAACTCGAGTAAAACTGAAATCACCATATGGTGTAACCGCTTATTCTTAACCAGATTGAACTTGTTGTTTAAATCCTCTTCAGTGTGAATGTTTTGTCCTTATCGATCAAAATCAAACGTCACTACGAAAGATAAGCATAAACTATATTCAAACTAAAATAAATAAAACCCGGTCTGTCCCACGCAGCAGCCATCCACGTCCGGCTACCCCCGGTGGAACTTTACTAAAGCGAATTTTCATTCTTTGTATACTTCGCTACTAAATGTTGACTGGAACACATTGTATGAAATGAGTAGCGTTGATGACGCATACGGTACTTTTTACGAGATATTTTAAAGGATTTTAGATGATAGCACTCCGAGGAAAAATATAAAGACTACCGGGAGTAACTGGTATCAATATCCAGAATGATATACAGCTGATATCATTAGTGATATTAAGCAAAAGGCTTTCTGTCACAAATCGTATAAGATTTCTGGTTCGAGAAGTCATTATAAAAAGTTTACTTAGGTACTACAGATCACTAGTTAAGGATAAAATTAATACCGCATACTGTAATTATCAAAATCGCATTGAGTTACAATTTGTGGAACAACCAAGATCTTTTTGGGGTTTTCTCGGTAATAAGAGGTCGAAACGTAGCAAAACTCGAATCGTTAAGAACGATAGGCCGCTGCCAGAAAATGAGTGCGCACAGGCATTCGCGGATTATTTCTATTCGGTATACGGGGATGTCGTACCACGGTTAGATCCGACTGCAGCAGCGCAGGCGGCACCTGAGCGTGGAGCGCATGTACACGTGGGTCAGTTATCCCTGAGTGTGGTACACGCTGCGCTAAGGCGCCTCAAGCCCAAGCGATCAGTCGGTCCAGATGGGGTGCCTTCCTATATTGTTAAGGACTGCGGGAAGGTGTTAGCTCGTCCTCTGTGTCATTTGTTCAATGTCTGTTTGAGAGAACCATTGTATCCAGATGGTTGGAAGTTAACCAGGGTTACTCCTGTGCCTAAGGGGGCTCCTGGCTCAGAAATCAGTGGATACAGACCTGTGGCTGTATTGTCAGCATACGCGAAAGTCTTTGAGTCCGCGTTGTGTTCTTGCATTTATTCGCAGGTGAGTACGCAACTCAACGATGCACAGCATGGCTTTCGAACGGGTCGCAGCACGAATTCCAACTTGATGTGTTTTATGAATCATGCCACGTCAGTGCTTGACTCTGAGGCAGGTGCCCAGCTGGATGTCGCGTACTTCGACTTCAGAAAGGCTTTTGATAGCGTAGACAATGACGTTCTGTTAAGCAAATTCGCGATGGCAGGTTTCACTCCAGACCTATTACAGTTTTTTCCAGTTATTTAGGAAATAGGAAGCAAATTGTGGAATACGCTGGCTATACCTCAAACTCGTATAGTACTCTTACAGGAGTTAGTCAGGGGAGTAATTTGGGTCCGTTGGAATTTATTATTATGATAAATGATCTCCCTGAAGTTATCAAAGACGCGGGTTGCCTAATATTTGCGGACGACCTGAAATTGTTTTTGCGGATTACCAATGAGTCGGATTGCGAACGACTACAGCGTGATATTGATCGTGTGGTAGAGTGGAGTGTTGAAAACAGGCTTCTCTTCAATGTGTCCAAGTGCAACGTGATGTCTTTCACACGGGCAGTGGTGCCACGACATAACGTATATCGAATGGAAGGGGGTGTCATACCACGGTTTACATCGGTGCGTGATCTTGGCGTATTATTCTCTCAGAAATTATAGTTTCGTGCTCATATCGTACAGCTGTGCAAGAAAGCTTTTAAAATTCTAGGATTTGTAATACGGGAATCCCGGGATCTTAATAACGTAATAGTGGTAAAGTCACTGTACAACACATTAGTTAGGAGCAGTTTGGAAACTAGTGCTATCATATGGAATCCACATGAATCTAAGTATTCTCTCATGATTGAAAAAATGCAGAATAAATTTACCCGGTACCTATATTTCAAGCAGTATGGAGTCTACCCCTTTTATCCACTTATGTATCCAACCCTTTTTGTAATAGGAATGGTTGGTTACTATAAGTTGGAGGTTAGACGAAACTTTGCTTTAGTAAAATATATATTTCTTGTGTTCCGTGGCAAACTAAATAACCCACAAATATTAGAATCGTTGGGGCTGCTCATTCCTAACTCCAAACTGCGGCAGGGGCCGAGGAGGAAGCTGTTTGAGGTGCCGGTAGCCCGCACAAACATTTTAAAATTTGCACCCATTGTTCGAGCAGCACGAATACTCAACACCATCTCGCTACGGCTTGATATTTTTACTTGCTCATTGGCAGAATTCGAGAAGGTGACGATTAGTTATCTGTCTTTTGTGTAACTACATTGTTGAATTAGGTTGAAACCTGTAATGACAATTGTAATTTGTGAAATAAATAAATAAATAAAATAAATCATCATCATTTCGGCCGAATGAAATCCACTGCTGGACACAGGCCTCCCCCAAAGATCACCACAACGACCGATATGGTGTGTTGGGGGGTGTTGCCATAATCGCCACGCTTGGCAGACGGGTTGGCGATCGCAGTGGAGTTGTTAATGTACTCGAAGGAAGCTGCTGCCCATCCTCCGGTTATTCCCTTAGTCGACTTTTACGACACCCACGGGATGAAATGGGTGGTGGCATTCTGAGCCGGCTCCACACAGAACACAACATAAATCTTTGTATAAATAGATTTATACAAAGATTTATGTTGTTCCGAATACGGGGTACGGTATTAATGACGTATATTATATACTTAAATTAAACACACGTGCAGCAAACGTATACGTGCACATGCTTCCTTTCATACAATAGGTTTCTATTGTGGTTTTCATTTTCCTTACGCATCGAATTGTTTTTTTTTTTTTTCAAACTCAAATCTTTATTGCATTCATATGTTCATAAGTTAACAGAAAATTAGATGCGTATCAATATGAAACCCTGTTAGGGCGCAGCAATTTTACTATACAATAATAATAGTATTTTTGTTTGCTTACAATATTAAAAGGAAGAGATTAATACATACTTATTAGAGGTTAAGGCGATTATTAAGCGGTTATTTATATTAATTATAAATTTTTGATACATTTTGTACATTTTAATATTATATTATTAATGTTTACTGTGTTCAGTAACGTGCAGACCGAATTAATATCCTAAGGCGAATAAAAAATCATCAGATTTGTTACAGTTTTACATAATATCATTTGCGTAAACAAATCAATTTGAACTCGACTGTTCGATTTTGGTGCATTATGTTGCTATTACGTCCGCTCCCAGACCTACACTTGACATGCATGCAGGTGCTGCGCGTGCTGGCGGATGCGGGCGCGGACGTGAACGCGAGCAGCGATAGCGGCTCGACGCCCGTGCGCTCGGCGTGCTTCATGACGCACCTGGACGTGGTGCGCTTCCTGATGGCGCGCGGCGCCGACATACACCGCCCCAACCACAACGGCGGCACTTGCCTCATCAACTCCGTGCAGTCCGTGCGTCTCTGCGCTTACCTGCTCGAGCACGGCGTGGAGGTGAGTCGACGTCGCACCGCGGCCGGTCTCGACCCCGCACGGTGAGACGTCCGCGCGACGTCGTTTCGCTTCCGGTCCGGCAGGTGAACGCGCGGGACACGCAGCTCAAGACCGTGCTGCACTACGCGATCCAAGAGCACCGCGTGGAGACGGTGCGGCTGCTGCTGGAGCGCGGCGCCGACCCGCACCTGGCGTCGCGCGCCGGCGACGACGCGCTGCGCACGGCGTGCCAGAAGGGCGCGGCGCCCATCGTGGGCCTGCTGGCGGCGCGCGTGCGCTACCCGGCCGCGCGCCTGGCCGACGCCTACGAGCTGCTGGGCAGCACGCAGCTGGACGAGTTCAACGACGTGGCGGCCGCGCTGGGCGCGTGGCGCCGCGCCACAGGTAGGTCGCGGGCGGGCCGCTCGGGGAGGCGTCCCGGTGGCGGCCCGCCTCACGCCCGCCCCTTGCAGCGCTGCGGCACGGCGCGGCCGCGTACGTGCCCAAGCGGCCCGTGCGGGCGCCCGCGCCGGCGCTGGGCGGCGCCCGCGAGTGGCGCTCGGGCGCGGAGCTGGAGGCGGCGGCCACGGACATGGACGCGCTGCGCACGCAGGCGCTGCTGGTGGTGGCGCGCGTGCTGGGCCCCGACCACAAGGACACGGTGTTCCGCCTCATGTACCGCGGCGCCTCGTACGCCGACGCCTTCCGCTACCAGCGCTGCATAGACCTGTGGAGCTGGGCCTTGCAGCTGCGCATCGAGAAGGACTCGCTGCTGTCCAACGGTGAGTGTTTCAGCTATAATACTTTCGTTTTCATTCCTATTTAGTGTAGAAGAAGAAAAGAAGGAACCTTATCGTCAAATCTGTAAGTCAGTTTTTTTCAATTCAGTAGGCACTGCAATGGAATTGCCCCCGTGCTCTGTTCATGTACTCGGACCGACATGGTGGCGTTTCTGTATAAGCACTTCAACATTTCAATGTACCGATAGTCAATCTGGCACCGCTGCAGAGATTGCAGCACTGCCCAGCTTTCGATCGAATCGAAGGCTTTCTCATAGTAGCAATGAAGGAAACCTTCAAGCTACTGGAGTGGAAAGGATTCGGCATTAATATCAATGGCGAGTATATCACTCACCTTCGATTTGCCGATGACATCGTAGTCATGGCAAAATCGCTGCAAGAGCTCAGCACAATGCTCGATGATCTCAACAGAGTTTCCCAACAGGTGTGCCTTAAAATGAACATGGGCAAGACAAAAGTCATGTCTAATGCCCATGTCGTGCCCATCCCAATATCCGTAGGGAGCTCTGTTCACGAAGTTGTTGACGAGTATGTCTACCTGGGACAAACTGTCCAGTTAGGTAGGTCCAACTTCGAGAAAGAGGTCAATCGTCGAATCCGACTCGGCTGGGCAGCGTTTGGGAAACTTCGCAACATCTTTTCGTCAACAATACCACAATGCCTCAAGACGCAAGTCTTTAACCAGTGTGTGTTACCAGTGATGACATATGGAAAGGAGACGTGGTCACTCACAATAGGCCTCATAAGAAAGCTCCAGGTTACTCAGCGAGCTATGGAGAGAGCTATGCTTGATATTTCTCTACGAGATCGAATCAGAAATGAGGAGATCCGTAGAAGAACTAAAGTTGTCGACATAGCTGAAAGCATTAGTAAGCTGAAGTGGCAATGGGCAGGGCACATTGCTCGTAGAACTGATGGCCGTTAGGGCACAAAGGTTCTCGAATGGCGACTGCGCACCGGAAAAAGCAGCGTGGGACGACCTCCAACGAGGTGGACAGACGACCTGGTGAAGGTCGCTGGGAGTCGTTGGATGAGAGCGGCATGTGACCGCTCGTTGTGGAAATCTAAGGGGGAGGCCTTTGTTCAGCAGTGGACGTCCTGTGGCTGATATGATGATCCTCCATTGCATCGGTGAACAGTTTCGGGGAAATGACGTCCCCCTGTCTCACACCTCTCTGCAATGGAATTGTCCCCGTGCTCTGTTCATGTACTTGGGCCGACTTGGAGGCGTTTCTATATAAGCACTTCAACACTTCAATGTACCGATAGTCAATCTGGCACCGCTGCAGAGACTGCAGCACTGCCCAGGTTTCGATCGAATCGAAGGCTTTCTCGTAGTCCACAAACGCCAAGCATAGTGGCAGATTACACTCCTCGGTCTTCTGTATAACCTGCCGCAGCATATGGATGTGGTCTATGGTACTGAAACCTTTTCGGAAACCGGCTTGTTCGGGAGAAATACAATATAAAACCTTAAAACACAATACATAAAACATATAAACACAACTACACTAGTCTACACGCAGAGTCGGTGTCGTGTGTCGCTCGGTGTCCGGTAGCCGGCCTCGGAACAGCCGGAACGCTATACCACTCTGCCAACATTCTTCCAACATTACTGAGGACAGATGTTCGGTCAGTACTCTCACCACGAAGAAATTGAAATTCACATTGTGACGAGACTCCAATCGCTCGACCCTCAGTGAGAATTTGGTCTTGACTCTGATGTACTCTACAATCTTCTGGACCTTTGTAGAGTAATGCAGCCGTGACACGTATAGTAGCGTCGTTGGTACAGCAGGACGCAACATATGATTTGATCCGGTCGGGGTGACGCAAGTATTTTCATCATCATTATCATATCAGCCACAGGACGTCCACTGCTGAACAAAGGCCTCTCCCTTAGATTTCCACAACGAGCGGTCACATGCCGCTCTCATCCAACGACTCCCAGCGACCTTCACCAGGGGCCCAAATCTGCTAATTTACAAACGCTTCAATGGCGTCATAATGGCGTGTCGATAGCATGTCGTCGGAATAGTTTTACACATTTGGTATTCTGCTAGTTAAATAAGACCAGTGGCTTTCCACTGACTTTTCAATTAACTGTCATTCAGTTGCAATTGAATTATTTGGTATTCTGGGCCCCAATTCTGCTAATTTACAAACGCTTCAATGGCGTCATAATGGCGTGTCGATAGCATGTCGTCGGAATAGTTTTACACATTTGGTATTCTGCTAGTTAAATAAGACCAGTGGCTTTCCACTGACTTTTCAATTATTGTCATTCAGTTGCAATTGAAATATTTGGTATTCTGTACTTCAATAGTTTATCAACATAATGACAATGGTTAAAGCTACGGTATTCTACTCGTTATTTGACATTTCTGACAATCGTCTCTCAATGACTTTTTGCCATTGAACTATCATTGTGTGGTCATTGAACAAACACTGATTTTGTTGCTCTGATACGACTAATATTCTACATAATATTGGAAAAATTGTGGTTGTTCCTGCACAACCCCATGTCGGAGGAACATTTTATGAATACCTATGATTGATTAAATCTGAATACCGTACAACGTTGCCTTATTGACGAAATTGTGGAAGATATCTGCAGAAGCCATAATCAAGGAGAAAATGAACCCGATTTCGCAAATCCATCCAAAGCTTGTCTGGAAAAGAGAGCTGTGTGCGATAAATGTGCCCATTGTGCATTGACTATTGTGACTTATTGTTTTTGTTACAATAAAGTGTACTTAAATAAAAATAAATATTATTAAACAAACCCATTTGTTTGTAAATAAATAGTAATCTTAAGTACCTACATACAAACCTAAATAAATAGTATTCTAAGTAAGAAATCGAATGATGTTATATATTTTAGGTGATTCTAGGTGTGCATACTAGTCTGCATCAATGCCACTCATGTGTTATATTTAGGCTCACCACTCATCAGGGGCGGTATTATAACCGAAAGGAATTCTATTTAGTTAATGTGTTGGTTATGACTAGGTATATTCAGCTATTTTAATAATATTAGGTTTAACAAACAACATTCTTACTAAACCTACTATATTATAACTTCACTATAGACTTGCAATGCAGACCTTATCATTTTAAGTGTAGATGCAAGCAGCCCCAGTTCATCCCATACTTCAATGGTATGGCAATGTCATCCACTCAGTTGCTATTTGACCGAGTTGTCAATTGTTGGAGAACAATTAGTGGTTGTGATAGTTAGTCCATGTCCTACTCAACACTAGTTTATTCGTCCATACGTACAGGCGAAGGTATTAATACCATACTGCCAATTCTTAATGTGGTTTTTGTGTTGCTTCAATGACCGCTTTATTTATTTTTTTGTCGATTATAATCTCGTATATTTTTACTAAAGTTAACTAGATAACTCGAGATAACTACATATATATAACCACAGAACCACAAAGTACGTTCCAAACCTGTCACTTGTAGTAATTGTGATTTCAAAATTTCTACATTTTGCTGAAAGATTGTTTTAAATCAATGGAAACTATATTTTATGTTTTAAGCATTACTTATGACGATAAAACGTATAGAAACGAAATTCAATAAGTCCATTATAGCTAAATCCATAAGAATAAAAATCCGGATATTTTACAGAATTTTAATTAATTAATTTATGACCATTCAGAACGCATGGATATAATAAGGCTTTTGGTAGATTTTATTAGGCAACACAGATTGTCATAATCATTAAGATTCCATTGGTCTACCATTGTCATTCAATCGACATGCTATTGAAACGACATTGAAGTTTTAGCAGAATACCAAATCTGTCACAATTATAATGGCCTCTCAATAGAGTGTCGCTGGAATGGCAATTGTGTGTCATTTAAATTAAATTAGCAGACTTGGGGCCCAGAGTTAAGTTTCAGTCGACATTATTACGTTATTTAGAACATTTTTATTTCACAATTTTTATGCCAATTCATTATTAAAGGTGTCAGCAACAAATACTAAACAAAAACAAAACAACATTGCAGTTTACTTAAGTTTTTTAACACTTTCCGAAAGTGCGATCCATGATGCATACCTTGCATCATGCGCCGCGGAGGACCATTTTTAAATGATGCACACGTTGCATCATGCGCACTGAAAGGGTTAAATCGCTTTGCTGAAACATGCATTGTTGACCTCTGCTTTCCTCACATAATCATGTTAATTTCGCTTGAAGCATCAGCTCAGTGCAACTGTTAAAATGGCATCGCTGTGGTGTGCCCGCAGACACGTGCCACACGGCGTGCGCGCTCACGCGCCTCATGCTGGACGCGCACGCCGGGCGCCTGGAGCGCGCGCGCGGCCTGCCGGCCTGGCGCGACGTGCTGCAGGTGTTCCGCCTGCTGGCGGCCGACCTGCCGGGTGAGTGTGTGTGTGTGTGTGTGTGTGTGTGTGTGTGTGTGTGCCCGCCGGCCTGGCGCGACGTGCTGCAGGTGTTCCGCCTGCTGGCGGCCGACCTGCCGGGTGAGTGTGTGTGTGTGTGTGTGTGTGTGTGTGTGTGTGTGTGTGTGCCCGCCGGCCTGGCGCGACGTGCTGCAGGTGTTCCGCCTGCTGGCGGCCGACCTGCCGGGTGAGTGTGTGTGTGTGTGTGTGTGTGTGTGTGTGTGTGTGTGCCCGCCGGCCTGGCGCGACGTGCTGCAGGTGTTCCGCCTGCTGGCGGCCGACCTGCCGGGTGAGTGTGTGTGTGTGTGTGTGTGTGTGTGTGTGTGTGTGTGTGCCCGCCGGCCTGGCGCGACGTGCTGCAGGTGTTCCGCCTGCTGGCGGCCGACCTGCCGGGTGAGTGTGTGTGTGTGTGTGTGTGTGTGTGTGTGTGTGTGTGTGCCCGCCGGCCTGGCGCGACGTGCTGCAGGTGTTCCGCCTGCTGGCGGCCGACCTGCCGGGTGAGTGTGTGTGTGTGTGTGTGTGTGTGTGTGTGTGTGTGTGTGTGTGCCCGCCGGCCTGGCGCGACGTGCTGCAGGTGTTCCGCCTGCTGGCGGCCGACCTGCCGGGTGAGTGTGTGTGTGTGTGTGTGTGTGTGTGTGTGTGTGTGTGCCCGCCGGCCTGGCGCGACGTGCTGCAGGTGTTCCGCCTGCTGGCGGCCGACCTGCCGGGTGAGTGTGTGTGTGTGTGTGTGTGTGTGTGCCCGCCGGCCTGGCGCGACGTGCTGCAGGTGTTCCGCCTGCTGGCGGCCGACCTGCCGGGTGAGTGTGTGTGTGTGTGTGTGTGTGTGTGTGTGTGTGTGTGTGCCCGCCGGCCTGGCGCGACGTGCTGCAGGTGTTCCGCCTGCTGGCGGCCGACCTGCCGGGTGAGTGTGTGTGTGTGCCCGCCGGCCTGGCGCGACGTGCTGCAGGTGTTCCGCCTGCTGGCGGCCGACCTGCCGGGTGTGTGTGTGTGTGTGTGTGTGTGTGTGTGTGTGTGTGTGTGTGTGTGCCCGCCGGCCTGGCGCGACGTGCTGCAGGTGTTCCGCCTGCTGGCGGCCGACCTGCCGGGTGAGTGTGTGTGTGTGTGTGTGTGTGTGTGTGTGTGTGCCCGCCGGCCTGGCGCGACGTGCTGCAGGTGTTCCGCCTGCTGGCGGCCGACCTGCCGGGTGAGTGTGTGTGTGTGTGTGTGTGTGTGTGTGTGCCCGCCGGCCTGGCGCGACGTGCTGCAGGTGTTCCGCCTGCTGGCGGCCGACCTGCCGGGTGAGTGTGTGTGTGTGTGTGTGTGTGTGTGTGTGTGTGTGTGCCCGCCGGCCTGGCCGACCTGCCGGGTGAGTGTGTGTGTGTGTGTGTGTGTGTGTGCCCGCCGGCCTGGCGCGACGTGCTGCAGGTGTTCCGCCTGCTGGCGGCCGACCTGCCGGGTGAGTGTGTGTGTGTGTGTGTGTGTGCCCGCCGGCCTGGCCGACCTGCCGGGTGAGTTGTGTGTGTGTGTGTGTGTGTGTGCCCGCCGGCCTGGCGCGACGTGCTGCAGGTGTTCCGCCTGCTGGCGGCCGACCTGCCGGGTGAGTGTGTGTGTGTGTGTGTGCCCGCCGGCCTGGCGCGACGTGCTGCAGGTGTTCCGCCTGCTGGCGGCCGACCTGCTGGGTGAGTGTGTGTGTGTGTGTGTGTGTGCCCGCCGGCCTGGCCGACCTGCCGGGTGAGTGTGTGTGTGTGTGTGTGTGTGTGTGTGTGCCCGCCGGCCTGGCGCGACGTGCTGCAGGTGTTCCGCCTGCTGGCGGCCGACCTGCCGGGTGAGTGTGTGTGTGTGTGTGTGCCCGCCGGCCTGGCGCGACGTGCTGCAGGTGTTCCGCCTGCTGGCGGCCGACCTGCCGGGTGAGTGTGGGTGTGCCCGCCCGATACGAACGAATCTGTAAAAGCTGTGGTGGTGAAGAGAAACCTTGCGTGGCCGGGCCCGATTAATGAATCTGTGCTGGGCGCAGAGTGCCGGCGCCTGCTGGAGGCGCGGCCCGTGTTCAAGGCGCAGGCCGACACGTTCGACCGCGCGCTGCGCTGCGCCACGCACCTGCTCGTGCTGCTGCACGAGCGCGCGCGCACGGCCGACGAGCGCCGTGCGGGCGCGGCCGCCGTGCGCGCGCTCGTGCAGGCCGACGTGCGCAGCGCGCACACGCGCGACACGCTGCTGCACCTGTGCGTGTCGCGCCTCAACGTCATCCGCTCCACGTACTTCGCCGACGAGCTGGACGTCACGGTGAGTCTGTGCGCCTTATCTGACAGTATGAAGTAGCCGTCAAAGATAAATCATTTCGGTTGATCATTTTGATATTTTAGCTGTTCGATTGTTTTCGTTGCCCAATGATGGTTTTTGCAACGTATATTTTTTATACAGTGCCCCATACTTCGATGACTCCTATATGCAATCGCGACCACTTAAGAGGTGTGTGTTTTTGTTCCTGATCCTTCATCTAGTAGTATAATAGTTGATCGAAGTACAAAATTGTTATTATTGAACATGTTCCACATCCAAGTGAATAATCAGAATTAAAATCCAGGACGCCGTGTGAATTTGGACGGGCATCATTCAAAGATTTAATATCGTTCATAAATATTCATAATAAACAAAGCATATCATTTATTTATTTATAATAAGGAACAGCAAACAGTTACATTATAAGAACTTACAACTAGTTAAACAAAATTGATACATATAACAATGCAACCCACAACGCTGTCCACAGGTTCACGTAAAAGTTTAAAAAGAAGGTAAAATGAGTCGCTAGGAAGCTTCTGTAGCATTACTTACATAGGTAATTGTACGAGAGAAGTAAAAATGTAATGTAATAATGCAAAAATGTAAAAAAAAACAATAAAAACCTAGTTTACAACCTTAAAAAGAAACTTGTAAGTTTTTTAAACACACTAGGATTTCTCCTGTGTCGTGGGTGCGTTTACAGACATGAATTCCACATACAATACACGCAGACCCGGAACAACTATCTGCAGATTATACAAATATTTGTTCCGTGTGGGAATCGAACCCACGACCCGGAGCGCAGCAGTCGACTGTATCAGCCACTGCACCAACCGTGCCGTCAAAATTTGTAAGTAAGTTATAAACACAAAAAACACGCAGTCACAATTAATTTAACAAAGAGCCGTGGATCAGGCTTTTGAATGTGCTTATAGAGTAGTTGAAGATGTCAATATTTTCAAAAGTTGTATTATATGAGTCAACCATACGGCGGATAGGTGAGCGCAGGCCAGAATTAGTTCGGCATGCATTCACTGCAAATAGCGTACCTGTACGCACTTGTCGCCTGTGAAAAGTTCTGGGTACTGCGTAACAAATCATGTTACGAGGGCGGCACTGAAAATTTCGGGAATCAAGGAAGTGACACAACATTACTATTTAAAAATGTATTTATTGCTTTTCGAAGTATTTTCCGCGAAATTTGACACATTTTTCCATACGATGGAACCAATCATTGAAGCAACCATTCCATTCGGAAGTTGGGGTCTCCAAAATGGCCGTTTTGTAGGCGTCCACAGCTTCTTTAGGTGATGAAAATCTCTGTCCACGCAATTTATTCTTTACTAGCTGGGACCCGCGGTTTCACCCGCGTTTAATTTAAAAGAAATATAGAGTACTTCGACAAAGATACATGACATAGAACTTATATATTGGATTTCAAGGGATTTATTTTTTTGCGCGGAACCCTAATTATTTTTACAAAATAAAAGTAGCCTAAGTTATTCCTTATAACATCAGCTATCTGCCAGTGAAAGTCCCGTCAAAATCGGTCCAGCCGTTTCGGAGATTACCCGGAACAAACAGACAGACAGACAGACGGACAGACAGACAAAAATGTTTAAAATGCATTTTTTGTTATATGTTCCGTATATAATTTCATATGCATTTAGTAAAAAGTTGTTATTTTGACATTACAAACAGACACTTCAATTTTATTTATTTGTATAGATTTTAGGGAAAGTATAGAAATCATTAGGGCTTAGGTCGGGGCTGTACGGCGGATGGTCTAATAATTCTATGTTTTCTTGCTCTAAAAACTCTTTTGTTCTGTGCGCGGTGTGAGAACTCGCATTGTCGTGATGGAGGATGATGCGGCGGTTGCAGTTCTCTCTACGGAGTTCAGAAATGACCTGTGGCAAACAAATGCTAGCATACCATTCTGCATTAACCGTTCTTTGTCCCTCAAGAGGAATAGTCGTAACATGGCCGGTTTTGGAGACAAACGTGGCCACCATTTTTTTTTGCAACACTCCGTGAACGAACAATTTTTGTTGGCCTTAACTCATTTTCGAACACCCAAACTCGTGACTGGTTTTTTGTTTCGGGTTCGTACGCATATATCCAGGATTCGTCAGCTGATACGATGTTGTATACAGCATTTGAGGATCCTGCGTGGAATCTTTCGAGAGTTCTGACGCACCAGGTAACGCGAGCCGCTTTTGCTCTTCACATAGCAAATGCGGTATCCATCGGGAAAACAACTTTTTTACACCTAATTGTTCATGCAAGATTATTTGTATTTGACTCATGCCAATGTCTAAAGTTGCCTGAATTTCGCGGTATGTCACATGTCGATCTTCCTCAATCAGCTTACGCACAGCATCAAAGTTTTCTTGGGTGACTGCAGTTTTTGGACGACCTTGACGAGGATCATCACTGAGCTTGACACGTCCACGTTGAAATTCAGCAAACCAGCGATAAGTTGTGGTTTTGGATGGGGCTTCATCACCAAATGCAGAAATCATCCGGCCAACACACTGTTTTTGTGTTAAACCACTTCGAAAGTCATAATAAATCATCGCTCTTGAATTTTCTCGAGTCAATTCCATTTTCTCAACGACTAAACAAGTTTGACAAAACCTTGTGACAAGGCCGTGAATCTTTTTTGCATAATCGGGGATTACAATCTTATAATTAGTGAAATAAAAGTAGATTATACAGTAAAAGCCATTTTCTGAGCCATGTTTATAAGCTGTTTTCAAGGGTCATCACGAATCGTCTCGAGCGCAGGTTTGATGACTTCCAGCCTCCCGAACAAGCCGGTTTCCGAAAAGGTTTCAGTACCATAGACCACATCCATACGCTGCGGCAGGTTATACAGAAGACCGAGGAGTATAATCTGCCACTATGCTTGGCGTTTGTGGACTATGAGAAAGCCTTCGATTCGATCGAAACCTGGGCAGTGCTGCAATCTCTGCAGCGGTGCCAGATTGACTATCGGTACATTGAAGTGTTGAAGTGCTTATACAGAAACGCCACCATGTCGGTCCGAGTACATGAACAGAGCACGGGGGCAATTCCATTGCAGAGAGGTGTGAGACAGGGGGACGTCATTTCCCCGAAACTGTTCACCGCTGCAATGGAGGATGCCTTCAAGCTACTGGAGTGGAAAGGATTCGGCATTAACATCAATGGCGAGTATATCACTCACCTTCGATTTGCCGATGACATCGTAGTCATGGCAGAATCGCTGCAAGAGCTCAGCACAATGCTCGATGATCTCAACAGAGTTTCCCAACAGGTGGGCCTTAAAATGAACATGGGCAAGACAAAAGTCATGTCAAATGTCCATGTCGTGCCCACCCCAATATCCGTTGGGAGCTCTGTTCTCGAAGTTGTTGACGAGTATGTCTACCTAGGACAAACTGTCCAGTTAGGTAGGTCCAACTTCGAGAAAGAGGTCAATCGTCGAATCCGACTCGGCTGGGCAACGTTCGGGAAACTTCGCAACGTCTTTTCGTCAACAATACCGCAATGCCTCAAGACGCAAGTCTTTAACCAGTGTGTGTTACCAGTGATGACATATGGAACAGAGACGTGGTCACTCACAATGGGCCTCATAAGAAAGCTCAAGGTCACTCAGCGAGCTATGGAGAGAGCTATGCTTGGTATTTCTCTACGAGATCGAATCAGAAATGAGGAGATCCGTAGAAGAACTAAAGTTGTCGACATAGCTGAAAGGATTAGTAAACTGAAGTGGCAATGGGCAGGGCACATTGCTCGTAGAACTGATGGCCGTTGGGGCACAAAGGTTCTCGAATGGAGACCGCGCACCGGAAAACGCAGCGTGGGACGACCTCCAACGAGGTGGACAGACGATCTGGTGAAGGTCGCTGGGAGTCGTTGGATGAGAGCGGCATGTGACCGCTCGTTCTGGAAATCTAAGGGGGAGGCCTTTGTTCAGCAGTGGACGTCCTGTGGCTGATATGATGATACAGTAAAAGGAATTTAGAGATTTATAAATGTGACTGTATACAACGGCATGTGTATATATGTGTGGTGCGTGTGTATACGTGTGGTGTGTGTGCATATGTGTGGTGTGTGTGTATATATGTGGTGTGTGTGTACATGTGTGTGAATGAGTGAGTGTGCGCATGGTTGCTTGTGTATTTAAAAAATTTAGGCCATGTAGGTTAGAAGATCCTCCGTCTTCTGGTAGTCTAGCTGTTGTAGCCAGTTTGTTAACCTGTTTTTAAGTACATGTTTGCTGGACCTAACGATGTTCAAGTGTTTATTAATATTATTATATAATTTAGAACTTAGCACACAGTATTGACGTCTTATAAAGCTTGTTCGATACTGATGTGTGGTGCAGACTGAAGTTTTGGTACGTTTAGTAGGACCTGGGGGCACGATATCGCGATGCTTTCGGGCCATGGATAAAAGCACATAAAGCTTGCGAACTGATAGTACTTGACAATCTGAGTAAAGTTTGGTCGTAGGATATTTGAACGGTTTCCCTGTCATCACTTTTAGCACAGCTCGCTGTGCTCTCTCCAGGTCTAAGAACCTTGATTTGGCAGCACCGCTCCATACCGTAATGCAGTATACTATGATGGGCTGACATAGGGCCAAGTAAACCAGCTTTAGGGTGTCCGGAGGACATGATTGTTTAAGGATTTTAAATGTATATATTAAGCGCCTTACTCTGCTGGTGACTACAAGAAGCTGTTTATCCCACTTCAGTCCATCGTCTATTTGCACACCCAGGTATTTGGCGGAGGCAACACGTGTAATATGTTCACATGAACAGGGGTCACGATTTACGCAATTATGGGCCTTGATCATGCAGTCCTGGGGGGGTTTAGTGTTGGTTCTAATGGAAAAAGGGATATAATTAGTTTTATTAAGATTCAGCGTGAGCAGATTCTGTGAAAGCCAGGACATAGTCTTATTTAGGGAGTATTCAGCTCTTTCCTTAACTATGTTCCAGTTAGGTCCCCAAGTAAAGATCGCGGTGTCATCTGCATAGGTAAATATTTTGGTGTGGGGAAGGGAAATCTTGCAGAGATCATTTACATATATTTGAAATAAGGTAGGCGCTAGAATACTACCCTGTGGAATGCCGAGTGTTACCGTTACCTCGTCGCTTATGTAGGATTCGATTTTAACGTTTTGTCTTCTGTTTGAGAGATAATCTTTTAAGATGTCTAGAGGTGTACCCCGCACGCCTATTGCTTCAAGCTTGGTAAAGAGGATGGGGACGGAGACTGTGTCGAAGGCTTTGGAGAGGTCTAAAAATACACATAGGCATCTATTATTATTCGCGTATTGAGTTCAACTTAGTGAGCGGCGCGTGACATAGGGTGTAGAAAAAGTTAATAGTGTTCTTCTTTTTGGTGAAAGTGAGGTAATTACATTTAGGTAGGCTTAACTTTAGCTTATTACTGCGGCAGTAGTCAGTTAGTCTGTCCAGGTCTCGCTGGAATAGGATGCAATCTTCAGCAGTGTTGATGGATTTGTAGACTTTCAAATCGTCAGCATACAAAAGGAATTTAGTGTAATGGAAACATTTTCCTATATCATTGACAAAGATCTTAAATAATAAAGGCCCAGGGATAGATCCTTGTGGAACCCCAGACGTTACCTCGGTAATGTTTGATCTATATCCGTTTATCACGACATTTTGGCTTCGGTTTGAAATATACGAAGCAAACCAGCGTAGTAAGTTTCCTCGAATTCCGTTGAAGGCGATTTTATCAAGCAACAATTTGTGATCCACCTTGTCAAAGGCCTTGCAAAAATCTGTGTACACTGCGTCCACTTGTTGGCCATCATCAATGCTGTCAAACAAAAAGCTAGAAAAAGTAAGAAGGTTTGTGGTAGTAGACCGCTGTTTTACAAAACCATGTTGTTGCTGTATGATGGCATGGTGTAACAATGGATATATTTCATTGTGAACGAGTCTCTCAAAAATCTTTGACAAGGTGGACAGTATGGAGATAGTTCGCCACGTTACTTTATGAACCACCCTTGTGTACAGGTGTGATATTAGCACATTTCCACTCGTTAGGTAATACTCCTTCCCTAATACACTTGTTGTAAATAATAGCTAAGGGTTTGCAGATATGAGCTGCAGTGTTTCGGAGAAATAATCCTGATATACCGTCAGGCCCTGGACCTTTACAGGAATCCAGTGACTTGAGTTCTGCTAAGACCTTATGTTCATTAAAGTGTAAGTTTGAAATGTTCTGAATAGATAAAGAAGTGTCAGCTGGCGGCTGCCAAAGGGATAAAAGTGACGAGGCAGGTTCATAAACCGAATAAAATAAATTGGAAAACAAATTACAGATAACTTCTGGTTCAGTGGACTCAGTGTCGTTGTAGTGGACTTTTGCTGGTATGCTCGGTTTGTCTCTTCTGTTTGATACGTATGTCCAGAAGTGTTTAACATTAAAGCATAAACTATCCTCGGTAGAGTTTATTTATTTATATACGTAGAAAAACATTTACTACACCTTTTTTTAAAACTGGTTCTATGTAGTGCGAATTTTTCATAATCAGATACATTATTATGTTTTTTTCCACTTGATCCATGCTTTCTGCTTTTTTTAACTAAACTGATTAAGGGACGTGAGAACCATACTGGAAATGTGGAAGATCTAGAACTAGTTAGAGGCGTGTGAAGCCTGATAATTTCGTCTAGTTTGTGATAAAATACAGATAGTGCTTCTTCAGATTGTACATACGTGAGAAGATCCGGCCAATCCGTTTGCTGTATCATGTGATTTAATTCCTCGTAGTCCGCTTTATAAAAGTAAAATTTCTGTATAGATTGCCTGTTAAGGGGAAGAATTCTTACGTTTATACTTATTTCACAAACAAGTGGAGGGTGATATACGTCAGCAGGTAGTAAAGAAGATGACTCATGCTTCACGTTACAGGGACTGTTAGATATTAAAAGGTCTAATATTTTGCCTTTAATATTGTGTTAATATATTGCGAGGCGTTTAGAAGCGACATAAAATTGCTTAGATGAATGTAAGACTCGGTTGTGTCGAGACACAGAGAAGCACTTAGTGGAGTGTTTAGGGTTGATGAAATATTCCAAGATGCGTCAGGGAGATTATAATCTCCGACTAAGTAGAAATATTCAATACTAGGATTACCCAAGACATCAAAGAGCAAATTGAAGTGATTTTCGTATACCAACGTGGGAGTCTTAGGTGGCACATACACGGCAGCCACGACATAATGCTTTTGTTTTTGACCACTAGGTATTTCGACTGCAATTTGCTCGATATAGTTATGCCACGGAGTGACATTTGCGTATGTGCTTAGGTCAATTACATTAGGCTTAAGAGTTTTTAAGATTGCTACCAGTACGCCACCACCATCAAGTTTTTTTGTACTAGCTCGATCGCTAATTAGTATTCGGCTTTAACTCCTGGGAAAAACTGATTGATAGCACAAATGAAATTATTTCTGAACGTCAATTACATCACATTCTCCGTCACGGCCTCCCATAGATTCTACAACTGTCATCATTTTGGGAGGTATTTGCCAATACTCACCACGCTTGGCAGGCAGGTTGTTGAGCGCAGTATGGCTACCGCTTCACAGAAGGGACGCTGCTGCCTATCCCTCTGGTTCAGACTCCCTTTGTCGCCTTTTACGACATCCGCAGGAGGAGATGGAGTGGTGCTATATTTTTAAACCGGACTTCCGGACACCACACGGATTCTGTTCTATCTGTATCGCTCGCGGCAGCCCGTTTTCCCGCACGCGGGCGCGGTGGCGCTGCTGCTGCGCTGCGGCGCCGACGTGCGCGTGCGCAACGAGGCGCGCTCCACGGCGCTGCACGTGGCGGCCATCCCCTACAACTTCAGCTCGGAGCTGGTGGGCGTGCTGCTGGCCGGCGGCGCGCACCTGGACCAGCCCAACCGCTTCGGGGACTCGCCCGCCGAGCTGGTGGCGCTCAACCGCGGCTCGCGCGTGCGCGTGCTGCAGCACGTCACGCTGGCGTGCCTGGCCGCGCGCGCGCTGCTGCGCTCGCGCCGCCGCGTGCCCGAGCACGCGCTGCCGCGCACGCTGCGGGCCTTCTTGGAGCTGCACCGCGCCTAGCGCGAGCGCGAGCCGCAGCACGTCACGCTGGCGTGCCTGGCCGCGCGCGCGCTGCTGCGCTCGCGCCGCCGCGTGCCCGAGCACGCGCTGCCGCGCACGCTGCGGGCCTTCTTGGAGCTGCACCGCGCCTAGCGCGAGCGCGAGCCGCAGCACGTCACGCTGGCGTGCCTGGCCGCGCGCGCGCTGCTGCGCTCGCGCCGCCGCGTGCCCGAGCACGCGCTGCCGCGCACGCTGCGGGCCTTCTTGGAGCTGCACCGCGCCTAGCGCGAGCGCGAGCCGCAGCACGTCACGCTGGCGTGCCTGGCCGCGCGCGCGCTGCTGCGCTCGCGCCGCCGCGTGCCCGAGCACGCGCTGCCGCGCACGCTGCGGGCCTTCTTGGAGCTGCACCGCGCCTAGCGCGAGCGCGAGCCGCAGCACGTCACGCTGGCGTGCCTGGCCGCGCCAGCCATACAGGGAATACTTTAGTGGAACATGTCTTACCATTGTTGCGATGTCCTTTTGTCGTATGGGGCTATTACGCCAGAAAAATTGTGTATATGCTAACTCAGAATTCCAAATGTGTGCGTTACCGCAGCAGGACCACCATTAATTATAATTTAATGATCTAGTTTTGCTCATCAGCACCCCAAAAATTTGTATTTGTACTTTAGTTCTTTCCGTGAAGATATAATTACTAAACAAACAAAAACTAAAAAAACAAAGCATCAGGTAGACCATGACCATTCCATGGTGGAAAGAGGTATTCCGTAGGTGCAATTCGTGCATTCGACCTTATTGGCGCACTACGCACGCGCACTACTCGTCTGGTTCCTAACTCGGGACTGTGGGGACGCGCCGGCGCTCAGGCGAGAGGAGCGACGACAGGGCCGCGAGGGTCCTCGCTGGCTGGAATAGAGCTTTCCTTATTACTACGCGCGATACTTTCAGATATAACATCGCTTATTAAACTATAATTACGAGTTCAATAGTGTGGTCCGAGGTGTTTTACTACAGTACATCCCATCAAACATTTACATTTGACTAACGTAATGTCAATAATATTAAATTCTGGTTACCGCGTAAGTCATTTTCTACTACTATGGGACCGATTATGAGTTGATTTGCAATTAGAGAACTATATTAATTTGATTCCAGTTACACTAAAGCACATAGCTGGGATGGGGATACTGTTCAGGCATAGGATAGATAGTTAATGGTGCTGGTGGTGTAGTGACGTACTTACTCAATATAAATTAAATAATTAATCGGCATCTTGTTTGATGATTTCTGGAAAGCCTTTTATACGTTTTAGTGCGAAGTCGAGAAACTTAAGTATCGACTAATTATGATGCAACTACTGCAATTGAAGAGTTGCAGCCGTTAACTCGTATTTAAATATATTGTGTTCGAGTTCTAGTTCGGCAACCTAACACATGTCATATTATATAATGTAGTGTTCTTTAGTTTAATTCAAATAATATAATACTATTATAACGTATGTAATTAAATTGGTGTGAAATAAAACAATTGATCATGTACTCGAGCATTTTAATTATTATCTTTCCTGAGCACGGCTATAAAATATGTAAAGAAAACTACTTCACTCACATACGAGCTCTTTTTCTTTATGCTTGTCTTTGCCGTGTTATCGACAAAGCTTACTAGATGTCACGACTGACAATGGTGACATTGAATTAAGTATATGAGAATGAAGAATAAATAACCTTATTTTCTAAATTTGATAGAATATAAGAAAGACCTAAAATAAAGGCTTTAAATGTTGTTTCTTTTGTTTTACAGGTGAGTGACTGTAACAGATACTGTAATTAGTTAAATACTGTTAATAGTGCATATAAATAAATTTCTTTTGTTTTACAGAGAAACGCGTCTTGTATTTTATTATCCCAAACTAAAATATAAACTCTATTATAAAACAATATTTTCTGCAAAATATTTCACCAAGCATGGAAACATTGAGGTTTGATTTTGCTGTGAAACCAACAGCAGATGGAAAATGCTACATCATATGCATAATCTCAATAGCCACGCCTGATGAACAGGTTTTCATAATACCAGCCGAATGCGAACCTGCAAATCTACACCTAGCAGTTACAAATACTCCCAACTATGCCAAAATTAAAAAATCATTAAATGGAAAATATGGATAACATTGACAGATGATTTGTCAAAAATATATTTGGATGAAGAACACAACTTACAGTTCAATGATTTTTAGCTGGAACAATTTTTTGAATATCCAAATAGTGCTGAATCTATACCCAGTAGCTCAAATCAAACGTTAGAGAAACAGCTAGAGAAATTGCTTGAAGATAAAAAAACTAAATCTGAAACTCAAAATTTGGGGAAAATTGCAAAGGATTTCATCATTTCGGCCGAATGAAGTCCACTGCTGGACACAGGCCTCCCCCAAAGATCGCCATAACCACCGATATGGATGTGTTGTGGGCTCATTGGGTGGTTTTGCCATAATCGCCGATGAAGCTCATATTGATTTAATGGTGGATAAATACTGTTACAAACGTCCTTACATATGCACAGCTGAAGATAGAAAAGAAATAGAAAATCAAATATCTAAACTATTAAAGAGGAATTTGATTGAGGAATCTTATAGCCCATTTGCTGCTAACAACAACAAAGCATATAAAAAAGAAGATGACAAAAAACAAGGTTATGTCGTGTAGATTTAAGAGAATTGAACAAAATTGTCGTCCCTCAATCACAACTTTTTCCATTGAATGAGGATTTAATGGTAAAATCTGTAAACTGCAAATATTTTTCTACTTTTGACATAAATTCAGCATTTTGGTCTATTCCTTTGAATATTGAAGATAAATACAAAACTGCATTTGTTACACAAGAAGGCCATTTTCAATGGACATGTCTCCCATTCGGATTAAAGACTGCTCCAGCCATTTTCCAAAGAATATTAAGGAACATCATAAGAAAATACAAACTTTCTAGTTTTTTTTTTCGAAAACTTTTAACGAACATTTACTACATCTATGAACAATATGACCAATGAACCAACCTAACTGGAAGGAATACTAACCGAAGGCTGTAGACTTAAATTTTCGAAATGTAGTTTTGCTAATAAATACGCCAAATATTTAGGTCACATAATAGAAAACAATTCTATTAGACCTCTAAATGATTATTTATCATCTCTCAGAAATTTTCCAGTTCCAGAAACAAACAAAAAAATACGTCAATTCCTAGGAAAAAATAATTTTCATCATAAATTTGTACTACACAGTGCAATTATCCTGGCCCACCCGTTACACAATTAACTACGAAAAGATGTGAAATTCATATGGTCCGCAGAATGTCAGGAATAATTTGATAGAATAAAAACATTGCTATGTTCAGAACCAATTCTGAATATTTTTGACCCAGAACTACAAATAACATTTATACGGATGCTAGCATCAAAGGAGTGGGAGCGGTGTTGAAACAAAAAGATAATAACGTGGACAGTATACCAGTTGCTTATTTTTCAAAAAAGTTAACTGAAGTTCAAAAAAGGCAATATATCTAGAATGTCTGGCAATAAAATATTGGCAGCACTGGCTTATGGGAAAAGAATTTGTGGTATACTCTGATCATAAACCATTAGAAAATATGAATATCAAAGCTAGAGCTGATGAGGAATTGGGGGATTTGACGTATTATTTACCCCAATATAATTTTAAAATAAAATATAATAATAATAATCGTTTATTTCAGATTACAGAGATCCATAGTGTTAGTAAATAAAAAATAAAAATAAACTAATGTTAATATAATCTAAACTAATGTTAATATAATCTCGAACCACACACTATCCACGTAGCATGTAGCACGTACTCGTAGACGTATGAAGTTCGATCCAATGACGCAGCATCGGACAATCCCACCTACTGCATAACGTGATCAGAATGCTATGGGAGCTGGCACGCATTCTGTGCAGGATCGAGCCACACCGCTTCCGGATGATGGCTTGAAAGCCGTCAATCCTCGCATCAGCAAACATCCCCGAAGCGCTACAATAACGCGGAAGCCCCGCCAGCATCCTGAACGCAATTATTATACTGCACATATAACCCAGGGAAATTAAACCAAGAAGCAGACTGCTTAAGCAGGAATCCAGTTCTAGAACCTTATGATAATACTGACGATTTTTTTAAAGTTGTAAATTTATTAAATCTAGAAGATATAAAAAATGATCAACAATCAAATTTTGATCTTCAAAATGGAAATTTTATATTGGAGAATGAAATATACTACAAAAAGAATAAAAGAAGAAAGAAAATCATACTATCAGAAGATCTTAGCAAAATTTTAATAAAAGATATGATATGAAGATACTTACTGCCACATTGGAAGAACACAGATGATAAATAAAATAACACCATTCTACACAGCAAATAATATAATCGCAAACATTAAACAAACTTGTGATGAATATGAAATTTGTATAAAAAATAAATCAAGGAGGATGTCAAAATATGGCATAATGTCACATTTAGGTCCAGCAACGTACCCATTTCAAATGATATCTATTGATACCATTGGAGGCTTTGGAGGATCACGGTCAACAAACAAATACTTACATCTTCTGGTTGATCATTTCACAAGATATGCTTATATTTTACCATCTAGAAATCAAAGCTCGAGTGATTTTATTAAATTAATAAAAAATGTGACACAAAGTTACAATATTGATATGGTTTTAACGGACCAATACCCTGGCATAAACTCCAAAGAATTTAAAGACTTTCTAACCAATAATAACATAAAAATGGTTTTCACTGCTGTGGATGCACCATTTTCAAATGGCCTTAATGAAAGGCTAAAACAAACTTTAGTTAATTAGATAAGGAGTAAAATAATTGAAAGTGATAAAAAAACAGCATGGTCTATTATTGCACAGAAATGTGTAGAAAAATATAACGAAACAGAACACACAGTCACGAAGTTTGCTCCAAATTACCTTTTGGAAGATGAAAATGTAGATATTCTGCCACTTGAATTGAAATCAAGATGTACAAAAGAAGATCTGAAAAGAGATAGGAGACTAGCTCTTGAAAACACACTAAAATCTCACAATTATAATAAAAAAATATTCGACCTGTATAGAGAATATAAATTGTAAAATATAAATAAATTTATTTTGTTTTACAGAGAAACGCAATTACGTCTTTATTTTATCATCCCAAACTAAAACATAAATTCTATTATAAATATATAAATTAAATCGATTGAATTATGAATAACACAAGCTAAGGTGCGGTATAGCGCTGTGTTTTTTCCTTATTGTGTTATTGGTTTGTGTATAATATTGTACTTATATCAAATCAATACGGCTTCAGAAAAAAAGTATCTACAGAGGACGCAGTCGTGGATCTAACTAATGAAATTGTGTCACACCTTGACCAAAAACGTAAATCCCTTGCTGTTTTTCTAGACCTCTCAAAGGCCTTTGACACTGTATCTGTCCCCATACTTATCAGTAAACTGGAAAAAATTGGGATTCGTAGTGAAACTAAACATATTTAAAGACTTCTTAACAGACCATACCCAATATGTTAAAATAGGTTCAACAGTGAGTGATGAAAAAACCCTTTCCTTTGGAATTCCACAGGGCTCAATTTTAGGTCCTACTCTTTTCCTTATCTACATAAACGAGTTATGTAGACTCCCAATACCTAAATGTAAAATTTGTACTTACGCAGATGACACTGCTTTAGTAGTAAATGGAGAAAATTGGATTGAAACGCATGAAAACACGGAATACGTACTTAGAACTGTAATGTCGTGGCTAAATGAAAACCAGTTAACACTAAATCACTATATTTTCCATTTGCTCTTCAAAGGAATGAATTGCCACAACCCCAATCTCTAACTGTTAAAGTCCATACTTGTATTGACCAAAAATATAACTGTTCGTGTCTGGCGCTATCTCGTAGTAACTGTGCTAAGTATCTCGGCGTATTGATTGATGACACCCTTAGTTGGACTCCTAAAATCACCACAACCCGAATTAGAAAACTAATCTACATATTCAAAATAATTCGAAAATGTGCAGTTCAAATACACTCAAACTCGTATACTTCGCTCTGTGTCAATCTTTGATAACCTACTGCATATGTGCATGGGGTGGCTGCTGTAAAACTATCATGATAAGGCTGGAGAGAGCTCAGAGATCCGTCTTAAAGGTTATGTCATCCAAGCTTACACGATATCCCACGAATCTACTCTACGCCGACTGTGAGCTTCTAACAGTAAGGAAACTTTTCGTTTTACACACTGTTTTGCGTAAACATTCATCCAAATAATTTGAACACACCACCAGTCGTTGTCAAGTAACAAACATTCTTCGCTCTTACAAGCATCACACCTCATTTGCCCAAAGATACTACAACGTCATAGCTAACCATTTGTATAATAAAACAAACAAAACATTGCTAATCTTCACGCTTAATAAGTATAAAGTCAAGAATGTTGACTAAATGGTTGATGAACATAAATTATGAAGAAATTAAGAAACTTCTCAAACCCCCATAAATCACAGCAAACACTCTGTTACATCCATTCACGTTTATTATACATCATAGGCCGCATATCGCATACACACGTACCATATGTTACACTCTACACATCCCACAACACATTATAGTCTCACAACTTGATAATATCAACCATAGACTATACACTTAATACTGACAATATCAACTACAATATGAGGTAATCGCAACTTACAATATCTCTATTTCATTTATTTATTGATATAAGTTTAAATTCTTATTTTGTTTAAATATAACCTTTTTGCATGCATCCTTCCTTCGCTTATTGTTTAATGTTAACTCGAATATAAGAGAGTGTCTTGACTTCCATAATACAAGTCCTACTTAGTTTGGAAGTCAAGAGATCAACTACTTACCTTTGCAATAAACGTTTTTATTTTTATATTATTCTTATTATATAGTTCACAAAATGTAGATACATGGCGTTGTACGTACAATTTGAATGGCGATATGGTTTTGTTACATCGAAACTATGAGTATTGATTAACATATAATTAAATTGTTTTCGTTTTGAAATCCTGGTTTCAATCATGATCCTTCGAACCGGATACAGCTAAAAGAAAAAGATTGAAGCAGTGGAACCATTGGAAAACAATGACGGTGGCGCCCCCTAGCAGCGAAGTAAAGGCAGAATCAGCGCAGCTAAGTGACAAGTGTTATTGTGACTTATGTGTAGTGCAATCAATGGACAAAACTGTAAGTACTATTATTATACAGTAAAGTGAACCAAACATGTAGCTTATATTAAACTGCAATCTCTCCAGGACCCTACCTTTATCGTACATGTAAAAGCTCATGTTCTTAAGAAGTTGACTTCATTTCTCCCTGAAAGAAAAATCATGGTCCAGCTGTGGCCTAACTTACCAGAAACAAAGTTGCAGACCCAAATTTCAACATACCAAATAAAATTGATTTATTACTTGGTGCTGAAGTCTATTGTCACATTATAACCGAAGGCTTAATTAGAGGCCCACCAGGAACACCAATGGCACAGAACACCGAGTTAGGTTGGATTTTGTCTGGCAAGGTTGGTATTGATGTATTGATAGTGATATCAATAATATCTCATGTTACTATAGTACTATCATCACCGCACATGCCATAATGAACAGATTTTAACAATGATTTTAACCTTAAATAATTTTGGGAACTTGAATCTGATAACTTTACTCTTAATAAAAAACCATCACCTCCAGAAGAAAAAAAATGTGAACAAATATTTCTGGAAAGTACTAAACGTGATTCGTCTGGTAGGTTCATAGTAAAGTTACCTTTTAGAAATAATGACCCGAGCTGCAAATATGGAAATTCACGCGAAATAGCAATAAAAAATGGTGTTTCACTTAACAGTAATCTTATGGTAGGTCCCACTTTGCAGTCTGATTTACGGCACATTCTATTGAGGTGGAGAGTTCACCCCGTCTGTTTGGTAGCTGATATTGAGAAAGTGTACCGGTAAGTGAAGGTGACTGATGCTGGTGCCGATAAAATCAACGTTTAGTGTGGAAGACCGATTCTGCAGAAGAAATCCAACACCTACGTTTAGGTCGAGTCACTTTTGGGACTGCATCAGCTCCGATCTTGGCAGTAAGAAGTCTACACCAAGTAGCGTATGATGAAGGGAACAAAATTTCACTAACTTCTGAGTGGGTATTACACGAATATTACATGGATGACCTACTTACCGGGTGTCAAACAGTATCAGTAGGAAAGGAAATATTTAGAGAAATGAAGAAGCTACTAAGCAAGGCTGGAGTGTTCGTAGCACGAATAGTTAATGATGTAGTTTTGCTCATCAGCACCCTAAAAATTTGCATTTGTACTTTAGTTCTTTCCGTGAAGATATAATTACTAAACAAACAAAAACTAAAAAAAAACAAAGCATCAGATAGACTATGACCATTCCATGGTGGAAAGAGGTATTCCGTAAGTGCAATTCGTGCACTCAGTCAGGCGGAACTGAAAAATAATAACAACTTTTTTACACGATGCAAAGTGAGTAACAAGAAATGTAACTTTTAGATACAACATCGCTTATTAAACTATAATTACGAGTTCAATAGTGTAGTTCGAGGTGTTTTACTACAGTACATCCCATCAAACATTTACATTTGACTAACGTAATGTCATCAATATTGAATTCTGGTTACCGCGTAAGCCATTTTCTACTACTATGGGACCGATTATGAGTTTCTTCACAGTTAGAGAGCTATATTAATTTGATTACAATTATACTAAAGCTGTGTCTGGGGAAACTGTTCAGGCATAGGATAGATAGTTAATGGTGCTGGTGGTGTAGTGACGTACTCAATGTGAATAAAATCATTAATCAGCATCTTGTTTGGTGATTTCTGGAAAGCCTTTTATACGTTTTAGTGCGAAGTCGAGAAACTTAAGTATCAACTAATTATGATGCAACTACTGCAATTGAAGAGTTGCAGCCGTTTACTCGTATTTAAATATATTGTGTTCGAGTTCTAGTTCGGCAACCTAACACATGTCATATTATATAATGTAGTGTTCTTTAGTTTAATTCAAACAATATAATACTATTATAACGTATGTAATTAAATTAGTGTGAAATAAAACAGTTTATCATGTACTCGAGCATTTTAATTATTATCTTTCCTGAGCACGGCCTACTATAACTATAAAAATATATAAACTAAATCGATCTAATTATGAATAACACGAGCTAAGGTGCGCTGTACACTACAGTACAGCGCTGTATTTTTTCTTTATTGTGTTATTGGTTTAACACAACCGGTTAGCTGCCATAAAACTAAGCTAGTAATGCTGAGCTCATTTCTTCAGTTCTAAAATAATTTGTAGCTTTATTCACAGTCTGGCAGTAGAACTACATCATGAGCAACAGAGAGCCAGCAGCAGCGCGGCCAGCAGCAGCGCGGCGCGGGGCGCCCGGGCGGCGCTGGCGGCGGCGCGGCCGATGTTGCGGCGGTGCTTGTCCACCACGTGGATGCGGCCGCCCATGCCGGCGTGCGCGAACGAGCCGTAGTACACCACGTCGGGCCACGAGCTGTTGGGCGCCACGCGCAGCTCGGCGGGGGCCGCGGGCTCGCAGCGCCACTGTAGCGAGCGGTTGAAGGCGCGGAACGTGGCGAAGTCGTCGTCGCGCCGCCGGTCCGCGCCCGCCGCGTGGCGCGCCACGCACAGCGGGCCCGCTGCGCATCAACGGGCGGTACCCAATTACGGTGACGATGACAATCATTACACCATTATCAGACATTTCGAAGGTTGATCAATGATCTCTCCGATCCACACTAGAAACGAGCGATGATGCAAGCGAATACTTTTAAAGAAATCCATGTTTCTTTAAAAATATTCGTTTGCGTATACAAATCGAATCAATATAAGTACATGGATTTCAATAACACCTTCGATAACATTAATTATCAAATACTACTGTACAGGTTATCAAATGCGTACGGGATAAGCAGATCGTCAGCTATGAATCCAATACTAATGTAGCTACTTCTGGTTTTTCCCAAGTTTCTTACTTTGACCATATTTTGTTTGCGCTTTTTGTGAATGACATAGTAATTTCCAGCAAAAATATTGATTGTGCATTGTTCGCCCATGATTTATAAGTGTACAGGGAAATCAAATCACACGAGAATGTTAAGTTGCTACAATTAGACCCTGGATCTCGTTTTTAATGAGTGAATTGTAAAAAAATTGGGATAAAACGCGTGCGTATGCCACAAAAAGAATTTTTAAGACTGCTACTGTAAACCCAATACTTACCTTGCAAGCAAGATATAACATTAAGTATAATATCATGGATCTATCAATCTTCTATCAAAATGTGCAGGGAATGAAGATATGTATGAATTATTTATTTATAGTAATGTCTTAGATTTTCGCGATTATTACACATTATAATAAAACACTTTTAAACGGATTCTGCGACCACGAATGCTGCAAAGTATTCGAAACGTCAGGAAAATCAAAAATCAAAATATACGCGATAGAATCCGTTTAAAAGTGTTTCATTATTTATTTATTCTTGATTTCAGCAAGGTAGTCTAGTTATTTATTTTGTACGTAGCGTACGTAGCCGTCTCTGGATACTTTATCGCAATTGTTATGTTAATCTCAGTTAAAATAGTTGGATATGGAAAGCTCGATTTAGATGTTCCATAGAACCAAACGAGGGGCACGTACCGGCGGTGGGCGTGAGGCGGCCGCGGCGCGTGTAGTGCACGCCGGCGAACACCTTGGCCTGGCGCTGCGCCGCCTCGCTCAGCCGCTCCAGGCCGCCGCGAGGGTCGCCCGTCACCACCAGCGGGTGGTACTCCGTGGCCGAGTGCGGGTCGTTGCCGCCGAACACCTGCCACACGACACATGCAACGCGAGCTCGACAGCGAACACACTAAGGGTCCTACTATAGTGAACTTTATTCCGAGGGGACAATGAATAGATGTCCATATATCCAATCATTTTAATTAAAATATTCATTTCTGCTTTTACCGTTTTATCACGCACATGACTAAGCAACACGAGCTGTAACAACGAGCACGCGCCACCTGCTCCTGCCTGCAACATCGTGCGTGATACGTTTTTTTCCTGACACTTACATAATACCAGTATTTCTTTTTGTCTCGATAATGTTTTGAAAGCCCTAAAGTCGCTGGATACTACAAAAGGACCTAGACCAGATGGTATACCAGCGTATTATCTTAAAAAAACTGCAGGAACCATATGTGTACCCCTGCATATTATTTATAACAAATGTATCTTAGAAGGCTCATTTCCTGAGATATGGAAACGAGCAAATATAACACCCGTACATAAATCAGATTCCAAGCACAACATTGAAAACTACCGGCCTATCTCTATTTTGTCCACCTTGTCTAAGCTTTTCGAGAGACTTGTTCACGACGAGATTTATCCTATATTAAATAAAATCATTATAAAACAACATGGGTTTGTTAAAAAAAGGTCTACTAATATACTACAAACTATACTACAAATCTCTTGATTTTTACTGATTTCTTGTTTGTTAATATGGGTCAACAAATACAAGTTGATGCTGTGTACACAGACTTTCGAAAAGCTTTTGACAAAGTGGACCATGAATTACTTTTGACAAAGATCACTTACAACGGCATGCGTGGAAATTTAGTTCGTTGGATTACATCCTATGTCACAAATAGAACTCAAAAGGTGGTAATCAAGGGATTTGAATCAGCGTTCATAAACGTGACATCTGGCGTCCCACAAGGATCCATTTGGGGAATAGTAGTGACTATTTATTTTATTTGTGAATGATATTGATGAGTGTTTCAAATGCTCCAAATTTTTACTTTACGCTGATGACCTCAAAATATTTAGGAAAGTTCAGATTGAAACTGACTATCTTCTATTTCAAGAGGATCTAGATAAGCTTTCGGCATATTCTACGAAAAATAAAATTCAACTGAGTATTGAGAAATGCTCATCTATTTCATTTACTAAAAATATAATGTATAGAACATATAATTTGAACAACGTCTATTTAAAGAATGTGAGTTCAATTAGGGACCTTGGAGTGTTGCTAGATAGCAAGCTTCATCTTGACTTACACTTTGATAAAATTATTGGTAACGCAATTCTAATGTATGGATTTGTAATGAGATGTATGACCAATTTCAAACGTAGTAATACTTACATTCATTTAATTAAATCATTAGTAAGATCACAATTAGAGTATGCTGTGCTAATATGGGACCCTTTCTATAAAAAATACATAAAGAGCCTTGAAACTATACAACATGAATTTCTCAAAGCCACACATTACCGTTGCTTTCGTAAAACTACCTCCTATGAAAATTTACTGAAACATTATAAACTTTCTTCTTTAAAAACTAGGCGCATCTTTCTGGAAACAATGTTTCTTTATAATTTGTGTAGTAACAAATACGACTGTTCAGATTTAACAAAGAAATTGTGTTTTATAGTACCTCGGACTGTTGTAAGACGTGAGGTGTGTGCGCGCCCATTATTTGCAGTCTCACCCTGTCGCACAAATGCTGGGATCCGCGCACCGCTGCGCAATTTTATAATACCGTTTCTCTAGATTTAGACTTTTCTTTGTCACCCAATCGATTTAAAAAATGTCTTCATAAAGCTATAGTGAACATAGGTATTTGAAGCAATTTTCAATTTTCTTCAATAGTTTAATTGTTAAATTATACTCGTGAATGAATCTTTTAGTAATATAAGATGTGGATTGCGTAGTTAGTTGCACGCTGATGCATCCTTATGTAATTACTTTCATTTAATCATGTAAAGTGTGTAATTGTTTGTTTTCACTAATAAATAAAATAATGCCAAACTTCGCATACACAAGGAATACCTGAATATAGTGTAGTGGGCAAAAGGGAAAATGACTTTCCCTCCTTATTTGGGTAAATTCAACGTTAAAAGGTATGCCTCTCGCTAGAATCTGTACTTCCAGCACGAGGGTGCTTCGGCGCATTATACGAGATTACCTTAATCGTGTATATGATGATTGCTGAATAAATCGCGGAGGCGCTGTGACCTAGCCGGCTCGTTACTTGTGGGGTCAACCTCAAAGACTTAGTACGGGAACGATCGCTAATACTAATGAATTACGAAATCATATAACAAACGCCTTCAAAGTGATAGTGGGACGCTGAGACAAGTGACACTCGATCAAACATGTAATTAAGAGATTTTACAATTATTATGAATTAGTGATTCTTTTTTAAACACTCCAAACTATGATGACTGTAAAGCTGCCGCCCCCTCTAGCGGAGGGAAGGCGACTATAAAGAGACCACCTCCCAGGGACCTCTCGAGGGATTGTAAAGAATTACCCTGAAGCCTCGCAGCAAGCGGAACGCGACCACATTCACACCGCCGTCTTCCCGGGGGTCGCTCGGTATGAGCACACAGATTTGCCAATAGGCGCGCTCGCTATCCCAAGGCCCCATTTTCTTAATATAAAGACTAGGGGGCTCAGGCGTGCGCCACGGCGGTTGTTACTCAGGCTCCGTGTCCTCCTCCTCTGAGCGGGATCGGCCCTCTCCCTGCTCTCGCTCTGCAACCTCCTTCTGGAACATGTCGCTCTCACAGAAGGAGACCATAGCAGTTCAATTTTCATGCTCTGCCAGCATAGCCGATAGCTGCCAACACTACAGACGGCAGAGAGTGATCTTGCCCGATCCGATCGACCAGGATCCGCTGCTCGGCAGCCCACGCAAGGCAATCTCCGAGCGTGTGCTGTGCGGTATCCTGATCGTCTCCGCAGTGGTGGCACTGTGCCGTGACCTCGCTTCTTATCATGTGCAACTACGCACCGAAACAACGTCCGGTGAATACCTGCGTCAGACGAAATATGACGCGCCCGCTCGAGGGCCACTTCAAATACTATGTGGTCAGACAACGTGACCACCTCCTCCGCCAACCACCAGCCCGACACCATGCAACCCACAGAAGAAGACGCCCATGTAAAATCCACGATCGACTCCCCCTGGCTCCGAACGCAGGTGCTAACGGACCCCCAATTCAACAAGTGGAGGCCAAGTGATGCCGCTTAGTCCTCCCCCTCGGCTCGTCCCGGCGGTTGCCCTAAGCTGTCGAGTGAGCGTTGAAGTCTCCCAGAACGAGCACTGGACGGGACACTGGGTCCAGTGCTGCAGTGCAGTCCAGTCTCGTCCGTCCAATCACCAATGCAGTCAGCGAGAGGTACATAGGGGGAAATAGCAGCCCACTACTGCCAGAGGTCCCCACTCTAGCGATACAAAGCCATGCCCCCTGTCTAACAGGGAGCATGGCGGCCCTCCATCTACCGCAGCCTAATGAATGGCGACGGAGTCCCCAGCGTCCCCGAACCCGCGTGGATGCTCCTGGACGTCATAGGGCTCCACCACTACCGCTAAGGCAATTAACCACTCCGCGCGTTGCGGCGGTGGTTCAAGTTGCCCTGAAGGATCTTTAGACTTGGGAAGAGGAAATATCCATATCCTCCGGAGGGCCTGCGACCCTGCCAGCCTAGAGTCAGCTGTGGCAGGGGGGGCTCGCTTCCCCCTCTTGCCTTTCTATCCAGCACAAGGTTTGCTGCCCAGCCTATGCCCAGGAGGCAATTCAAAGTCTGCACAGAGCGGACAGTTTTGCGCCTGCACTGTGCACTCCCATACCTTGTGGCCCTGGCTGAGACAGGTGAAGCACCGGTCGCTTCGGTCAATCCCTCATGAACACCGGAGGCGCACGTGTCCGAAATCGAGGCATCAGAAGCACTGCATAGGCTTTGCCGCCAATTCCTCTACTCTTGTCGACGCCCACCCCATGCAATCTCGCGACGCAAGCTTCTTGGCCGCCTCTAGTTGGCAACGGACCCAGACCGTACCCAAGGACGTGGATGAGCGACGAATATCACCCACCCTTAGATCCCTTGGTAAACAGCCACCCACCGCGGCTATGGCTTCAGCTACCTCCCACGGCGTGACAGTGTCGTCTAAATCTGACCTTCAACTCTCGCATTCGGCGAGCCAGGCTATCCGCCTTGTCACCGCATTCCGCACCAGCGACGGAAAGCATCATTCCGTCACTGGCCGCCCTCTTCACGCTCATGGTGTCCGGACCAATGCTGAGGTCGACGAGTTTGATACTCCGCCAGGCCTCAGCCATGACTTCATGAGCCCTCGGGAACCGCTACCGTGATCGCGGCCGTCGTAGGAATCTTTAGGAGGTTGACATTCCCTTCTTTCCCCCTTCGCCCCTCCCCCGTCTGGGACGGCTGTATCTGCTCAGCAGCGGCCTCCTTCTGTGCCTTAGAAGGCCTGGGTTTATTTGGTGATGTTTATTTTAAACTAAACACGATACTTATAACCTACTGATTGACCTCTTCAAATAAAGTTCACTATCGTTGTAGGAGATTATATAATTATGTAGAAGTTAGTCTCAGCGATATTCAAAACCGAATACGCTCAAATTGATTAAATTTCTAATGCACACTAGCTACCTCGTTACCGAATACCAGTGTTTTAGCACCAGGACCTAATAATAGTGCACCTTGAAGGAGTACTCCAGGCCGCGCCGCAGCTGCAGGTCGGGCGCCAGCTGCCCGTTGACGTACCACGCGAGCGGCGGCGCGAAGTGCAGGCGCCTCCCCGCCAGCCCGCGCGCCCCCCCCGCCGGGCCCAGCCGGAACGAGAACACGCGCAGCGCCGGGTCGAACAGCTCCGCCACCTCCCACGGCGGCGGCGCGGTGCGGGCCCCGCTGCAACACGCACACGTCAGCGACACACGACACACTACACACTACACACTGCTGCGGGCCAGCCGGAACGAGAACACGCGCAGCGCCGGGTCGAACAGCTCCGCCACCTCCCACGGCGGCGGCGCGGTGCGGGCCCCGCTGCAACACGCACACGTCAGCGACACACGACACACTACACACTACACACTGCTGCGGGCCAGCCGGAACGAGAACACGCGCAGCGCCGGGTCGAACAGCTCCGCCACCTCCCACGGCGGCGGCGCGGTGCGGGCCCCGCTGCAACACGCACACGTCAGCGACACACGACACACTACACACTACACACTGCTGCGGGCCAGCCGGAACGAGAACACGCGCAGCGCCGGGTCGAACAGCTCCGCCACCTCCCACGGCGGCGGCGCGGTGCGGGCCCCGCTGCAACACGCACACGTCAGCGACACACGACACACTACACACTACACACTGCTGCGGGCCAGCCGGAACGAGAACACGCGCAGCGCCGGGTCGAACAGCTCCGCCACCTCCCACGGCGGCGGCGCGGTGCGGGCCCCGCTGCAACACGCACACGTCAGCGACACACGACACACTACACACTACACACTGCTGCGGGCCAGCCGGAACGAGAACACGCGCAGCGCCGGGTCGAACAGCTCCGCCACCTCCCACGGCGGCGGCGCGGTGCGGGCCCCGCTGCAACACGCACACGTCAGCGACACACGACACACTACACACTGCTGCGGGCCAGCCGGAACGAGAACACGCGCAGCGCCGGGTCGAACAGCTCCGCCACCTCCCACGGCGGCGGCGCGGTGCGGGCCCCGCTGCAACACGCACACGTCAGCGACACACGACACACTACACACTACACACTGCTGCGGGCCAGCCGGAACGAGAACACGCGCAGCGCCGGGTCGAACAGCTCCGCCACCTCCCACGGCGGCGGCGCGGTGCGGGCCCCGCTGCAACACGCACACGTCAGCGACACACGACACACTACACACTACACACTGCTGCGGGCCAGCCGGAACGAGAACACGCGCAGCGCCGGGTCGAACAGCTCCGCCACCTCCCACGGCGGCGGCGCGGTGCGGGCCCCGCTGCAACACGCACACGTCAGCGACACACGACACACTACACACTACACACTGCTGCGGGCCAGCCGGAACGAGAACACGCGCAGCGCCGGGTCGAACAGCTCCGCCACCTCCCACGGCGGCGGCGCGGTGCGGGCCCCGCTGCAACACGCACACGTCAGCGACACACGACACACTACACACTACACACTGCTGCGGGCCAGCCGGAACGAGAACACGCGCAGCGCCGGGTCGAACAGCTCCGCCACCTCCCACGGCGGCGGCGCGGTGCGGGCCCCGCTGCAACACGCACACGTCAGCGACACACGACACACTACACACTACACACTGCTGCGGGCCAGCCGGAACGAGAACACGCGCAGCGCCGGGTCGAACAGCTCCGCCACCTCCCACGGCGGCGGCGCGGTGCGGGCCCCGCTGCAACACGCCCACGTCAGCGACCACCCTCGGGCAACACGTCGCCACTCACACGTCACAGGAGGTACTCACACGGTGAAGGGCACGCAGTCGTTGTCTGCCGGCGCCTGCCCGAGCTGCAGCTTGACGTCGCTGCGCGGGTACAGGCGGTGGAAGGCAGGCTCTCGCTCGTGGTCGAGGCGGCCGAGCGCCCAAACGCCGTACATAGACCGGTCCACTACCCATTCGCGATCCATCGGCTCCCCTGTTGTACCACGTAAAGGTTTAGATCAGAGTCCGGACTCCAGAGATTTTTCATGCTATCGATTGGGATCGGATGTTTTAAAATTATGCTGATTTAACGCAGGATCATGATGCTCTGAAGCAGGCAATGTTTCATTATTTAATCTTTGGAAGCTCTGGATTCATCATATCGGCCATACAACGTCCACTACTGAACAAAGGCCACCCCTATAGATTTCCACAACTGTGTTATCATATTCGGGAGGAATTTGCTGGCAAAATTTGGTGAGCGCAGTATAGCTACAGAAAGGACGCTGCACCGATCCCTCTGGTTTAGAGTCCCTTAGTTGCCTTTTAGGACCTCCACGAGAGGAGATGGAGTGGTACTATATTCTTAATCCGGACACTACACGGATTGCACAATACAAATTCAAAACTATTTATTTCAGACGGTAATTACAAGCATTTCATAGATTTACATAGTGTAGACACTGGATCAAGAACGCACTACGAACAATGTAGTTCAAATAAGTTCTACAAAAGCTACACGGTTTCTTTCGATAGGAACATTAACTTAATGACATGTAACGGTTGAAAGAGAAGTAAGGTCGGTGCGCATCTGACCGGGCTCCAGCGAGCGGCGGTAGGACACCACGGTGAGGCCGGCGTCGCGGCGCGCGGCCAGCAGCTGGTTGGAGTCCTGGCCGCCCACGCGCTCGTCGCGGCACACGCCGCGCCACGCGCCCAGCGCCTGCACGCACTGCGCACACAACATATATGCGCAGACGCAACAAAATCGTAAAAGTTTTAAATAAGTGGTAACGAACAATTTGCACTGCTCACAAATCTATCACTAGAGAGTGCTGAAAATAAGTGCACAAACGTTTATTTTACATAACCAGACAGTACAGCTTCTACTTCTTCTTCGTACATGATCACGAACAGTATTAGAGCGGCAGATAAGCAAGCCGTGAACTGTATGGTACGCTTACCGGCGCCAGTGCGGTGATGTTGTAGTCCGTGGCGAGGCCCCGCTGCATGGCGCTGTTGTACTGCGCGACGGCCACGTCCGCGCCCAGCATACTGGAATTTTGCTCGCTGCCTGAGATGCCGAACGCCATGTACTCATCTTCGTCCATCTGCAGGACAACAAACACATTGTAGTCCCGGCCAGCCGCGCAGGCTTACACACGATAACATTAGCGACGCTGTGTACATTCGCCACGCAACGCCCAACGGTGAATTCACTTTGTCGTGATAATATTAATTTACAACACAACAACCAAATCGAATACCATCTGAAGGACTATAAGTAGGTACCGGTGTTCCGGGATGATAGGTCAGGAAACCTGCTTCGAAGAGCACTTCGCACGCCTCGTCCCCGAGTCGAGAGGGCAGTAGATGCATTACACCAGGTGCTGCCCAATCTCGGGGGACCGAGCGAAGAAGTTCGCCGTCTCTACTTCTACGGGGCACCTGTATGGTCATCCCGGCTTTCAGGTGTTCAGCGCAGTAGAACCAAACTTCACGGTCTGCAGCGCAGAGTAGCTACGGATCGCATGGAGATACAGAACAGTGTCCTACGAAGCGGCAGCTTTCCTGGCGCGCTTTCCGCCTTTCGACATCTTGGCGGAGACGGATACTTGGGTCTAACGCGACGTTGAGGCCATCCTGCCGCTCTTCCGATCCCGCACGGAGAACGACGGCAAGGCGCCGGGGTAACAACCGCCTCGGCGCCCAGGTCCTAAACGTCTGAGCCCCCTGCCGTCGTTACATGGTGCGGAGGTCGCGGGTGCGGGATTAGGGAGTCTGAGTGCTGACATCGAGCGACCCCCGGGAAGACGGTGGCACGCACGTGGTCACTTGCCGCTGTGATCCTTTAAAGTCCCTCCACTGGATGTGACTGCACTTTCCAGTCATCCCCTCCGTGATGTGCCTAAAGGCGTGGCACGAATGGGCGGCTCTAGTGTGATCTTAGGAGGACCTGGAGCCCCCCTTCGGTGTCAAAGATGACGCTCCAGTGGTTTTAGCCGGTAGGAGTCCCTTCGCCCTCTTCCCCGGGGTGAAGGAAGTTAAAAAAGAAAAGGTCAGTAAACCTTGATACATCCGGGGGGAAGAGCAGTACTCGGGCCGGTACTCCCAGGGAACCGATCAATAATTACTCCACTTTTTTGGTGGACCTTATGCCCGGTTGCTAATATTCTGACGGTTACGGACCCGTTTTTGGGCTGTAGATAGGCCGTAGGGTGTTCTCGGGGGTCGCGGGTGCGCAGATTGGGGAGTCTACGTGCTCACACCGAGCGACCCCCGGGAAGACGGTGGCGCGCGCGTGGTCACGTGCCGCCGTGTGCGCAGCACAGCGCAAAGCGAGGCTTGGGGGGATCCTTTACAATCCTCCCCGAGAAGTGCTTGGGGGGGGGCGACCTTTTTACAGTCGCCTTCCCTCCGCTAGAGGGACTGGAATTAAATCTCTCTAAGAACTCTTTATCATGCAACGATTTGTTTCATAATTTGTAGGCTTTGAAAATACCCTAAGATCCTGTATGTCTTCAAAGTAATTGTTTGGGTGATGTAAATATTGAATGATGCTGGGTTCAGTTCAACGAAATTTTCTTATTCTAATACTTAGGGCTTCTGCTGACTGGCCTAGACATTGCTTGACATAGCTCCCAGTTTTCTGAAGCAAAATTTGAGAGTGGGGTCCGCTGTTAGCAACGTGGCATCGCGTCTACATAGAGATTCAACAGCAGCTTTCATAATTAGCAAAGTATCGGCAACACCTTGTAGTATTCTGATTTCACTTTCAATGAACTTTATATCCGATTTGAGGTCTCTTAAACTTTTTTTATGGCATCCTTAAGTAGCAAAAAGCAGTCCAACATTTGAGCTAGACAACTCCATCTCGTTTTGCGGTCTAATACCAAAGTCAGCTCTTTCCATAAATCGTCTTTTACGTGTTTTAGGAGAACACCGTCAGATTTTGTGAGAGACTTTCTAAAAAGTTTAACCACTTTTCTCACTTTCTGTATTAACTCCTCGTAATGAAGCTATTTTATATAAAATTGAAGATTGTGTATTGTTCGACCATGATTTAAAAGTATACAGGGAAATCCAATCACACGCGAAAGTTAAATTACTACAACTAGACACTGGATCTCGTCCCTAATGTGTGAATTGTAAAAAAAATGGGATTAAATGTCTCTAAATGCCACAAAAAGTCTTCAGGGTGATACTGTAAACCCAATACTTACCTTGCAAGCGATGTAGATATAAAATTGAGTATAATATCATGGATCTGACAATCTTCTATCAGAATGTGCAGAGAATGAAGACATGTATGAATTCTGTACGGTCAGTACCTGCACATTTTACTTTCATAGCTCGACCATTAGATAAAGACAGTTTGCAGAGGACACATTAGATTTTATGAGGGCATATAATCTGGCCGTAAGTTGCTGTTAGTGCAACAAATGGGGCGAAACGGACGGTTGATTTTCAGCTGATGATGAATATGCGACGATGCGGCGGTTCAGGAAGATCGCCCGCACAAGTCATATTTTAATTAATTCTTAGACATTGGAGATATGGTGTTACCAATATGGCAAAAGAAGCGGCGTTAGCAAATGTTGAACAGTGAGCACTATGCTGCTGCCGTGACTCTGCTCAACACTGGTTTCAGTCCAGGTGACATCTAGTTGTTGCGTGCAGTATCTAGCGCGCACTACAGTTTAAATGCACACCCGTGCGGCGAGTTATATGGTGATCTCTTTTACCTCCCGAGATAGGTAGCCGGTGGTAGTGGCGGTGAAGCAGCATGCAGTGCACTTCAAGTACATACCTGTGCGGCCAGCTCAATGGTGATCTGATTGCCAAACACCTCCCAGGACACCTGGTAGTCACGGTGTAGCTGCTTGCAGCGGGGCAGCGCTGTCCTGCAACACCGAACTATGTAGTTTGGGACTTAATTTCATTAAACTATTACAACTGATACACACATTATATGATACAACTAGCTGGGACCCGCGGTTTCACTCGCGTTTAATTTAAAAGGCATTTAGAGTACTTCGACATAGACACTTGACAGAATATATACAGTGGATTTCAACGGTTTTATATTTTTTGCGCGGAACCCTAATTATTTTTCTAAAAAAAAGTAGCCTAAGTTATTCCTTATAACATCAGCTATCTGACAGTGAAAGTCCCGTCAAAATCGGTCCAGACGTTTCGGAGATTACCCGGAACAAACAGACAGACAGACAGACAAAAAAATAAAAACTGTTATTTTGTTGTAAGTACCGTATATACTTTCATATGCATTAAGTAAAAAGCTGTTATTTTGACATTACAAACAGACACTTGAATTTTATTTATTTGTATAGATAATAGTACGATATAAATATTTGACGAATCATTTTTTCACAATCGTAGTTACTTCATGATCATCATTTTAGCCGAAAAACGTCCACCACTGGACCACTACACAGCCTCGACAAATATCACCATAACATTACCTGGATTTCCTCCAACACAATCTCCCAGAGCTTCTGGACGAGGTCGAAATACCAATATCGGCATTGAGAAGACTGATTATTTTTCAGCAAGATGGTTATCCAGCGCATTGGACTCTTATCGTTAGAAAAAGAAATCGTCATCATATCGTGATATTAGCCATTTATACGTCCACTGTTGAATAAAGGCCTCCCCATAGATTTTCACAACTGTATCCCCCAAAATGATGATTTTGGGGGGTAGTCAAAGTCAAAGTTTTTTATTTCAAACTAGCTGGGACCCGCGGTTTCACCCGCGTTTAATTTAAGAGACATTTAGAGTACTTCGACATATACACTTGACATAGTATATATATTGGATTTCAAGGGTTTTATTTTTTTTGCGCGGAACCCTAATTTTTTTTCTTAAATAAAAGTAGCCTAAGTTATTCCTTATAACATTAGCTATCTGCCAGTGAAAGTCCCGTCAAAATCGGCCCAGCCGTTTCGGAGATTACTCGGAACAAACAGACAGACAAAAAAAAAAATAGCTTTTTTGTTATAGGTCCCGCATGTACTTTCATATACATTTAGTAAAAAGCTGTTATTTTGAAATTACAAACAGACACTTCAATTTTATTTATTTGTATAGATAAACCAAATATTGGCACTTATGAAACGTCAGAATCTAAGTTGCACGGTTCCAAATAGTCGATCTCGTGGAGAAGAGCCGGCAAGAAACTCCATGGATACTCTTTTAAAATAATTGAGATTACAATGTTGATTGATACAAATTATTGTAATACATATATATACCGAGAAAAATGTAGGACACTGTGTAAAGATGGAACATACCACAATAACATTACAATAATAAATTATTTGCCGTGGCAGTTAACGGCTGACCAGTCCCAAATGACGGCACCCGTTCACGAGCATGACGCATGCATCAGCATCGCTTAGCTCAACCATATTGTAGGGAACCAAACGACCCGATACACAACGCCACCGCCAGCAAGACATTTTAGTGAGTATGACAGACCGATACAGCCAGGCAAAGGAGGCAAGGAAGATGACCACTCCGATGGTTTTAGGCGGTAGGATTCCAGCATACCCCTACGCCCTTTCCCGGGGCATGGACGGATAACGAATTCCCACTGGATAAATAAAATAAAGGCACACTAAGCCATTGACGTCCAGTTGTTTTGGATTTACTTTGTGATAGAAATCACATGGATCTTTATATATTGATTACTGATTCTTGAAGAGACCAATCGTCATCATCATTATTATCATATTAGCCATGATGTGCATATCCTAGGCCTCACGCCATATAGAAACATCAGGAGGCTCAGGCGTAGACTCCTGTTCGCCAACATAACAGCGTAACGGACTAAGCTGACGCCAGCGGGAAGAACGACATGTACGACCGTATCATAGGCGAGCTTTCATAAGAGGGGGCCGAGAATCGACCCCTGTGGAACCCCGCACGTGAGCTCCCGGCCTCATGTGCTTACCATATGATCAGGTGTGGGTACCATACATCTCCACAACTCCTGCTTCGCTTTTTAGATACCCGATAAATTATCACGCCTGAAATTAAAAGGTGCCTAAATCTGGGTGTTACCAGTGATGACATATGGAACAGAGACGTGGTCACTCACAATGGGCCTCATAAGAAAGCTCAAGGTCACTCAGCGAGCTATGGAGAGAGCTATGCTTGGTATTTCTCTACGAGATCGAATCAGAAATGAGGAGATCCGTAGAAGAACTAAAGTTGTCGACATAGCTGAAAGGATTAGTAAACTGAAGTGGCAATGGGCAGGGCACATTGCTCGTAGAACTGATGGCCGTTGGGGCACAAAGGTTCTCGAATGGAGACCGCGCACCGGAAAACGCAGCGTGGGACGACCTCCAACGAGGTGGACAGACGATCTGGTGAAGGTCGCTGGGAGTCGTTGGATGAGAGCGGCATGTGACCTGTGACTCGTTGTGGAAATCTAAGGGGGAGGCCTTTGTTCAGCAGTGGACGTCCTGTGGCTGATATGATGAAATCTGGGTCCAGTATATTTATAAGAGCACCGGCTCACCCGTAGGAGTGCGTCTGGCGCACCGCAGGCGGCACGTTGAGCGCGTCGGGCACGAGCACGGCGCCCAGGCTGGCGCGGCGCGAGCGGTCCCACAGCGCCAGCCACTTGATGTCGAACACCGTGGTGCCGCCCGGCAGCTCCAGGCGTACGTCCTCGCCGCCGTAGGCACGCAGCGGCTCCAGGCTGCGCACACACACTTGAGCGGTCAAACGCTACTTTGGTAAATGGATTAGCATCCCCGCAATATAGACGATGTACTCACTAGCCGTACTCGTCAGGTATCTTCATGCCGCGCGAGGACGGCTGCGGCCCGACTCCAGTCCAGAAGTACACCTCTTCGCCGCTGCCGTCGTACCGGAACTCCGGGATACTATAAAGACGTCATTCATTGAAGAACGCTAAGCCTTCACAAGACGACACTAGTAGTAGTAGAATAACACCCACAGCAGCGTGGTGGCGTCCAGGAAGCGAACGGGGCGGCTGGACACGCTGGGCGAGCCGGCCAGCGGACCCACGGCCCGTTCGGCCGGCGCTTCGAACTCGTCCGGCACGTACACGTCGCCGAACGTGTTCTGACTGCCGATGTCGTACACGGCCAGCCACTTGATGCGCGAGATGCGCTTTCCTTCAGGGATGGCCAGCCGCACCTCCGCGTTGTAGTACCGCTCCAGTATGTTTGTCCTGCGAAAATTGCAAACATTAAAATCACGGCGCGCATAAATTAAAGAACCAGTGCGATGTACGCTCGAAAGCGGACATTGCTCACTTACTCTACTTACTTACTGCACATACGAATTTATAATTCGCGGAGTGCATAGTGCATCCTACACCATGGATTCTGAACAAGTTGTGGCGAACAAGGTCCTGTCGTTACTTCAACGTCGGCTGAACGTCATGAAGTTAGTGTTTTGTAGATCAGTGAGTCAAGTTTCAATCTAAATAAGATTCACAGTTCTAAGACGCTGTTGTTTCAGTCACTCAATGTGACCGACCAAATGCCATCTCACAAAAAGGGCGAAAATGGCTATAAGTATTCTATCACTCAAAACGCAATAAATAAAAAAGGTTTTGAAGCTAGCCATAGTTTGAGGCCTGAATTGCAATAAAAAAATAATTCAGGTTTTTTCGAGTACTTAACTACTTATTAGGATCGCTTTAGATTGATTATTTCTCTTTTATCTGAGCTGTTTGATTTTTCGCTGAGTGACTCACAAAGCATTTTGATATTGATTATCATCTTTAAAAGATGAGATGATGATTTTTGATTGATAAGATCTGTTTCTTTTTTATCTTTAAACATATGTTTAGTCATGTAAAAGTAAAACCATATACAGGCACTTATGAAGTTATGAATTGTCAAGACGACTTTATTTGCTGCGTTCCAAGATGTTGATTTCCTATGAAGAAGAATGGGCAAGGAACTCCATAGTTACTACTGACTACATTATTCTCAAAATAAATATAATGTGAGGACAATATAGGAGAAGAGTAAACTTCTTAAAAAGTCTTCACTAAACAAGCCTGATTTTAATATTTACAACAGTTCACGATTAAATTTTTATGGCACATTAAGTTGATCAATCCCAACAGACAGCACTCCTTCACGAGCATGACGCATGCATCAGCGTCACTCAACTCAACTATATTGTAATGCAACTAAGCGACCCGATACACGACGCTACCATCAGCAGGACACTTGAATCAGCATGACATACTTAATCTGCCAGACAACTATCACGTCAATTAAACAAAAAAAATATTTTGTTTAATTGACGTGATAGTTGTCTGGCAGTTTATATAACTGTCTGGCATAACCCACATGGTCCTTGCACTTACAATTTCAAATATAAATGAAATGTATATAAAAAAAGCAAACAAGTAATTGATGTCATTTAAACAAATTGAGAATGAAGAGTAATCAAATGTCATTAAATGAATTAATATACTTAATCCATTTTCAATTTGCTGTGATGTGCCGGCTCAGAATGCCACCACCCTATCTCCTCCCATGGGTGTCGTAAAAGTCGACTAAGGGATTAGCCGGGGGATGGGCGGCAGCGTCCTTCGAGTACATTAACAACTCAACTGCGATCGCCAACCCGTCTGCCAAGCGTGGCGATTATGGCAAAACCCCCCAATGAGCCCACAACACATCCATATCGGTCATTGTGGACATCTTTGGGGGAGGCCTGTGTCCAGCAGTGGACTTCATTCGGCCAAAATGTTGATTTTCAATAAAAATGGCATTGGTATTTGATGCATCAAAACCAATAATGTCAATAGCGTTTGAAGATATTGTTTAATTTATAATTGTTTTTGTGCACACTGTGGCTTCCTTTAATTGAGGGGGGTACACTTGTAACTAAAACTATGTAGTTATGATATGTGATTCTTGTGTACATCCTTTGTTAGAGGTCCAATAAATAAATAAACATTAGAGCAGCTCAATCCCAAGCATTTTTGTCGTCCATATACTCTGTAACTTCATAGAAACCCTTTCTAATCTCTTTGATTATTATGATCACACAGACACTTAAATTATGGTTCTGAAAACATCAAAGTATCAGTATCAGTAAGAATAAAATAAAGAATTGTTAACTTCTGACCTGCCAAACTCATTGGGCACAATGAAGCCTTGTGGACCTGGCCGACCAGCATCTCCGGCCCAAAAGAAAGTGTCGTCCCCAGTACCATCATAGTTGAAGTTCACCAGCAGTATAGTAAAGTCATCAATTGCATACACATCACCTGACACCTAAGAATAATAAATCTATACTAATATATAATATTCACATTTACATAATATAATACACAAAATAATTATACAGTATAACAAAAAGCGTGAAGAGTAATGTGTTAAACTTTTAAAAGCTTTAACTTTAAAAAAGGTTAAATGTTTGGGAATAATGCTATACAATTTCAAAGTGGGTTTGTTTTGTTCATCATATAGCAGTAACTTACCTAAAAAAGAAGCTTCTCACATATTTAGAAGTTGAAATAAGTAAACCATTTCATATTACACATATCAAATGATTAAGAGCAAATTGCTTAATAAACTTTATATCATCGACAGACAAGCATGCTGCTCCCTGCTCTTAAGTTAGTTAGTTTTATTTGTGGAACTGTTTTCTTCGGAGTTGTACTATGTAGGTAGTTTATATAATTAATTTAATTTAACTTAATGTTTATTTTATAGGTCTTACGCATTAAACAAGGGTGTTTAAAGATGAATACGTATTTTCGTCAAAGAATGGCTCGTAAGTATGGCTTGAAGTTGCACTCCGTAAATTAAGTGAACTTATTTACAAAAGGTGGTGTTATTTTAAACGCACTTGATGGTGATAGGAGTTGAGTTTTCCGATGAGTCTGCCGCGATATGGTCCGTCCTCGTCATCCTGCGACCGACAATCTGCAATGTTAGACAACGGACGGTAACAATAGGCACAATAGAAAGTTTTTAAATAAACGCTATGAAGTAAATATTATCTATAAAGTGTTACCTTGTGTCAATACTATAAGTAGTAGAAAATATATTCTGAACATTTTACACACAGTTTATTCACTTATTACTAATTATAAAAACTTTCTAACTAATATAAAAGGTCACAACATTTCAAAGTATTCGCATACCATTAACTTCCGGTAACTTGACAAATGACTGGACTTGTTTTGTTCTAATTCATCGAACGTAAGCGCACCTATTGGATAGTTTTGACAGTATGTATAAGCAGCCAATAAGTGGTGAGCAGCTTTCACTTTTTGTTCTCCTCGCAACATAGAAATAGAATTGACTGAGATTTTGAGAGTTGCTATAGTAAAATATATATGTTGGACAACAAGAATTTAAAAAATATTACAGTAATATTGTGCGTTTGGAATTGGACCTCCGGACCGGGGGTTCGTCAGGAACGAAGTTCCTTACTTACAATAATGACACAATATAAATCCCGATTGAATTAAAACAATAACAAAAAATTGTTGAGTGTGAGTTCAAACGTGGTACAGCTGAAACTTTGTATTTTGGTTAATTTGTAAGAGAATGCGATGAATAAACTATGGGGGTAGTAAACAGAGAGAGAGAGAGAGATCGATAATAGGGAAATAGGAAAACTATATAGAAACGTGTTTTATCTCATTCTCTCACAGCCTAAACCCTATAAATACATTTATAGCTGTCTCTCTTTCGTTACACATTTTCGTTTTATAAAATCTATTGACACCGTTCCAAAAGAAGTTTCACATCAAAATAGGTTTAAATTATATTTACACGTGTTTAGAATTGAGGTTATACACTTGACCACGCGCAATGCTTGTTGCTTGAATCTCGATAATCGCACGCACACACATATTATACAGTCGTTTAAAATAGAAACTATTATACATGTTTATTATTTGTTTTTTTTAATAATATGATTGTGCAAACCAGAGTTCGAGTAGCTCATAAACATCTGCAACAGCAGAGGAGCCGCTGATGCGTTGCCGACGTTTAGGATAAAATACACTATTTCCGTCCGTTCCGTTCCGTCTGTCTGAGTCTGTGTGGTGTCCGGATTAAGAATATAGCACCACTCCATCTTATCCCGTGGATGTCGTAAGAGGTGACTAAGAGAATCTAAACCAGAGGGATGGGCAGCAGCGTCCCTCCTGTGGGACGGTAGCCATACTATGCTTACCAACCCGCCTGCCAAGCGTGGTGAGTATTGGCTAATTCGCCTCAAAATGATGATACAGTTGTGGAAATCTATGGGGGAGGCCTTTGTTCAGCAGTCGACGTATAAATGGCCGATATATGATGACACTTTTTCCTTGAAGCCATGGCCTATGTCTGCCTTAGCTTTGGGAATTGTCTTGCGGTACCTACTCGTCGCTGACCGTACGAAACGCAGCAACAATGTTGTTACCAACAATGGTAAAAGTAAATATGGAAAAAGGAGGGACTCTTCGTATGAACTCCTTTTTCCAAAAACCGCCTCACAGGAAATGGACCTGGATGAGTCCCGATGGTTCCACAAAAAATGAGATTGACTTCATCACGACCAATAAAAGACAAATATTCAATATCTATGGGGTGAAAACCGGTAGTGATCACCGAATAGTAGAGGTCATTGAATATTAATCTCAAAGTTGAGAGGTCTCGTCTGATGAGGTCTACGCTCCGGCCCTCTAGTGCTCATATCCAAAACCCCGAGAGCTTTCAACTCGAACTCAAAAACCACTTCGAGTTCCTACAAAATTGCGTATCTGTGGACCAGTTAAATGGTAGGTTTGTAGAAACTGTCCAAACGGTTAGGTGTAAATTCTTTAAAACCCACCGTAACGGTAGACCAAAAAACTTCTCCGATCTAACTCTCGGCCTCATGGCAGAAAGACGCGCCATGACGCTGCAGTCCTCCGGTGATGTTGAAGCATATCGACTGCTCAATAGACGGATATGGAAGTCCTTGCGTCACGATATTCGCACCTTTAACACCAACGGTGTTAAAGAGGCGATTGTGCGGAATCAAGGCTCCAAGGTGTTCGCAAGAGACAAGTCTATTGGGCAAAGCCGTATTATGAAGCTGAAGACCGAGGACGGCAGTGTAGCGTCGACTAAGCCAGAGGTTTTGACAGAGATTGAGAACTACTACCAGCAGATATACACCTCGGTTACTATACCCACCATTGAATCTGACAAAGACCCGTGAGCCAAACTAATCCGACACTTTACCGAGGATATCCCGGACATCAGCCTGTACGAGATTAGGATGGCCTTGAAACAGCTTAAAAATAACAAGGCGCCGGGTGGGGACGGAATAACGAAGAGCCTCTGAAAGTGGGTGGCACACCGGTACTTAAAGTCCACAACGCCGGAAGCGTGCAATAGAGGTGAGGTGGTGCTCTTCTTCAAAAAGGGTGATTACACCCTATTAAAGAATTATAGAAGAGAAAGAAGAAAGAAAGAAGCATGGTTTATTAGAAGACACAAAATTACAAAGAAAACAACAAGAGTAGCGCACACAAGTTATAACGACAACATAATATATAATAACAAATATAAATCAGAAGTAATGAACAAACCGTACGTACGCAAAAAGAACAATAGGTGACGGGCCTCTGCTTATTGTAAAGTCTCGGCACCATCAACTAACATTATATAATTTATTTCTTATAGTACGCTACAATTCATTCGCCATAATAATGTTTTTCTAAAGAAAAAAATGATTTTTCACTAATTACCTACGCACGTACTCAACTACACCGCCACACGCCGCCGGCATTTGGTGAGTGAATACAAAGTACTTAATAATATTTTATACCTTACAGTATTTATTATTACCTTATCTACTTAAATTATTGTTACAGACTTTCTTAACTGCAACTCAAGGTAAAGGGATGCCTAGCGGGCATGGTATGGTGTATGGATTTGTCACCAAGGACATTTGTGATGCCATAGTGACACCAAACGTCGCCGGACTGAATTTCATATGCCTATTAGCCATAATCATTTAGGTAAAGTATTTACCAGATAGTCTATTTCCAGAGCTAGACGGTACATAATAATTAAGGATAACCTGACAATTCTATTTCTGTTCTAGGTTACGTGAGAGTTCTAGAAACAGTCACATGTGACATGATCCTGCGACGCGAGGCGGTAGTTGTTCCAGGTCTGGGTATATTGTATCTGGAATTCATGTCTGTAAAACGCACCCACGACACAGGAGAAATCCTAGTGTGGGGCAACGTTTTAAAAAAATAAAAAAACAAAAAACAAAATTCATAGACGTGATGAAAAAATAACAATAGTCGGATAACATTTTATAAAATACACAATCACTATTAACTTTAAAAGGCGGCAGGTGATACAGAAGACCGAGGAGTATAATCTGCCACTACGCTTGGCGTTAGTGGACTATGAGAAAGCCTTCGATTCGATCAAAACCTGGGCAGTGCTGCAGTCTCTGCAGCGGTGCCAGATTGACAATCGGTACATTGAAGTGTTGAAGTGCTTATACAGAAACGCCACCATGTCGGTCCGAGTACATGAACAGAGCACGGGACAATTCCATTGCAGAGAGGTGTGCGACAGGGGGACGTAATTTCCCCGAAACTGTTCACCGCTGCAATGGAGGATGCCTTCAATCTAATGGAGTGGAAAGGATTCTGCATTAACATCAATGGCGAGTATGTCACTCACCTTCGATTTGCCGATGACATCGTAGTCATGGCAGAATCACTGCAAGAGCTCAGCACAATGCTCGATGATCTCAACAGAGTTTCCCAACAGGTGGGCCTTTAAATGAACATGGACAAGACAAAAGTCATGTCAAATGCCCATATCGTGCCCATCCCAATATCCGTTGGGAGCTCTGTTTTCGAAGTTGTTGACGTGTATGTCTACCTGGGATAAACTGTCCAGTTAGGTAAGTCCAACTGCGAGAAAGAGGTCAATCGTCGAATCCGACTTGGCTGGGCAGCGTTTGGGAAACTTCGCAACGTCTTTTCGTCAACATACCGCAATGCCTCAAGACGAAAGTCTTTAACCAGTGTGTGTTACCAGTGAAGACATATGGAACAGAGACGTGGTCACTCACAATGGGCCTTATAAGAAAGCTCAAGGTCACTCAGCGAGATATGGAGAGAACTATGCTTGGTATTTCTCTAGGAGATCGAATCAGAAATGAGGAGATCCGTAGAAAAACTAACGTTGTCGACATAGCTGAAAGGATTAGAATACTGAAGTGGCAATGGGCAGGGCACATTGCTCGTAGAACTGATGGCTGTTGGGGCATAAAGGTTCTCGAATGGAGACCGCGCACCGGAAAACGCAGCGTGGGACGACCTCCAACGAGGATTTGGATTTGGCAATAATCAGTCACAGAATATTTTTCATACGTATTAGGTACTTAATGAGATCAACCAATAAATAAATTAACATTACAAAAATATTTTTCTTTACTTATCTAACCTATCAAGTTTTTATCCAATCAACTTTCAGTCCGAGCAGACAACACATTTCTTAGTTACAAGCTACTCAATAAGATCAACTTATTTAAGAATTTTTATAATTTTATATTTTCTAATATAATTTTTTTGTTAATATAACGTTGCCCCACACTAGGGTTTCTCCTGAGTCGTGGGTGCGTTTACTGACATAAATTTCACACAAAATACACCCAGACCCGGAACAACTACCTGTAGATCATACAAATATTTGCTCCGTGCGGGAATCGAACCCAGCACCCGGAGCGCAGGAGCCGACTGTATCAACTACTGCACCAACCGTTCCGTCTAAATTAGTTACTATTGGCACAAATAAATTGGATCGCCTGGTGTTGAGAGTATGGATGCCTGCGCTTAGTTTAAGGGCAATGTGTGATGCGCATGTCTGCTTTTAGAATTATTGAATTTAGGCGCTCTCTCTTCCATGTTCTTGTCACTGTCACATAAGTTGTAAAATCGTCATTTCGGCCGAATGATGTCCACTGCTGGACACAGGCCTCCCCCAAAGATCACCACAATGACCGATATGGGTGTGTTGTGGGCTCATTGGGGGGTTTTGCCATAATCGCCACGCTTGGCAAACGGGTTGGCGATCGCAGTTGAGTTGTTAATGTACTCGAAGGACGCTGCTGCCCATCCTCCGGCTAATCCCATAGTCGCCTTTTACGACACCCAAAGGATGAGATGGGTTGGTGCTATTCGTAGCCGGCACCACACAGCAAGTTGTAAAATAACTTGTTTATAATAAAAAATTCTATCTTCCAAATTCTCTTTGTTCTTATTTCACATTCACCTGGTGTGCAAGCTTCGTGTGTCCACAGCCCGTAACAATTCGCAAATGGGTTTTCGCAAAGTTTGATACTTGTAAAATCGTTGCCATCTTTATTCTTTAAATTTTTTATTTTATTGTTGTGATTTAAATTTAGAAGACTTTATTCTAAACGTTTTCACAATCATGTGAGCGGGCACAGCGGGCACGCCCAATAGCCGGGAAATTTTTCACCACTAGAAACACTAGGAAGCAGTGAAAGATAGAAGGTTGTGAGCGGTGGTGAGGAAGATTATTATTATTGTACATGCGTGTATGCAGAGCAAGTTGGAAAACTATGACACAAATGGTTATATAGATTTGATTCATGATGTGGACAATTCCGAGGCGAGACGCCAGGCCTCTCGCTTTGGGGCATTGTTTTGTCGTGGTTAAATCCCATAGACTTCGTCTGTCATGCCGGACGCCTTTTTAATTTTTTTATTCGTCGCCAGTGGAAATTATACACCAACTTCGTTCGCCCCGGGGAAGGGCAAAGGGGTGTGCCGGACTCCTACCGGCTAAAACCGTTGTCCTTCCACTTGGCTCTCCCAGCGTGCGCCACAACACCCGGTCACCAACATTCCGCATCCAGCCGTCCGTCCATCAGTCCGGTGGGCGCCCCACACTACGTTTTCTCATACGCGGTCTACACTTGCGCTATCTATAGGACTCGCTTGCGCCATCGGCAATCGGTCCTTCGACAGACGTGACCATTATTACTTTACTGTATGGCTAACATTCACAAATGCTTTTCAATCAAATGAAAGCATTTTGATTCCGTTCATGGCTGTATGAGCTAAGATTCCTTTGCCTTCTCTGCACAGGAAGATATTGTATATGTACAAAAAATGTTATGTCAACAAATACAATAGCGTTGTTTCCATATCTTTCAAATTCAATTAGCTTAACCACTTTCATGTGGTTACTATGTTTTTGTCAGTAATTTCCTTAAGATTCCACTTTCCCACTCTTTATCTCATAGCGTCAAGGTAAGAATTAAGACAAAAACAAATACAATAAAAAATAAATTGTTTTTCGTTACTTTACAAACACAATTGATCCGAATTGACGGCACGGTTGGTGCAGTAGCTGATACAGTCGGCTGCTGCGCTCCAGGTCACGGGTTCGACCCCCGCACGGAACACATATTTGTTTGATCAGTAGGTGGTGGTGCCGGGTCTGGGTGTATTGTGTGTGGAATTTGTGACTGTAAACGCGGGTGCGACACAGGAGAAATCCTAGTGTTAGGCAACGGTTTTCAAAAAAAAAAACTACCACAGGTGTACTAGGTTTAGTAATTATTATTTGGGGGGATCCTTTACAGTCATCCCCTCCGTGATGTGCCTAAAGGCGTGGCACCAATGGGCGGCTCTAGTGTGATCTTCCGAGGACCTGGAGCCCCCCTTCGGTGCCGAAGATGACCGCTGCAGTGGTTTTAGCCGGTAGGAGTTCGGCATACCCCTTCGCCCTTCCCCGGGGCGAAGGAAGTTCCATGTAGAATTTCCACTCAACCTTTCCAACCTTGGGGAAGATTTCGTGTTATTGCTGCCACGTTATAAAGCTCTATTTACATGTCTCTGGTCTTTAGCAAAGTTTGGTATCTATGGTCACTTAAGCCTGGGCTTCGAAATATGTAAACAACTATTTTAATTATTTCAGTAGCTGTTGTTCCACGCCCAGTTGACATGTTTAATACGAATATCCATAATCTAGATAGATTAGTTAAACCTTAAGCGTGTTCTGATTTATCATCATCACATCAGCCAAAGAACGACCTCCACAAGGATCGGTTACTTGCCATGTGTAATTTTGGGGGTACTTACCAGTACTCACCACGCTTGGCAGGTCGGTGAGCGCAGTATGGCTACTGTTCCACAGAAGGGACGCTGCTGCCCATCCCTGTGGTATATAATCCCTTCGTTTTTCACGACTTCCACGGGAGGACATGGAGTGGTTGATATTCTTAATCATAAAAGCGACCTAAGTTCCATAAACTGGCAACATAAAATTATAGGTATATGGCCAAAGGACTCAGAATCCAGGCCAAAAACAATAAATCTTTTGTTTTTTTTTTACAAAGAATTACAAAACAGATGGAGAAACAACATTACCAGTTTATAGCTAAACATTAAGATCATTTAATTATAAACTTTGTGCGTCGTGTCCGTGCAAAAAAAGGTTGTCCCTCAGCAAAATGCTGTGTCGTTGAATAAATCCATCGACAACAGCGCTGGTTTTCAGTGACAACCAGACTAATCTACAGACTAATATCAAACACAAACAGCCAAATACGGTTATCTGTAAGCTATAAAACACTTTGTTCTGACTGAGCGGGAATTGAACCCGTAGGTAGCCCAAAAAGCCAAGCGGCTGGCCATTGCGCCAAACATTTAGTCCAAAAGCTGTCTATTAGTTTTAGGCTAATTTTTTATTGATTGTCTAATTAATCAAATTCAATGTTTGCCACGTAAGAAAGAAAGAAAGGATCTTCCTTTCTTTTCGTGTGGTTAGTGGTGAACCTTGTGACAGAGTTGTTCAAGCCGCCCGAAGGTCTCCCATTTGGCTGAACGATTGCCGTCTAATAACAACAACCGGGACTGGGAAGAGCTTACGTATCCTCCGAAGCACAGAGACGCTCGGTTCAAACGTCGGTACGGTCACCTATCTATAGACTGGCTGCGCCAAGCATTGCTTAACCTCGCCGATCCTTTACCGTTCAGTGAGTGCAACTGGCTATCAGCGCCTCAAGCTATCTGACTGCTTTTTGAAGAAGTAGTTGCAGTGGACGACATATTAAGTATGGCATGATTATCCTATGAAACTACCTTATCCCTGGTCAAAGTATCTTCGATAAAACACAACAGACTGCGAATAATTTAGCGTGCCATAACGCTTCCTCTTGGTTTAGAGAAGGGTACATCTTCCGTGTGTGTCCGGATTAAGAATATAGCACCACTCCATCTCCTCCGGTGGATGTCGTAAAATGCGACTAAGGGAATCTAAACCCGAGGGATGGGCAGCAGCGTGCCTTCTATGAAACGATAGCCATACAGCGCTCACCTAACCGCCTGCCAAGCGTGGTGAGTATTGGCAAATACCCCCCGCAATGATAACACAGTTGTGAAAATCTACGGGAGAGGCCTTTGTTCAGCAGTGGACGTATAAATGGCCGATATGATGGCGTCTTCAGCTGATTTTGAGGACTTGACTCTGTGACGGCGAAGCGGCCTCCAGCTAAACAGAACGAGCTTCATTGGTGTGATTCGAGTAGTAGGAACTTGGCTTTTAGTTAGGAAGTGTGCGACTGTAGCGGGTGCGGTGAAGCTGCCGCGGGGAGAGCGGCGCGCGGGGGGCTGCGTGCCCGACGCACGCGCAGCAAAACTGCAGGCCCGCCGCGCGCGCGGCCAGTCCCCGCGCAGTCGCCGCGACGCTCGCACGTGCCGCTTCCCAATACTCGCGCATCTCTCGCGCCCGTTCACAGTTCACGTAGTGTTCAGTCGCCCGCGATGACCTCCGCGGCGGCGATAGCGCTGCTGCTGCTAGTCGGTGAGTACTGCTCCCTGCACCTTACCACTGATGAAGTGATGACCAATAGAAAGCTGAGCGTATAGCTATGCAACACTTTCATCTTACTGTATTCGGCGCCCGGAAAGCAAATATGTTGCTATTTATTTGCGGAGGACCATTAAATAAACAGTTCAAGAAAAAAACGATGTTTACGCTTTTCGATTCGATTAGCAATCGTCCTGGAGATTCCACCGAATTTCATCTTAAATAGGAAGTGGTGTAGAATTTTTACTTTGACACAACTTATTACTCACATTAATAGTATTCAAATTCGACTTCTAACGGAGCGCATTAGTACTTCGCTTGTGCATTTTGCCAGCGCAAGGTAAAAGACGGTACGGTTGGCGCAGTGCCTAAGGGATTGGCTTTCAGTGCAACGTGCCGCAGGTTCGATCCTCGCACATGAATATTTGTACGATCTACAGATAGTTGTTTCGGGTCTGAGTGTTTGTGCGTGTGAGACGTATGTCTGTGAACTGTACCCACGACACAGGAGAAATCTTAGAGTGGGGCAAAGTATAAAAATAAACAAAAGAGTAGAAATTACCTACTTATATACAAGACGCAAGATACATGTTGCATCGGTTGATTTTAATTTATTTCCTTAGACATCTGTGCATTATGGTGGTACACAAGGCGGAACTAGCTGGCATCTGAAACCGACAGTTCAGTCCTTTCAGAATTCATGAAAGGCTTACCCTGGTTCTGTATTTCATATTATAGCTTAATAATCAGTGTTCCTTCTATGTATCAAACAGACTCCCGAAGTTTTCAAACGTAGTTGACCCTAACTCATAGTTGTAAGTATGTCAGCATAAATCGAATGGTGTGTTCTTAGTTCTTTTTAAGAATATTCATAAAATGTTAACGGCACTGCCTAGAGGACGAAGTGCGGCCATAGGCCAGTAGGTCACAGCTCACAGCTCTCAGAGCGAGTCGCCGACATAACACATTATGGACTCAAACCGGCGCGGCGTGAGGATGTTGGCGCCGGCGCCGAACACAGCTGTGGTACAACTGACAATTAAATCATTTTCGACTAATAATCACTAATTCTTATTGCAACTCGTCATCATCATTTTCATCATTTAAGCCGAAAAAAGTCCACTGCTGGACATAGGCCTCTCCCAATGATCACCACAACCACCGATTTGGGTTCGAATTGTGTGCTCATTGGGCTGTTTTCCAACATTGCCACGCTTGGCAGGCAGGTTGGCCATCGCAGTTAAGTTATAAATGTAGTCAAAGTCAAAGTTATTAATTTCAAATAAATCAAATATTGGCACATATGAAACGTCAGAATCGAAGTTGTACGGTTCCAAATATCCAAATATATCTGTGTAGTGGAAAAGAGCCGGCAAGAAAGTCCATGGATACTCTTTTAAAATAATTGAGATTACAATGTTAATTCATACAAATGATTGTATAACATATACCGAGAGAAATGTAGGTCAATGTGTAAAGATGGAACATACCACACTAATATAATAATAATAATGTATTTGCCGTGGCAGTTAATTAACGGCTGACCAGTCCCAACAGACGGCACCCGTTCACGAGCATGACGCGAAGGACGATGCTGCTCATCCTCCGACTAGGACTAATCCCTTAGTCGCCACTTACGACACCCACAGGATGAGATGGGTTAACGCAACTGGTAAATTCTTCTAATTTCTCAATCAATTTCACTGTTAACTCCTATTAGCCAGGTGCAAAAATGTCCGCCCTAGAAAGAATTCAGCGGAGTCCTAAAAAAGTGGAAAAATAGGCTTTTATCAACAGGCACTTCAGCCTTAGGGGAAAGCACACAGCATCCTGTTCCCAAACGTGAGCCGGCTTTCAAACGTCCTGGCAAAGCGCTGACTACTTTCTAATAGCAGATTGTCATGCAGGTTGCCAACTCGAATGTTGGCTAGCGGAGTGAGAATACAGACTCCAGCACAGTCCGGGTACAGAGTGGCGACCAAGTAGTTTGTCTCACAGTGATCTGCAAAATTAGGTAAAGATAACACACATCTCTTTGACCAAAGCGCCGCCAGCTTGCCGGCAATGATATTAACGATAATGATTTTCTACACGAAGTTTAGTTATGAATAGGAAACTGTTCTTGTGGTGTCCGGATTAAGAATATAGCACCACTCCATCTCCTCCCGTGGATGTCGGGAAAGGCGACTAAGGGACTCTAAACTAGAGGGATGGGCAGCAGCGTCCCTTCTGCGCTCACCAACACGCCTGCCAAGTGTGGTGAGTACTGGCAAATTCCCCCCAATATGATGACATAATTGTGGCAATCCATGGGGGAGGCCTTTATTCACTAGTGGACATTGTATGGCCGATATGATATGATGAGGAAACTGTGTTTAATATGCATTTCTCTAAACGGAACAGTGTTCTGTGTCTGTTCCGCGATAAGTGATTAGGTATTCGGATTAGTGCCGAGTGCGCGGCCGTGGGAAGTGAGAGCAGCGCCGAAACATAGACGTTACTCGCCGACCTCACGCCTCTGACTAGAACTGCGTCTACTCGCAACTGTTGCAATAACCTCCATCACAAAACTACAATCTACTCGGCGCTGCACACCACGGCTGTATACGAGATCAGCAGATAAGCAAAACGTGACGAACAAGCACTAACTTACAGTCAAGGGTCAGGGTAATCCATCCAATCTGAAATCGATATCCAGTTTGTGTTAATAAGACCCAGTTGTAACTAACGGCGCCTAAATATTTTTCGTGATATACGTTGTGATTGTGTGCCAAGACATTACTTTGTTTGCATGGTGTATAGCTTTCATTATTACTTTCTGACGAAACAGGACAGTCGAATGTGTCATCATCATCATCATCATATCAGCCAAACGTTCGACAGTGAGTAGAGTTTGACGGCTCGCCGAGCAAACTTAGCCATACTTTTCGTGCTCGTAATAGGTTTCTATGCGTTATTATTCCAAGCTTCAATAAAATATAAGTCATAGGTAGGTACGCTATATAATCTCTGCTAATCATCTTCTATACAAATAAATAAAATTGAAGTGTCTGTTTGTAATGTCAAAATAACAGCTTTTTACTAAATGCATATGAAAGTATATACGGGACATATCACAAAAAAACAATTTTTAACTTTTTTGTCTGTCTGTCTGTCTGTCTGTCTGTTTGTTCCGGGTAATCTCCGAAACGGCTGGACCGATTTTGACGGGACTTTGACTGGCAGATAGCTGATGTTCTAAGGAATAACTTAGGCTACTTTAATTTTAGAAAAATAATAAGGTTTCCGCGCAAAAAAAAAATCCTTGAAATATATATTCTACGTCAAGTGTCTATGTCGAAGTACTCTAAATTGCTTTTAAATTAAACGCGGGTGAAACCGCGGGTTCCAGCTCGTCTAAGATATATTGAAGAAGAAATATTGGCTTGTCACACGACATATCGACCACTCCAATTTTTGATTTTGAAGTTAGGCTTTCGGCGCGTTATGTAGTATAATAGCAGTGATTTTTTACGATGCGCGCGCATACGTTATTATCGTTAAGCAGAGTGAGACGGAGTTTTCACACCATGAAGACATTTGTTACTGTTACTACTGCTGTGACTTTGTGAGTGCTCAGTGTCTTTTTGATGGCGAACGATATGTCATACGTACCACAAAAAACAAAAAAAAGTTAAGTATTTGTTAACGTATCAACACCAAAAGTTTAAATGTCATCATTGATCAATGAAATTATTGTATTAATAATTTACGATTCTATGTACGTACGTACGGGCTATTTTGATGTTGTAGGTACTGTAATCTTCAAATATTTAAAGTTGGTACGAAATTACATTTTTTCGCGATGTGAACTATTTACTTTCCATAAGTTACACACTGATAGGTATATGGTAAGCAATCTGGTATGAAATAAACACTTTATCCAATACCTACATATTTTTATATTTTAATTAAATGCACGTCTCTCTATTCACTGTTTAATATCTTTTGCGAAGAGGAACCCGGTCTTTGGATAGGCTTACGCGGGGTCATGGGCCAACACGCACCATTGTATGAGGTTGAAACTATAACGATAAGGCCTATTGCAATGATAACTTAGTGCCTCCGAGCATATAGCTCAGGCGGCCTCTCTCTAATTGACCGATTAAGGAAAGCCAGAGTTGCGAGTCCTGCGGGCACTCATGGGGTTTCACTCCAGTCAGTCAGTAAAGGCAAGCTGGAGACGCCAGTCACATGCAGCTCGCCACGAGATGCCCTGCGTAGGAAGTTTGTAAGCTTCTTAATAAAGCTTTCTTTTGCATCAAAATTTTACGGTAGCTCTGGATCTGCCCTCTGTAGTGGGATAATGACTGCTCCAGATGGTTTATCATATTATAATTATAATAGTAGACAAGTAGGTACATATAATAAATATTTATCCAAAAGTCAATTGAAAAGTGAATCGATTGGCAATACCGCATTGTTAAGTCGGTATTTAGATCAATATCATAAAAATACTTTCTAAAATCTTATATTGAATTTGATTTCCACTTCTTATCTGTTAGTGAATTAGTGGTATCACTTATTAATTTTATTATATGTTTACTTAAAAACACATCGTCGATATGAAGAATGCTCAATGTACATACCCGCAGCAAGCACACACATATTTTTGCAAGAAATCAATAAGTACAGAAAGCCTGAAGTTATCTTTCTGGCAAATGAACGGGCCTTGTATACGATTTTCAAAATTCCGAGGGTTCTGTCGATAGGATCCAGTCTCACCGTGTCCAGAGTGATGTCCGTGTGGCGGCGCAAGGGGGCGCCTCGCTCGCGCCGCGCGTGCTGGCGCTCCCCATTAGCATCGGGTGACCTCTGGCCGCGCGGGTCGACCCGCTAATGGTATCACGTTATTATTATGCATTTCGAAGGCGCCACCTACTCCGACAACTTATTGTTTTTCTTGTATTAAGATCGCTTATCATAAGCGTTTGTTGGGAATTTTGTAATGTGAGTATTTGCTGGATTTCAGGGTAGAACACTTATATATAGGGCGGTAGAAGTGTCTGTGGACCTAACTAGGAAATAAGGGATTAGTTATCTTGCAAATCCAGCCTATACAACATTTTCTCGTCCCTTTTTTTATTGGTGTCCAGTGGAAATTCTACATGAATTTCGTTCACCCCGGGAAAGGGTCAAGAGGTATGCCAGACTCCTACCGCCTAAAACCACTGGACCGGTTATCTACGGCACCGAAGGGGGGCTCCAGGTCCTCGTAAGATCATACTAGAGCCGCCCATTAGTGCCACGCCTTTAAGCACATCTTGGAGGGATGACTGTAAAGCGGTCACCCCCTCTAGCGGAGGGCAGGCGGCTGTAAAAAGGCCATGCCCCAGGCACTTCCCGGGAAGGATTGTAAAGGATCCCCCCAAGTCTTGCTTTACGCTGTGCTGCGCACAAGGCGGCACGTGACCACGTGCGCCGTTGTCCCGGGGGTCGCTCGGTGTGAGCACGCAGACAAATTCTCTCGTCCTACTGGTGCTATCGAAACATTTGTATTACAACAACTTAAAACTTTAAGTTCGCATTTCAAACTCCTTAATAAGTAATATAAAGCTTCCACAACCTTCAGACACTGACTCGCAGTACAACATGCAGCAGGGATGTACTTCTTTACGCTCTGAACATCACATTTGCTAGTATAATGTGATTATTCTGATGACGGCCCTCAATGTTCATTGCTTTACACGGCCAGCTCCAAAGGACTCAATCAAATCCGTGAGCTATCTTATAGGAAAATATGGTTAGACTTATTCCGCTCGAAACGACAGACATAGGCTAAAGGTTCGTGTGAATTGAAAGAAGTTAGCGGGTGTAACCGCTCTACAGTCATCAGAGCCTTAAAGCGTGGCACCAAAGGGCGGATCTGGTGCCTTCGTTCTTGAGAAAATGGAGCCCTCTTTCAGCGCTGAATATGAAATGAAATATGCCCACGTGGTTTTAGACGGTAAGAGTCCGGTACACCTAACTGCCATTACCCGCGACGAAGGAAGTAACCAGAACTTGAACGGAGAAAAAGCAAGAAAAGGTTGCTGACGATGAGACTACAATGTATCGGAGGCCGCATTGCGCCGGCGCCTGCCCGTGTGCATGTGTTATTTATGAACGTTTGAACCTTGACATTTGTGTGCATATCATTAGAGAATGCCAGTTATAGCTCCTAATAATAGTCAGACATAGAATAGCGAAACAGTAGCATGAGCATCGAGTCTTCCTCGACGTTGTTTTGTTTACCGCGTGGAACCAGTTGGGTCTCAGACGTTGCGGAGCGACCGTAGCTCTAGTTGTTCAACCAACGAGCTCTTCTTCATATCGAGTTTAAATTATTGTTGCTCACAACAATTGCAGATGTTCGTGCGCAACTGACAGAACAGAAAATGAGTCATCGTCTTCGGTGTGACTACAGTCATAGTGCGTCTCTTTGGAGTATTCCCATATGACAACATTGCACCTAAAACTAGGATATTGTTGGAATGCTGTGTATTGTGGGAAAACTCAGCGAAAGGGTTAATATTTTAATGTTTTAGTATATTATGTTTATTTTTAACAACGAAAAACATCCACACTCACTTGGATTCCTCTTGTGTCCTGAGTACAGTTAACAGACTTAAATTCAGACACAAATAAACAGACACACAATAACTGCCTTTAGGAGATAGAAATATTTTGTTCCGTGCGGCAATCGAACCTACGACCGGTAGCGCAGAAAGCCAATCGTTTACCCAAACGTGCTATCAATGTTAATGTGATACAATAACATTTTATGTAATGTGCACCTAATCAGTGTAGTTGGCTTTAGTTGATCTGATTTAAATTATAAAAGCGGCTCCAGAATAGTTGAGAGATTTCCACGAGTCAGTTGTTCCTCTATTTGGGGCTTCATTGCACGCTCAACGTATTCCGCTGGCGGAGGATGTTTTCCAGCCACAGCTTTTCGGGGGTCATTATGGCTAAGGCTTGTTGTTGTTTCGGTTGATTTAAAGAAGCTATTGAGACTTTATGTGTTTACACTTCATAAGATGTAATTTCTCTAACTATTACACAGAATTGTTGACTTTTCCCTGCGTCACCCAAATGTCGTCTTGTAGAAAATGCCTATGGCCTCACACCGTAGTACACTTTTGTACATTAAGAATAAATAAATAAATAAAAAATACGGGTTGCACTCCGGGAGTACCGACAGAAGTGAAAAGTTTTTTTTTATCTAGACGCGTTCGCGGTCTGCTGTATGTATATGCACATATGCACACACTATAGCTGCGTCTCGTAACGGTGTCGCGAGTCCAGAGATTTTATCTCATCTAAAAATATGCGTACCGCGCTAAAAGAAGATTTCACTTCAATAAATGAAGAATTAGACCACACACATACGACTCGACAGATCTCTCGACGGTTTTAAAGTTGGTTTAAATTTGAAGTACAACGCACACGATTTGCGCTTGCAAAGCTAGTTTTACCAAGTCGATAGGTACCTTTGAGTGTGTCACGAGTCACGACCTGTCCGACACGAAGCCCGCTCACATTCGTAACAGTTTATTAACGTCAATCATCATTTGTCACGCTTCATTATATTTATTCTTCACACCGGTTCGCGCTTGTATATTTAATAGCTTTTTGTAGCGCTGCAGCTTTAGCGAATAGTTGCGCGCACCAAAACGTACAAGTTAACACTCAAAACATGTTTCTTTCCCGTTTGATCACTTTTTTAACGAACAAGGTTTATTTTCGAACAAATAGGTAACTTTATTATAATACCGATCCAGGGATAAAGGCAATAGGTAAAAAGATAAAAATATTATTGAAGTGAAACTTCTTTTGGGACGGTGTGAATTGGATTTTATAAAAAGGAAAATGTGTAACGGAAGAGAGACCACTATAAATGTATTTATAGGGTTTAGGCTGTGATAAAATGGGATAAAACACGTTTCTATATAGTTTCCCTATTGTTGGTCAGTCTCTCTCTCTTTCTCTCTCTATTTACCACCTCCATCGTGTATTCCTTTTTGCTCTCTTACAAATTAATCCAAAATACAAAGGTTTACTTCTACCGCGTGTTTTTTATTCACGTAAAACTATTTACAATAGTTTATAAATGGTCGAGACTTAAGTCTTTTTTTTGTCGCGTTCCAAGATGTAGATTCCCTATGGGAAAGAATGGGAAAGAAACTGCTTGGTTACTCTTCAGCGCTGCTGAAGGTAGAATTAGTCACTGACCACTTAGAATTTTCCGTATAGCATCTGTTGCCAACGACATGGAACTGTAACACATTCTGATTAAATAAATATTTAGCTTTCTATCAACCTGATGTTAACGAGGAGAGAAAATTCAAGAATCTTGTGGTAAAGTGTGCAAAAATGTTAATTTAGCATTGAAAGTTCTAAGTTTAAAACTAAAAGTGTTGCATCCATGTCATATTACTTTAGCGACATAAATAAATAATGTCATAAAGTGTTACATACCGTGCGGCGGCCGTTTATGAACCGTGTTGGAAGAAGAAATAAGGGCTGCGTATAAACGGCGATGACGTCACAGTTACGTAGCACAAGTTAGACCCCGTACGGAACAAATGTATGATTTGCAAATAGTCGCTGCTAGTTATGGTGCATGTGCATGTTACGTCTGTGAACTGTAACACGATAACGAAAATCATCGTTTAAAAAAGAAACTCCGAATTGATCCAGCCCAAATACATAAATGCCTAAATACATTCTAGAATAGAAATTTCTACAATAGAATACTGGCTGGAGGCCTCTTTTGGCTTCGCCAGAAATGACCGGTTAAGCAACCACATTTACCTATTTATTTGCAATTCCACAATGTTTATTAGGTGGTAAATTAAAAATTAAAAATGCATCATTATGGACCCAGTTTGGGCACAGCAAAGTTTACATATTGGAGAAAATTTAATAGAACTATGAACACTTTCTAAGGCTAACATTTCATTGCATTGTTTACACATACAATGCATATTAATAACATTACATTTAATATAACTTACTTCTGGTACAACATGATGGTGAAAACAAGAACTTTACGTCTAGTTTAAAAATAAAAATAAATTGTAATATAGGTCCCAGAAATGTATGAGAGAAGCCCAACAATAAAAAAACAGTAGTATAGAATTTTCCAGAGATAATAAAACGCGTGCTACCCACACTGACTTGGCGACGACATTCCGTCCTATCGAAAGGCAAGGAACAGAAAATACTTTGAGTAACAATATAGGCCATAGCGTCATGCTACTGCATCGTATTACATTGAGCTGGTCAGCTCCTTATTATCGCTTGTTACAACTTATATAGTCAGTACCTCATAATCCAGCAATGATAATACCGGGGTAGAATCCAATCTTGGCTGTGGCAGTTAGCTGAACAAACCATAACCAGAAAGGAAAAGTGTTTTAATGTTAATATGACAGAACAGGTTCAGTATGATATTGGCACGCGGCTCCTTATTGGCTCCCTGGGGGTCAATGTGGCTAACTGTATAGGAACTGGGGCGTGTTAGTTATGCTACAAGTTATGTTAGAAGTTGACGCGATCTTATAAAAGTGCGCCCGACCTTAACCCAGTGAATGTATTGCTCGTCACAGAGTAGCTCGGGACAGAATGTCCATTTCATACATTGCGCTATAACTCGCGCTATAAAGGCTCGTTTGAAACAAAAGTATCGCCAAAGCGTGGTCAAACTGCGACTGCACTGCAGCAACTGTAATGAGGCTGAAGCAAATTATTGAAAAAAGTTACGTAATTAGATAATCTTAAGTTAATATTCAAGCGCCTATAGCCAGTTGCATTCTCTGATTGGTAAACGATCGGTGAGGTTAAGCAACGCTTGGTGCGGTCAGTCTATGGGTGGGTGACCGCATAGTGGTATTAGAGCTGAGCGTCTCCGTGCTTCGGAGGGCACGTTAAATCGTCGGTCCCGGTTGTTTTTTTTATTAGACGGTGGTCACTAAGCCTTGTTGGAGGCCGGGGGCCGGCTTGACCAACTCTAACATAAGAAGCCCCCACCTTGCTACACGAAACTAACAACACGGCAAGAAAGAAGAAGAACTGACTAGCAATTATGTGACTTCTCTATGAGTTACGTTGGTAGTATTGGTCTGTCATACTCACTAAAATGTCTTGCTGGCGGTGGCGTTGTGTATCGGGTCGTTCGGTTCCCTACAATATGGTTGAGCTAAGCGATGCTGACGCATGCGTCATGCTCGTGAACGGGTGCCGTCTGTTGGGACTGGTCAGTCATTAACTGCCATGGCGAATAATAATTATATTACTTTAGAATTTTTTTTTATACATTGTAGGCCAATGCTAGTTATATGTTTTACCATATTTTGTATCAATGAACATTGTAATCTCAATTATTTTAAAAGAGTATCCATGGAGTTTCTTGCCGGCTCTTCTCCATAGATCAACTATTTGGAACCGTGCAACTTAGAGTCTGACGTTTCATAAGTGCCAATATTTGGTTTATTTGAAATAAAAATATTGAAAAAACAATTGAAAACCGTACAACGTTGCCTACATGTTTTATAGATTTTTTTCATTTTTGAGAAATATTTTATGAATATGTAAAGATTCATTAATCTAAACACCGTACGACGTTGCCTTATACTTGACATTGGCGAAATTGTGGAAGATACTCTGTAGAAGCCATAATCTAAGAGAAGAAGAAGAAGAATAAAAATATTTGACTTTGACAGGAAGTTATTTTAGACATCATCAATCATCAATCATTTCGGCCGAATGAAGTCCACTGCTGGACACAGGCCTCTCCCAAACCCTCCACCACAATGACCGATATGGGTGTGTTGTGGGCTCATTGGGGGGTTTTGCCATAATCGCCACGCTTGGCAGACGGGTTGGCGATCGCAGTTGAGTTGTTAATGTACTCGAAGGACGCTGCTGCCCATCCTCCGGCTAATCCCTTAGTCGACTTTTACGACACCCACGGGATGAAATGGGGTGGTAGTATTCTGAGCCGGCACCACAGACGTATTGTGACGTTAAATAGTCCTTTCTTTTCTGTTTAATCATCCCGCTAAGAGTGGACCTTCTGTAATCTGGTTTGTGTGGTCGGCATCGGCGCACAGTTACCGATGTATAAAGCTGTGTGTATTTGTTTCTATGTAGTCGGAGCGCATTCCTCGCAGTCAGTGGGTCAGGTGCCAACGGTACCCGCACCGGTGGCCCCCCCTCCTAGCCCGTCCTCACCCCCGTCCCGTGGCTCGCTGCACCCCTTCTCCCCTGAGAGCACGCTACGATACACAAGTGGTTCAGAGCAGAGGAATGATCTACATGAAAACACACTAGCTAACATCGAATGCTGTCATATGTTTTAAACTAATTTAACTGTATTAGTCGGCGAATAAACCGGGTCCCGAAAGCTGGTGGCACATTTTCATGGTGTGCTTGGGGTATTATATTTTTATCATCATCTTTAGTAGCCGTTGGGTGATCCAGTCTTGGGTGTTGTGTAATAATGTAATAGCGTTGTTTCCCTTTTTAGAAGTATATAATCCATTTAGCACCCATTACAATAGACCTTATAATTGTTGTTTCCATCTTATACAATAGTTTTACACCTCCGGGGACAATCCGAGACTGCATTTTATAGTGCTGCCATGGAGAGTCCCCGGTAAGTGTCCCATTACATTTAAGATAAAAATTATCTAAAGGGCCTCTGCGTGTTGGACCCATATCCCCGTGTAAGCCAATCAAATGACCTTACAGGAGATATAAACCCGTAACAAGAGAGACATGTAGATAATGATCTTTTATTTTCGGACTTTCAGTCCATTTGGTCAGTATATTAAGTTAGTATAGTATAGCTTTCCCACGTTTGTGCCATACGACCCTGTCCTTCATCAGTCGCTTCCAAGTCCATGCTACAAAATCTTCTAAAACAGTGAAAAATATTTGCTAAGAATAGCATCACTCCATCTCATCCCGTGGGTGTCGTCCTTCGATTACATTTACAACTTAACTGCGGTTGCCAACTTGCCTGCCAAGCGTGGCGATTATCGCAATACTATGGGCACCAAAGATAAACCCAGTTTTGGTTGTTGTGGCGATCTTTGGGGGTAGTGTATGTCTAGCAGTGGGCGTTTATCGGCTGTAATGATTATGGTGCATGATGTGCTTGATGTTTGATCGCAGTTAGTATCTCGTCGTCGTCAGTGGGAGTCCCCGCACTACGGCGTACTCGCATACTGTCCGTGCGTCAGTGGGAGTCCCCGCACTACGGCGTACTCGCATACTGTCCGTGCGTCAGTGGGAGTCCCCGCACTACGGCGTACTCGCATACTGTCCGTGCGTCAGTGGGAGTCCCCGCACTACGGCGTACTCGCATACTGTCCGTGCGTCAGTGGGAGTCCCCGCACTACGGCGTACTCGCATACTGTCCGTGCGTCAGTGGGAGTCCCCGCACTACGGCGTACTCGCATACTGTCCGTGCGTCAGTGGGAGTCCCCGCACTACGGCGTACTCGCATACTGTCCGTGCGTCAGTGGGAGTCCCCGCACTACGGCGTACTCGCATACTGTCCGTGCGTCAGTGGGAGTCCCCGCACTACGGCGTACTCGCATACTGTCCGTGCGTCAGTGGGAGTCCCCGCACTACGGCGTACTCGCATACTGTCCGTGCGTCAGTGGGAGTCCCCGCACTACGGCGTACTCGCATACTGTCCGTGCGTCAGTGGGAGTCCCCGCACTACGGCGTACTCGCATACTGTCCGTGCGTCAGTGGGAGTCCCCGCACTACGGCGTACTCGCATACTGTCCGTGCGTCAGTGGGAGTCCCCGCACTACGGCGTACTCGCATACTGTCCGTGCGTCAGTGTGCGTGCCCGCGCAGGTCGCCGCGCACCCCAGTGACATAACACTCGGTTGCTTTGCTCACATCTCGGCGTAATGTAAGGTAATGCACTACACAAGCCATCCGGATGGGCTGCTACTTTCTAATTATGTACGGAGCTTGCCGGTTGTCGCTGAGCGCAGGTTGTTGAACTCAGTTCAAATCCAGGATAACATAGAGTTTAAACACAATTAGATACTTGCTGGAAATTTGACTTCAGAATGGCTCTGCAGAAATCAGCCTCTTCCCTCTGTGGTGACTGTGGGTATGGCTTCTGGTTGGTATCATTCAACAGTGGACTGAATAAAGTACAGGGGGGAATATGAAGGTTTATGGCTATACCTTATTTTGTTTAAAGAAGGGATGAAAGGGGAAGGAGGTTACCTCGAATATCATTTGAAATCAAATCTCAATATAAACATAATTAGATACTTTTTATGAAATGATTGTGCCTTTTACGAAATAATTAGTGTCGCAAATTGATTTCACGGGTCATCATCATCATCATATCAGCCACAGGATGTCTACTGCTAAACAAAGGCCTCCCCCCTTAGCTTCCCACAACGAGCGGTTACATGCCGCCCTCATCCAATGACTCCCAGCGACCTTCACCAGGTCGTCTGTCGACCTCGTTGGAGGTCGTCCCACGCTGCGTTTTCCGGTGCGCGGTCTCCACTCAAGAACCTTTTTCTCCCAACGGCCATCAGTTCTACGAGCAATGTGCCCCGCCCATTGTAATTTCAGATTACTAATTCTATAAGTTATGTCGGCAATTTTAGTTCTTCTACGGATGTCCTCATTTCTGGTTTGATCTCGTAAAAAAATACCAAGCACAGCTCTCTCCAGAGTTCGGTTTTCACGGGTAATAGCGATTATTGTATGATAACATTCTGGTTTGATAAAACGAGAATTTAGTTAATATTACATAGACTAAGTAATTTCTGATAAATGTTTTTAAATTTTGCCTGTGATAGCACTATGCGTCAACAACACGGCAAATCCACTATAATAGCAATTTGTATTAAGTTTATTACATTACTGTAAGATTGGGTCTTACAGCAATAGCATATTTGTTAAACTGAGCTGAACCCTCTTGCGTCCGTGTGATCATAGCATAAATATATTGCTGGCGTTGTCAGCGCGGGCGCACTGTGTACCGAATACCTCGTGGGATTCACTTCAATATCAATCACAATATTTTTTTTTTCTTTTTCTTATAAATAAAACGTTATCCCACACTAGGGTTTCTCCTGTGTCGTGACATGAATTCCACACACACAATAAACCCAGACCCGGAACAACTATCTGCAGATCGCACAAATATTTGTTTTGTGCGGGAATCGAACCCGCGACCCGGAGCGCAGCAGTCGACTACATCAACCACTGCACCAACCGTGCCGTCAAATTTACGGTATATCTTTGACGCACCTCGTTTTGTTTTTTGTTTGTTGATAAAGCTCGGTGTGACGTAAGTTCAGTTCACACGGAACACTTTCCACGCGTCGCGCGTTGCATCGATTTCACACTTACAAGAAAAGTATGCAAGCTCAAGCATGGGTGCCAGAATAACTACTAACTTCCAAAAATTTTTTACCCCAGTAAAATTTATAAAAACACTGAACCATGTACTTCTTTATTTTGAAATTTTCATACATGTAACTTATCAAATGACGGAGTTTCATACAACCTTTCAACCCCTGTATAACCTTGGAGTGGAATTTATAAAGTTCGTAAACGTAGGCCACCACTTAGGAAGGTAGTGGATGCCTACGTTAGTAAAGGCATTAACTGCCAATTTATTTTAGTTTGTAGCCCCAGCGGTTTACTCTCAGCGTTAATGAATCAGTCAGTCAATCGAGACAAGTAATGATATGTATATATAGATCAATTAAGGTTTATAGAAACTTTATTCTCATAAGAACATACAGAGTTCACTTACATGAGACTAAATTATAAAAGTAATTTTAACTGTCTTGTGACGAAGTATGCATTCGTACTTTCACATAAAATTACACAATTAAAACAAAAGACACAATTTATGATGATGCAGGTAGGAAAAATTATATATTCACAGAACTAGTTAGATTTCACCAAGATACCCTAAGAAGATATAATATCCCTAAGAAATTTGATATACACATATTTGTAAAACAGTCACATAATAAGCTTATGTGTCTTCGGGACATTTCGACATTACAACAATAGTCAGATTGCATCAGTATAAACAGATCGGATGTTATCTGCGACATGTGCGTGCGCCACATCGCCACCAGTGAAAGTGTCCGAGTACCTGCGACTCGCGGTTAGCGAGCGACATTTAACTGTTACATTTGTACTTACTTAACGATGATATTTCAATGATTATAGATCTTGATTTAGCATTACGCATTAGTCATTTCCGCAACCAAACGAGAGCACCCGTGACGCTGTCAGCTTACGTACCTAGTTTACTATTAAATAGTTATGTTATTTTAGTGGAAGGTGACATCTATACAAATAAATAAAATTGAAGTGTCTGTTTGTAACGTCAAAATAACAGCTTTTTACTAAATGCATATGAAAGTATATACGTTACCTATAACAAAAAAGCAATTATAATTTTTTTTGTCTGTCTGTCTGTCCGTCTGTCTGTTTGTTCCGGGTAATCTCCGAAACGGCTGGACGGATTTTGACGGGACTTTCACTGACAGATAGCTGATGTTATAAGGAATAACTTAGGCTACTTTTATTTTTAGAAAAATAATTAGGGTTCCGCGCAAAAAAATAAAACCCTTGAAATCCAATATATATATTCTATGTCAAGTGTCTATGTCAAAGGGCTCTAAATTTCTTTTTAATTAAACGCGGGTGAAGCCGCGGGTTCCAGCTAGTCAGTTTATAAAATGTGTCGCTGACGTCACTTGTTGTCCGCCTCGCGCTACATTGTCTATTGTGCGGTTCGCGTATACATTTAATTCGACAATGACACATCAGTATGAGGACAATGAGATTGGGACCGTAGTGATCATTGTCAACAAGCACTCGGTCGCTGACGCTGACTGTTATTGTTTATGAATACGAGAGGGCCAGGTTGAGTTCAGCGGCGACAACTTGCATCATTCTGAAAGCATTGTCTTCCTGTAGGCCAATATTTACGTTTATACTGTTAGCAGGGGCTTCTCAATTATCACTACAATGAATGGTCATGAGGGTATTACCACAATCACCACACTTGGCACGCGGGTTGGTGATCACAGTACGATGTTATTAGCACCCGGGAGGATGCTGCTACTCATCCTCTTGATATCGACTTGGTACTCTGACTTTCACAACCATGGGTAGAGATGGATAGTCTATTTTTATCCGGGACACTCGAAAAAATTTCCTGGGAACCTAAAAATTCCGCTTTAGGTGAATCATAATACGATTCAAATTAGAAATCACTAAATGGTCACGTTAATGGTGAGTTATGATTGAGTGACCATGTTGTGATTTCTAATGTGTATCGTATAATAATAATAATTTAATAATAATAATCATTTATTGCTTGAACCATGGTATAGTACATTGGTGTTAATATAATTCTTTTTTTATTCATATGTTTCGCTGATTTCTCGGCATGCAAAAATAGGAACACTCATTAATTTTCGAACCATAAAAAAGGAATAATTATAACCTAACATAGTTTTTAATCTACGTCATGGTCAAACATGGGTAAAAGAAAAAAAGAAATATATTGTCATCACATCGTATTGCTATCTTAAGATGATTCACCAACAAAAAAAGCGGCCTTTTTAGGCCCCTTGATCATCTCGTGATTTCTAATGTGAATCGTATTATGATGCACCTAAAGCGGTCTTTTTGGCCTACTGTTAATCAGTTTAAATCAATTTGATGCTCCATTAACATTATGATATTTATAATACAATATTTGCATCAGATATTCAATCAATCCACTCAGCTTATCGCAGTCCACTGCCTCTTCTACGCAGCGCCACAACCCCCGGTCCTCCGTCTTCCACATTCAACCTGTCCCAGCAATCTTCAGGACGCATTTATGTGAGAGGAATATCTTTTTGATATCCTCACATCAGAATTATAAAAGTTAGTTACTTCAGTTATTAAATCGTGCAATCGCACAAAAAGTGTAGCGGCCATTGTGGAACAGTTGAGTATTCAAAGTCATTCAACCTCTTCAAATAATTCAATCTTGCTTCTATGAATTGATAAATTTGATTGATTCAACACTTAGATTGAATGATCCGGAAGAGAAAGTATATTCTAGTAATATAATGTAGCAGATGTTTCTTATGACGAACAAGTTATAAGAACCAATTAGAGATATAGTTATTATGACGTTTGCAGACTGGCCGGAAACTCTCTACTTTAACGAAGTTTGAAAACGAAACAAAATTTGTTTTGTGTTAGAGAAATTGGTGGTGACGGTATAATTAGATGCCAGTAATATGAGAAAGAAAGAAAGAAAATAGAAAGAAAGAAAATACATTTATTTGACTACAGATACATGTGACACCATTAGGATGTTGTTTACATTAACATAGTTCTAAATATAAATAAATATGACTTGCCTTATGATTTAATTATGCAACTATATCTTAAGAATACATACTATCATTGTGTGTCTCATGTCCGTGTCAAACTGGTATCCAGCTCAGCATAATGCCAAGCAGCAGTAATGCCCGGCGCTGATTTTCAGCTGGAGCCCATGGTGACATACGGATGCCAACCAGTAAAAAAATAGGTACAATATAAAGCTAAATAATAAAATATTTTAAAATTGACAGTGAAATTTGGCTTTACTCTATTGATAACAATTATACGTAAACGTGATTATAATGTTTATGATTTTTTAAGATTAAGGGTATAATGTATTAGTAGTTTTATTTTTATATAAAGGAAGGAATATTTGTGCGTGTGCGTGTATTTGTGAGACTCCCAAACACAGAACTTATGCACACTTTTCGATCATCATGATCATCATTTGAGCCGAATAAAGTCCACTGCTGGACACAGACCACCCACAATGATCGGTCGGGGTGGTTCTGTGCTCATTGGGGGGTCTGGCCGTAATCGCCACGCTTGGCAGATGGGTTGGCAATCGCGGTTGAGTTGTTAATGTACTCGAATGACGCTGCCGCTCATCAGGCTAATCCCAAAGTCTCCTTTTACGACACCTATTTGATGAGATGGGTTGATGCTATTCATAGCCGGCGCCACACAACACACTTATTACAAGAAAATTGTTGTAAGATTGTGACTCGGAGTTCGTTCACAGCATTATTGTGATGGCCGCCACCACGACTCACGAGCGGTCGGCGCCACACCACCGCTGTCGCTGTAGCTATTGTGCAGTGGGGGGGGGGGGTCAGGATTTAGTTGCCACTACACCATAATGGGCCGCGCTTGCGCAAATCGCGATCTCACGATAGCGTGTCACGCTTGCCACGCACGCATTGCGACACGACATTGTGTTCCACTCGTGTGATACTACCAATACATAGAATTTGACGTTATCGTGTATGTAACAGCCCTGTCTCCTTGTAACTCCATATTCAGTGATCTGATTTTGTATTGCACTCTGTAAATACAATCTGATCAGATTTAGATCAGTAGTGCGTGACCGCGCGGCGCGTGAGGCTACACAATACACCAGTAGTAAGACAGCACTTTTGACTTGGGTGACTTTATTACAGCCTGCTGCTGTCAACCACAGGTCTTACCCCTTTCGTAACTAAACTGTTATCAGTTAATCCGTACAGCTGCAACATTGTATGTGACCACGTCTCCGTTATCGTCACGACCAGTGGGGAGGAGAGCGGTCAGAATACCGACGTGTGTTGACATCGCTTCGTGTTGGTAGCCGTGCGGCCCGCAGGGTAGCACGAGGTATGATACGGATATTGATAATAATGTCAGCGCCCAAAACATTGAATCAATTTCACAAGACATCACACTACGAGGCCTATGTAATTGTATATACTGCCAATATCTAAATGTATATGGTTTTTTTTTAAACGTTGCCCCACACTAGCGTTTCTCCTGTGTCGTGGGTGCGTTTACAGACATGAATTTCACACACAATACACACAGACCCGGAACAATTACCTGCAGATCATACAAATATTTGTTCCGTGCGGGAATCGAACCCACGACCCGGAGCTCAGCAGCTGACTGTATCAGCCACTGCACCAACCGGAAAAGAATTATAATAAACCTATTGGCGTTGTTGCAGATTCTATTAACAATTATGTGTGTAGTAAAATACTTAGCTATAAACTACATAACGAACATTGCAAACCGCGTGAAACAAAAACATGTTATTCGCATGTAGAAGTTGTTATAAGCCGAACACAAAGAAAGGCCGACGTGGTGTTTTATGATAATTGAATGTGCTTATCGCGCAGATTGGCGTCTATGATGCCCTGTAGGTGGGAACTTAACAACCTATGAGAGGTTAGTTTATAATTTAATACATCGGATCATAATCAGTAGTGAACTAAATTATTATATATACCAATTATGATTAATTAATTAATTTAATCTGTAACATTCAAAAAAGTATTTTGTCATAAAAACATGCTCTACTAACCATTTATAAAGTTTAGCCTTGAATTGATTGGAGAGATGTCACTTGTAATGTAGTAATGCTGAGCTTTTCTCTTATTGTGAGCAAGTGGTTGTGTGGTCGAGTTGAACTGTGCGCTTTCTCGTTAACATCGTGTCAAAACGATATAATTGAACCATATTTTATTTTAAATACGTGTAGAGGTGCGCTCGGCGGGCACGCTCGTCATGCGCGCGTTGATGTCTTTTGTATGAACAACTCAGATTGTAAATTGTCGTAGCCAATAATAATGAGCATTAATTTTAGGTTATTTATTCAAATTAATATTATCATTAATTTTAAATTTAATATTAGTCCCGTAAATAATATGTATTTTTATAAATATTAACACATCCGTACAAGCAAATAAATAAATAATCGATCCATATATAATTCTGTGCGGTATGTTAGCAAAAAATCTAAACCATTCGCTGAATGTTTAATTTTGAAAATTATTCAGCAATCACGATATCAACATATTTTTTTTCCCGTGGGATAATGTAGAGCAACTTGTAGTTAGTACATACTTTGTCGAGCTAACAATATGAGAGAGAAGTTCTTATACCGTTGTCGGTTGGGTAATCATCATGAAGTATGTAGGTTATCAGTGGCATTAAATTACACTGAATTGGCGTCAAACTTATGTTTACACACATCAAGCCGCAAACGTCCACTGCTGAACATGGACCTCCCAACCACCCAACCTCCCACCTCGGCGGCAGCGTCGTACGATTACATTAATAATCTAATTGTAATCGCTAACGTCTGCCAAGTGTAGCGATTATGGCACAGCCCCCCAATGACAACACAAACCTATACCGGTCGATGTGGCAATTAAGGGGGAGGCTGCTATCCAGCAGCGGACGTTCTTCGACTGAAATGATGATGATGACCACGATTGGCGGGCAGATTATCATCATCATAATGTCAGCCAAAGGACGTCCACTGCTGAACAAAGGACTCTCCATAAATTTCCACAACGAGCGATTACATGCCGCCTGCATCCAACGACTCCTAGCGCCCTTCACCAGGTCGTCTGTCCACCTTGGTTGTTGGTGCGCATAGTATGTTGTTATTAGCACCCGGCAGGACATTGTTCGAATGAACATGTACTTATGCACGTGTGTATGTGTGGGTGGACCCGCGCACGCGTGGCTCGTATCTCGTAAATCTCTGCAGTTCAACATACTCGCGGCAAAAATGCGTGGAAAGCGAGAGCATCCCCCCGCACCCCTCGCGGCGAAAGTGTTCGCCGAGCGACGCTGGCGACGTGCTCGTGAGTCCAACATGTCTGCAGACGTGTGCGTCGGTGTACTTAGTTTAGTAACTGCATGTATAACTCTGTGAATGCTTGATTAGCGAGTCGGTAGTCCCTGCGCCTGTGCGGGACAAATACTGGTCCGGTCGTGGCCGTTCACCTACTGTCGTGTCGTTTACTTTAACCTTGCTCGCAATAGCTACCTACTGTAGATTGTTTGAGTTTCTACGAACTCGGACAATCTACAGAATATATGGCCGAAGTAGCCCTTGGCTTGTCGGTCAGTAGCGATTCAAGGTAACCGATATTTGCTGACGAATTATTATTGTGAGAGGTCAGAGGGAGCACTAACACTTTACACGAGAGAGTCTTAGCCTTGTTAACAGTTTACTCTCAAGTTGGAATCTACGAAAATACCTTCTCACTAATTTTCTACATAAGAGATAATGTGACGGCACGATTGGCGCAGGGGCAAAGCAATTGGTTTCTTTATTTTTAAACTTTGCACACGCTAAAGTTTCTCCTGTGTCGTGGGTGCGTTTACAGACATGAATTCCACAAACGAAACACCCAGACCCGGAGCAACTACCTGCAGACCATACATATATTTGTTCCGTGCGGGAATCGAACCCGCGACCCAGAGCGCAGCAGCCGACTGTATCAGCCACTGCACAGATATTCCGAAAACGGCAAAATTACTGCAAAATAAACTAATATTTGTATTCTTAATTTGGGTACACATTTACCTAAATAATACACGTAATACGCAGATCACCAACACCTGCCTTTCAGCTGCCAAAGAGCACGTTCCAAAGATTTCGGCACCTCACAGTACACCGTGAGAGAACTCGACGGCTCACGATCCGATGACGGAAGCAGAGTAACAATTAGGTTCTATTTCCCGCATTATTAACGTTCACCACAATGCCTGATGCCGCCGTGGGCTCGTGTTATACAACAGTAGTTAGCTAGCACGCTGTTACTAACTATCGAGATAAACAGAGACATGGAATAATGTCAGACACACATTTCTGTGAGTTTGTGAGTCTTACACCGTGTCATTCACTTTTTGAGTCTCTCATATCTGAAGGCTATATAAATATTTGTTGAATGGTACCCGTGACCCCAGAAAGCTAAGCTCTGAACTCCTCGCCAACCGAGTCGTCAATCATTTATCATTTCAGCCGAAACACGTCCGCTGCTGGACAGAAGCCTCCCCCTAAGATTGCCACAACGACCGGTGTGGTTTAGTGTTGTGGACCCATTGCGGGGTTTTTTGCCATGATCATGATTTTGGCAGAAAAGTACTCGAAGGATGCTGCTGCCCATTCTTGCATTCCATCCCATAGTCGCCATTTACGACACCCACACGATGTGACATAGTTTCTCTATTGCAAGTTTTATACGTGCATGGCCGTCTATATAGGCGGACCGACATTGTAATGCGATTTTATATATTTTGCTTAGAATAACATAATTCTAATACTGGCTAACCTCTTCTTCGCACACGCACTAAGCTTATTTGTCGTAATATTATTCTGAAGTAAAATAATATGACCTTAAACCTTACCGAAGAACCAAATTACAAGATTTTTATTCATATAAATCATTTGCAGGAACTCATATAGTCAGAATGTAGTTGCGCGGTCACAAGTTAGTTCTATGGAGAAGAACCGGCAGCATCATTTCGGCCAAATGAAGTCCACTGCTGGAAACAGGCCTCCCCCAAAGATCACCACAACCACCGGTATGGATGTGTTGTGAACACATTGGGGGGTTTTGCCATAATCGCCACGCTTGGCAGACGGGTTGGCGATCGCAGTTGAGTTATTAATGTACTCGAAGGACGCTGCTGCCCATCCTCCAGCTAATCCCTTAGTCGACTTTTACGACACCCATGGGAGGAAATGGGGTGGTGGCATTCTGAGCCGGCACCACACGGCATAGCCGGCACCACACGGCATATATATAGATAGCTTTAAAACTATATCTATATCTATTATCTACTATATCCATATGTGTACCAAATTTCATCTTAATCGGTCCAGTAGATTCGAAACAAATTGGCTGTGACAGACGGACAGACAGACACATAAGTGATTCTATAAGGGTTCCGCCGATTTTTCCTTCGGACGTTCGGAACCCTAAAAAAAGTTGAAAAGCAACTCCTATTTTAAGTGTTAGTGATGATTCATCATAATATCAGTGTATAAACGTCCACTGCTGTAAGTGGAGCTCCCGGCAGCCGACTAGTATTCCAGCACATTAGGGTTAACCAGCTGGGCACACGTCCAGAAAATTGAGCGATATTTGTTAATTGACGTATAATCTATACAAATAAATAAAATTGAAGTGTCTGTTTGTAATGTCAAAATAACAGCTTTTTACTAAATGCATATGAAAGTATATACGGTACATATAAAAAAATCATTTCTAAATTTTTTTGTGGTCTGTCTGTCTGTTTGTTCCGGGTAATCTCCGAAACGGCTGGACCGATTTGGACGGGACTTTCACTGACAGATAGCTGATGTTATAAGGAATAACTTAGGCTACTTTTATTTTAGGAAAAAAAAATTGAATTCCGCGCAAAAATAAAAACCCTTGATATTCAATATATATATTCTATGCCAAGAGTATATGTCGAAGTACTCTAAATTTCTTTTAAATTAAACGTGAGTGAAACCGCAGGTCCCAGCTAGTATATTATATTGACTTATATGATTCATAATATCGATACATGCGCCACGTGTTGCATGACGTCACAAGCTCATCCCGGCGCCTCAGAGCAACAGGTCCGACACACAACACGGAGCGATCAGCTTCCGACGCTCGACAATACTTAGGATGCGATAAGAGGTGCTTCACTACCATCCGCTCAGGGTAGTGGTTACTCAGTGCGGCATAACGGTTTGATAGAGATCTTTTTTTACATCAATAAAGCCCTGTTTACACTTTTACAGCCATTATTAGTAGTTAGTCGAGTGGTTGTTTACATGGTACTGTCCCATTTTTTTTTGCATAAGAGTTTTACGCACAGTACATTATTCTAATAAAAAAAGACTATGCACAAAACACGGCGCTTATGTAATAAGTCTATATGAACCTGGAACCATTGCTAACACAAGCATACTGCATCTCAGTTGGAGAACTGAACACTTGTGACAATTTTCCTTTTTGTTTCGTTTAGCTAGTGTGTCAGGATTGTTGGATGCGCTCAACGGCCCAAGCCAAGGCCCGGCCTACAACTGGACGTAGCCACTGCCGTCATGATTACAACGGGGATCGACAATGTTAGGTGCCCTCCGAAGCATGGAGGACGCTCAGTTCAAATATCACTATGTGGTCGACAACCACATACTGACCGCGCCGAACGTTGCTTAACCTCACCGATCGTTTACTAATAAGTGAGTCGTTATGAGCGCCTCAAACTGAATACTAGTGGTTTGTAAGCCAAAATGCAAATAAAAGTAAAAATTGTGTTCTGTAGTGTAGCGTTCGGAACCGGGTACAAATATGTCACCTAGGTACGGTACACTAACTAACAGAGGCTACAGTCGTGTGATTAGGAAACAGTATCGTAGTGAAACAGTGTACTTATAGAAGTATTGCTTTGCTTACATTAGACTTCAAATGAACAATGCATTCCAAACCTAATTTTTTATGTTGTTTCGGTGCGTATTGTCTGCTTCCTAATAACAACTGTACTATTTAAGTTACTTCTTAACTCTTAGCTGAACCTAATCAACTGAAACTGAAGGCAGTTCTTTATAAAGAAATCTCATCTTATAATGATAATTAAAATGATACTTATTTGCGTAAAAACATGGTGATTAAAACACAAGCAAAGTTTCTCGATCACATATGTCTAGCAAAGAATAAGAAAAGCGAACTTAAACACATGACAACACCGTTACCAGAGCTCAGAGTAGAGCAAGCACACTAAAAACAATACATATTACAACATATATACAACATAGTGCCGAAACTGGATGACATAAGAAAGCTGTGGAAGCCCACTAGACAAATGTTAACTTAACAACAATATTAACGGTACACGGATACTATAATAATGATCAATAAGGTGACAATATTTAGTAATGTAACTCAGGTTTTGTCATGAAATATTTTGACATGCAAAATTCAAACTGAATTATATTTATAACTAGCTGGAACCCGCGGTTTCACCCGTGTTTAATTTAAAAGAAATTTAGAGTACTTCAACATAGACACTTGACATAGAATATATATATTGGATATCAAGGGTTTTTTTTACGCGGAACCCTAATTATTTTTCTAAAATGAAAGTAGCTAAGTTATTCCTCATAACATCAGCTATCTGCCAGTGAAGGTCCCGTCCAAATCGGTCGAGCCGTTTCGGAGATTACCCGGAACAAACAGACAGACAGACAGACAGACAGACAGACGGACAGACAGACAGACAGACAGACAGACAGACAGACAGACAAAATTTAAAAATAGTTTTTTTGTTATATGTAACGTACATACTTTCATATGCATTTAGTAAAAAGCTGTTATTTTGACATTACAAACAGACACTTCAATTTTATTTATTTGTATAGATACAGTTTTAAATACATTAATAATACTTCTTGTGATTAGATTTTTTTATAAAATATTCTTAAAAAATAATTTTAAGAATATTTTGGCTCAATCATCATAATCGTAATAAATCGAAATATTTAATCTAAAAAAAATCGCACTTTGTTCGTAACATTACATTTTACACTAGACTTTAGAGTGGTCTTTATATTTGCAGGTAATCATTTATTATGTAAAACACCTAATCCATAAGCCAATTACGAATTTACAATTATATTTTAATTTGTATGCTGTGAAATAAGACGCTATATGCTGACCCAATGCACATAACTCATATAAAAAAGGAGTTGGTTGCAGCTCGCGGCGCATAGTTTACGTAACGGTAACTGTGCATATAATCGGTGATCGCGACGAGTATGACGCGCCCGGAGAAAGGCGATGCGACTGTCGCATCACAAGATAATGCACAGAAGGACCAGTTCACTATAACTGATGATGATGTCCTCCTCGTTGTGTTGATAGCGAGCTGTGCCAAATTCCTAGAGCATGCTCGTTGTCGACTCGCACCACTAAACATTTTTTTGTAATATGTATGTGTATTTATTCGGGACATCGAAGCAAATGAGTTTGACATTGACATTATTGATGATTCCGGGGATTTTCATCTTTATTATAAGAACTGAAAACGGGATATTTACCATGTTTTTTATTTGTGTTGAGCGCCATGTTCACGGATAAACTTTATCCGTGAACATGGCGCTTGGAACAGCGCCGAAATATCGGGAACTCAACACAAATAAAAAACATGGTAAATATCCCGTTTTCAGTTCTTATAATAATGTAAGTGACCAGGTCAGTTTAAAAAAAAAAAAAAAGATTTACATCTTGTCCATTTCTGGAAGTACTCCAAATTTTACGGGGATAAAAATACGCGTGTAATTTATAACAAAAACCTCTTTGCTTAAGTTATTTCTTTTGAGTGGCAGTCAGTAGTAAATTCAAGCTTCATCTAGATTTGTTGACATGTGAAAGTATTTCTTGAGACCTATTTGCTAAATAAATTTCATTTATCATTTCATACGAGTAAACAGCAAATATTTTTCAGCCTATAACCATTCATTACTGCATATAGAGTTCATGCTTGCGCTCTTCTGTTCCGTTACGGCTACTTTGGTGAGTCTAATAGATGAGGTCCACTCTAATGAATAGGCTCGATTAGTTATTGTTTGTAGAATTCCATAATTTCTTACGTTCAAAACTATGAGATAATTATTAATTGAAACGGTGTAGGTAAAATGGAATATTCTCAAACCGTGTGCGTGAGTTTGTTTTCGTATATTGAATGGAGTGGCTGTAAGGGTATAAGGAAAAGTAAACTAGCACTTGCAGATTTACAGAGATTACCTTGATTAGAATTAGGAACATGGTCATCGCTATACAGGCAGCCGAGAGAGAGAGAGAGAGAGATACACCTGTCAGTTAATACATTTCATCATCATATCGGCTATATGTCCACTGCTGAACAAAGGCCTCCCCCATAGATTGTCACAACTGTGTCATCATTTTGGGGGGCATTTGCCAATACTCACCACGCTTGGCAGGCGGGCTGGTGAGCGCAGTATGGCTACCGTTTCACAGAAGGGACGCTGCTGCCCATCACTCTGGTTTAGATTCCCTTAGTCGCCTTTTACGACATCCACGGGAGGAGATGGAGTGGTGCTATGTTCTTAATCCGGACACCACACGGAATTAATACATGCGTTTAGTAATAACACATTACAGTTTACGTTCAGTAACTAACAGTGGCCCTTCTGTTCTGTTCTGGCCGTGAACAGATGTGCAGCGAGTTAGTCCGCGTCGCGTCGGTAACCACAAGTGACTGTGTTAGCTAACAGTGACAAGCGTAGGAAGGCTTTTATGGTTTCAGTTGCTGTACTCGAACTTCATCATATGTAACGTAAACGTAAACGTTTAACTGCACAAATATTTGTAAAAACAAACGTTTTGAAATTGATGAGTTGTATTATGTACACTTAGTTGTGTTTTTCAGAATGTAATATCAAAACTTAATATAGTTGTTTCCTAATATCTGTTTTAGAATTTGTACAAGATATATAATTATTAGGCGCATTTGACTTTGCTTCTCCTGTTCAATGAAATCAATGATTTCCTGAACCCTACAAAAATGATTCATCATTTCGGCCGAATGAAGTCCACTGCTGGACACAGGCCTCCCCCAAAGATCACCACAACGACCGATATGGGTGTGTTCTGTGCTCATTGAGGAGGGTCTTGCCATAATCGCCACGCTTGGCAGACGGGTTGGCGATCGCAGTTGATTTGTTAATGTACTCGAAGGACGCTGCTCCCCATCCTCCTGTTAATTCCTTAGTCGACTTTTACGATACCCACGGGATGAAATGGGTTGGTGGCATTCTGAGCCGACACCACACGGCTAAAAATGATTAATCTTTATTAAAGTTATAGTAACAATATTTATGTATCTATGTACATTAATGAATAAAGAGGACTGAGCGACCTTTAAAACATTTCGAAAATATCGATATATGTACAGTTAGGTGGCGCTCCGAGTATGTGTCTACTGATGTCAGGCAGGAGAAATAAGTTAGGTTAATGATCATTATGGGTTTAGGCCGATGCCTGCTAAAGCCCCAAGAGATATTGGAAACCAAAAACTTTATTTATTTATTTTATTTTAAGGCACGTCTACAATATAAACAAATACTGAAGAAAGTAATGACTCTGACTAATTACTCAATAAACAAACATCATTATATCACTGTGTTCACAATTTTACATTAGACAAGTATGAGACACAAATATAAGAACAATATCTAACAAGGTATAACAACATATAAATAGGTTAAGGTGTACATTTTTCTTCCCAATTTTGTTTTGTACTTGACGTCCACATCTCTATATCCAGTAGTGGGCTGCAATATATTGTTGATGTAAGTAGAACATCGCGGATGCGCATGAATATGTGAGCTCCATCAGCTGGCTCGTCGCAGTGAGCTTACTTCGCAGCTGTTGGTCCGGCCTGAAATGGTGCCTTGAAAGGTGCGTTGTTAACGTCTTTTTAAACATCTCTATATTAGTTTTATAAAGCAATGAAAATGTTTTTACAGATATATTAATATAAAATATGAGTTTACCTTCTGAAGCTATGAGATGTTTGCAATAGTTATTCGCAAAAAAAAATCGCTTCAGTTTCAAGTCGAGGTAGCCGCATCGTGGAAACTGTAGCTAATACGAGTAGTGTTACATCTCCTATCTTCAAATACTTTGTGCGGAGGCTAATCAGGTAGTTCATCATCATCATATCAGCCACAGGTCGTCCACTGCGGAACAAAGACCTCCCCCATAGATTTTCACAACGAACGGTCACATGCCGCTCGCATCCAACTACTCCCAGCTACCTTCACCAGTTCGCCTGTCCACGTCGTTGGAGGTCGTCCCACGCTGCGTTTTCCGGTGCGCGGTGTCCACTCGAGAACCCTTTTGCCCCAACCGCCATTAGTTCTACGGGTTCACGGGCTTCGTTTTTCTGATTAACATTCGCATACAGTGTTTAACAAGTTATTCTATTACTAATACGAGTTCTAAAGTTATTGTGTTGGTTACTATCACTATCATTATGGATTATCGTTGGTAGTAAAACACACACACACGTCGCATGTGTTCGGCCATACAGTGCACATATTCTATTCGGGATTTGTTCTGTGATACGGCCATACTTACACAATAATATTATTTGATATCTCCGACCAACTGCAAGTTGCTGCTTCAGCTTAAAATGTTACATAAAAGGAATACTAGCAGAAAATACACAATATAGTCATCTTAACTTACGAGATGCTCGAAGGAGTAAACGACCCGGATCGCTTCATGTTACCATTAAAGAGATCAGCTTGGCTGAACATGTAGGTGCATATGTCGCAGGAAAATGATGAAATTAGAGATTTGATCAAATCGCTAAGGTAGATGATCAATTCACGGAAGATATTAAAAATACAACTCTGAGGGGTGATTTTCTTGAAGATAGTCAGTGATTTGATCAAATCCGCTGGTTACATCCTTAGTCACCGCCAACACGGGTGGAGGCGGAGGCGACTTTAACGGTTACCACAAGCGAACCATGTGTGTACGTTCTCTTTATGTATGTACATGTCCTCTGAGCGACATGCTCACACGAGTTGCGACTTTCTACTATAATAATGATTAATGGTTCACATCTGTGTTGAACTTGTTCTGCTTACACGACGACAGTTAAGTTTCACTTAAACGCCGCAGTTTAGTTAAACTACATCCATTTGGACGAACCGAAACCACTACCAAGTTATTACATACGAGCGATATCATTCTCATACCAGGTAGAAAGTGTACTGTGATGAGTCAGAAATTTATCCCTTAAGAAATTTAAAACTTTCTAAACAATCTAAACTCTGTAATAAAGGACATTATAAGATTTCTGATTGTCTTGAAGATAAAAAAGCTTGGGACTGAGCTGCTCGCTAGGTACAGTCAGCATTGATTTTTTAATTTTTTATACATAAACTGACATCTGTTATTTTATACACTTTTTATTGACATTGAATTTATACAGTTTTTTTGAAATGTGATTTATATTAATATTTTTACGTTTTATTTATATTTGTGACATTTAATTTACATACATTTTTGATATATAAGTACATTTTAGTGCTGTTGTAATTTTTGAATTTTTTGTGTACACTACGTATAAATATTGTATATGACAGACTAACGTGTTGCTGGGTAGTTTGTTGCGCCGTTTCTTCTCCCCAGCTTAAACACTAGGAAGCGGTGAAGGGTGGGCTTATGGGGTGCTGTCTTTTGTTGACGTTCAAAAAGAATTAATCATTTAGTCTTTTTAGAATAAATGATCATTTAATTTAATTTAATTTCACAATTATTTATGAATGTTTTGTGCGTCAAGAGCTATTTTGTGATACCACTCTTCAGTCGGTAAACGAATATCGACCAACAGCAGAGTCAGCAACGTTAGCGTATTGCAGTGACTCTACAACAATACTAATCACTTGATACGTATAATGGTTCTTTAAGGATACAACTAAAGTCCACTATCGCATTACCACGTAGCAGGTCCTCATATTATGCGCGTGATATGTGTCACTGCCGTCACTGGCGTATGATTTTCGATTTTGGCAGATCATATGCGACATACTGTTGTGTTATCTGGGGACGTATACAAGCTCATATCATGTTAGAATAAATAGAAGATAGAGCGACCGTTATGCAGCTAAATATAATTTAAGCGAGGCCCACATGAGTTAGACAATGGCCTTTAATGATTTTTGCGTACAGATGGCAAAATTTCTTCTCGTTCATTGTTTTTCTATCATTGGGGAGCGGGAGCTCAGTTAGGTTAGGTTTTAACTAGCGTGCAGGTAGAGCTGGCAGTGTGGCCCGCCGGGCCTACTGGGCCGCTAGCCCGCACACTCTGCGTATCATGTCGACCGAGGACCGCCGCAGCCGCAACACGGCGGGTCACGCGACTTCATTCTGTCTCCTCGTTGATAGCCTGGTTGCCGCAATTTACATTGAGGTTTTAACTTAACTTAATTATTTTATTAGCCGATATATTTGCATTAATAACGAGTATTTACTTTGATTAATAATATCATTGACGACGTCGCATCTAGTGTACGTATGTTTCTCGTATTGTTTGCATGACATAGTGCCGGAGCTGGTCGTCGGGCTCCCACGTCAATAAATCGATTACTTGTATAGAAGAAAGTTGTTAGTTTTTTGTACAAGGCGTCACTGATTGATGTAACTTTCACTATCTCACAACGTTCCATGACCGATTTTTTACATAATAAGTTTCAGTGCTGCGAGTATTTTAGTGACGAACTCAACATTAGCCCCCCAAACTCAATCTTTATAGTGACGTCTTCCTTGTTTTTTTTTTTTAACGTTGGGAAATCCTCTTGGACTTCCTCTGCCTTGGGAAGGGTGGAGGGGCATGCAACCGGCTAAAATCCCACGGTGTCCTTCTTCTTACCTCTAGCCGGGGGTGAGTTGTACGCTTTTCTGCATTGGACCGCTCCCCCGGCTGGACCACTCCCCCGGCTGGACCGCTCCCCCGACTGGACCGCTCCCCCGGCATAGTGATGTCTTCCTAGCACATGGCCGACGCGCGTCCAAATGTAATCTGGGCTGTGCTTGTCAGAGCCCATCAGAAAAACATATAAAAAGGTAGAAGTAGGTTCTTATACCGAAATGGAATGTTAAGTAAGTTTAAAAAAGTTTTGTTTTGCTCAAGAATATCGTGCACTTACGGATTGTGATAGTTGTGCGTACAAATCGGTAAATGGTTCAATTTAGGAACGTATGCCCAAACGTAGTATTATTTTTCTCTCGTTTCTGAATCTCACCCTAAGATTTCTAGCGCATGATAAGAATTATATTGATGCGTAAAAGCTATGAAATAACTACATTACATTTTTAAAGCTCGTATGATGTTCCAATGCCAATTCCAGTTTTAGTTTATGGCTCCATCGGTTTGTCAAAGATACTGGCAATGTCTACGTTGAAAAAAAATGTAGTCTAAAAAAAAGTTTTAAGCCCTTGATAGCAAATAGAAACTGATCTGGCTGAATAGTCTAAAAATAGTAGCGTAAAAACCTTTTTTTTGTAATGTCAAATCGTATTGTCATATTGATAATTTGTTTAATTTTAATTGAAGATAATTCGACAAGGGTAAGAAGGAATAGAATATTAATAGGCCTGGGAAAATTGGAAGGCAAAATATCATACAGGGGGCAACGAGATTGGGACAAGAAAATTAAGTGCAGAGAGAATTATTACTAGCGAAAAATACTGGGGAGCAAAAACCGTATAATGTTCTTCTTCTTCTTCTCTTAAATTATGGCTTCTGTAGAGTATCTTCCACAATTTCGCCAATGTCAAGTTTAAGGCAACGTTGTACGGTGTTTAGAATAATAAATCTTTACATATTCATAAATTATTTCTCAAAAATGAAAAAAAATCTCAGGTTTTCTCTTCACGTATTGATATATAGATTCCCGTATAATGTTATGCATATATACAGCGTTGTCATCGGCGAGTGACAGTGACACACAAACTGCTCGGTATCGGTATTTGTTGTGTGTTGTCCACTACTCGTACTACTGGTCTATTTATCTGAAACAGTGAAACCGTAGCGGTCACTAAACTCGTCGCGTTCGCCGATCGGTCACGGCCTCACGTCACTGACAGCACCACGATTAATAGGTATGAACTGATAAACAGACCACATTAGAGACCTAACCTATTGGTATGATCTACAGATGGTTGTTTCAGGTCGGGCTGACCCATGACAGAGGAGAAATATGGGAACTCGTTTAAAAAAATGTACACCTATATCAAATGAATATGATATTACACAATTATTTCGCAATAAACTTATAATCAAGTAAATTGTATTTTCTTCCGCACGAAATAAATTTAGGTGCAACGGAATGTCTGTAAGTATTGAAACGTACTTTTGATTACATGTTCCGATCTTACCAAATGTTACGGAAGGCCGCGGAGACGTCAACAGACGCCGGAGAAGATGTGTAAAAGCTCATAAACTCAACAATTTAATAAAGTGCGTGTATATTATTACTAAATAATTGCAATACTTTAGAACATCTGAATTATGTAGTACACATGTAAATGAGGCCCAAATAGTAAGGCTGCAAAAGTATGAATAGTAAATAAATTGTACGTCCTTATGACATTTTATTTATAATTATTTAGTTGTGTACATCTAGGTCAATTAAGGTCATTTCTGAGTGTACATCTAATATTATAAATGTAATACACACACACACAACCTGTCCATAGTTTTCCAAATACATTAGTATGCGCTGTGGCCACTTAAGACGAAAGTGGACTTCGAGGCCGTCCTTGCTACATTTACATTGAGTCTAGTACGTTCACCTCAGAATAGATCTGTCCGATCTTGTCGTTGACCTGCACACGGAATCTCTTCACTCAAAACGCACCCTTATACTCTACACATAGAGTCGCATGTGACGGACACCATGAGTTTGATTAAATTGTTATCTTTTTGTATTGCCGTACGCGGTGCGACCACTTTCTTGAGAGCACTTTCTCGCGCTCCGATGTGGATCACACATGCTCACACGTGGCGCATGCGCATGGTGTGCGCGTTATATCCAGATGGAGTAGCGACAGTTACACGGTGTGTGTGTTGCTTGTCATAGAGCGCAGCTAACCGCTCACGGTCCCTTATTACACTGCGTTGTAGATCTAGTTAATAAGCCTCCGGTTCTCAAGGTTGTGGCGAGCTGATTAAGAACTAGCAGCGAGCCCGCGGCTCCTCCGCATTTTACGTATTATAGACTTTGCAGTTTATTAGACACTAGCTTCACCCTGCCACGCGTAGCTGAGGCTAAATGCACGTAATAACAACATGAATTTGATTCTGAATTAAATAAAAACATGCGAGTATATGAATACAACGATGTGTTAAAATTTCAAAGCGATCGGTAAAGAACTTTAGGTGATTTGCGGTTTTGAACAAACGAACATTACATTTTTATATATATAGATTGGAGTTTACAAATACATTTAAACTTTCCTTGGTACACGACCCAACTAACTTGTTTAGCCTGCAAGTCTAGCACGAATTAGTATAACTCGTCCACTGCTGGACATAGGCCTCCGAGGATCGCTCCAACGACCGATAAAAGTCTGTGTTGTATGCTCATTGGCGGTTTTGCCATAATCGCCACGCTTGGCAGGCGGGTTGGCGATCGCAGTTGTGTTGTAAATGTACTCGAAGGAGCTGCTACCCATCCTCCGGCTGAACCCATACTTTGCGTTCGCGACACCATGAGATGCGGTGATGCTATTCTTAGCCAGCACTACACGGAATTTGTATTTAGCGCAAGAATAATGCAAAAGTTACATGAATGCAAATAACCTACAGACATGTTGTAGAGTGAGATGATGTTTTGTTTATCTGTACCACGCCTGCTGGTGCCGTACATACAACCAGTCTTTGGGTCCAGCTGTGGACTGCAATAGGCTAAATGATGGTAGTAAAAGTAACATGATAAACGAACAGACAGCTGACAAGCAAGCGTATGTATGCTTAGAAATAGTAAAGTTGGCCACACTACTATAATAAATGAGTGTACAGCGAAGCAGTCGCCGGCGACGCTCACGGCGCGCAGGAGCGGCCGGAACTGGCACAAGGCGAGCTGTGGACATTTGACAGCTAGCTGCCAGACGGGATGCGTAACGCGAGAGTGGCGGGTCGGGATGTTTGATATGTATAGCAATAGACATGTTAAGTAACTGGTCAAGTAATGGATGGTGTTTACGTCTTTGTGCATTAATTTATCTTTATTGAAGTTATTGTTTTCCCGCGCACACCGTCACGAAAATCCAACGGTATGAAGTTGGCCGTCAAATATGTTTGATGAGAGTGAAGTTGTGAGCGGCGCGTCGTCAAGTCTTCGTACGTACTGTCGATTCTGTCGATACGGTGGCCAAAGGTCAAAGATAATCAATCGCGAATAATATTTGCTTTACTGACCAATAATTCATTTTAAGTATCACCATATCAGACGATACTTAAGCTACGATTCAACAGAATGGACGACGCTGCCCATCCAGAGAGATTAAGGGACTAATGGACTACCCCAGACTGTTTAGAGTCCTTTAGTCGTCTTTTATGATATCCACAGAAGTAGATGACAATTAATAAATAGATATTTTTGTACAGTATAAAAATAAATATCGTTTTAATTAAATTACTGGATTTCAAATATATTTAGCTTGTTTATATGAAAATAAATATATTAAAAAAATACAATATAAAAAGTCGTTTTAATTAAAATATTTTCGTTAGTCTAACTTTTATTAATTGTATTTATTTTAGCGTTTTACTTACATAAACATTATTGGCATGGCATATTCTTATTTTATTTTCTGTTACCTTAAAGATGTATAACTTTTAAAGCGCGTACACTTAAAGTAAACACCTTATTTGTATATTTATTTAGCAGAGCTGGCGAATAAAAATAAAGTTGTTGAGGGAACTGGGTGTCATTTTACATCATCATGGTTTCATGTACCTATTTAGAGCAAAATAATTTACAACTGTGAGTAGCACTATAGCAGTACCGCGTGGTAAACATGTGGGTATATACAGCTTGTTTAGGTCTTCACTTTGGTGGACGGAAACTTCAGAATTTTATTTTTGTGGATATCACTCCAAAATAAGTAAATTACAATGTTAATTCACACAGAGATAGTTCGTGTCACTTGATTAGAAAATATTGTCAATATGACGGTGGTGGAAAAAATAATAATATTGTCCTACAGTGCCTTACGTTCAAAGCATTGCAACTAAACACAAATATTAGATTTAAAGAGATATCGCAATCGTAGGCTTTAACACAGTTCTATGAATCTCTCATGATGTCACCAGGATACCACAAAGGAGGGTTATTAAAACTTATAGCATGAGTTTGAATCTGTAGCCTGTCTGGCACATTATAAGTTACCACTGCGGCATTTAATGCCAATTAGTATATAATCTGTGGCGGACATCCGACATGTCTGTCGGCTGGCCAGCTGGGGCGCGCGTGGGTCTCGTGTCGTGCGCATGTCGTGCAGAGATGATCGCTATTAGAAAGTGGGCCGCTAATCTATTCCACACACATATCATCATCATGCATGATGTTTTTGTGAACATCACTCTCGATCAGACATCTCGTTTGATTTCGTTCAATGAAAGTAATACGCACAGATATTGTGTGCAACTGCAGGCGCAGCTTGTTATTTCAAGTGTTTTGACGCTCTTGAAGTAATACTTGACATTCGCGTAGCCTCAGAAGTTCGGGGAAGTAATCATTTAACTTTAATAACGATCATCTGTCGAGAGAGCTTCTATTTCGCATTATAGACGGTCGGTTGACGTACTCTGCCCCACTGACAGTGTCACTGACCCTGTAACATAATTCCATGCTAATATTCTTATTTCAATACGGATCTTCATCGATCAGTTATTGCCATCGCTATCGATATCCTCTACCACCAGATACCGGAGGCCTACATTTTAAGAGTATTGTGTAGGACTGCTAACACGTTCCGGGTCGCAGGTTTGAATACAGAGCACGAAAACTGGAATGCTGTAGTCTCCTTCTGTGGGAGCGTCATGCTCCAGAAGGAAACCGCAGAGCGGGATTATCGGATTATAGAGGATCCCTTTAAGCCTTACTGTGTGCTATTTGGCACAGATGTGAGACACACATGAATGTTCATGTCATAATACCTTGTTAGATATTTTTTATTTCTACTAGTTTAAACTGTTTATGATGAACTTATGTCGCCTGTTTTATAATCTGTGTCTCATTCACATTCTGTGAAAAAAAAATATTTTTCCTTGTTTCTTTTCAAACGACATTTAATTCCGTCTCCAACTACATGATACTCTCCATAAGTTTGTGTTTTTATGTTTAACAAATATTGTGTTTTAACAATATGTATTTTTCTGCAGGCGGCGCAAGCGCACAGGTGCGATATTTCGGCAAGGAGGTGGGCGCGCTCGCGCAGCTGCAGCACGGCGTGCGAGGACAAGTGTTCGCAGTGGACTCCCGCACATTATACCTGAAGGACTTCCACTATGATGGAGAGGGACCAGGTCAGTTCCATTGATTCATTTATACGATGAACATCAACTGTATCAGTACATTTTTCTACTGTAGAGCACAAACGCTTTAGGCCTGTGACGGACAAAAGTTTCACTGACACACAAGTAATATTCCTATAGACGCATTTATGGCATCATCGTCATCATCATCATCATGTCAGTCAATGGACGTCCACTGCTGAACAAAGTCATCTCCTACAGATTTTCACAATTGCTTCGTAAATTTGCCAGTAGTCACCACGCTTGGCAGGCAGGTTGCAGGTGTTTCCACAGAAGGGACTCTGCTGCCCATTCCTCTGGCTTATTTTTAGTGAGTGTTATAATCTTAATGTGCGCCGAAAACTCATGGTAGTAAATTCAATTCCGATTGCCTATTCAAAGTACATCCTCTGCCTCTTGATGCATCCTGGATGTTTTTGGGGTATAGAGTTTTCTTTAAGGCATGCCCGTGCGGGAAAGGCATTGGTAAGTTTATATTTATAGCCGATTCAGTAATAATAATAATGTAGGTTCAATATAGTTGTGGTTGTATATATACTATAAACCATTATAGAAAGTATCTTCAAATGCCCAACGAGTTGAATGACATAACTTACGTATACCCTACTTAGGTCGAAAAATAGTGTTGACACTTGAGTGTTTCAAGTAGAAATACAAAGAAAGCAGTTGATCCGTATTATTTTATTTATTACAAACACATATGTCCATAACAACATTATACAATAAAGCTAAGTGTCCAATGCACTCTCATCCTCGTAGTGCATCGGTGCCCAAGTAGTAAGCGGAGGCCATAAAGTTTCGATAGTAAACGAAAGTACTCTTGAGGATATTTTACGAAAATTCTTATAAAATAAAACAAATATCTTTACCCGTGTTCTTCTGCACACAGAAGCTATTAATTATATTCCTATATTATATATTATATTCCTGTTTGATTTTATTATAAGCCCGCGTAAGCAGGCTACGAAATTACACAATGAACTGCCCTACGAACTACGAAGCAGGAATAAACTCCTTCTAAGAGCCTCCGCTGGTGACTGTTGTACACATGTTGCGACCTCAGAGCCGAGCGGTTGAAAGTTCCAACGTGGTTATCTTGCGTTCTGTCGGTGTTTAGAGCCGTTGACATGGGCGCCGGGAGAAGCCTGTCATAAAAGAAAACATGAACTCGGTCTACAGCCGTTTTACTACAATACAATGAATAAATATAAATAAATAATATGACATAACTTAAATACCTTATTTTATATAGTATGCCTATGCACTGTATCAATTATATTTTATTATTTTAATCAATAATAGATGCAGCTGCCTGAACAAACTCCTGTCGGCGCCCATGGCCGTTGAGTTTGATCAGCGTATTGATGTTGCCCACAGAAACAGTACTTACCATCACTAGATAAACCGCTCTTCTGTATTTATCTTTCATTCCCTTCATCATAATACTAGGTTTTTGTCTTCTTTTATGGAAAGAATAAACTATCCCTGTAGGCGTAGATCTACATAAAGAAGGGGTGGCTCAAGAAAATTCCATTCAATAAATAATAGTGAGTGAGCGCAGCCAACCCTATCCTAGCCATCCATAGTGTTGTGCCGGCGGATGAGCGCGGGTGCCCACTAATGACAGGCCGCCTGTCGGCACGGCGACGCCAGTCATAGCCTTATTCTTTATCTACGTTCTCATCAGAGTAACTGTGAAACACGTTTAACATCAACACGCGAAAGCATGACTGATATCACGTTGACTTCATGTTCATAACTGTTCAGTGATTATCGATGACACACAAACCTTCTTAGAACCCAGATACTACACTACGAACCGTGAGTTACCAAGGATGTCTTCAGTGGGAGAAGCCGTCAAGTATTTGCATCAACATTCAAACAAGTTTAGCCATTCTCTCCATAAACCACACGCAGAGCACTTATACTCTAAGGCTACATCGTGTGTATTACATATTTTTGTTTTTCCTGACATTTCGAACACTTTGCAGGGTTCGTCGTCGCAGGATAAGTAAGTAATTTGTCGCCACAATAATGAAAAAGTTGCAACAAAATACAATATTGCCTAGTTTATAGTATTATTCAAATTTCTTGTGGGAGACTGGTGCCTAAGCTAGGCTGAAGCCTGTGTTTCAGGTCACCAAGCCTGGAGGCCCCAGAAGTCCAATTTTGTTCTTTCATAAACTGTGCCAGGCGATTTTTTTCTTGTTCTTCGTTTATCTGATTCTATCAAGTTGTTTCCTCTTGTTAAAATTCTCTTGATGAATACTCTCCAATACGTTGATATAACTTTATCAGGCCCGATACTGGTTGATTTTGTCCTTTATAACCCAATTATCATCCAAATGCCGTGTGGTGCCGGCTCAGAATGCCACCACCCCATCTCCTCCCATGGGTGTCGTAAAAGTCGACTAAGGGATTAGGCGGAGGATGGGCAGCAGCATCCTTCGAGTACATTAACAACTCAACTGCGATCGCCAACCCGCCTGCCAAGCGTGGCGATTATGGCAAAACCCCCCAATGAGCTCAAAAAACATCCATATCGGTGGTTGTGATGATCTTTGGGAGAGGCCTGTGTCCAACAGTGGACTTCATTAGGCCGAAATGATGAATGATCCCATGAATGCACTTTTGCTGCAGAACATCTTGATATAACAATAAACTCACTGTTCTAATAAAATGTGTATATTGGCTTTGATACACCCAATATTGACTATTTATCAAAATGCATTGGTGTACTGATTGGTTTTCCTAAACCAGAGCGTGTATTATCTTACAGGTAGAACTCTTTACTTGCCGTTAGCTAGGCGTCAATTAAACTTGGGAAATAACAGTATTTTAGTTTCTTTTTAAATAAAAATAATATTCGTTTGTACTATTCCACGAAATTATCTACCTCTACGCCAAATTTCATTCGAATTCGTTCCGCCGTTTAAGCGTGGTGAAGTCTCACTCGTTCAAAAATACAAACTTTCTCATTTCATCATATCGGCCATTTATACGTCCACTGCTGAACAAAGGCCTCCCCCATAGATTTTCATAACTGTGTCATCATTTTGGGGGATATTTGCCAATACTCACCACGCTTGGCGAAGATAAGCAGAAGTACAAGTGTTATTTTTCCAAAACACATAAAGTACACAGCCCGGTGCTGGGTACGTTACACTATTGTAATATTTTGCCAATCACAGTCCACTACTGGGCCTCTTTAAAGGAGGATTTGCTGATCTGATCCGTAGTGATTTACGCTAAACGTTTGAGAGAACCGGGTTCTTGTACTGAATAGAACATCACATAATCATATGAAACGCCTACTGCTGGACATGGGCGCATCATCACTAAAATTAGCGGTCATAGGTAATATAGCCATAATCACCACGCTTGGTAGGAGAATTGGTGATTGCAGTATGATTTTATAAGCGCACGAGAGGATGCTTCTGCCCATTCTTTCGATATCAACCCTAAAGGCCTTTTACGACACCCATGACCCACCCACCCATACGACACTCAGGGGAGAAGGGACTTCTATTGTTTGGTGGAAACCACACGCAACAGAACTGTGTTTTATATTTAATAGAACAGTGGTCTACCTTTACATGTAGAGGCACTTAATTCCTGTCCTTGGGGAGAATCCTTTTGCTCAGCTTGTACGACTGTAACACAAATACGCAAGGTTGGCGAACGGGCGGTACACATCCCAGTTAGCTTTGTTGTATGGTCCACTGCGTACTTACAGGTGGTGAGCGAACCAAGCGCACAATGTAGTTAACGTAAATTATGTAAATATGAGGCGACGCGACGCGGCGCACTGCTTGTGACGTCCCTAAGCAATGTACACGCGAAAATTGGACACTGACAAGTTAGCATATTATTATTGTAATGAAGCCTTTAAAGAAGCAATTTAAATACCAAAGAGTCATTGTATTTAATATATAAAAAATATATATATATTCATATATTTGATACTAGCTGGGACCCGCGGTTTTACCCGCGTTTAATTTAAAAGAAATTTAGAGTACTTCGGCATATACACTTGACATAGAATAGGTATAATATTGGATTTCAAGGGTTTTTTTTTTGCGCAATCCCTAATTATTTATCTAAAATAAAAGTAGCCTAAGTTATTCCTTATAACATCAGCTATCTGCCAGTGAAAGTCCCGTCAAAATCGGTCCAGCCGTTTCGGAGATTACCCGGAACAAACAGACAGACAGACAAAAAATTTAAAGTTTAGTAAAGTTTAGTTTAGTAAAACGCTGTTATTTTGACATTAAAAACAGACACTTCAATTTTATTTATTTGTATAGATATCTACCATTCAGTCCGGATTAAGAATCTAGTACTGCTCAATTTCCTCCCGTTAAGGTACTCTGAACCAGAGGGATGGGCAACAACGTCCCTTCTATTTAACATACTGTACTCACCAACTCGCCTGCCAAGCATGGCGAGTATTGGCAAAGTCCCCTCAAAATGTTAATACAAATGTAGTAATGAATAATGAGTATGTAAATCTATGAGAGCGGTCGCAGTGGCCGTCATTTGGGTTCTTTAGATATGATGATGATGATGATGACATTTTCTATTTTCTCCCCAGGATCTGGTAATAAAAAATTTTTACAATATTTTTTCCCTAATCTCTTTTTGTACCTACCTGATAAAATGCTCACATTCGTTTCATCTAACTTATTTCTATTTACTTCGAAAGTCTAGTATGATTGTATTGTGATAGGATTCATTAATTTAAATCGATTCTTGACAATATTGTCGCTAAGCAAATATCGATAACGCAATCATAACCAAAACCATTATAAGTCGTTGCACTGGAATATGTTAGTTACAACTTACGACACACAAGAGGCGACCACAACTTAGTTTCAATAAGTACGTCGCACTTCACAACTGAACTTGGTTTATTAGTACTTACTTAGTTTCAATCAATAAATGTCGGCAACAACTGCTCGTCACGTGGCTGACTCTCACCAGCTCGGTGTGGGTATGTCACAACTCGCACAAGATAGTTTTACAGATTGATGCAGCTGTAAAAGCTTTACGTCGGCGTTCACACGTACGTCTAGTATAAGCGATTAGTATTAGCGCTATGTAATTACATCGCATTAGGCGTCTACCTTCTTTTTCACCGCGGTGAAAATCCCACTTTGGCGAAGGGCAGAACGGGCTCCAAGTTCTCGAGAACAAAAGGATTGGGACTGCCCGTTGCTGCCATTAGTGCCGTGTGGTGCCGGCTCAGAATACCACCACCCCATTTCGTCCCGTGGGTGTCGTAAAAGTTGACTAAGGGATTAGCCGGAGGATGGGCAGCAGTGTCCTTCGAGTACATTAACAACTCAACTGCGATCGCCAACCCGTCTGCCAAGCGTGGCGGTTATGGCAAAGCCCCCAATGAGCCCACAACACATCCATATCGATCGTTGTGGTGATCTTTGAGGGAGACCTATGTCCAGCAGTGGACTTAATTCGGCCGAAATGATGATGATGATTGCTGCCACGCCTTTAGGCATATCTCGAAGGGAGTACTTGTACCCCTAGAGCGAGGACCACTCCAACCTCTTCAACTAATCGGAGTGCCAAACGCGATAAACGCGTTGTTTATGTTTTGATTGTGAATAACACCCGTACCTACTAAAGGTACGTAAAGCGATCACCGTAATGAAATGTAATGGCCGTCCGGCCAGCCACGTCTCGAAGGACATTGTAGAAGATCTCCTTAAACCCTCGCTGTGCGCACACGGCGGCACAAGTACGTGCGCGCCACCGTCTTCCCGGGGGTAGCTCGGTATGCACAGTATACTAATAATTAAAATAGTTTATTACTGAAACAAAATCATTACATTAAATCTCCTTAATACGATTGCACATTATTTATAAGTATATGTTTAAATAATGTGCAATCGTATTAATAATTGGTATTTCTCTACGAGATCGAATCAGAAATGAGGAGATCCGTAGAAGAGAACGATAGAGAACTAAAGTTGTCGACATAGCTGAAAGGATTAGTAAACTGAAGTGGCAATAGACAGGGCACACTGCTCGTAGAACTGATGGCCCAACGGGCACAAAGGTTCTCGAATGGAGACCGCGCACCGGAAAACGCAGCGTGGAACGACCTCCAACGAGGTGGCCAGACGACCTGGTGAAGGTCGCTGGGAGTCGTTGGATGAGAGCGGCATGTGACCGCTCGTTGTGGAAATCTAAGGTGGAGGCCTTTGTTCAGCAGTGGACGTCCTGTGGCTGATATGATGATGATGATGTTTAAATGCCAAAGGAGTGCTCCGGCACTCGTACTAGGAACGCCCTGTGTCACGAATGCCGTCACCTTCCTCCAGACCAGATAAGTTAAATACAGTTTCCATTATAAGTACTAGGACCTCTAAAGATTAAATATTTTACTCATAAAACGATTATTCACATTACTCTTAAAACTGGCAAGGAAATAATAGAGTCAGATATAAGGACACCGATTCTCAGAACAAGAGTAACAGTTTCGGTTTCAATTATACCTTTTTTTTTTTGGTCCGGTGGAAATTCTGCATGAACTTCCTCCACCCCGGGGAAGCATGCCGGACTCCCACCGACTAAAACCACTGGAGCGGTCCGGTACCGAAGTGGGGCTCCAGGTCCTCGTAGATCACACTAGAGCCACCCATTGATGCCAAGCCTTTAGGAACATCTCGGAGAGGATCACTGTAAAGCGGTCACCCCCTCTATCAGAGGGAAGGCGACTGTAAAAAGTTCGCCCCTCAAGCCTCTAGCGTCTTCCCGGTGCCCACTTGGTATGAGCACGCAGACTCTCCAATCTGCGAGCCCACAACCCCCGAGGCCCCAAAGTGTTAGACCTGAGAGCCGGGGCGGTTGTTACCCTGGCGCCGTCTCGTCCTTTTCCATGCGGGATCGGCCCTCTCCCGAGCCCATTCTGCAGGCTCTTTCTGGAGCATGACTGTCTCGCACAAGGAGACCGCTGCACTCCAACTTTCAGGCTCTGCCAACAGAGCAGACACTACTACCGGCAGAGAGAGATCTTGCCCGATTTGATCGACCGGGATCCGCCACTCGGCAGCTCACGCTATTTCAATCATAATACACATACCGACGTAATCGACTGTATCGATGCTGTATTGATTTTTGATATTTGCTCAATGAAAGTTTTGTCAGCAGTATATCACAACTGGAACTTCTAATTACACTGTTTATCGCACGTGGTTTGGTATTCTATCGTTACATCTTCTGTTAGGCGACTTGTCGTCGATTGCTGATGCTGAACGCCTTGTCTGCGCCCTGCACCGGGCCTTAGTAGAGAGGTGCGCTTGCAACATTGCAAGTGTGACATCAACATTACTGTAAGGCCACATTTTTTTTTTTTTTAAACTTTGCCCCACACTAGGATTTCTCCTGTGTCGTGGGTGCGTTTACAGACATGAATTTCACACACAATACACCCACACCCGGAACAACTACCTGCACATCGTACAAATATTTGTTCCGTGCGGGAATCGAACCCACGACCCGGAGCGCAGCAGTCGACTGTATCAACCACTGCACCAACCATGCCGCCAAATGTGACGCGATTGTTGATGTACTCGTAGAGGTATAGCACTTGAACAATGTGCACTTATCGCGGGGTTTTAATCGTTTCTTAGTGCAATACCGATATCAATTGACCGTCACACAGTTCCATTAAAGCAGCTTACAGTGTCATGGTAATGAATGCTCTATGCTGTCCCTCCCTCCCGTCCCTCGAGCTGGCCCGTGCTGATTTTTTAATATATATGAGATCCAGCTCTGAGGCCACCCTGAGCCGAAATTCGTGTCCACCATGGCGCTACAGTTGCTTAGTTTGATATATTTCAGACCCAGCTAAAGCCAGCTAGTCTCCTGAAGCAGGTAAAGCTTTTTACGCTCGGTTAGGCAGACGTGCGTTGTCTGCGATTAATTTCTGTTCCTACTCACCAAGCAACGGCACCTCGGACTGACATGGAATTTCCCTAATGAAAACCCCATCACCATATCAACCGAAGGATGTCCACTGCTGAACAAAACCTATCCCATAGATTTCCATAACGGCTGGTTACACTGAGGCCCGGTAGTATGTTGTCATTGGGGAGAATTTGTCAGTACTCACCATGCTTAGCAGGCGGGCTGGTGAGTGGAGAATGGCAACTGATCCACAGAAGGGGGCGCTGCTACCCAATGTTCTGGTTAAGAGTCCCTTAGTTGCCTTTGGCGACATCTACGGGAAAAGATGGATTTTCTTAATCCAGACACCACAAGGAAAATTGAACGGAATACCCCAACTTCTTAGAATTGAATCCGGAGATTATGATCGGCAGCTGCAGAAGCGATTTTTACACCAAAGAGAAGGTCGCAATAACTTAATGTTATTACAATAAAACGCTTGGCACCAACATTTAAATAGACAAAGATATACAGAGTCATCTTTAAAAAAAACTAGTGCTTGTTTACCAAAATTTGCCATAAATAATAGAAGTTAGGCGAGCGACACACCGCCGCGTCATACGCGAGGCGTACACGTACCGCGGGCGTTCCTTGCCGTGTCGTGTGCAGGCCTCTAAGGGGCCGTTTAGGACAATATATAGAGTGGGCGTAGAGTTGCGGTTCGAAATAGATGGGTACAGAAGGTCCAATTCATACAATGCTGTAAAAGAGAGACATATTGTATCGGCTAGGAGTTTAGCTGACTGCCTCATGGCCGATGAGTTGCGTTCCGTGTGGTGTCCAGGTAAAAATATACAACCATGCCATCTCCTTCACTCATAACTGTATCGTGACATGCACAACCAACATTGCACCTGCCGTGTTGTCTCTTCTTCGTGCAACTTAGAGTCTGACGTTTCATAAGTGTAAAATATTTGACTTTGACTTTGACTCATCACCCCATGGTTGGCTGGTAGAGAACGGCATTAAGTCCGCTGATGTACTGTTGCTGCATACAGTTTAAATAAAAAGAATAAGGAACTCTGGACCAGAGGAAAGGCAGCATCATGCCTTTTTTTATTTTATTGTTGCCCTACACTTGGATTTCTCCTGTGTCGTGGGTACGTTTACAGACATGAATTCCACATACAATACACCCAGACCCGGAACAACTACCTGCAGATCATACAAATAGATGTTCCGTGCGGGAATCGAACCCACGACCCGGAGCACAGCAGCCGACTGTGTCAGCCACTGCACCAACCGGGAACAGTCTTTCAGTGGAACAGTATCCATACTACGGTCACTAACCCAGGCTAGGACTCACTACGTTTGGCAGGCGCCAAGTGTGGTGAATACTGGCAAATTTGACACAGTTGTGGATAGCTATGGGGGGCCTATGCTCGGCAGTGGACTTTAAACTGTGGTCTTTTGGCTGATATGATGACGATGATGAGTGCACAAATAGTCAGCTCACTCGCTAAGTTATAAAACGAGAAGAAACCAAGTCAATTTGTCTCGTTGCTTCGTTCGATTTGTCTTCCATTTGATAATATTCCTATACCGTTGTATTCTTAGTTCGGGTTTTACTACCATCGTGAAAATTATGTTCCCGACTAGTCGCAGAAATAGGACTTATCTAGTCGATATGTTTCTTTTATGAAGGGTTACAAGGGCACTATCGCGAAGGAATGAGTATTTGCGACTGTTTCATGATACCATGTACACCAAGAGGGCGAGGTGGCGCGCTGTGGCCTGCGCGCGCCTCTCCGGCGGAACGTGCAGCTGGCCAGATTGCACAGGAGCGGGGCCTGTCAGACCATGCGACTAGCCTAGTGTATACCGCACCCTCAGCCATACATAATAGATATAACACAGTGGGGTTTTAACCAGTCAGCGTCAGGCATGTCGCTCTGACCTTCCCCAAGGCGGAGGAAGTCCATGAGGATATCGCCACGAAAAAATTGCCTGATTGCTGACACACCAGTGATGCTGAATCACTATCCGCCTGCGCTACCATGCCGTATGAGTTGGGCAGCAGGAACAAGATTACCGCGTAGGTACGGAAATTGTTGTTTGGGAAAGCTAGATGTTATGTGCGGGTAGCATTACTTACAACTTACAGTTAGGTCAGTTGATGTAGGCCTTCGATACTTTCTTGTGTTGTGCCCCTAGTTGCAGCACAAAGCTTTGAGTGTAATGTTATTAATACTAGTTTACTGCATCTCCTCCCCGCACCGCCCATACCTTTACATACATACGCACACCAGCAATCAGGGCGTGGATTCCTCTGGTCGGAGATATGCTTTGACCCTTTGTTGCGTGGTCCTGATTTGCATACCGGAGACTAAGTACATACGGTGTGACGTCATATGAGTACAACTTAGGTATCCGTAATATGTCTTGTTCCGTGCAAATATTCCTACATGTCTCAGGGCGGTCACTTTGTATATCCCTTTAAAGACTGGCCAGGAATATAAGCTACACTATATATACACATAATATGTAAGAAATACTGTACTTTTCAACGGTAGTTCTTGTCACCGCCCAGTTTTGTCACCAACACAGGACAGAACAACGCCGCGGCATTAAAAAAATACGGGTTGCACTCCGGGAGTGCCGACAGAAGGGAAAACTATATTTTTAATTTATCTAGACGCGTTTGCGTTGCTATATGTACATGCATATATGCACACACTATAGCTGCGTCTCGTAACGGTGTAAGGTGGTAAGTCCAAAATAAAACTGATTATTTCCACACTACGTATTCCGCATTTATGGTGATACCCGCTATGCCTTCTTCTCATCTTTTTGGTGGTAATATCTCCATCATCGTGCTACCAAAAAGACTACCAATGCATAACAAAGACCTATAAACGACCTGCGGTGTGTCGTCATTTTGGGGGAATGCCGTGTGGTGCCGGCTACGAATAGCACCAACCCTTCTCATCCCGTGGGTGTCGTAAAAGGCGACTAAAGGATTAGACGGAGGATGGGCAGCAGCGTCCTTCGAATACATTAACAACTCAACTGCGATCGCCAACCCGCCTGCCAAGCGTGGCGATTATGGCAAAATCCCCCATTGAGCACACAACACACCGATATCGGTCGTTGTGGTGATCTTTGAGGGAGGCCTGTGTCCAGCAGTGGACTTTATTCGGCCGAAATGATGAAGACCACGCTTGGCAGGCGAGTTGGTGAGTAGTATGGCTGCTGTTTCACAGAAAGGACGCTGCTGCTTGGAGTCCTTTGGTGACCTTTTACGACATCTATGAGAGAGATCTATATTTGAGTATATCAAGTTATATAGGGTTTTATATTATAATTCATTTCAAGTATAAACACACACTGGTGGGCTACTAAACAACCACATTGTTGTTCGACCGGACCATTTTCGAACACGTTTTAGTGTTATTGTGTGTGCATGTTCGGTGACAATACCACAGTATTTTTATAAAGACATAATAGTGAAAGTTACCTACAGTTTTTACGTGGTGAATTGTGCTTTTTATTAAACGGAAACATGGATTATTTAAATTAATTTTGCATATGTATAAAATAAACGTTGATGTCATCTATTTTTTCGTGCTAAAACGCTTCATTGCGACCTGTAGATTTACCTCCTAAAACATTTTCCATTAATAAAGTAAGACCTTATATATGTATATCTATAATCGGACGCGACACGGTCGGTAAATATGTATTTATATCCAACGATTATAAATGTATTTTTAACGCATCATGTTTGTCCTACAAATACATTGGAGCGTATAGTGGAACGCACCGAGTAAGTAGTCGTGACGGCTGCAGCCGGAGAACTGTCACCGCGTGCGCTGTGGGGGATCGTCGTCGGTGGCAAACAGTTGCACACACTGTGAAGGCTTCTAAAGAAAGTCCACTCCTCGCAGAGCTAATAACCACTACGCTGCACAATGTATAAGGTCCCACAAGAATAGTGAATTTTATTTCAATGGACAATCAGTAGGTTATAAGGATCGTGTTTACTAAAACACGAGTGGAAATTTTCATTTGCTCTTGCAATAATTAATGAGCAAATCTGATATTGGAGCTCTTAAAAATAAAACAACTTTTTATCGATCTGTACGCGTTTTCGTCAGAAAATAGTAAAAAGACAAATCTTTTTAGTGTTCCAATAACTACTTTATTAATTAATTATTAAATATATGGCGTGTGGTGCCGGCTACGAATAGCACCAACCTTTTTCATCCCTTGGGTTTCGTAAAAGGCAACTGTGGGATTAGACGGAGGATGGGCAGCAGCGTCCTTTACCATTAACAACCCAACTGCGATCGCCAACCCGTCTGCCAAGCGTGGTGATTATGGCAAAACCCCCCAATGAGCACACAACACACCCACACCGGTCATTGTGGAGATCTTGGGGGAGGCATGTGCCTAGCAGTGGACTTAATTTGCCTGAAATGGTGGATTCAATATAAAAGCCAAAACAATGTTTTAGTATTTTTAGATAGACTCGATACCTATAACCTGCCTATTGTTGTCTTGGAATATAGTAGAATATTTTTGCGGGACCCCATATATGTAAAACGTAGATCATAGCCAGCTTATTTAATAGATTGTCCGCAGAAGGTGGTGGGACTTCAATATTATTGAGAACTCATATAAAGTGTATACAGCGGCTTGATATAAGAAACCTCTCTGTTGAAGGTGTATGTGAGCTCGCATGTGCAGAAACCGAGGAATATGTGATTTTGTGTTTATAGACCTCCTTCTTCAAGTAAGTCTGAAGCTGTTTGCAGTTCTACATATAATAGAAAGAACTACATACAACATATCGGAAGCTGCGAAATGTTAAATTAGTCGGTGTTCGCGCCGACGTCCGGCGGCAGCGCCCGCCGAACTATTGCGGGCCGGATACACTGGCTCACTTGCACCACACACAAAGCCGAACAGAAAAACACTCTATCTCAACCGATGACGGTTCCAATTGCTTTGTAGAGGGATTTGGCTTATGAAAGACCAGCTCTCACATCACACCAATACATTTTTAACGCTTACTCAATGTCGGAAGGTTGAAATTGAGAGGACCGCTTAGGACGGGAGACGCCCGTGGCATTTGATAGATGTCCGCGACCTCACACGTGGTACTTAATTATTGTAATTACAAAAAAACTACTTTCTTTTTTCTATTACAATTTTGACTGACGTCGTCGAGGTCAGGTACCTTCTAAAACCAAAATGTATTATCTTGATGAAAGTGAAAATGTGTGTTAATGGGTGTGTAAGATAACAGTTTGTATCGACCACTGCCGGCTGGAAACCTCTAGAACGTGCTACAATAAATAAACAGTCTTAAAATAAAACCCTGAGCCGGTGACTAAGGGGCAAGTCAAGGTGATAGACAGCTGCCAGCGTGCTCCTGCGCAGTGATAGCGACATTATGCTATGTCCCATCCAGTTGACAAATTTTGTCAATATTGCAATATACCTCACGACTGTTTCTTTATACTGGTGTTAGGAGGGCGATGCTTAGGTTAGCGGACCGATATGTTTCACCCGTATAGGTTGCCGCAGCTTCGACAAGATACCTTCTCCTTTTGTTAAAGTTTGTTACAACAATAATAATTAACGGCACGGTTGGCGCCAATCCTATTACCCAGAGAGTTGGATGAGGTTTCGATTATTTTCGATATCATCATCATCGTATCAGCCGCAGGACGTCCACTGCTGAAAAAAGGTCTCCCCCTTAGACTTCCACAACGAGCGGTCTCATGCCGCCCTCATCCAACTACTCCCAGCGACCTTCACCAGGTCGTCTGTCCACCTCGTTGGAGGTCGTCCCACGCTGCGTTTTCCGGTGCGCGGTCTCCATTCGAGAACCTTTTTGCCCCAATGGCCCAATGGCCAATTCTACGGGCAATGTGCCCTGCCCATTGCCACTTCAGTTTACTGATCCCTTCAGATATGTCGGAAATTTTAGTTACTCTACGGATTCTTTATTTCTGATTCGATCTTGTAGAGAAATACAAAGCGTAGCTAGAGAGCTATAAGCTTGGAGCCATAGCTCGCTTATTATGTTCATAATTTGGGCGATGTGTACAGACATATGTACTTTATGTCTGTTTGTAATAAAACACAATTTCGCAAAATATAGATTTCACTATAATATTATAATAAAACTGGAGGAGCATGCAGTTAGCTCAAATGATAAAAGCTAATGGTAAAAAGTGTTATCACACTTGAAACATAGATAAAAAATATTGCCAGCCCAACACTGACTAATCAAATATTTATGTTCAAATTGTACTGAACAACGTCTATTATTCTGAACTCCTGTCTCAGTATACTCATTGTCCTATATCAGGCATTTTTGGACTCGTGTAGCTTTTTAGTTCAGAAAGGTGTTTTCATTATTTGATTGATGATGATGATGATGATACTATATATAATTACTTGTTCTGACTGATTGATTCATCAATGCAGAGCCTAACGCTAGGGCTACAAACTTGAAATGTTGATGCTTTTAATAACGTAGGCATTCAAATAGGAGGAAATTTATGAAATTCTTAGATAGTAAAATAGACTGAAAGTTTGTATGGAGTCCCCGTTATTTTTGAAATTGGAGCTACTAAAAATTTGTAATTGGCTTTTTCGTAGAAAATAAAGAAGTACGTGTTTCCGTGTTTTTGTAACGCGGGTAAAACAGCGGGCGACAGCTAGTATTATTTATATTTCTCTCCGTATGTTCAAATATTTAATAAGCTAATAAAAATAACTTTAAGTATCATCATCATCATTATCACTAGTAAAAACAACTACTATTACGGCTACTATAGCGCCACTAACGGTTACTAGCGCATATATGAAGCTTCGGTGGCGCCACTAACGGGGCCTGTAACGCAATTATGTGGCTTCAGTAGCGCCACTATCAGGTGATTGCAGTGCACTTATGGGGATTCAGTAGCGCCACTACCGGGTTACTGTAGCGTACTTATTGAGCTTCAGTAGCACCCCTATCAGGCGACTGTAGCGCATTTATGGGGCTTCGGTAGCGCCACTATCGGGTGCCTATAACGCACATATGAGGCTTCGGTGGCGCCACTATCGGCTGTGTGTACGGCACTTATGGGACTTCAGTAGCGTCACTACCGGGTAACTGTAGCGCGCTTACAGGGATACTGTAGCGCTACTATTGGACTGTAGTGCTGCTCGCATTGTGTGTGAAACCTTATAATAATCAAATGTCCTTTTGTTTGTATAGCGGCGTACTTCTACGTGGGCTCCAGCGGGTCCCCGAGCGCGGGCATGGCGGGCGCGGCGCGCGTGCGCGACGAGCGCGGCGGCGGCGGCCCGCTGCGGCGCTACCGCGGCGAGAGCGTCACGCTGTCGCTGCCCGACGGGAAGACGCTCAAGGACTACAAGTGGTTCGCCGTCTACTGCGACGAGTATGCGGTCAGTATGACATCGCGTAGTCAATATCAAGCACAGCATATATATCTCCCTATAAATTCAATAATTTCCTTCCGTCCAACAGCAAAACACTTCTGGTCCAGTCACTTGTGCTTCCTCTAATTGATTATGCAGATGTTTGTTACTCTGATTTATCCCAAGACCTTCTTAACAAATTGGATCGTCTTCTCAACAATGGTATCCGCTTCATCTTCGGATTACGAAAGTACGACCACATTTCTTCCTACAGATCTAAGCTTAAATAGCTACCTGAGCCGTCAGATCACTATGTTTGCTTTTTACTATTTTATATGATCCTTGTGCTCCTGATTATCTTAAAATATTCTTTCAACTTTTGGGAGGCTCTCACAATCATAACTATAAAATTAAATTTTCAGAAGCACGAAGCTTCTGAAAATTTAATTCTCAATATTCCACCCCACCATACTGGATTTATGTCCAATTCCTTTGCTGTCTCAATAATCAAACTCTGGAACGCGCTTCCCCTCGATATAAAGAAAGCTCCGAGTAAATTCACCTTCAAACGTAAAGTGCGCGAACACTTCTTTAAATCGTTGCAATGCTGATCATACAAAACAGTCTTCGTTATTAGCTTTGATATTAACGTTAGATAAGATATTTATATATTTATATATTCTATTTAATTATATATAATTATGCAATATATAAAGTATCTATTTTTATATTAGTATATGTATTTATTCCTCTTTTAATTCAATTTGTCACAATTATGTGCCCATTCTCAACATTATCTATAGCTTTGTTTTTGTACCTCATTCGATGTGCTTTTTTTTACCCAAAGGTTGACTGGTAGGGAATGTCTCATGGCATTAAGTCCGCCTTGTGTACCATCTATGTACATAGAAGTTTAAATAAATAAATAAACACATATATCGCGCTGCCGCTGCCTCATCGATTTGAATATCCCTAAGTCACACCGAGGCTTGGGAGGATCCTTTAAAATCCTCCCCGAGAAGTGCCTGGGGGCGACTTTTCTACTGTCGCCTTCCCTCCGCTAGAGGGGGTGACCGCTTTTGCAGTCATCCCCTCCGCGATGTGCCTAAAGGCGTGGCAGCAATGTGCGGCTCTAGTGTGATCTTACGAGGACCTGGAGCCCCCCTTCGGTGCCGAAGATAGCCGCTCCAGTGGTTTTAGCCGGTAGGAGACCCCTTCCCCGGGGTGAAGGAAGTTCATGTAGAATTTCCACCGGACATCAATAAAAATAAAAATAATTGTCACAAACAGGATATCTATCCGCACAACGAAACGCAGTGTTCACAAACTGTGTAAAACATACAACAGTACACATACGGTATGGTCTGTTCACAAACTGTGTAAAACATACAACAGTACACATACGGTATGGTCTGTTCACAAACTGTGTAAAACATACAACAGTACACATACGGTATGGTCTGTTCACAAACTGTGTAAAACATACAACAGTACACATACGGTATGGTCTGTTCACAAACTGTGTAAAACATACAACAGTACACATACGGTATGGTCTGTTCGAAAGTCTGATCAAAGAACATTTTGTATCCACTGTCATTGTTACCCGATATGACTGGTCAACGAATTACGACGACGGCTTACTAAACAAGAGATTAGACTACAGATTCGTTGATCGGATATTGGAATTGGTTTGTAGTCATTACATGTGTAGCTTTTCTGCTAGCTTACAAAATCGAAGCAGCTGGTAGTACGGCCCATCAAACTATTCAGTCACACTTGAATATGTTGTATGCCATAAACTTACACTGGTTCTCAGTGTATGATTTTAGAAATACACATAATTTACAAATATATTTACGCTCATCACTGACTCACTGACTGACTCTGTAACTCTGTAAGGTGGGCAGTCAACGGGCTCCTTAGACATCCTACGACTCATTAGTAAACAAATAATCATAAAATAATAATATTATTTTATCATCCTATCATAATATTATTATCCTATTACGTTGCACGGCTGTACGGAGGTGCCATCCATTCCCATATTAACGTTTTGGTTGCTCTAACGTAGACAGGTAGTGTGTACGTGGTCTTCATAACATCCACACAACATTACACGAGCTAAGCTCATATTAACCTGAGCCGACCTTAGTAGGAAGTCAATAGAGATAGCCTTTTGACACGGCCGTGCGCCTCGCCCGGCCTGACTGGACGAACCGCCTTTAAACTACGTACAATATTATGGGACGCAGAGTGCGGACGCGGCTCTTGGAAACCACACTCATTTGAACGGAGTATACGACAGTGGAAGACTTGATAATATTATATGTGAAGACAAGATAAAGTACAAATATTTTCGTTCATTTAAACCATTTACAAGCACTTATGAATAGTCGAAACTTTCGTTGCCACATTCCAAGATGTAGATTTCTTTATGGAGAAAAACGGGCATGAAACTCCATGGTTAATCTGTTTAAATCATAACATGTTACAATATATATGAATACATTGTTGAGCTATGTAAAGACAATGTAGAAAAAAAGAGTCTAAACTTCTTAAAAAGTCTTTACGAAACAAGCCTGATTGTAATATTATAAAAGTTACATTTATTAAATGAGTGTAATAATCTCTCGGGTTTCATCAAATAATAGCAATATTTTATATTGGCCACTCTTATCGAGTACTTACAAAGATTAGATTCAAAGAGTTATTGTAAAATTTTCCACTCGGTTCCGGCTACCCCTCATATTTCATATCGGGGACCCGTAAAATACAAAGAAGCAATATTATTATCGGCAAACAGGGGCTGGTTGTGGCATAATTGAGGAAAGTGTCGCGGTAAATCCGCATAGTCGAGCGGAGGATACGCGGCTCGCGGATAATATCCGCGCGGAGCGTTATGAAGACGTTACACGCGGCGCTAGGCACGGGCGGCCGCGGGAATGGATTTGTTTTATAAGGTTTCTAAATTTTAAACTTTCGTGTTGCATGATTATAATATTAAGAAACTGGAAACTACCTTTGAATAGCTTGACGTCTCGATCAGCTTGCACTGATCGTGGTGCATAAGTCAACCGATTTCGATCAGTAACTAACATTTCAGTAATGTACGAAGGCTTAAAATATATAATTGCTCTTTCCTACTTATCACCATATCGGCCATTTATACGTCCACTACTGAACAAAGGCCTCCCCCATAGGTTTCCAAAACTGTGTCACCATTTTGGGGGGTATTTGCCAATACTCACCACGCTTGGCAGGCGGGTTGGTGAGCGCAGTATGGCTACCTTTTCTTAGAAGGGACGCTGCTGCCCATCCCTCAGGTTTAGAGTCCCTTAGTCGCCTTTTACGACATCCACGGGAGGAGATGGAGTGGTGCTATATTCTTAATCCTTAGTACTTATGGATTACAGGAAAACCTATAAGAAGTCTATGGTCTCAAAATAACATGGTAAATCTTTCAATGTTGTGCGTACAAACTTACATTTGCAGTTGGAATGTATGGGAGAACATGTGTTTATGTACAATGTTAAGTCTGTTCTTGGTATAAATTATTGGTACAAGATAGTCATTCAACAATAGATAATATATTTGCAAATTTGGGTCAGATAAAAGAAATGGTAGATTACATATTCATCGTACGGAACCCTCTCCACGCGAGCTCAACTCGCACCGGTGTTTATATTACGGTCTTCATAGTGCCCGCTGCCGCTCGAGACCTGCGTACACTTTAAACGCTGCTCTCCTCAACTGCTGTCTTCTCCCGTAAATTAGCTCTAACACGACTTTTCTCCGCACCCTCGCACCCCCGTGGCGAGGGCCGCACGCGGCGCAATTTACACGGGTGAGGCAATACAATTTATGAAAATAAAATTATAAAAGACAGCTGAGCATCATAGCGTATGCCTCTGCATCACTGTCACCTGATAACGTACCCAGGTGGCTCTGAATTTGACTGTTACTGACTTAAACCTTATCTCTCCGACATTTATGAACAAGGAAGGTTTCTTCAGGTTAGTTCCAAAAGAAGCCCCAATAAATTGAGGTCCGATGAATCGCTTTGGGGATGGGCCATGGAACTCTTTAACAGTAGGAAGGATATCATATCAACGAAAGGACGCCCACTGCCGAACAAAAACCTCTCCCTTAGATTTCCAAAATTAATAGTGTCGTCATATTTGGGAAATTTTCCAATACTCACTACACTTGGCAGGCGGGTTGGTGAAGGCAGTATGGCTGCTGTTCCATAGAAGGTCGTTGCTGCCCATCTGTCTGGTTTAGAGTCCCTTAGTCGCCTTTTACGACATCCACGGGAGGAGATGGAGTGGTGCTATATTCTTAGTCTGGGCGCTACAAGGTTGGAAGGACACCAGAAATTATTAGAATATATAGTTGTAGTGGGTCCAGAACAGCTGGGAGCTGGAGAATGAAACTCCACAAAGGGACTAGACGAGTTGATTAAAGGTTTCGTTTTCATTGATCTGCATCATATCACCACAGGGAAACAAAATATCTTATGTGTCTCAATATTACGTTTATAGAGTCAGATTTTAATTACGATTAGAAGATAGTTAAATATTCTAAAATAAAACACATCTATTTAAGTTAGCCAAGTTCATCAAATCCTATGCTCGAAAGCGGAAGGCTTGCCTCCTTTGCAGTGGTTTTGCTTGTACCAAAGTGAGAAGTTTGTAAAATACGAAACCTGCAGTGCGATAACAATCCAGTATTGAGCCTAGGGAGGAGGCGTTACTGACCCGAAGCTAAACTAAGCGCCAGGAGTATGAGGCTCTCATACTTAAAAAGAGGTTCATGTAATATTCCCATATCTCGGAACATAACGGGATGATTCTCTCTGGCTAGCGGACATTACTCTGTTATCCTAGTCATCTAAAACTCAAACGTACCACAAGCGATAATCTATTGGAGTGTGGCTACACCAAGCTATGAATATCCAGCAGTGGTGCACACACGTGTGGTGCCGGCTACGAATAGCACCACCCCATCTCATCCCGTGGGTGTCGTAAAAGGCGACTATGTGATTTACCACAGGATACGCAGCAGCATTCTTCGAGTACATTAACAACTCAGCTGCGATATCCAATCGTTGACGGCACGGTTGGTGCAGTGGCTAATACAGTCTGCTGCTGCGATCCGGGTCGTGGGTTTAATTCCCGCACGGAGCAAATATTTGTATGATCTGCAGGTGGTTGTTCCCAGAGCGGGATCGGGAGAAGGTCGATCCCGCTCGAAGAAGAAGGAGACAGCGCCGGGGTAACAACCGCCCTGGCGCCTAATTCCGATACGCCTGAAAACCCCTGCCGTTGCTATAAGGTGGGGGACCTCTGGGTTCGCGGGTGCGTAGATTGGGGAATCTGCGTGCCCACACCAAGCGACCCAAGAGAAGACGGTAGTACGCATGTGGTCACGCGCTGCCGTGGGACGCTTTGGGGGATCCTTTACAATCCCCTGGGGGGGTGACCGCTTTACAGTCACCCTCCCCGAGATGTGCCAATAGGCGTGGCACCAGTGGGCGGCTCTAGTGTGATCATACGAGGACCTGGAGCCTCCCTTAGGTGCCGATGATGACCGCTCCAGTGGTTTTAGCCGGTAGGAGTCCGGCATACCCCTTCGTCCTTCCCCGGGGCGAAGGAAGTTCATGAAGAATTTCCACTAGGCACCAATAACAAAAAATAAAAAAAGGTGGTTGTTCCGGGTCTGGGTGTATTGTATGTGGAATTCATGTCTGTAAACGTACCCACGACACAGGAGAAATCCTAGTTATTTTAAAGAAAATATAAAAAACACTTTTAAACGGATTATATCGCGTATATTATAGATTTTTGTTTTTCCTGACGTTTCGAATGCTTTGCAGCATTCGTGGTCGCAGGATCCTGCTATATATCTATAATATACGCGATATAATCCGTTTAAAAGTGTTTTATTATGAGTAATAATCGCGAAAACCTAAGACATTACTAAATATAAAAAAGATAAGATTATGACAAAACCTCGCAACGAGCACACAACCCACCCTGGCTGGTTATTGTGGCGATCTTTGGCGGAGGCAACTGAAATGCAAATGAAATGACGAAAACATGATGATGATGATGTGGTGAGCAGCGAGAACCAACGGTTACAGCATACGCTTGTTTTGTAAGTACTGTTCTTTCGTAGGTTAAAGGTTAGAAGTTAGTGAAGCTTAAAGCTATAAATAGTGCATTTGAATAGGCGTGTTGCGACGTACACGTAGCAGTCACTTCCTGTGTTTACATGTTTGTTACGAAACCACACTTTCTCGCACATCCCTCTTACTCACTTTAGTTTTGAGTGCTTTATTTCGTGAACAGCTTCATAGTGTAGACATTGCACGCTGATGTGTTATCAACCATGACTGGAACAGCACTGATCGTTTCAGCCGAATGAAGTCCACTGTTGGACACAAGCCTACCCCAAAGATCGCCACAACGACCAGTCTGTCGTGTCCTCATTGGGCGTTTACCATAATCGCCACACTTGGCAGGCAGGTTGGCGATCCCAGTTGAGTTGTTAATGTACCTCATGATGCTGCTGCCCATCCCCCAGCTAGACCAATAGTCGCCGTTTATGACACCCAAGGAATAGTCGCCACCATATACATCTCCACTTTATATTTACTACAATAATAAAAATATAAAAGACATTTATGTAAACTTTAACATGAACACATTCAATTTTGGATTGTTTAATCGATACTCTAAATTATATATAAATAATCCACTTTCTTTTAAATTAAACGGCAGGTGAAACCGCGGGTCCTAGCTAGTTTATTATAAAAATACTAAACCGTAGTTTTGTACTAACAAGCGGGCCTTTGTAGTCACATAAACGAATTATTACTATTATTCCTTTATGGTCATTAATAACATATTAATTACATTTGAAATATTAAAGTATATATAAAGTAATGAAAAGCAATATATATACATATTTACAAATACAAAAAATAGAGACAACCGGCAATGGGCAGTGTCCAAACTACCGGTGGTTAGGGCTTCAGAGAAAGAAACCTACCCACTATGCGTGCCGTGTCGAGGAGAACAGCCTTCTGTAGCAGGCCCTTGATCCAGCCACCTACCGAGAGCCTCTTCAGATGTTGATCGAGGCTCTCGGCAATAAGGCCATTGGCTGCCACAACTATCGGGACGATGATTGCAGAGTCCACATCCCACAATCTACAATCTCGTGTGCCAAGTCAAGATACTTAATTTGTTTGTCTTCCTCGGCTTTCGCGAGATTCTCGTCATGTTGGCATCAACAACATCGTGCGGCGCTCTGATCGATCAGAATCATCACAATGTCAGGCTTATTGGCCACAATAGTCCTATCAGGGATGATAGATCGATTATTATTATTATACCATAAGATAAAGTAAAATAATTTCTTGAATTAGTTATGTAATAACCGGGATTTGTTATTCAAACTAATATAATGTTTATGGTTGACCGTAAACTGTGCTACCTGTTCCGATCGCTGGCTACCGGCCGATAATCACAAGGTTAACCGCATATTAACAAAGTATTTCTCCCACAGGTGAACTTTGGCGACGTGTCGATCCCGCGGGATATGGAGTACCCGCGGCCTGCGAAGGTGGCTGCCCTGCGGGGGGTACACGCGGTCTCCTCTGACCCCATCGTGGTGGTGGACGCGCAGACGCTGCTGGTGCCGAACTTCTCTTACGACGGGGAGGCGCCCGGTAAGTACTCTTTCCTTTTTGTATAAAACTGGGTCGGCCTGCAGATAGGCCACATAAATATAAGATCCGTGTTGGGATCGAACTTGCGAACGCAGCGCAGTCTTCGCTGAGTAACTACGCCAATCGAACTGACGAAGCATGTATACATCATTACAACTCAGGCCAATGCTGGGCATAGACCATGAGTCCAAAGGTGACGAGTTCCCAAAGTCTACAATGCAATACTGCGCAGCCCTGGCCGGAGGCCTGGGGGCAGTTTTATGGTTATTTCGAATATAACCCACGATATACCGCATGCGGGCGATGCTAAAGTTTTCGTTAATGGGATGTCTTGAGCTTCTCCTCGGTTACATTATTTGGGAGACTGGGGGCGACGCGTATGTTATAAACGTTGCTTTCTGCTCTCCCCGCTACTCAAAATATAAAGTCAAGCTCACTGTGTCTATCGACGAAGTCAGCCTGTACCAGTGGCGCGGCAGCAGCCATTGCCGTTGATGAAAGACTATTGTTATTGCTGTTGTGGAAAGCGTATTGTAGAATGTTTCGACAATATTATTGCTTCATTGAACTAAACATGCGCCGAAACTGGAAGATTCGTTTTACACATCATCATTTCGGCCGAATGAAATCCACTGCTGGACACAGGCCTCCCCCAAAGTACACCACAACGACCGATATGGGTGTGTTGTGGGCTCGTTGGGAGGTTTTGCCATAATCGCCACGCTTGGCAGGCGGGTTGGCGATCGCAGTTGAGTTGTTAATGTACTCGAAGGACGCTGCTGCCCATCCTCCGATTAATCCCTTTGTCGACTTTTACGACACCCACGGGAGGAGATGGGGTGGTGGTATTCTGAGCCGGCACCACACGGCCGGCCGTTTTACACATTTAACTGTTTTTTGGCATTATATGTAAGAAAGAAAGAAAAGTATTTTATTTGCACTAAAAAGACACATACCCACGACAACAACAATATGATTAAAAAATAAATTAAAAAGTCTTGTTGGGAAGATATGCGCCATATCCGTGCAAAATGGTTGTCGCTCAGCATACTGCTGTGGAGAGGCATCCCCACAGCGCTGATGTTCAGCCTGCGTCGACAGTGACGTCACTCGGTGCAGTCAATCCAATATAAAACAAGACGTGTGTATAACATGAAGATCATCATTTCGGCCGAATGAAGTCCACTGCTGGACACAGGCCTGAACATGAAGATACTCAAGAATAATATATGTGTTTAAATAATATAATAGTGTATCGTGTATATAAAATAAAAAAAGCAATATGAAAACAACACTTAAAATTAAATAAAAATACAAAAATATGTATAATGTAAATTATTAGCAACATTAGGTCGCATAACATACGTATTTGTATTTGTAAAAGGTCACTTTTGATTAGTGTTATGTCCAGATATATGCGATCAAAACATCACAATATATCTAAATAACATCCATTATTTTCTCCAAACGTGTACGCCCATTAAATATCTAACATCACGCAATCGCGAATGTGTCACACAACATAAATAATAACGCACTTGAATCCTAAAATGAATTAAAAAAACGACAATTAAACGCCCCAGTGATGTAGTCGCGCCGCGCCAAGTCTCTCCCGACGCGCGACCACGCGACTCCGCGCAATAAATCTTTCAGCCGAACGTATAAATCGTGCGCCGATTATCAGCATATCGCCATTTAATTACCTCTTACATATGCATGAGCAGCGCGGCGCCGGAGGGAGCCGGAGGGAGCCGGAGGTCGCCCGTGCCGCCGCCGCTTGACAGCAATTAGGACGGCTCCCCGGCTTTCATGTTTTTAATATAAATTTTATTTTAACTAAATGAGTCGTCCACTTCTACGTTTTATTTAACGTTGTAAATGTTTAAAGTTATTTATTTAACCGGCAGACTTGGAAAATTTGTTAAAAGGGAATTCTAATTGTGATAGTCTTGATAGATTGCAGGTACGAATAATCGTGGGGTTACGCATTTAACGATAACATAACTAAACATACTTTACGTATAATCTAAATTAGAATACTTAGTTGAGATACTACAGAATACGAAGAAGTTTCTATGTGGTGTGATCATGAAGTAATGAAAATGGCCCGCGAGACGTATGTAAGAATATAAGCGACTCCGGCCCGCGTCTCGACGGACATTATTTTTTAGTATTGTGTAGGCTTGCGTTTATCACTATTTCACCTGATGCGGGTGACGAGAGTGCACGATCGCCTAGAAGCAACGTGATCAATCGTGGCTTGCGGATTTCCAAGTCACTGTCCGGAGTCTGTCTCCGGCAAGGAGTGCCGCTCCTTAGCTGTACGCTTAATCTTTGCAAACTGCTTCATGTGTATAGCTAGAATATGACTACAAAATGGTGGCTCATTGCCGTACGTCTGGTGGTCCGATCACATCCCGTGCTCGGAGAAATAAAAGTGTGTAATTCCAACGCACACACCATGGATGATCCGCGTCGCGTCACACCGTGGGTCAATAAGTTGGACTGCTGGTACTATCAATTGTCACAGGAAGGTGCAGCGGACTTTGCACTAATTACGCTGAAGAGGAGAAATGACTTGAGGCTGAACAAATGATTCACTTACCAACACAATTGCGCTCCATTTAGTTCTTCTCCAGGGCTGTAGTTGTAATGGTTAACCAACAAATAGGAGTATTTAAATAATATATTACGCAACACGCTTATCAGAGCCAACATTTTGGGTCAAAAGAACGGCCACTCTCCGCCACGAGGGCTGAGCGCTCATAATGACAGTGACGGGTCGCTCTTATATATGTATCTAGGGCTGCGCGGCAGTCTAACATCTTAACAATCGCGATGCGCATCACTCGGCACCGACAGTACAGCCTGCCAGTATCGTGACATAATATGGGCGTCGCTTATTACAGTAATATAGCCGTGTGATTCAAAGAATAGGGAATGACTATGGTCCATGGATCTGTGGATCATCATTTCGGCCGAATGGAATCCACCGTTGGACACAGGCCTCCCCCAAAGATCACCACAACGACCGATAGGGGCATGTTGTGTACTCATTGGGGAGTCTTGCCACAATCGCCATGCTTGGCAGATGGGTTAGCGATCGCAGTTGAGTTGTTCATGTACTCGAAGGACGCTGCTGCTCATCCCCCACCTAATCCCTTAGTCGACTTTTACGACACCCACGAGAGGAAATAGGGTGATGGTATTCTGAGCCGGCACCACACTGCATTATATAGGGTATCACGTAAATAGTGACGTTTGCTTAAAGGAGATAATCAAGAGAACTGGGAAACGCGATATTAAAACAAAATGTCCTTACTTAACATTTTTGGCGCTCCGTATCCTGATTGTAATATCGTCATTACAATGGGACTTTTCCTGCTGGTGCCATTAGAAGGTATTACATGGTCGCAAAGCCGCACTTTGTCAGTGTGTCGCGACATTAACGTGGTATATGTCCCCGTCGGCGTGTTTATGAGGCCATCACGTAATAAGGGACGCGGCGGATTGACGCGCCCGTCTGCACGGGACGCGGAACGACGCTCGTCACGTGACCTGCACGATGGGCACAGGTTGCTTACAGTTAGTCAAGTGATCTGAATAGAATGGATTGCGTGTTGCGTGTGGTATTTCACTACGAAAAGACTGTCCCTCTCCACTCATGGGTGTCATAAAAAGCGACTAAACGCTACGCGTGGTGATTATGGAAATGGGGATATATGGGGGACGGTCTCTGTGAACGCTCATTGTAAGGATATTTACTTTTTATTTATTAATTTATTTATTCCAACAAAAGACATCCACATATCATCATAAAGAAATACAAATTAAAATGGGTCCTGTAACGATGTACTTCTTCAGTGATAGGAGGCCACAGCATCCAAAAAACATCAACTAAGCTAAAACACAACTAACTTGAGTTACGTTTACGGGCTTATGTGTGTGTATAGCATATTGGTGGCACGGATGGCAGTGAGTTGATACAGTTGGTTCGATTCTCGCACGGTACAAATATTTGTATAATCTGCAGGTAGTTGTTCCGGGTCTGGGTGTAATGTGTGTGGAATTTGAGTTTGTAAACATACTCAACACGACACAGGAGACATGAGAGTGCGGGGCGAAGTTTAAAAAAAACTTACAGATTTCCTTTTAGGAAGTTTCTTCAGTTTCATAATTTTTTTGATTTTGACTTCTGCTGTAGATATTTATTAGAACATATTAATGTATCCTTGCAGCCTTGTATGGGATGGATGACACTTACACAAATGTAAACACTTTAATTGCATAGTAATAATTTTACTATGTAATTAAAATGACGCAGTGATTCCGAAGTGTGTGTTGGAATTCTACAGCAGAAGTATTTATCATCATCATCATATCAACCGAAGAACGTCCACTGCAGACCAGAGGCCTCCCCCACAGATATCCACAACTGTGTCGTCATTTTGGGGAGACCTTACGAGTACTCAACACGCTTGGTAGAGGGTTGCGTTGGTGGCCAAAGTATAAATGACACTAAAACTATTTTATCATCATATTGGCCAGAAGATGTCATCTGCTGAACTAAAACCTCTCCTATAGACTCCACAATGACCGGTTTCACTAAGTGAGTTGTAAATCGCAGTATGGCTACTGTTGCACAGAAGGGACGCTGCTGCCCATCCCTCTGGTTTAGTCCCTTACTCGCCTTTAACGATATCCACGGAGTCTGGAGCGGTGCTATATTCTTACACCAGATGTCACACGGAATAAAAACTGCTTGTATATTATCAATATCTGCATCTTAGATCTGTCTACTGTAGTTGAGGCGTCTCTTTGCTAATACCAGACTTGGATCCTGCGCTAATCGTATCTCCATGCACTAATACGACATGATTATAATTAAGTATAGAATCCATACTCGTGAACGGTTCTGCTTGCGGTGACAGGTCGTCCTGCTGACGGCGTTTTGTCTATAATATAGTTCTTAATAATCATGTTTCCCTGGGTCCTAGTTAAACTTGCATGACATCAGTTGTCCAAGAATATGATAATAGTATGTTATTTCACATGTAAGCGGACACGCCTCTTGACTTTCTCTATATATTGGAGGTTGAATTCAATTGAAAAGGTTGCATACATATTTTTTTTACATTAATGTTTGTAAGTATATTTCATTATATTAGTTCCATTGCGTAAACCATTATATAGATACATAGACACATAGACAGGTACATAGTTTTTTTTTTAAATAAAAACGTCCCACACTATGATTTCTCCTGTGTCGTGGTGGGTGCGTTTTACAGACATGAATTCCACATACAATACACCCAAACCTGGAACAACTACCCGCAGATCATACAAATATTGGTTCCGTGTGGGAATCGAACCCACGACCCGGAGCGCAGCAGCCGACTGTATCAGCCGCTGCACCAACCGTGCCGCCCATAGTACATAGATACATATATACTTCTTATAAATAGTTATTATACTCTTTGATATATACACAGATACATAGATACACCAGTGCTAGCACACACGAGTATTAGACGGCAGTCGTTAAGCCAAGTTACAATTAACGAAAGGAAGAAGAGCTCAAATATTACGTTGACCATTTTGTATCGCCTCATTCATCTCACTCACTCATCGCCTCATGTAGGTCGTAAACTCGATGTCTGTCCGTGAGGTGCTGGGTTCAATCGAAAACCTAGTTTTCAAATTGCTAATTGGGGGTCTTGCCATAATCGCCACGCTTGGCAGACGGGTTGGCGATCGCAGTTGAGTTGTTAATGTACTCGAAGGATGCTGCTGCCCATCCTCCGGTTTATCCCTTAGTCGACTTTTACGACATCCACGGGATGAAATGGGGTGGTGGCATTCTGAGCCGGCACCACACGGCAACATCGAACATACGTCGAGAATAATACACGTAAACTTTGCTAAAGTGTGAAAATAATATCTCAGTAACATTCTTTCACCAAAAGGAGCGACCCCTTCAGTGTAAGGAAAAGATCAGATACGAGCAGGTAATCCTCACCCCCCCTCGCATAAGTGTCTCCATCCGCCACTCGGAAGCAATATCTCACTATGAAGGATATCTGTCGTGTGGGGAGGAGTGACGTCATACCCGCACATTAACGCACCTGAGACATAGATTGCTGCTCCGGTACGGGACTCTACACGCTGGTTGCTGAGCACACACACACACGGAACGTATCTAAACGGAAGAAAGGGGAATTATTGCTACTTTCAAAAAATTAGTGAATATATTATTCACCTTTTTGGAACCTTGTATGGCAGGGAGGCGAATATTTGTATGGTATATGCCATTCCCATAAACGAAGTTTGTTTCTGTGGAGTGTTAAACAAAATGATTCGCAGGGTTGTTAGCGTGTACGTAGACTCTGATTATGTTATGGCTAGCATTCATAACGATTCATTGCCTTGTGGTACCGGCTAAGAATACCACCACGTCATCTCATCCTGTGGGTGTCGTTAAATGCGACTATGGGAGCGAGGATAGGTGCTGCCTATGCGTCCTTCGAGTACATTTGTAACTCAACTGCGATCACCAACCCGTCTGCCAAGCGTGGCGATTATGGTAAAACCTCCCAATGAGCACACGACACAAACACATACCGATTTTTATAGAAAATCTTTGGGGAGGCTTCTGTCTAGCAGTGGGCGTTTTTCGGCTGAAATGATAACCAAAATCTAGCGCAGCCTCCGCCAAAGATCACCACAGCGACCGGTCTGGGTTTGTGTTGTGTGCTCTGGGGGCTTTTATCATAATCACCGCGCTTGGCAGTTGGATGAGCGATCGCAATAGCGTTGTAATACATATACGTGAAGGATGCTGCTGCCCATCCTCCTTTCCGCGTTGTATGCCACCCACTACATGAAACAAGGTGTCTGGTTACGCGGCCAAATAGGGTGGAATTTGGTAAAATACTTAAATCATAACATAATTTTCTTAATATTTGTAAATTAATATCATATCCTCATGTACGTTACCCACTGTGTGTCAAATTTTAATAAGGTTTTTAAACCTAAAGTACCTATGACGGCAATATTTTTACACAAACACTCAACTCTCCTACCTCAGAATTAGAACAATAATAATCTAACATTGTATTTAAATACAATTCATCGTAGCACTACAACAATCGTCAAATCCCCTGACAACCACTACACACAGGGCGTGAAGAGGGGGTAAGGGGGCAGGGGGTTAGAAATCAAAGCTTCAACTGTGACGAGTTCCGTGACCGAGATAATGGTAACGTTAATTATTTTGATGCTGTGTCGTAGCTCTGGGGATTGTACAAATATTGTATAACAAATATAACTTGTAATAAGTGCTTTGTTGATCAGTTTATAATATCGCGTTGCCATCGGAAAAGTAGAAATGAAAATACATTACCGTAGACAGAACGCGAATGGACTACAAACTTCATGCAGGCCGACTCTTAGAAAAGTTTAATAGTAACGTGGATACACCTCTCATGCAGTATTTCTGTTAACCTTACCAATTAAGACATTAGCTTGTGATAGAAGTGGTGTTACGTTGTGGGTGTTCCAACCCAAAGTAAACACATATTTGAAAAAAAAAAGAGGGATACCAAACAAGAAAAGGGTGCGGTCGTATGCACGTCACTATTAGAATTTTCTACTCTCTAAGGCCAGTAGGCGCAGCTGTACTCTTCTGGCTCCATTCCCGAGGTTAGCAGTGGGTGCGGCAATTATCACCGCGTGGCGGCAATGAACATGGAGATGGTGACCCGAGGTGGTGATGGTGACCCTAGGTGGTAGTAGGAAAGCACCGGCCGGTACTTGGTGGCCAGTACTAAGTTGATGCGGTGTCCCGGTCCTTCGCACGCTGTAATTGATGTCCAGCGTGTCACTAAAAGCTTCCCCTGTGTCCCATCTGACTGTGACCACCAGGATCGCGTTATTAGTGCAAAGTTCGGGTGGAGTTTACTCAGCACGACTCTCAATGGCACTCGTGGGTTGCAGCTGAAAATCAGCGTTAGGCAGTGGTACTTCATACTGCCACCATCATGTTGAGCTAATGGCACATTCGGCACTTTTTTAATAAATAAAAATTGTTTGCCTGTACAATTGTTTGTACCAATAAATACTTTTCTTTCTTTCTAATTCCATGGGTGTCAAAAAAGCGACTATGGGATTGAATGATGGGTAGCTGAGTCTAAGATGAGCCTAAGATATATTATATAACCTATATTTAATTATCGACCTGATCGATATATTTATGTAGACACGTTGTTTGTTATAATAAAACACTTTTAAACGGATTCTATCGCGTATATTTTGATTTTTGATTTTCCTGACGTTTCGAATACTTTGCAGCATTCGTGGTCGCAGGATGACTAAGGTGACAGGCGTCGTTACAGATTTTAAAAAGTTATTTTATTTTATCTACCGTACAATTTTAATCAAAAAATTAGTTTCGCTGCACGCAGTAATCACTCACAGTGTCTTGATGTTTCTTAGTGCGGTATCATGTTTGGGACTTTATTATTTTAATAACTGGATTCCAAACTGGTGGTACCTGCCAACCATCTTCTCTATTAAAATTAGGATGTTTTTTAATTTCAATAGCCTCACGAAACATTCTTGGTACATATCGGTTCTCTTTCGCCAGTACTTGAGATTGATCAAAACGAAGATAATGGTTAGGTTTGCCTAAGGCACACTGCAGACTTTGTGGAGCGTCTATGCTTGACGTCAGCTATATGTTCTTTTATTCGGGTGGCTATGCTACGCTTTGTTTGCCCTATGTATGATAAACCACAATCACAGTCAATCTTGTAGACCCCTGCATCTTGTAAGGGTATGTGACATTTCACTGGTTTGAGAAGTGGGCTGATCTTCTTGTGCGGCTTGAAATAGGTTTTTATAGAAGCACGCTTTAAGATATGACCAATTCTGTCCGTGACTCCCTTAATAAATGGTAAAACAGCGGGCCGTCGATCAACCGTGGTGGGTTTCGGGCGGCTTCTGCGACGGGGATATGGAGTTTTCAAATTGTTATTTTGAAGAACTTGCTTCACATGGTTAAGCTCCCCTGCCAGGTGGTCGGCGTCGCAGATGCCGTGTGCTCTCTGTAACAAAGATTTGGCCACAGTAGCTAACTGACAAGGATGGTGGTGAGATTCACCGTTAAGGTACCTGTTTGTATGGGTAGGCTTTCTATACACAGTGTGGCTAACAGAATGATCAGGATTATGGATGAGAAGTATGTCAAGAAAGGCCAAGCAATTGTTATCCTCCAATTCCATAGTAAATTGAATTTTACAATGTATTGAATTTAGGTGTTTTAGGAATGCAGAGACCCTATTGTGAGGCAAGATGGTAAATGTGTCATCTACGTACCGTTTGAAAATCTTTGGTTTAGCCGGGGCTGTCATCAGTGCTCTCTCCTCAAAGTCCTCCATGAAAATATCGGCGACTACAGGAGAGACCGGTGAACCCATGGCTACACCGTCAGTTTGTAGGTAAAACTCATTGTCCCACAACAGGTAGCCGTTGGTAAGGCAGTGCTCAAGTAACTCTGCATATTGAAGAGGCATGTCATTCTCACTTAACCGTTTCTTAACAACATCCAGGCAGTCCTTTACTGGTAAATTGGTAAATAAGGACTGCACATCAAAACTGACCATCACTTCGCTTTTAGCCAGTTCAAGGTCTTTTATTTTATTAATGCTGCAAAGTATTCGAAACGTCAGGAAAATCAAAAATCAAAATATACGCGATAGAATCCGTTTAAAAGTGTTTTATTATAATGTGTAATAATTGCGAAAATCTAAGACATTACTACGTTGTTTGTTGTTTTAGATGCGAAGTTCTGGGTGGGCCGCGGTGACAAGCCGTCCCCGCAGGGCATCCGCATCCCCGACGAGAATGGCAAGGAGGCCCCGCTGCGCAAGTACGACAAGAAGACCGTCGTTCTCACGCTGCCCGGGGTAACTACTCTATCTGCATAGTTTTAAAGTCCGTCTGAGTAAATGTGAAATAATTAAAACATAATTGACGACCATTGAACGTATTTAAATAGGTAGGTGGTCTAACATATACTCTAGTGTGATCATACGAGGACCTGGCGCCCCCCTTAGGTGCCGAATATGACCGCTCCAGTGGTTTTAGCCGGTAAGAGTCCGGCATGCTCCTTAATCCTACGAGCGGAAGATGTGGAAATTCCACAGGGTCCAATAAAAAAATAAAAATAAAATTGGTTCAACCTATACTAATTGAACATTTCAGAATGAATCACAAAAAAATGGACAGCGGGGGCACTATGCAGCTTAAGTGTCTTTCAATTTCCTAATAACTGGATGTCTTGCTAGGAGCTGACAGTGTTCGACATCGGGCACTTCGCAGTGTGGTGCGAGGCCTTCACGGTGAACTTCGGGCACGTGGCGCTGCCACGCGCCGCGCTCGCCAGCGTGCCGCCCAGCCTCAAGATGCTGGGTGTGTCGCCGCAGGTATGGCTACATAGCACCAACAGAAAATGAGACAATCTTATAGTCACCCAAATTTTCCTCCGCGCAAATCGTTGATTGAAAGATTTGATTTGAGGCACTATGTGTATCAGAACGCCATTTCTTTATTACTCATGTTCTTAGGATGTGGTTGAGACAATAAGCTATTAATCCGCGTCGTACAGCACGCATCTGCGGCGCTACCCTCACGCGGTGGTCACACGAGCTGCGCTGCGTTCCCTATTGTTTACTAAACCTTGTAGCATTTAAATTAGTTCTGCATCATCATCATTGTCTTTTTTATATTTATTAATTCAGCCTACCCCAGTTAGCCATTGGAAATAGGCCTCTTATTAAATTTACGTGAACTGAATGTCAGATATTGAAATACAAAGACGTACCTACGTTGCGGCACTGAGTACGAACGAGCGACTCTAGTGCTGAAATGAGATAAACATCTTTTTATCTTCAATCTTTTTATGGTATTTTTACCTTATATAAATTTTGTGAAAAGCTTTTATTTTGACATTACAAACAGACAATTACATTTTATTAATTGTATAGATTATAGTTATGCCGATCACATTTTATTGTAATAAGTTGTATGTTTTTTGTAACGTACATAATATTTTCATAAATATATTAACAAGGCACTCATTATGTTAATGTTTTTAAGCAGTTCTCTCAAGGAATCACGACTACTAAGGTTGTAAATGGTCTTGATAGCTCTCTTCTGCAATGTATAAATTAATTATAAATCGGCAGCTAAAGTAAAATGCCATAGGACATTATGCTATGAAAAGAGCTAAAGTAAACCAGTCTTGCAGCAGCTACTTCTGTAAGAAGTCTGATTTTTCTAACAGCATAAGCAGCCGAACTCAACCGTCCTGCTAGAGATGTAATATTTGAACCCCTTTGAAGTTTCGAATTAAGCGTGATTCCTAAGAAAATTGTTTGATCGACAAATCCAAGTGTCTTATCTATTATGGTATCACAATCCCTACTTAGCAAATTAAATTTGGCAAAGTAAACTTTATGCAGTTAATTTTCTGCCCGTTTAATACTCAAAAAACTAAGTAGATGGGAATTACCTAGATTCTTTTTTTGAAAATTAAGGTAGTAGATCGACCGACTGCAATAATCACGCTACGAAAGTTTATTTACATGATTCTGTGTAATTTCCGTCCCTATAGTCTATATTTACGTTACTTGCGCTAAAAGTAACACATATATTGGCAAAGGCCCGCCGCCGTCAGCCTGTGCACTGTAATCTGTGACATCATATTTTCGGCCAAATAAAGTCCACTGCTGGACACAGGCCTCCCCTAAAGATCACTACATCGACCGATATGGGTGTGTTCTGTGCTCAATGGCCCCCCCATTTTGTCATAATCACCACGCTTGGCAGGCGGGTTGGCGATCGCAATTGAGTGGTTAATGTACTCGAAGGACGCTGCTGCCCATCCTCCGGCTAATCCCATAGTCGCCTTTTACGACACCCAAGGGATGAGATGGGTTGGTGCTATTCGTAGCCACACAGTTTTCGTAGCCGGCACCGCGCACATGGTCAACCTACAATTTATTGGCTGTATTCATTATACCTCAATTCTAGATGAGGCTTATAAGTTTGTTTGTTACGCTTTCACGCGAAAATGACTTAACCGATCATCATGAAACTTTGTACACATATCCTTGGAGGTATTAGATTTATTAACATAGGAAACTTTTTATTGAATTTTTTTTACGCAAGATAAAAAAATGACTTATTTAATGGCTTCAATGCAAGCGAAGCCGCGGGTAAAAGCTAGTTTAATTAAATAAACCTTAGCCCTAAAGTTCACATGAATTACAAAGTTAGATTTTGCGCACGCTTTACTTCGTGGTGTTGTTTAAAGTACCCGTGGTGAGTTGATGAATTGTGTCATACTTGTTAGCAACAATACCACGTCCGCGTCGCGTCGCGCCAATAAACAGCTGTCTTCCGCCGTGAACCTCCACTCAATAAAGATTAACTGCAGCGCCGCGCTCCGCGACCACCGTACAGCTGATACGCAGTAAATTGTTTCCAGCAAAAAAGTACAATGAAAAGTAAAAACAATACAAGTATATGTTGATTTAAAATTTGTGTCCACCAACAATTATATAAAACTAAGTCAAACTAAGTGGAATTAAATACAATACTTATTTTAAATAGGCACTAGGTGCTAGGGTACACATAACTTCACCTGGAAAACGTCCACTGCTGGACATAAGCATCCCCAATAGACAACCGGCTACATACCGTATGTTTGGGGGAATGAGCCAGTACTCAATACGATTGGTTGACAAAAGGCGGGCTGGTGAGCCCAGAATGGCTGCTGTTTCACAGAAGGGCCTGCTGCCTATCCCTCGGGTTAGAGTCCCTTAGTTGCCTTTAACGATGATGTTATATTCTTAATCCAGACACTACATTAATAGTTACTCACTATAATTTAACTTTAAATACGGTTAAATTAACCAAGAAAGTAAGTTTCTAAACATATGCGATGAAGGAGAGCAATAAGTACACGAAAATATAAACATGCCTCAAACAAACTAATTATTGAAATTAAATTAGTAGATTGTTTTTTTAAATTTCAATATAATATATTACAGTCCTAAATATGCCACATGCCATCATCCATAACATTAGGTAAAAATAAAATACCTTCGAACTGTATGTAGCATTTAGTCTGCTACGTGTTTGCTACGATAATGCTACGACGTTGATTTTGGAATGTTTTATTATACGTTTATACACGAGTTCGGAACCACACAATAACATTTAATGTAGTTGTTATCATTATCAGCATAGGATATATCTTTAAAATAAGTTTTTCAAGTTATCTGTAGCCCTGCTCTATTTCGTTTGTATAGTGTATTCGGTACTCACGGCTACCCGCTCGCGCGCCCCGTTATGCTCGCCGTATTCAGCTAGCGACATGAAAACGATACGGGTGTCGCATCTCTACTGGAGTAGAGCAGTTACACATCAAAACCAAATTTAATTATCAAAAAAATTGACTGACTTCTAAGTCAGCCGCACACATAAGTACACAGCGCTTGTTCACATGATATTTTCTGTCGACATCTGAGAGGAATATTTCTCTATAAAGCGTTCTGAAACCACATGATACTTATGTGTGCAGAATAGAAGGTCGGTCGTCGTCTATACATAGTCCAGTATCTGTACAGTTTGTGATCTGTGACAGCGAGGACGTACTTGCTGAGCTCACGCTCCATTGTCCAACATGATTTATGGTCATAACTTACACCATGGCTTTGTCTTGAATTCTGACTCGCCCCTATTTTCTTTTGTTATGTGCCCACTAAGTACACCCATATATATTTTGTAGTACCTTTTTGAAGCGATATCAGTTCATCGGCGAAGGATAGAGGGCGTACGTTCAAAATCAAATCTACTAATTATGATGAACCCCTGGCACTAGCATGTTTTATTTTTCGTTTTACATAGAGCGTCTAAGGTGTTTTTCAAGAGGATAGGAAGCAAAGTGTGCTCATAACAACATAATTGGCATATCCAATTCTTCCGCCAGGAATAATGATTGTGACAGCATTCTATGTGGAAGACTTGGCTAGAAAGCCACAGGTAGAGATGGAATTCTCATTGAAAACATAAAGGCTTTAGGAGGATATGGCACCCGTATCTTTGACATCATCTGCGATAAGATTTAGCAGAGAGGAGCATGAACAGCAGAGTGGACTCATTCGGTTTTCAATTAGAATCAGAAACCAAAAAAGAAGGCAAATCTTAGTCGAAGCTAAGATTTGTAGCAACTACTGCCTTATTGGAGTAATATCCCACGCAAGTATAATCATGCTATTCTTAATAAGCGTCTAAATACCTATTTGTCTAGGGTTTATGCATCGGTACAAGCAGGATTTGTGAAGGGAAAGAGCATTCGAGAGCAACTTTTCATTGTTCGCCAGTTTATTCGGAAAACACGAAAATTCAGCAAGCTAATTTATTTTGATCACGTTGCGGGAAATAGGGACACTGAAGCAACATGAACACCTATGATGCCTCTATGAAGAAGAAATGGCTTCAGTAGATAGAAGACGTCTTGTCAAGCACTTCTCATCCCAGTGCAGGCGTCCGCTAAGTATGTATACCACTATTGTATTTTTAATGTTCACCGAGCTCATAATGTGGATCATAATGAAAGACTTGACAGATGGTGTTCCAGTTGGTGGCTATAAGATCACAAACCTGCGTTATACAGATGAGCCTACACCATTTGCTTGCCATATGAAAGAGCTACTTCTCAAAATGAAGCATATAAGCCTTAAATTCGGATTAAAGATTAATAACTGTAGCCGAAATTATTGATGTGGACCGTGCTAACAATAACTCGCTAGAAGTCACATTGCGATCTGCGAAGTGGTCCAGTAATACACATACCTTGGTACTTTATTCTCGAACAATAATAAAGTGAAACGACATATGGCTTTTACGAGAAATGCCATGGATGGGCTGAAGAAAATATGGAGGAACCGTAACATCCATAAGCCACAGAGATTTAACTTGTTCGAAATATTTCTATACGCTGCTTAAACGTGGGCGTTGCGAGAGATTGAGAAGAAGAATGTGGATGATCTAGAGATGTGGTGCTGGAGGAGAATGCTTGGGGTATCGTTGCCCGAGTTCCGTACCAATGTTTTCATATTCCAAGACTTCGGCATCAAGCAGCGTCTGTCAGCTATAGTCCAAAATCGCATCCTTAAATTCTTTAGGCATGTTTCAAGTCATGCAAGGTAAAGCAGTAGGCACCAGACCGTGCGTAAGGTCACCCATGCGATGGACTGACTGTATAAAATCTTGTGTGCGGGCCCCTTGGATGAATGTACCAGAATTTATTCTAACAGAGAAAGGTGATGATATACCCTGAGGCGAGTTACATCGGCCTCTAACACAGTACTGTTAGGGACCGATGTAACTCGACCACGACCGCTCCGTCAACAGTGAATGGACAAAAGAGAAGGCTGTTTCCGTTTCCAGCTCATATAAATAATACGCCAAATTGTGGCGGTCGTTGGTATGTCTATATCCAGCCCCCCGAGGGGGTGACCGCTTTACAGTCACCCTCTCAGGTATGTGCCTATAGGCGTGGTACCAGTGGGCGGCTCTAGTGTGATCATACGAGGACCTGGAGCCTCCCTTAGGTGCCGAAGATATACCGCCGCAGTGGTTTTAGCCGGGGCGAAGGAAGTTCATGAAGAATTTCCACTGGTCACCAATAAAAGAAAAGGTCTATATCCAGCTGTGGTGTACGAGCCGATACGATGAATAGTAATTTTCTTTGAAAACTCATTATGTTATTATTTTCAAACTGTCTTTCGATAGACAGCTTAATTTCTCGTGCCAATCGGTGAGTTTCCATATAATATATCTGGACTCGCCACACAATTACGAATATTGCAGTGAGAGCACATTGAACAGAAATCACAGTCTGTTTCTTAGAAATGTATTTTTCTCTCACGAGAAAGTTGTGTTGATACACATTCATTTTCTAAACGACAACGGTTGCATACAAGTGTTTGGGGCTGATCCGTATGTTTAGTAAGTAATCATATTGGATGGTAATTTGCAACTGAGCGGTCTCATGGTCAGTTGCACTCTCTGATTGGTGTACGATCGGTGAGGTTAAGCAATGCTTGTCGCGGTCACCCTGTGGATAGGCGAATGCATAGTGGTGTTTGAACTGAGCGTCTTCGTGCTTCAGAGAGCATGGCATGCTTCAGAGTCTTGGTTGTTGGCATTAGACATCATCGTTAAGCCGAGTTGGAGATCTTTGGGCGGCGTGAACAACTCTGAAAATAAAGAAGAAGATTGAGCCGTAGATAATTATACTTTCAATCCTACAAAAGATTTTGTATTCCAACAGGCCAAACTACAGGCACAGCTACATACAAAGAACACATTTTAGATATTAAATATAATCTCGGTAAATGAACCCGGGGATGATAAAGTGATAAATATGATTGAGTCGTGTTGCGGAGGGACGTCGCGCCTCCGCGTCATTAATTTGGATGAGGACACAGACTGCTCCGCGCTCATTCCGCGACGTTTGAGATGAAATTGTTAAAGTGTGTTATTATTATAAGTTAAGTTCATGTATATTTTACCATTTAAAATTTATAATTTCATCATCATCATCATTTCGGCCGAATGAAGTCCACTGCTGGACACAGGCCTCCCCCAAAGATGTCCACAACGACCGATATGGATGTGTTGTGGGCTCATTGGGGGGTTTTGCCATAATCGCCACGCTTGGCAGACGGGTTGGCGATCGCAGTTGAGTTGTTAATGTACTCGAAGGACGCTGCTGCCCATCCTCCGGCTAATCCCTTAGTCGACTTTTATGACACCCATGGGAGGAGATGGGGTGGTGGCATTCTGAGCCGGCACCACACGGCAATAAAATTTAATTTAATTTAATTAAAATAATTAATTTAATTATTTTATGTTCGAGAATCCGTGTGGTGTCCGGATTAAGAACATAGCACCACTCCATCTCCTCCCGTGGATATTGTAACAAGCTAAGGGACTCTTAACCAGAGGCATGGGTGTCTCTTCTGTGGAGCAGCAGCTATTCTCCGCTCACCAACCCAACTCCCAAGTGTGGTGAGTACTGGCCAATTCACCCCAAAATGACGACACGGCGCGGTCGCTTATGGGAGAGGCCTTTGTTCAGCAGTGGACGTCTTTTGGCTCATATGATGATGATGTTCGAGCAGACTGGTTCTCATTTCAGCCGAATGAAGTCCACTGCTGGACACAGGCCTCCCCCAAAGATCACCACAACGATCAATATGGGTGTGTTGTGGGCTCATTGGGGGGTTTTGCCATAATCGCCACGCTTGGCAGATGGGTTGGTGATCGCAGTTGAGTTGTTAATGTACTCGAAGGACACTGCTGCCCATCCTCCGGCTAATCCCTTAGTTGAGACTTTTACGACACCCACGGGAGGAAATGGGGTGGTGGTATTCTGAGCCGGCACCACACGGCAAACTGACAGACTGGTTGTGGAGGTATTATAGTATAATTCACGAGGTATTAAGTAGCCTGGCAGCAAGTATTTATGTTCAGAAATTAACCCTTTCGTCATCGCATCAACTAAGTCCGGTGATTAGCAACGCTTAGTTCGAGTGGTTTGCGGTGCAGACGATGTGAGTGCTTCCAAACTGAAATCATTTATTTATTTCGCAACAGTTCAAGTTTGATGGATGTAGTGCTGCTGGCGTTGCGACAGTACACCGCATCCGAGTGTTTACCGAAGTTATGAAAGACCTAATTCAATCCGTTTACGAAAGCGTATTCACTATTTACAAGCGGTACTCAAAATATTCATAAACATTTTACAGCACGAACGGTCTTAAACCTTAACTTGTGATGTATAGAGTTGCAAATTAGTTGCATGTGTGTATAATGTTTCGCCACAGAACAGATGGGTTGCAAAAATAACTGATAGTGAGATAAGATTGCGTAATGGATGCCGCTGATTTGGTAAACGGCCGGCGAGATCGGTTTCGTTCAGCGCTGAACGAATACAATTAGGTTTAGTCAGCTAACTGAGGTTAGTTATTGTCAATGACATTCGTAATTTTGGTGATTTAGGTTTCTGGCACTCATTGTGGGTGTGACAAAGCATATATGTTAAATATAATACAATATGGTTATGGTCTACTACAATATGGTTGAGCTAAGCGATGCTGATGCATGCGTCATGCTCGTGAACGGGTGCCGTCTGTTGGGACTGGTCAGCCGTTAACTGCCACGGCAAATAATTTATTATTATAATATTAATGTGGTATGTTACATCTTTACACATTGTCCTACATTTTTCTCGGTATATATATTACAATAATTTGTATCAATCAACATTGTAATCTCAATGATTTTAAAAGTGTATCCATGGAGTTTCTTGCCGGCTCTTCTCCACGAGATCAACTATTTGGAACCGTGCAACTTAGATTCTGACGTTTCATAAGTGCCAATATTTGGTTTATTTGAAATAAAAAACTTTGACTTTGATAACCGTCTCTTTTTTAAGTAAAATCGTTGAAGTATGGCCATACAAGGCTTGTAAATGTATGTGTAGAATGTTCCTGTGGTTGAACATAAATTCAAGATGCACGAAAGCTATTAAAATACATTGTTCATAAATTTAGCATGAGAGAGCCTGGCTCTAGTAGACTAGAGCTCGTAAATGGGCATGACCCGGGAAGGACCATCTAGTGTTCAAATTGTTAATGGCGGCGGTGATGGCTTAGGCTGATCGTACGTTCGTTCCTTCTATATAATAATAAAAATGTATCTCAAACAGTCTATAATATTGTCGAAGGTCACGTGCGCGTCGCATGTTCTGCCAAAAAATTGGAGCTCCATAAATCATGCGGGTGTTCTTGTAGCAGCGCGTCATAAATAAGTAAAAGCTGTTTGATTTAATTTTTGAACGGGCACAACGCCCGCGGGCTCGCGCCCGAGTCGCAGATGCGAACGAAGTCACAGGAAATTATACAACAAGAAATATTGCCCTATTCATTTTATATCAGACCCTGAATGGTCTAGTTTGTTAGTTTCGAGTTGCGAGCGGTGAGTCCTGGGTTCGTGAATGAACAGTGTTTTTCTGTTAAATAAATTCCAGTAGCAGCAAGGAGTTTGGAATTCGTCTCGTTAAATAATAGGCTATCGGGAAAATCCTGGGAAAGGCGAGGATATTTGGGAGATGTCTTAAATGTTTGGACAATCAGTGCAGATGTTTGTATCACGTCAAGCAGCAAATACAAACGTGTGCAAGCGAGAGCAAAGCAAGATATGGCGTGAGGCCTGAGAACACTTTTTATGCTTAGTATTTGATAACTGATATTGTGTATAATGATCATTTTCCACTTACCTTTATTACTTTATGTTTTTTATAGCTGTATTATTTAAATTGTGTATGTTGGCTTAATATCCATCCGTCACATAGAGTTAGCACTGAAAAACAGCGTTGTGTTGTGGCTAACGTTACAACACAGTATAAAGCGGAGTGTTGACCTCTTTGCCACATTTGAGACGTGCATCAGCAAACTGCAATTTGTTTAATATCATTTTTTATTTCATATATCAATCGTTCTGTTATGTACTTTTTTATTGCAAGTTTAGTGTAGATTCTAGTCTAATTAATTATGCGATGCGCGTTTTTTTGTGGTAGTAAATCGGTTTTCATTCTTTCTATTCATCCTGATAACGAGATTGTCGTCATTCGCGTTGTGGTAGCGCTACGCCCACCCACAATTGTAACGCTACAAGAGACGTCAGTTATGATGTCACTTATGCTCAGTAATTTCACTAGCTGCCGTTACCATCAAACCGGAAGGCATTGACGTCTAAAGTTTAAACACTACTGCTTGGCGGCAGAATAACTTTTTATTTATCCCCAGTGGAATTTCGTCATGAACTTACTCCGCCCGGGGAAGGGCAAAGGGACATACCAGACTCCTACCGGTAAAAACCACTGGTCATGTTCGGGAGCGGTCATCTTTGGCATTGAATGGGGGCTCCAGGTCCTCGTAAGATCACACTAGAGACTGCGGGGGTACCTACCTAGCCGGACCCTTATAATAGCAATAAGAGACCTATCATGAGTAAAATACGATTCTGTCACATGTGATTAAGTGTTATTTTTGTATAGGACCTGGTTCTTGCCTCGGCAGCTTACAGCAGTACAGCTCTACTTAATATTGTAGACGAGACGGCTTTACATTGTAAAACCAATAATGCCTTTTGTTTCAATTGTTTTTATGTAATGTGTTTGTTTCATTGTTCCGTTGTCTTGTTTCTCGTGCTCGGTACAGCGGAACATTACGTTAGTGAACGGCGAGCTTACACAAATTATCCGTACAACTGAACGCGCTGCTATGAGCTTATGTATTTTATAAAGTGGTTAATAATGACATTGTAAAGACAACTTTCTGTGTTATGTTGCTAAGAATAGCACCACCCCATTTTTTCCCGTGGGTGTCGTAAAAGGCGACTATGGGCATAGCTGGAGGATGGGCAGCAGCGTCCTTCGAGCAAATTTACGACTCAACTGCGATCGCTGTACTCATAGGGGGTTTTGCCATAATTGCATAGCTCGCTTAGCAAGCGGGTGGGCGATAGCAGTTAGTTGTTGATGTACTCGGACGATGCTGCTGCCTATCCTACAGATAGTCTCATAGTCGTGAGTCACGACACTCTCGTGATGAGATGGGTTGGTGCTAGTTGTAGCCGGACCTACATGTTAATCATAGTGCAGAAAACGAATCATTTGGCCATTTGAATAGTGATTGTATTCTTGTAGTCAGCGCACAGAAAGATGTTGCTTCCTATACTTTAGATATTACACGTCGAATACTTTCAATATTTCAAGTTTGCCATAAGAAAGAAAGAATTGTCGTTAATTAAAAATCATACTCAATTTGACCGTCAATGTGTATTATTACAACACTGCCCTAAAACGCCCATTCTTTATCACTTCCTAGTGCTTAACACCGAATAAAAATACCTTGAATCCATAAACCAAATACCGCTCTATGCCATTCAGAACGCTGTTTCGGGCAGCCAGTGGCTTGTATGTAAATTACATTAGATATTAGATAATAATCACACGTGCCGCGGGCAGCAATACAGACTTAATTAAACTACACAAATCATGACGGTAGCTACGTAACATGCATTATTGCGGCTAAGGTGAGCGATTGCGATGGAGTATTGAATAAATGGAGTGCCAATACCCATATTTTGTTCTGGAAGTTAACTTAAAATATCGACTATCCGCTCGTTGTGTGGCACATTTCGATTGGCGACATACGTCGGTTTGCACATAAAATTAGATAAAATATCGTTTATTCATAGCAGTCACGTCCTTTTTAATCCGTGTGGTGTCTGGATTAAGAATATAGCACCAGTCCCGTGGATGTCATAAAAGGCGACAAAGGGACTCTAAAACAGAGAGATGGCAGCAGCGTCCCTTCTGTGAAACAGTAGCCATGCTGTGCTCACCGGCCCTCCTGCCAAGTGTGGTGAGTACTGGCAGATTTCCCCTAAAATGACAACACAGTTATGGAAATCTATGGGGAGGCCTCTGTTCAGCGGTGTACGTCTTTTGGCTGATAAGATGAGTCACGTCGTTTATCTTTGGGTGTCTTAAAAAATGAGATAGTGTCGGGAGTATGGGAAGCATCATCTTTATGTTCGCTAACAACAAGTATACAATTACTAGTCTATTGGCTAAGTGATTGGCTTTCTGCGCTATGGAGTTCGGGTTCCATTCCCGCAGGGAACAAATATTTGTATGATCTACAGATAGTTTCTTTGAGTTTTGGGTGTTCGTTGTGAGATTTATGTCTGTATATTATAACTACGACATATGAAAAATCGTTGTTTCAACACAATAGAGTCGGCCCCCATAACGTCGACCCTTCGCATCCTTAGTATATACAGTATTTCTGTAGATCTCATGCGTTTCCGTGACTCACACATTAGCAATCCATTTGTTTAACAGTCCGTGTCATCTACCGCGCCGTCTGTAAGCTTGTGTCACAGTTACGATATCAACTCGTAGCATAACATTGCGTATTTATTTATGAGAGATGTAGTAGTCGCGGATATAATTTCATTGAAATAATGATATAAAAGTTAAGTTGTCGTAAAGTTTGTTTGACGCAACGCATTCATTATAATTTTATCGTCTTTCACTATGTCTTTTTTATTTATGAGTGAGAAGTTGGATGGCTATTTCTTTTTTATGGTTGTACCGAGTCTTGTGTTATATTTTTATTTTACATATGATGAAAACAGCTATATAACCCAGAGTTTAATAAGACACGAAAATAAGAGTAGGTTTACCTACACACACACACACACACACACACCGACACTCACGCAGCCCATAATAAATCCTTCACTGTTAAATATGGTCTTCGAATGATCAATTTAATGAGCGGTACTAGGTGATGTCGCTATCGCCTTTCGACATCCTGGCGGAGATGGATGCGTGGGTCTACGATCAGACACGCTCCCTCCACCAGAGCGGCGAAGACGCACCTCCAGCGGCGTTGGACAGGCTGCGGCGGCTAGCTCGGTGGCGCGCACTTGGAAAGTGGCGTCACCGCCTGCGGATGCAGTACGTGACCAAGAGCGTCGTGGAGGCCGTCCTGCCGCTCTATGGAGCCTGGCTCAGAAGGAGCTATGTTGGCAGAGCACGAATACTGGAATGCAGTGGTCCCCTTCTGTGAGAGCGTCATGCTCAGAAGGAGACCGCAGAGCGGGATCGGGAGAGGGCCGATCCCGCTCGAAGAAGGAGGAGACGGCACCGGGGTAACAACCGCCCTGGCGCCTAATTCCTACACGCCTGAAACCCCCTGCCGTTGCTGTGAGGCAGGGGAGGTCCCTGAGGAGGGGGGGTTCGCGGGTGCGTAGATTGGGGAATCTGCGTGCCCATACCGAGCGACCCAAGAGAAGACGGTAGCACGCATGTGGTCACGCGCTGCCGTGGGACACTTTGGGGGATCCTTTACAATCCCCCCGGGGGTGACGACTTTACAGTCACCCTCTCCGAGATGTGCCTATAGGCGTGGCACCAGTGGGTGGCTCTAGTGTGATCAAACGAGGACCTGGAGCCTCCCTTAGGTGCCGAAGATGACCGCCCCAGTGGTTTTAGCTGATAGGAGACCGGCATACCCCTTCGCCCTTCCCTGGGGCGAAGGAAGTTCATGAAGAATTTCCACTGGGCACCAATAAAAAAAAAAGTGATGTCGCTATAATCACCACGCTTGACGGGCGGGTTGGTGATTACAGTATGACGTTGTTATAGGATTCATATAAAACATAGGTTATCCTGGCATTAGCACCCATTAGTAATTGTGCATTGTGGCTGCATTAATATTTGACACCAGCTCACAACGAACTTAGGCCTCAGCCAAACAACAAAGTTGTAGGGATATAAATCATATTTGCGTTTGTATTGAATACTAGCTGGGACCCGCGGTTTCACCCGCGTTTAATTTAAAAGAAATTTAGAGTACTTCGACATAGACACGACATAGAATATATATGTTGGATTTCAAGGGTTTCATGGTTTTCGCGCGGAACTCTAATTATTTTTCTAAAATCAAAGTAGCCTAAGTTATTCCTTATAACGTCAGCTATCTGCCAGTGAAAGTCCCGTCAAAATCGATCCAGCCGTTTCGGAGATTACGCGGAATAAACAGACAGACAGACAAAAAAATTGATTTTTTGTTATAGGTACCGTATATACTTTCATATGCATTTAGTAAAAAGCTGTTATTTTGACATTACAAACAGACACTTCAATTTGATTTATTTGTATAGATAAAACGTGTATTTATTTAAACTTAAGAATTGTTTTTGTCGATGGAGCGAGCCACGGTGGCTTGTTTGTCGCCATCGTGTACTGTGAAAGCGTAGCTGTCAGTTTTCATGCCTGGTGGTGCATCACGCCTGCCCGTAGTTATTGTAATGCTACGCAGGACTAGAATTGTGTGGCAACACACTGCGCTGGTCAAATTACACAGTAGACATTATTTGTCTAGTATCTCATGGCTAATGACGTCACTAGCTAGTGCCCTTCTGGTCGGAAAACAGTAATGTCTAAATTTTAAACACTGCTTGGCGGTGAAGATCTGATACGAGGTGGTATCTTTTTTGCCAATCTCTTGCAATAACACCAGTAACAGAGTGCAATAATACTATTAACATTTTTGGAAATCAAAAGTATTAAATGACTAGAGATGCTCAGAGTGCCCACGCAGTAATAAATAATATCGCCGCACTGTAGTGCTTTAGTGTGTAGTCAAGCGACAGCCACGCCATACTAAGTAATGCAGGTCTTTTATTGGAACTCCGGCAAGCGACAGATATAGTAGTACAGCGAGGTCAATGATTACACGACTTAATAAATCAGTGAGATTAAAGTAGGGTTTCTGCTCGAGAAGTCTCGAGGCGATAATTCTCGTGTCTCGAGAAATAAAAAACGTCAAGAAATCAGAAACCCTAGATCAAGCAATCTATTTCTTGAAATGTGCAATCATCGATTCTTTTCAATATCGTAATAACGATGACGAGATTAAGGACAAGAAATTGTTAGGTGAAGTTATACAAAGTGAAAATAGAAATCCTTTAAGAGGCGGGTTAGACCATTAATGTGTTTTTCTTTCCAATAAATCATAAATAATAAATATAGCATAGCAATTTTTTTGCACTGTTAAGTTTATTATGCCTTTTGTAAATTATGCCATTATAAAAAAAAGTAGAATTCGAATTTTGATATATATGGTATTTTTTACAATTGCTATTAGTATAATTATATATTAGCGGAGCCGACGGTAAATTGTTTTGTGTAAAGAGAGGTACTACGTAAAAGCTATGAAAACAGACAGCGTAGTAAGAGGTACGCAGAGTCCGGCCGACCGACGCGACCCGTGGTGTGTCCTGCAATAGAGAACGTTACGACTCGTTATTGAGTTAGTGATGCTAATTGACTTACAAACAGACGTGACGAAACGTTCTTCAATTTTGACTGCCAGGCATTAGTCCACCAACACTAAAAGCTGTTGCATTATGCATGTGTCGTATTTTGTAAATAGCGTTACATCAGTAAATTATATGTGCAGGCTTAATATATTTTAGAATTTAAATAAAAAACACATCAATAACTTTGTAATTAATGCATAAATATCTAATTTCATTTGTAATTTATAATAGAGGAAATTTGTGCGTAACCGATTGATAAGCAACGGAATCGAGTACAAGTTCACAAATTGACGCGCTACGTCGTAGCGCCGTAGCACGCGGTTGGACGCGATCCAAGGGTTGTTACGGAATAAGGTCAGCATAACGGCTTCGACGCTGCTACGCTTCATGTGATCAACGTTTCTATTAAATGTTTGATCCCAAATTTCAACGGCTACTTAGGTGGTAAATATACGCGTTAAACACGATATATTATGTTGTTTAACTAAAGTCATATATTGGCCTATTCTATGATTAGAAAAACTGAGCTTTGAATTTAATAGTTTACATATTTTAAACGAAATAAGTTGGAGTCGTTGCTGAAACAAAATACTAAACTCGATCGTTGGGTGAATGAAATGAAGCCTTAACACGATACTCCAAAATAGAATTGGAAAGAGCCTTAGTTAATACAATTAAACGAGTTAGATACTTTTTATTACATTGCACATGACAAAACCAACCAAGAATAGCTTCAACTTGACAAGTATAAATAAAGCCAAAAAATATAGCATTGCCTTTACTCTTGAAATCAGGTCGCGACATGCTTCCTCCCCTTAACTTCCATTACCGTTCTTTGCCCATTCGTAACATTAAATATTGCAGATGTGCTATAAAACTCGAAGATTTCAATGCATACTTAATTTTAGCGCTGGATGTGTTCCAAGCTCTGCTGCGTCCGTGCTGTTAGCTGGTCGTTAGTAGTCTATCTTCAAGCTTTCATTCTTATACTTTTATATTATTAACAAAGGTTTAAAGTGACTTCCATACATGGATATGTTAGTATAAGAACACAACTATGGGCGAACGACGGTTGGTGCAGTGGCTAAGAGATTCGCTTTCTGCGCTAGGTATCACTGGTTCGATCCCCGCACGGAATAAATGCTTGTATAATCTACAGACAATGGTTTCTGGTCTGGGTGTTTGTGGATGAGTTTATGCCTATGAACTGCATGACACAAGAAAAATGCTAGTGTGTTTTTTTTGAAATAATAAGGATTTTGTTATCGTACGTCAGTATATTGTTCTAATTTAAGAAATACACCACTACTAGCGCCGATGGCTGATTCAATTAAGGTGAACATTCTTTATCTCTGTATATAATAAGCGTAGACTACATTTGAAACGCAGTTTCAAAATAAGTGTTTGGCACTAGCGATGGGAAATTGTTAAAAAGTAATCGAACTATTCTATTGTCCATTTATTCGATTGCAATCGAATAACAAGCGGTGTTATTTGGATATTTATTCATTTGTCTGACTACGACTGATTTCTAGACGTCATATTGAAACGCATTAACTAACGCGAAATTTATTTTCATTCAATATTTTGCAATGACGAATAAATCGACAATCGGATACGGGATTGTACAAATTATTGGCGATTTACTTGGTTGATTTTTCAGTAACGCCTTTTACTATTTGGCAGCTTAACCCAATAATAAGGAGAGATTTTCAGTACTACTATTGTACTTTATGATGAGAAGCGTAATTTACACGCACTCAGCCTACTATCGTCCACTGCTGAAGATGGGCCTCCCAATGATCACTAAGTTTAAAGATTATAGTCATTTCAATCAAATAAAGTCCACTGTTAAATATAGGTTTCCTCCAAAGAACGCCACAACGACCAATCTGGGTTTGTGTTGTGTGCTGATTGGGGAGATTTTGCCATAATCACTACGCTTGGCAGACGAGTTGGCGATCGTAGTTTAGTTATTATTAATGTACTCAAAGGATGCTGCTGCCCATCCTCCGACTAACTCGTCTTTTTACGACACCCACAGGATGAGATGGGGTGGTATTCTTAGCTATGGTGCCGACTATACGGTAGTTTTTTATTCATTCGTAATTATGCATTTTAAAGTGCCATCGCACGATGTTTTTTTGTTTGTAATTGTTGAAGTGACTTTGATTTTTAGGCCATAATAATATTAGCATCTATTTACTCACTCATTCTATGACACAACATCGGAAGCCTTAACATTTAATATGGACGTGCACTTTACATAACACTTAAAGTTCACAACAGTTGGTATTAAAACTTCATATCGGTCTGTACTGTCATATAACAGAAAGATATAGAAGGTTCTCTGCATATTATTGTACATCTATGGCTGTTGCAGTCTACTGCTAGATTCCAACAAAGTAAGGCAAATAAAAAGAGAATAACTTCCAATAAGCTTCTAAACACAACATGAAGTTTCCTGAGTTACCAGCGAAGTGATCGTATAGAGATGGCCGTTCAATAACTGCAGAATGTTTTCGCATTTCATTCACCATAGTCACCACGCTGGGCAACAAGATGACCCCAGGATAGGAGCCAGTTGTCTTCGCTGATAAGGTGCTGCTTATAATATTTATTTATTCAGGTCTTCCCACAGCTCGTGCATACAATATAATATTTAATTAATATATATATGGTAACAGGCCTACACACTAGCCAATTACGGGATAACCAACATTTGCCATAATGAGAACATAGATAATATAACTAAAAATAACAGAAGGGTGAGGCAGCTTAAGCTTGAGATTAAAATTATTGAGTAGGTATTGCATGTTTAACAATTCTAGACTAAAGGCTCAAGAAAGTATAAAATCAAGTTAGAGTTCTATAGTATTTTTATGGAATTCAGGATTTTGGATCTAAATGAATTTATCGAATCGTGGTGTATGTCGGCATCTGGTACTGACATCACGAATGAATTCATTTCTCTACACATTCTGTTAAGCGGTGAATTTAGTCCTATATTAGTTTTACAAGACTGAACATGGTATGGTTTGGTTAAAGGATATCTGGGTAATTTAAAAGGTACATATAATGGAATACGTGTAACGAGTTCATCACTGTCAAATCTATTATTGATTAATTTGTAAAGGAACATTAGGTCTTGTAATCGCCGACGTTCTCGTAGATAGATCATGTTGAAGCAATCAATACGTTGGTCATATGGACTTCTGGGAGATATTTTATTTGTACTATACGCGAGGTGTTTAGTGAAAGCTCTCTGTATACTTTCAACCCTTTGCGAGTGAGCCGCATAATGTGGACTCCACACTATGCTGGCAAATTCTAAGTTACTACGAACCAGTGTGTTATATAATATAATTTTAGTCCGCGCCAACTTGAATTTTTTCTTATCCTAGCATTTGTGCAGATTTTTTTGATAATATTGTCAATATGACTATTGAAGTTAACTTTACTATCTATGATAACACCAAGATCTCGCACCTCATTAACTTTATTTAGTAGGGTGCCATTAATGTTATATGAACACACGTGAGTTTGCTTTTTTCTTGTAAATCGTGTTTGACAACATTTTTGCACGTTTAGTTTCATACGGTTTTGTGTGCACCAGAGCTCAATCCTATCGAAATCTTGTTGGATCAGGGTGGTATCATTATCTGAGGTGATAGTTTTGTAAATTTTGAGATCATCAGCAAACATTAAATATTTACAATTTTGAATCCGACTTGTAATGTCATTGATAAAAAGGGAAAAAGAACTGGAGCAAGATGCGAACCTTGTGGAACTCCTGAGACTGCATAATATGGGAAGGATTCATACCCGTTAACTGCAATAATTTGAGATCTACGAGACAAGTAAGACGAGAACCAGTTAAATAGTGAGCCATGTACTCCGTTGTAATCTAGCTTCGATAACAGTATAGAATGATCAACTTTGTCAAAAGCGCTGCTAAAATCTGTATACACCGTATCAACCTCCAACCTATTGTCAAGATCTAGCGTCACATCAGATACATACTGTACAAGATTAGTATGGTGAAATAATTTAATCTATATGGCGAGTGATGATTGGACAAACGAGAGATTCAATAATTTTGGGAAAGCATGATAAAATGGAAATCGGTCGATAGTTTTCAACATTTGCGGGATCCCCTTTTTTATAGACAGGTGTGATCCTAGCATTTTTCCAGACTTCCGGAAATATTCCTTCATTGAGAGAAGAATTAAAAATTATTTGTAATGGTAAACAGAGGACATGACTACAACGTTTAATAAATGAAGGCGCTATTGTTCTGGTCCAGGGCACTTAGTGAAGTCTAGCTGTTTAATATCGAATCTAAGACTTTGGGCTACCAAGTTTAATTACTGTCCCGCCATCAATCTGTTGTCAGAGCTTTCTTGGAGAGAGCTAATTATGTTGCCGTTTGTAGAACTTGGATGGTATGCAGTTAACCCCCTAATACTTGTACGTGTTTCATAGACACTGGTGCGACGTATACGTTAGTCGCGCATTGCTTAGTGTGGACCTTCTGCAACTGTGTTTTTGGTACCGGTGCGTTCACTGCTCACGTCCGAGGACGCGCTGCGTCGCGCAGCTTTGGAAAGTAAAGCGCTGGGGTCAACGTCCGCGCCCACGGCTACCTCTGACCGCTTATGTGTTGCATGTTATGTAAATATATTTGCACGTTTAATATTATGTACATCAATAACTACTTTTGTTATTGTTTGAGCAATAGCAGCTCATGCGCAAAAAATATTTAAATGTCCAGTAATTTGGTAAAAGTTGTAGCAATATAATTGTATACATAATCTACTGTAGTATATTAATATCTTTTAATTAAGTCTTAGTGTGGTGAAATACGTAGACCAGCATAGTAGCATAGGTACAAATGAGATTACTAAACATGAAAAAGGGTGTAAAAGAGATTGCATGGTAAGAAAGAAAACTTCTATATTAAAACTTGGGAAGATAGTAAAAAGTTCACATCAATAGCTAATTGTAGTAAATATCGGACAATATTCACTTTCGCCTCATTATTATATCGTACGATTAACTCAATCTTATTTACTTATTTAGATTCTGTTACCGAGATCTTTTATAAAAAATACCTTCTTGAAACTAAATCAAATTTGAACCTTACTTTAGTCCATCGACATGGATGGCATATTATACGACGGAGTCAAGTTTTTCCTATACATACTCCATGCTATATCATAAAAGTTTGCTCGTTGGTAGGGAATACGTGAGAAGGATGACGGCCGTTGCGCTCTCTGGATGTCCGCAATAACGCCTTTGCGTATTACTTCAGCAACTACTACGTGACATTGAGTAAGGAAAGGATTCGAACAGCGCTTTGAAAATGTAGGAATGTTCTCCGCCCAATCATAAAGTGTACGCACTTAGTGCCACAGCGGTCTCCCAGTGCCGATGACTGTCGGTCGCTCCCGTCCCATGTCCCGCTCCCACGGTTGCTGAGCGCAGCTTTCCTGTTGCAGAGCCGCAACATTGCGCTGGCAGGCAGCACGGCTACCGTTAGCACGCCGGCCGCGCCGGGCCGGGCCCGCCCGCGGCGGCCCATCGCCCGCCTGGACGCCACCACGTACCGGCCGCCGGCGCGCCTGCGGCCCGGCGCCGCCGTGCTGGCCGCGCTGCCCGACGCGCCCGCCGAGCGCCCGCCCCTGCACCGCCGCGCGGACTCGTACAGCCCACCCTCCCAGCAACTCGTTTCGATACAGAGCTCGAAGGAACTCGCTTACAAAGACGATGGCTCCACTGAGCAGCAAGACTATCAGCAACAACAACAAGAACAACTGCAGCAGCAACAGGAGCAACAAAACTTGCAACAGCAACAGGGATCACAACAGCAGCAACAACAGCTGCAGCAACGGCGACATCACTTGCAGCAGCACCAGGAATTGCAACATCAAGCGTTTCCACAACAACAACAAGAATACCATAAACTATTACAGCAACAACAATTACTTCAGCAGCGTCAGCAGCACATTGAACAACAGCAGAAACTGTTAAATGATCAAATTTACTACAATCAACAGCAACAATCTGAGCAACCACAAACGTTCTATCGGCAACAAGAAACTGACCAGCAGAATTACTACAACCAACCACAGAGCGAGGAGCGAGCATATCAGCAGCAACTGTACGAGCAACAGAGGCGAGCGTACGGGCAACAACTGAACTCCCAACTACACCAACAACAACAAAGTGAAGAGCCGTACCAATACCATCTGCTGCCGTACTCGCAGGCAGGACGCGCGTGATCCTTCGATGACCTTGACCTAGATATGCCGCGGCCACTCCCACGCCGCTTGTGCAACGATGCGTCCGCTGCAGCGCCACACTTGCGCAACACTCGCGGGGCTTTCCGATGACATCGCTCATTATCCAACACCTTTCACACATCGAGCCTTGGATACGAAACTCGCTTCTTCATTTATAACTTCCGAATCGAGATCACGGCCACGTCATCCTTCTGTCTAACCACCTGAAGTCGGTCACAACGTTACTTGAGTAGGGCAAAATATAGACTAGTCAAAAGGTTTTCTCATTCATGTTGGCTTATCCGAATATAGGTACTTGAGTTTTATTTTGGTATCACTCTTATGCATCCAATGTCTCGCGTATGTTATCCTACTCGAGCGGGTTTCGTCTTACGACGTTTCATCGCGTTAGGAGGTATATAATATTAACATGATTGGGCAATTAGTGAGCGCCCTTCTCGGCTCCTCTCACTTCATGCAGAGGTAACCTTGATGCGCTCCCGGGACGCAACATCCTCTACGTTCGTGACTTGCAAATCGTACGACCTTCTTGTTGTGTTGTCATCTTTGAGTTCTAGTGTACAAAACGTAACATATTGCTCGCATGTGCTGTGCTTGCAGATTCATGTGAATATAACAGCACAATACCGCTTGTTTAGTGAATTTACCCAAATTTATTTACACCGCTTTAGAAAATATTCAATTATATTTGTGTAAAAGACTTTTTGGCTTCAAAATTGCATTGTGTAATGATACACAATGGTAAATAATGGCGTATTGTTGAAATTGTTCTCAAAGTGCATACAATTAGTTTTCTCACAGTTTGCATTTGTGTGGCGTGCAGCGTGCAGTGTTGTCTAATACTCCCACGATTAGGGCGGCGTGTGCTTTACGCGATCGTCTGTCTTAGCGCGGTAACATTTGAGCTAATATGAATGAAATTTTATATTGATATATGTGTTATTATAGGCAATATAAAGTAGCTTGCGTTGAATATACTAGTAAATTAACTATTACATGTGACTATCAGTCCATTGCACAATATTGCTTGTACCTTCAGAGAGATTATTAGGCAAGCAATTTGACGGAAAGCATTAGATAACTGATAATTATGCAAGTTTAGTTCTTGTACTACAAGTAAATATCATAATTTTAACATAATATCGGGTCTATTCGCGCACAGATTAATATCAAAATAATATTTTGACTAACCTCAAAGTTTCGATCAAGTTGCACTGACCGTGGTCACGAGGAGACTGATGAGTCTTCAATACGCGAAAGTTTAAGAATTACTATAAATAAATAAGCGATATTACCGTGTGTTTGGAATATTAGTAGTACTTTCAACACTGTTGCCTTGTTATAAGATCTAGAAAAAAAAAACTGTACACTGAATAAATCTTGCAAATAATTTAGGATCAACTAACTTTATTGAACACTAATATAATATACGAAACTATGTTCCCCGTGTCTTCAGAATAGCCTCATTAGTGAGTCGTCGAGTGTGCGCTGCAACGGATCGTATCGCAGTCGGAGCCAGTAGTTATCATTAGTTTTAGTTTAAACTTATTTAGTGCCACCACGTGCTGCCCACGTTAAGTGAGAGATTGCTCTACGCGCTCACGAATTGATTTAGAAATTAACATCATTCGACACAAACGTGTAGCAGGCTTGGTTTATTTATTAGGAGACAAATGAACAACTCTCTTCTACGTTCTTTATTTAAATCACAGTTGTGACTTTTTCTAATCGGTTTTATGAGCGCGTAAAATAAAAGCTCGACTTATTTTGTAAGTATGTAAAAACTTATATGTGATGTAATGTAATGTAATGATTATTGTATAAGTTAGAGTCACAGTGATGGGACCTCTCATCGATTGACCTTTTTATTATCTTCGCACACTTTAAAGATGTTTTACAGCCGTAACAAACGTTTGAAAAACTTTCATATTGATGTTGTTACAACCAAATGTGCATAATTTAAACAATTTAAAAGTAACAGAGTATCAATTTGGAATTACATATCCCTTATCTGTTTCTGTTTTAACTTACAAGAAAATAAAACATTGTTTCCAAAAATTATACTTCTGATCGTAAGCTCAAAAATGTTTAAGCTACAGTGAAAACCTGTTTTAGTTAGAACGCATTTTCTCTCAACTATTTTGTACTGAATGCCTACGCACAACTAGAATTTACTGCTAGAATACCATGAATTACAGCTAAAGCCGTTTTAACTAAATAAAATGAGATTGCACCATTCAATCGACTCGGACTCGGTCAGGTTAGATGGCTACGCTACGGCTACGCTAGATCTTCCGTCTTGGACTTCGTGGTCATTTTTTAATCCTTAAATCACTTGCATGCCTTCATTTTGTTTAGTTAAAACAAGTTTTAACTGACATAAATTTTTGACTAGAAGTAAATTCTTGTTGAAACGAAGTTTAGTATAATCTAGTTTTAACTAGAGTAAACGCGCTCTAACTACAAATCGGTTTTTAATGTACCATATACAATTATGGAAATTAAATATGAAATATTTTACGAACCATGCATTCGTATTTGTTCGCAGATACTACATATACATTTTTTTAGGATTTCAATAACTCCATTGTTTAAAATAGTTTTTTGTGTACATATTGTTCTTCATGACTGTACTCGTATCAACGTGTAAATACTTTCTCGCAGAACAGTTCATTCCTAGCTGTGATGTAATGAACAATAACTCGTTATGGTCGTTTAGTGGCTATGACCATGTCTTATAGGCACACATTTTTGTACATTTTATATTTTTGTGCAAGTCAAACATGTATTAAAAGTTTGCCAAACTATAATACTGTTCTTTACTTCTTCCTTTGACTAATAATCGGTGCGTAATCATTTTTTTAAACACAAAGAAGATAATGCGGGCGGCATGTGACCAGTGCTTGTGGCAGCCTATGGGAGGCTTTTGTTCAGCAGTGGACGTCTTTCGGCTGATTTGATGATGATACATATACTTTATATTAAATCAAAGAATAACAAAGGCGTTACTTACAATAGGTTGGTCTGTCATTGCTACATACATGAATTTGTCATTGCAATATGATATTTATTACAACGTTATACACAACTCACAATAGTTGCCGTTTATTTGATGATGTCGTGTGCAGCCAGTCCTTTGTTCAAACAAAGCTTGACGAATGCTCACGACATCGTCCAGTCTCTAAAAATTAGCACATGATTGTGTATTCAAATGTGAATACGTAATAAATCGTAGGCATTTGACACGCCCAGAAATACAACACCACTGCATCTGCATACAGCCACTGCAGCGGAGTCTCCCTGCAATATGGTTGAGCTAAGCGATGCTGATGCATGTGTCATGCTCGTTTAAGAAGTTTAGACTCTCCTACATTATCTTCACATTATAGCCTTAATTTTGAGAAACTATGTACTCATAAAAAGAGTAAGCGTGAAGTTTCTTGCCCGTTCTTCTCCATTGGAAATCAACATCTTGGAATGCAACAACTAAAATCTTGACTATTGATGAGTAACCGGTTACGGTACGGTTTATATAGCATACACTGGTAAAGTTAACTCACCGATTAAAATAATAGTACTTATAGTACAGAGACCGAGTTGCTGCTTAGAAAACTCAAAAAGAAATGTGTAGGTGTACTAATACAGCTGGTTTAGTAAGTTGACATACATTATAAACAAGTTGTGCATTTACATGCTATTTGTAAATAGGCCATAGAAGAAGAAGAGAAATAAATAATTATTTATATTGGGCAGCAAACAACATGTATATATTAAATACATATGATAACATAATTTCAGCTGAAAAAACGTCAACTACTGGACAGAAGCCTCCCCCAAAGATTGCCACAACGACCGGCGTGGGTTTGTGTTTGTTTGTACTCGACGGATGCTGTCGGATCCTTCGGTTAATCTCATAGTCGCCTATCACGCACCCACGGGATGAGATGTAGTGACGATATTCTTAGCCTACCTAATACATATAAAAGTATCACATAGACACGTTACACGACATTTACATAAATAGGTTACATTACATCTATACAAATAAATAAAATTGAAGTGTCTGTTTGTAATGTCAAAATAACAGTTTTTTACTAAATGCATATGAAAGTATATACGGGACATATAACAAAAAACAAATTTTTATATTTTTTGTCTGTCTGTCTGTCTGTCTGTTTGTTCCGGGTAATCTCCGAAACGGCTGGACCGATTTTGACGGGACTTTCACTGGCAGATAGCTGATGTTATAAGGAATAACTTAGGCTACTTTAATTTAAGAAAAATAATTAGGGTTCCGCACAAAAAAATAAAATCCCTTGAAATCCAATATATATATATATATTCTATGTCAAGGGTCTATGTTGAAGTACTCTAAATTCCTTTTAAATTAAACGTGGGTGAAACCGCGGGTCCCAGCTAGTTAGTTATAATGATTGTTGTCCAACAAAAGTCTTTCATTCATCTATATGCTACAAAATAGCAAGGCGGTATTACAGCGCTGGTTTTTAATGAGGAATGAAATGGTAATCTATATATATATAAATTAATGTTTGTGTGTATGTCCTTTATAGAATCGTAAACTATGCATTTGATCATGTCATGATCTTCATTCAGCAAAGTGTTGTGCATGAGCCCACAAAGGATTCTGAGTTGGTACGACCAACATTTGACAGATGGCGCTACTATCATTCCAATGAATTTCATTTCTATATCATCATCATTTTTCATTTCGACCGAATTAAATCCACTGCTGGACACAGGCCTCCCCCAAATATCAAATATCACCACAACGGCCGATATGGTGTGTTGTGTGCTCATTGGGGGGTCTTGCCATAATCGCCACGCTTGGCAGACGGTTTGGCGATCGCAGTTGAGTTGTTAATGTACTCGAAGGACGCTGCTGCCCATCCTCCGGTTTATCCCTTAGTCGACTTTTACGACACCCACGGGATGAAATGGGGTGGTGGCATTCTGAGCCGGCACCACACGGCAATATATATAAAATTAAACGGCGGGTGAAACGGCTGGTCCCAGCTAGTTATATATAATAATACAAAATGGACAGCACCTATATATAAGCTTACCGTTCACCGCTTCCTAGTGTTTAAGCTGGGGAGTAGAAACGGCGCAACAAACTCCCAACACGTTAGAGTCCCTCCAGAGACCCGCTGACACATTTGTTTATGAGGTCCATGGTGAGCAGAGCGCGGGGCGTGGTACGCGTGCGTCGAGTGTCGCACTGCGTACGGACGCGAAGGACGTCCAGTCTCCATGGGGTCGCGGACGCCCCCTCCAGCGAGATCATATCTCTTATGATTCGTTTGTTTAGGAACCATCGTCAGCCAATGTTAGAGTCCAGGAAAGCGTTTTCAATGGAGGATAAATTTGTGTGGTAGGTTTTATTTTAAACTAGCTGGGACCTGCGGTTTCACCCGAGTTTATTATTTTTATAATTTAAAAGAAATTTAGAGTACTTCGACATAGACACTTGACATAGAATATATGTATTGGATTTCAAGGGTTTTATTTTTTTGCGCGGAACCCTAATTATTTTTCTAAAATAAAAGTAGCTTAAGTTATTCCTTATAACATCAGCTATCTGCCAGTGACAATCCCGTGAAAATCGGTCCAGCCGTTTCGGAGATTACCCGGAACAGACAGACAGACAAAAAATTAAAAATAGTTTTTTTGTTATATGTACCGTATATACTTTCATATGCATTTAGTAAAAAGCTGTTATTTTGGCATTACAAACAGACACTTCAATTTTATTTATTTGTATAGATTAGTACTAGTACCATTTGCGTCAGAATGATGCACGTGGTCGGATCACACTCTATGGGAATTATTATGAGAGTTAAATCCAGTCGCACCCACTGATCGGTAAACGATCGGCGAGGTTAAGCAACGCTTGTCGTCGTCAGTCCATGGATGGGTTACCGCATCGTAGTATTTAAACTGATCTCCGTGTTTCGGGGGGCACGTAAACTCATCGGTCCCGGTTGTTGTCATTAAAAGGCAGTCGTTAAGCCGAGTCGAGGCCTTCGGGCGTCTTGAAGAACTGTGACACAAGGTTAGGCTCGAACCACTCGAAAGAAGATGATGAGATTTAGTCTAAATGGTTACAATTAGGAAGAATTTTCTGCAAATAATACATTTAATAAACGCGTTAGAAAATAACATTTTACATAATCGTACGTAGACATTCCTACAGAAGATATAGGCGGCGGCAATTCATTAAACTATTATACTGTAACTACGGACAAGTAGTTACAGTATAATAGTTTAATGAATTCCAACAGAGCCGTCCGCTGACCCGAAGTTATAGAAACGATAGTTGAATGCCAACCAGACACTTATTTGGCCAGCTTTATTGGCTCGATCTCAAATATAAGAGATCGAGACATCGTGTGTAGCTCTTTTGATGTTTAAGTTAACGTATGAAGTTGTTTTACTGTTTAAGAAAGAAGAAAGAAAAAAGTTTATTCTTAAACGCACACAGTCGTCCAGAAATTATAATTATTAATACAAACTTTAGAGGACGGAACAACACTCGTGACACACCACGCCAAGTGACATCTTATGGAGAGAAAGAGAATTTCGTATTTGGGATCGCCTTATACATGTGGGATGACGTTGTATGTCACCAGTGAGTCACCAGGATTTTGAAGGTTAACTGTGTGACGCAAGAAAAGGCCGCTATCTCAGCTATAAGCTGCAACAAAACAATTTTGCAGCGCTGGTCTTCCGATAGAGCCCAAAGTGAAGCCACGCACAGCTACATATGACAAAATTATACAGATAAATGATTTATGTATACAATAACATTCACATACTAATAGAAATTCGCATTGAAAGCATAAGATGATTTATAGAATTTATAATTAATATTAAACATTTATAATAATTGAAATTCAATAACAGAACATAATGATTAAACTATAATAATATTTATAATCGATTACAAATATTTAGTCGATTTGTGCAACCCTCGCGCCCACCTCTACTTATTGTCTATTACAAAAGGAAGTGTTAATAAGCGCGGGGTTCACATTTGAAAACCACAGATTAAAGAGCTATTATGTGAAAATCTTCTGAAACAAATAATGGCTGCCTTGCCTGAAAGCTATTTTGTCGTGAAAGAGGGAAGGAGGAAATGGGGTGGTGGTATTCTGAGCCAGCACCACACGGCTATATATCTATTTAGTTTACCTAATATAGTTAAACTAAAAGTACTACATATAAAATAGCTCAGTTACTTATAACTAAAGAGTTTAGTAGTCACCACAGTAGCTATACATTTAGTAACGAGTAGCATACATTTATGTAACCTATTACTAAGCATTTTTGTGTTGTCAGTGCATATTAGTGGCTCCATCTCGCTCAAATGACAGAATCGATTTAACTGAAATTTAGCAGAGAGGTAGGTTACGTCCTCGAATGGGACATCGGACTTTTTGCGTTATCATATTCCCTTAAGGGTTTTCATTAGTTTCTTCGCAGACGTACTCGTGGCTAGCAGATAGTTTGTGATAAAACACTGTCTGATTGTTGAAAGGTAATTTGCTTGAATTAAGGCCCACTTTATGAACTGCACGCGCGCTATTGCAGTTGCAAGGCATATTTTAATTGAATTTCTAATGCAACTGCCGGGCGGTTTCTCAATAAAGCGATTGTAGAAGCTACTGTCCTGTCACTTGAATTAATTCAGCATCATCATCATATCGGCCAAAGGACGTCCATTGCGAAATAAAGGCCTCCTCATACATTTCCACAATAAACGCTTCAGGCCACCCGCATTCAGTGACTCCCAGTGACTTTCGCCAGATCGTCTGTCCATCTAAGACCTGGAGGTAGTGCCACGCTGCGCCTTTCAGTGCGCGGTCTTCACTCGAGAACCATTTTGCCCCAACGGCCATCCGTTCTAGGAGCAATGTGGCCCACCCCAATGAGCTTGGGAATGAGAATAGGAATTCCCACTTCAGCTTAATAATCCTTTCAGCTATGTCGGCAACTTTAGTTCTACTATGGGTCTACTCATTTCTGATTCGATCTCGTAGAGAAATACCGAGAATAGTTCTCTTCATAGCTCGCTGAGTAACCTTGCAAGAAGTAAGAGAAAGATAGCAATTAGTAGTAAGAATTAAATACTCCTGATAATTTCCTTTGTTAAATCAGTTTCTGTAGCAACAAGATTGCCACTCACAGCGTCTTTACATTAGTAAAGACTGATGAATGCAACTACAAAGCTATCACGAATAACTATATGGAAGTCGCGCAACTTTTCAGCCTCGACCGGTAGTCGCAATTATGTAGAGCCAATATAAAATCAAGAAGTGCGACTGGTCGCCTACCCATTCGTCGATAACGTAGACGTTTTTAAGTTTTTTTTTTAAATCTTCTATTCTTATTTACTTAATCATTATTTCGGTTGAATGAAGTCCACTGCTGGACACAGGTCTCCCCCAAAGTACACCACAACGACCGATCTGGGTATGTTGTGGGCTCATTGGGGGTTTTGCCATAATCGCCACGCTTGGCAGACGGGTTGGCGATCGCAGTTGAGTTGTTAATGTACTCGAAGGACGCTGCTGCCCATCCTCCGGCTAATCACTTAGTCGACTTTTACGACACCCACGGGAGGAGATGGGGTGGTGGTATTCAGAGCCGGCACCACAGTTCCGATTGCCTTCTCATTTACTTATTGGAAATTATTATCTACTTTTTAGTTCGGCTATCTACAAAAGCGTGCGTTTTAGTTTTTAAACTATGGTTTATTTAAACTGTGCCCCCACTATATGTTTCTCGTGCCGTTAAAACGATCCAATTACAAAGCATACTTGCAAATTTATAGTAAAAGTCCAAGGATAAGTTTTATTCGACCTTGAATTTACAGCAACTATCTGAAAGTCAATGATCATCTATGCTGCTAGAATGACGGCTACATATGTTGTGTAAACACGACCCTCTTTAAAAAGACTCTTAACTTTATTAAGACACTTGTATCGGTATGGTATAATTAATTTTTCGAGACAGCTCAAATAAATCTCATTACCTCTCACCACACCGTACTACTGTGCTTCCCGAACGAATAAAATATCAACTGCAGAAGGTTTTCTGACAACAATGTAAGAGAAAGAATATCGCTAAAGTGTGTGTAATGTGCAATTGCTGAACCATCAACTCTGTTTGGTTTTAATACAACAAGCAAGCAAAGCAACAAGCCGTGTGGTGCCGGCTCCGAATACCACCATCCCATTTCCTCCCGTGGGTGTTGTAAAAGTCGACTAAGGGATTAGCCGGAGGATGGGCAGCAGCGTCCTTCGAGTACATTAACAACGCAACTGCGATCGCCAACCCGTCTGCCAAGCGGGGCGATTATGGCAAAACCCCCTAATGAGCCCACAACACACCCATATCGATCGTTGTGGTGATCTTTGGGGGAGGCCTGTGTCCAGCAGTGGACTTCATTTGGCCGAAATGATGAAAATGATGATGAATACAACAAGAGTTCATGCTGTTGCTGTATTTTGGTTTGGATAGTGTCCTCGATATCACTCCTCTGGTACCGTTGGAGCTATCGCTAGCCAAGGCTTTTGGCAGCAATGTGGGCAGCGTGCAAGGTACACATACAATTATTACACCTCGGCCTTGCTTACACCGTAGCGACCATTACGCGAATTCTCAATGGAACGATTTCATGAGTGGACCTTCTTAACCCTTCTTTTAGTTTGTCTGTGTCCCGACAAGCCACGCGCGTCATCCGGTTAGTAGACAAGTCGCCAACGAACAAATGTACCGGAAAATTATGTGACGCCGACACGGTGACCTCGACCTGCCGGCGACCTGGGATGATCCGGATCAATGTTTCTGCGAAATTATCATCTGGTTAGGACGCAGACTACCATGCCATTTTCTTTTTTTACAAAAAGTTTCAAACACAGTTTTTTTTATTGTGCCAGTTTCTTAGTACAGATTGTCTAGAAAACTCGCCAGCTTTCAATATTTTAGACCAAAAGACAAGTTTGTTGTGGTTGTGCGTCGAATGTTCAAAAACATGAATACAAACAGATATTCGTGATTGTGATATTAGTCTTCATGTCGTTTGTTCACCCAAAATCTGGTGGCTTTTAAAAGTCTGTATAATCGTAGCTATAATAATAAAATTGTATGGTTACATTTGCATATGTATATATTAGTGCCGTGTGGTGCCAGCTACGAAAAGCAACAACTCATCTCCTCCCGTGGGTGTCGTAAAAGGCGACTATGGGATTAGCTGGAGAATGGGCAGCAGCGTCCTTCGAATACATTAACAACTCATTTGCAAGCGCCTGCCAAGCGTGGCGATTATGGCAAAAGGCTCCAAAGTACATAACGCACCGAGACCGGTCATTGTGGCGATCTTTGGAAGAGGCCTGTGTCCAGCAGTGGACTTTATGTGGCCGAAATGATGATGAGGATGAAATTCGTTCTTATGTATTTATTTATTTATATGTTAATTTATGTGTATAAAAGTAGACATGTTTGTATGTTCATATTTCTATGAGATAATATAGCTTTCGTAGATGTTAGTCTTGTGAGGACGCTATTGCTGCCTTTGCAGACATTGGCTTAAAGGTACTTGATATAAAGACTAAATGTCTAGGTATATACTTAGACTTATGTAAGGCATTTGATATTGTCTCTGTCCCTACCCCAATATCTAAATAAGAGAGGATGGGAGAGAGGCGTTCCAAAATTGCAATATTTGAGAGCCTGCCTCTCTGATTGGACACAGTGTTTCAAAATTGGATCACATGTTAGTGACGAACATATGTTGTCTTTTGGAGTTTCTCAAGGATCAACTTTAGGACCTGTCTTATTTTTGATCTATATTAACAGTCTATGTAATTTATATCCATCCCATATTGTACACATACGCCGATTATACGGCTCTACTAGTAAATGGTGAAGAGCGAGCGGAATCAACGCCTATATTCCGTGCTCAATAAAATCTTCCTCATCAAATCGGCCATACAATGTCCACTGCTGAACAAAGGCCTCCCCCATAGATTTCCACAACTGTGTCATCATAATGGGGGGAATTTGCCAGTACTCACCATGCTTGGCAGGTGAGTTGGTGAGCGCAGAATGGCTACTGTTCCACAGAAGGGACGGGTGTCCTGTAGAAAGTCATAGAACCAAATTGGCAGAATATTTTCCACTACTTGGTAGTCACTTATATAATGCCGTAAACAAGAAATGTAATATTTATAGTATAAGTTAAAAAGAATGTGAGTGAATGGCTCACGACTCTTACTTATGGGGATACAGAAAAGTTACTAGAAAAAGTATTCTAATAGTAATAATTTACTTATTCATATACGCGTTAGTTTCATCACGCTACACACACACTTTACTCTCCTATTTCATTGTAGTGTCTATTTTTTTTAATAAAAACAAATCCAAGTGCGATAAATTGCTGCCAAAAATCATCCGTCACCAAAGGTCATTGAGAGACTATTCCGTGATTAAATTGTTCATACTTTCTCTTCGGCAATTAGTTTCCGTTGCATAAAGTTAATCTCCGTGAGAATGCTGCCGAGAAGCGTCATGGCTGTCCATAACAATAGTTGATTGTAATTCTACCCAGGACTAGTCTTGCGTAGCACTAAACAGCGCTCATCACCTCGAGACATTCATTATTTAGCCTCTTATGTTCAGTAATTTAACTAGCTACAGTGCACTCTAAACGGGAACACGGTAATGTCTGAGCACTACTGCTTGGTGGCAGAATATCTGGCACTGCAATGGTACCTGCCTACCTGGACTCTTGTCATAAGAAATCTGCCACAGATCAGATAGACCCAACACTCCACTCCATCGATACTCCATTATGTGGCTGTACCAATAAGACGGCTAGACTACATATTATGGAATTAGGAAGACAAAAAATAATGTAGAATTTTGTCCTCTGCAGTTGTTTTATCCTCGTCCACAGTAATTCGGCGCTTACCCGTCTGACCCAGTTATACGACTCCCCACTAAACAAATAAATGCAGAAGGTACACTCGACATACTTTATCACCGATGCCGCACTTCCTGAAGCACGAAGTTTCGGTGGCTGTTACTTCGAGACTGTTGGAAATTTCCTTGTTTTTACCGCGGTGGAAAGCCTCATAGACTTCACGCACGCCCCTCCATCCTGGGGTAGGGAGAAGGGGCATGCTGGACTATTATTGACTAAAACTTGGGTGGTCAACTTCGGCAACGAAGGGGCTCCGGGATCTCCAGAAAGAACGCACATCTTGCAGGTGATGACAGGAAAGAGATCGGGGAGATCTCGAGGAGGAGCAAAGTAACTATGGACAGGCCGCCCCGCCACACACCACAGTACATCTCTTTTATAATGCAAGATTTTAGGTTTTGTTTTGAATTGAATAAATAATTCGACGGCACGGTTGGTGCAGTAGCTGATACGGCCGGCTGCTGCGCTACGGGTCGTGGGTTCGAATCCCGCACGGAACAAATGTATGATCTGCAGGTAGTTGTTCCGGGTCTGGGTGTATTGTGTGTAGAATGTCTGTAAACGCACCCACGACACGTGTGTAGTGTAGGGCAATGTTTTTTTAGAAACAAACAAAAAATAAAGTAAAAGGTTACCCCAAAGCCTGTGCGCCGTGCTCTGCGGTATACTGGCCATGTCCACAATGGTGGCAGTCAGCCAAGACCTGGCATTCTATTCTGTGCTGTTGCAGTTTGGCGAGTGTTTATGTGTGATTTCAAACATTTGATCATACATTGATTTCGCCAGTTCGAATCTTTACGACGCGAATTATTTTGCGGTTATTTACAAACTTCGAATGACCGTTAATTTGGTTTATGATAGATACAAGTTTTGTCAGTTCATTGGAATGTAATGTTTCTCGAGACGTGAGCCAGGCATCTGTGTGAGTTCACTTCAACCTAACGCACGATGGTTGTAATCGTATACAGACATAAACGTGTACTCACATGAATACAAAGCTGGTCTTTTGGGGAGTACCTGGTACAATTAGCATCAGATCTAAGTGATCGTTGTACAAAGGTCTAAAACGGTTCATCTCGGTTAAATTACATAGAGAATATTTTCTAATTACTAACTAGCTGTTACTCGCGGCTTCGTCCGTCTCCTTCTTGAGGAAACTTGATATCCTACATTGTATTCCACGAACCTTGTGCATCTTTTTTGCTTACCCTGGCCCGATACTTCGTTACTTCGCCCTTCGTAAGAATTCTTGTAGGTATCCTGCGTTAGTGCCAGCATGGAACAGCGTGTAATCATCTGGTACGGGATAAACTGTTTCCAGGTGAATCGTCCTACGAACGCAAGAGCGTCGCAGTCAAACAGTATGTGTATTTAACATTGACTCTTGTCAACCCAGCGCTTGTCTTAGTTAAGAAAAAAATCCTTAAAAAAAGGCAAACACCTGGTTGTTTCACTATCACTGCTTCTGCGAACGTACGGTGCTTCCCAGCACAACCGATCCAATCAAAATAAGTGTAAGTTGGTACAATAAAAGAAAATTGCAGTTGGAATGTATTCCAATGTTCCCCCCGAGCAAATGCACTCCTAGTTATCTAGTTTCAAAGATTACGCAAATGTTTCTTTCCAACTTTGTCCGGTAATTTCAATTCGTACAAAACTATATTAATAACAAACTCGGTAACAGTAGTTGTCCAAGTTAACAGTTAGAGCAAGTTGTGTGCGGACGTCGTCGCGCTAAAACTTTTAACGAGCCGGACCTTCGACCTTGTTCACTAAACAACACGATATTTTCGTAATACTAATACACGCAACTTTTTACTGACACGATATTGACTTGAATTTGTAGATAAAATAGGTTTCGTAGGAATGACGCTTGATTCAAAGCGTCATTGGGGTTCGCATTCATTTTAACATGGCTGAGAGCGGCTACTTAAGCTTTGCTGAAAAAGACAGAATCCTAACAGATGTAGCTATTACAAGACAATGACATTTTGTATTGCAGAAGCTCCTTTCTTATAAATAGCTTTAATAGCTCTGTATTAAGGCTATTTATAAATAGGTTGCCGTGTGGTGCCGGCTCAGAATGCCACCACCCCATCTCCTCCCATGGGTGTCGTAAAAGTCGACTAAGGGATTAGTCGGAGGATGGGCAGCAGCGTCCTTCGAGTACATTAACAACTCAACTGCGATCGCCAACTCGCCTGCCAAGCGTGGCGATTATGGCAAAACCCCCCAATGAGCTCAAAACACATCCATATCGGTGGTTGTGATGATCTTTGGGGGAGGCCTGTGTCCAACAGTGGACTTCATTCGGCCGAAATGATGATAAATAGGTTGCTGTGAGTCCTTGAGAGAATAGTTCAAAACCATTAAGATAACGACAGTGCCTTGTCAATTCATTATCTTAATGGTTTGCCATAAAATGTGAACGGCATAACTATATTACATTAATACTAGACAAAAATAAATAAACCCAAAACGAAAATTTCGTTTAGCTAAAACCTAAGCCCATACTTCGTTCATGGAATTTATTAAAACATTTTATAATAAAAATAAATAACAGCAATAATATAAATTGGATCATTGTCTTATTAGTAAAAAGGCTCACAAAATACCTGTCCAGGTCCTTAAGACCATAAATTCACACGATATGATCGCATTATAATGTTATCGGCATTCATTTACATCTGTTATTAAAAAAATGGTCATTTATATTAATATTTTCTTACACATGTGTGTCACATCTCACAAAGCTATCAGGCCGTAAACGACGGTGCTGAATATGGGCCGCCCAATGAGCAGTCATAGACAATATTGCCATAATCAACACGCTTGGCAGGCGAGTTGGTGATTGCAGTATGTTGTTATTAGCACACGGGTGAATGATGCTGCCCACACTTTTGATATGAACCGTCAGTCGTCTTTTCGACACCGTTGAGTGGCCAGTGCACTGCACGAGGCCCGCGCTATAGATTAATTATCCTTATACTTAAATGTCTTCTAGCAATTATGATCACACGTGTACTGACTTCTATATCCCGGACAAACTCGACCTACCTGCGCTACATTATACTATCATAAAATTGACGTCGCGTGTATTTGTTCGCAGTCGAAACTGAACTGCGAGGTGTTGTACGACGAGCTCGCTTTCGAGGTGCGCTGGGCGGTGGCGGGCGACAGCATCGTGCTGCAACTTGTTGCTAAACTGGGTCAGTATCTTCACAACCAATCCTAATCCACTTCCGGACACAAGCCTCACTCAAAAATGGGGATAATGTCCATTGGTACTTCTCTGGTCAACTTGTTGGTGATCATAGAGCTGGTACTCTCGCCCTGCGGACTCTGCTATTCCTCAGCTCCCAAATGTCACTGAGTTAAGTCTGAGATGTAAGTCATCAGAGCTTCCTATGTAAGCAGTATAAGTGGCAACCCACTGATTTGCCTGTAGAATTATGTTCAAACAAGTTACGCGGTTAAAATTTGTTATTAATTTGTTCTTAGAAACAAACCATTGTCAGCTTTGCTTAATTTCAGTTTCAGGTTTAATTAATAATAATAATAAAACGGCTCAGAATGCCACCACCCCATCTCCTCCGATGGGTGTCGTAAAAGTCGACTAAGGGATTAGCCGGAGGATGGGCAGCAGCGTCCTTCGAGTACATTAACAACTCAACTGCGATCGCCAACCCGCCTGCCAAGCGTGGCGATTATGGCAAAACCCCCCAATGAGCCCACAACACATCCATATCGGTGGTTGTGGTGATCTTTGGGGGAGGCCTGTGTCCAGCAGTGGACTTCATTCGGCCGAAATGATGAAAAAATGATGAATAATAAAGAGCAGGCTACGATTTTGCACACAGTTTATCTATTGATATTCAAACGGATTCTGCTACTTCATTTGATTCACCTTAGTGACCATTTATGACAAATTTACGTAAAGAGATGTTTGATCATTTCTCGGCCAGAAACCACAAACAGCAAGATTTATTGTTTTAAAAAATGTGTTCTACTTTCAGAGGACGGCGAGTACATGTCATTCGGCATCTCGGGAGATAACGCGCACACGCAGATGGTGGGCGGAGACCCAGTTGTTGCCTGGGTGGACAAGCAGACGCTTAAAGGATATGCAGTTGATTACTATTTGGATGCTAAGAGTCAATGTGCTGGTGTGAGGGGTTCCTGTCCAGATGAGAGGCTCGTGGTAAGCGTGTTTTTTTATGCCTGATGGTTGGGACATTGAGGCTTTAAAGCCGATGCGATTAATTCGTGCTTTGACACGAATAGTCTGTAGAGTGAGAGGTGCAAGCAGGAAACTCGTGGTATAGTTTATTTTTACTTTGTTCCCTGGTGAGTCAAAGAAAATCCGGCCTTAACGTCAAGAGTAAATGGGCCGAAATTATTCTTGTCATGGCGAGGGGCTCAGAATGCAGCAAACATAACTTCATTTCATGTTCTTGTGAAAGATATGTTCATAGAATTCTCACGATAAATAAAAAGCTGGGCCCGAGGGCGTCTTAACAATTAGAGAGGAATGGAACGCAAGGTTACGACACACAAATACGAATAATGTATTATTTTGTTACCTTTGTTATCTGTACCCACTAAATAGGAGAAATACTTGAAGTATCTTTGTTAAACAAAAGTTTATTTTAATGTTATCATTTATGTACGCACAGCGATAATTTTTTAGGATACTTCAGGTATATATTTTTATAAAACGTTGCCCCGCTCTAATATCTCCTCTTTACAGAAATAAATCTCATATGCACAAGCACTCAGACCCGAAAAAACTATCTGTAGATCATTTGTATGATCTTATTTGTTCCGTGCGGGGACCGAACCCAACCGCAATTTTCATCTATTTTCTTAAATAATGTTAAAATTATTTATTTTAAAATAATAAAATAAATATATTTGAGACCCTCACGACAAGCCCTTCCATTTCATATGTTACACGGTACAGTTAGCAAAACTCATTTTTTTATTTTCTATATTTACTCCCAAAAGTGATCCATTCTACCATATTCCAAATTTATTTACATTACACGTTCGTGTTTGGGTCGCAAAAGATTATATGTGTACCAAATATCAACTTAACCGGTCCAGAACATTCGGAGCAAATGGGCTGTGACAGACGGACAAACATACGAGTGGTCCTTGTTGGTCCAAGTTGAAACTTTTAGTTGTATCGTTTAGGAGAACACCAACTCGATCCGTCTGTTGAACGCTGCGCTGGTGAACGGCTACTCGATCGTGACGTACCAGCGCTCGCTGACGGCGGCCGACGAGCTGGACCGCGCCGTGCTCACTAACGCCAGCCAGGCGATCATCTGGGCCGTCGGGCCGCTCAACTCGAGGAACGAGGTGTCTTATCATCATCACTTCACCAAGGTGAGATTACACACATCTATTAGACTATGCTTTCGGGAAGACTTCTCGTGACCACGGTCAACGCAACTTGGCCGAAACGTTGAGGTTAGTCAAAATATTGTTTTGATTTATCTGTGCGTGAAAAGTCCCGAAATCATAGTCTAATATGAGTGAGATTCGCGATAGTTTAAAAACACACATCTATGATGATGATGAAGAGATGGGCAGCAATATCCTGTCATTGATTCGCGTGCCAAGTGGGGTGATTGTGGCAATTTTTTTTTTCTCATTTGTGATCTCATCTCAATGATCGGCGAGATTAACTTCGCGTGGTGAGTCTGTGGATAGGTGACCGTATTTTACCGCAATTTAAGTATTTCAACTGACCGTCTCCGTGCTTCGAAGAGAGCGTTAAATCGTCAGCTCCAGTTGTTGTTGTTAGACAGGAGTTTTTAAGCCATGTTCAAGGCCTTTGGGCGCCATCAGCAACTCTGAAATAAGGTTGACCTCTCATCGTAAAAAAAGGAAATACCTACCACAGTGCTATTACTAGATCGAAGTTGCCGTGCTGATTGATGCAACAGAATGTGTGATCAATTTGGGAATACGGGTAAGGGATCTAATACTCGTTTATAATTTAGAAATAGATTAATATTTAAACATGTCAATTCTTATCAGCGAAAGAACGTCCACTACTGAACAAATGTCTTCCCCATAAATATCCACTACGGCCGGTTTACATGCTATGTGTTGTCATACTGTGGGGATTTTATTTTTAATTTTTTTATGAATACTTGGCCCACACTGGGGTGTCTCCTGTGTCATGGGTGCGTTTACAAACACATAAATTCCACACACAATACACCCAGACCCAGCCATTCCACCAACCGTGCCGTCAATTCAATTTGCTACTCGCCACGCTTGGCAGCCGGATTAGTGAGCGCTGGACGGCTGCCTTTTCACAAGGATGCTGCTACCCATCTCTCTCGTTTGGAGTCAATTTGTCGCCTTTTACGACATCCATTGGACGGTGAGCCACGACAACCTTACTGAATTCTAATGATGTTTTCAACAAAATCGGTCATAAGAGGCGTCTCATTTTCTTCGTTCTAATTCGACTGTTTTGCAGGGTGACAAGTTAATCGAGTTCGGCCGTCCGCCGGTGTGGAACTGCCCGATGCCCGAGGACGACGATGACGTGGCCCCGCCGCCACCAGCTCGGAACCACTCCACTCCGGCCGTGCAGCATCTTGTGAGTATTTAATATTACACTGCTTCAAACTCAAACTCATTTTTTTTTATTTCATATAGGCCCTTATAGGCTCTTACGAAAAGTCAAGTTAAGTGCACGGTTCGGAAAAGTCGGTCCTATTGAGAAGAGCCGGCAAGAAACTCCATGGATATACTCTTTTCAAAGAAGTTATATTACAATTTTGTTATTACATGATAATAAGCTATGTATATGTGGCATATACATACGGCAGTGTAGCGTCGACTAAGCCAGAGGTTTTGAGAGAGATTGAGAACTTCTACCGGCAGTTATACACCTCGGTTACTATACCTACCATTGGCTCTGACAAAGACCCGCGAGCCAAACTAACCCGACACTATACCGAGGATATCCCGGACATCAGCCTGTACGAGATTAGGATGGCCTTGAAACAGCTTAAAAATAACAAGGCGCCGGGTGGGGACGGAATTACGACAGAGCTTCTGAAAGCGGGTGGCACACCGGTACTTAAAGTCCTTCAGAAGCTATTCAATTCCGTCTTACTCGAGGGCACAACGCCGGAAGCGTGGAACAGAGGTGAGGTGGTGCTCTTCTTCAAAAAGGGTAATAACACCCTATTGAAGAATTATAGACCCATCTCACTTCTGAGCCATGTTTATAAGCTGTTTTCAAGGGTTATCACGAATCGTCTCGAGCGCAGGTTTGATGACTTCCAGCCTCCCGAACAAGCCGGTTTCCGAAAAGGTTTCAGTACCATAGACCACATCCATACGCTGCGGCAGGTTATACAGAAGACCGAGGAGTATAATCTGCCACTATGCTTGGCGTTTGTGGACTATGAGAAAGCCTTCGATTCGATCGAAACCTGGGCAGTGCTGCAATCTCTGCAGCGGTGCCAGATCGACTATCGGTACATTGAAGTGTTGAAGTGCTTATACAGAAACGCCACCATGTCGGTCCGAGTACATGAACAGAGCACGGGGGCAATTCCATTGCAGAGAGGTGTGAGACAGGGGGACGTCATTTCCCCGAAACTGTTCACCGCTGCAATGGAGGATGCCTTCAAACTACTGGAGTGGAAAGGATTCGGCATTAACATCAATGGCGAGTATATCACTCACCTTCGATTTGCCGATGACATCGTAGTCATGGCAGAATCGCTGCAAGAGCTCAGCACAATGCTCGATGATCTCAACAGAGTTTCCCAACAGGTGGGCCTTAAGATGAACATGGGCAAGACAAAAGTCATGTCAAATGCCCATGTCGTGCCCATCCCAATATCCGTTGGGAGCTCTGTTCTCGAAGTTGTTGACGAGTATGTCTACCTGGGACAAACTGTCCAGTTAGGTAGGTCCAACTTCGAGAAAGAGATCAATCGTCGAATCCGACTCGGCTGGGCAGCGTTTGGGAAACTTCGCAACATCTTTTCGTCAACAATACCGCAATGCCTCAAGACGCAAGTCTTTAACCAGTGTGTGTTACCAGTGATGACATATGGAACAGAGACGTGGTCACTCACAATAGGCCTCATAAGAAAGCTCAAGGTCACTCAGCGAGCTATGGAGAGAGCTATGCTTGGTATTTCTCTACGAGATCGAATCAGAAATGAGGAGATCCGTAGAAGAACTAAAGTTGTCGACATAGCTGAAAAGATTAGTAAACTGAAGTGGCAATGGGCAGGGCACATTGCTCGTAGAACTGATGGCCGCTGGGGCACAAAGGTTCTAGAATGGAGACCGCGCACCGGAAAACGCAGCGTGGGACGACCTCCAACGAGGTGGACAGACGATCTGGTGAAGGTCGCTGGGAGTCGTTGGATGAGGGCGGCATGTGACCGCTCATTGTGGAAATCTAAGGGGGAGGCCTTTGTTCAGCAGTGGACGTCCTGTGGCTGATATGATGATGATGATGAAGCTATGTATGTGCGAACAAAGTAGACTAATTAAATGTAAAATACACACAATAACAAAACAGACAATATTGGTAATATTGACAATATTATGGACTATTAGAACGTTGACAGAAATGGAGTCCTAATGCAAGCCGTACTTGCCTTTGGCAGTCGTTATGGGGCTGCGACCAACGAATTCTTGACTGCTTCGATCAGAGCATCTGACCAGTTTACGGCATCACTTCATTCCTATTGCTTCAGTACTGGAACCTATGTTCTTCAAGTACTATTAAAGATATACTTATTTCAATTCCTAAATTCTAAATTAATCAGTAACTTATATATAGGTAGAAACATGCCTTTCTAATAAACAATAGATAATGATTAGAATTATGATTTTAAAGGGTCGTGGCCCGGAGGTTTAACGACTCGCTTCTTAAGCACTCGGTTGTGGGTTCAAAACCTGAAATGTACCAAAGTTACTTTTTAATGTCATGTGTTACGTACGTCCGAAATAAATAATCAATCGAGTCTAAAATCTTTTGATTCAAGATTTTGATCTTGATCTGTTTTTGTGTTAAGATCCCAAATAACGATTTTTTTTAAAGCAGGCGTGTAATCAATCCATGAAGAAGAAGCTTTTGCCCAGCAGTGGGACTGTTGCAGAGTGATGTTATGATTAGAATTATTGTTTTAAATTTTGTTTAGAGTTGTCCGACACTTACAGGTATAATGGAAAAAGGTGGAAACGAATTGTGTGTTGAATACAGATATAACAACAGAAAACCTGTTATTACAACGTTAAAGAAAACATGATTGATGACTGATTGTAAAAATGATTTCACAGACGCATGAGATCAAGGCCAACCCAGTGCCGACCCCGAGTCCAGTTCCGAAGGTAGTTCCTTGGGACATCCCGGCCATCCAGTGCTACGAGCCCCCAGATGGCGTGTTCTACGCACAGATGGGACCCACTGGTGGCAAGCAAGGATACTCCGCTATCACCGGTTAGTGTAATGCTATATTCGCTATTTTATTCACTATGGTTACTGACATAATCCACGGTTGGACACGACGATACTATTAAGGGGTAAATAGTATACCTAAGCTTTAAGCTTTCTTTTCCGTGTGGTGTCCGGATTAAGAATATAGCACCACTCCATCTCCTCCCGTGGGTGTCATAAAAGGCGACTAAGGGACTCTAAACCTGAGTAATGGACAACAGCGTCACTTCCGAGGAACAGTAGCCATACTGCGCTCACCAACCCGCCTGCCAAGCGTGGTGAGTACTGGCAAATAGCCCCAAAATGATGACACACTTGTGGAAATCTTTGTGGGTGTTCTTAAGCTAATATGACGATGATGAGGTCAATGGTAGATGTTTGAATGTTTCTTATTCCACGAGGGCTCACTGGCTGAACTGATTTCAATGAAACTCGGTAAGGATGTGTATCCTTGGTATGATTATGTGTGTGGTGCCTAAGAATACCACCACCCTATCTCATGCCGTGGGTGTTGTAAAAGGCGATCATGGGATTAGCCGGATAATGGGTAGCAGTGTCCTTCGAGTACATTTATAACCTAACTGCGATCGCCAACCCGCCTGCCAAGCGTGGCGATTACGGCAAAACTCCCCGATGAATACACAACACAAAACCATTCTGGTGGTTATGGCAATCTTATGGGGGGGGGGGGGGGGGGGGCTTCTGTCCAACAGTGGATGATTTTCGGCTGAAATGATGATGAATGATGTTAATGTCCCTTTTCATCCTGGAATTTTTTTTTACTAGTGTGTAAGTTTGGTGTTCTATGTCACAGGTCACGTCGGCTGGGGCATATCGTGGTACATCAACGGCCTGCTGATCCCCGAGATCAACGTAATCCGTGGTCGCAAGTACACGTTTGTGGTGGAAGGAGGGTCAGATCCCGAAGTCCCCGCCCGGTATCACCCCTTCTACATCACTAATGACCCTGTCGGGGGTTACTTCCACAAGACCGATAAGGAAAAGGAGGTAAATACTTATTTTGAAATGTATTCACTGATTTGGAAAATCAATAACAAAGTCGTGATTATTGCACTAGCTGGAGAATGGGCAGCAGCGTCTTTTAGTATTAAAAAAAAAACCGGTGTAAACTTACCTTATGTACTTCCTTCGCCCCGGGAAAGGGCGAAGGGGTATGCCGGTCTCCTACTTGGTAAAACCACCGGAGTGATCATCGTCGGCACCGAAGGGAGGCTCCAGGAACTTGAAAGATCTCCACCCATTGGTGCCACGCCTTTAGGTACTTCTTGGAGGGAATGACTGTAAAGCGGTCATCCCCTCTAGTGGAGGGAAGGCGACTATAACGAGACCACCTCCCAGGGACCTCTCGAGGGATTGTAAAGAATTACCCTGAAGCCTCGCAGCAAGCGGCACGTGACCACATTCACACCGCCGTCTCCCCGGGGGTCGCTCGGTATGAGCACACAGATTTGCCAATAGGCGCGCTCGCGACCCCCAAGAGTACATTATAACCTAACTGCGATCGCCAACCCGTCTGACAAGCGTGGCCATTATGGCATTTGGGGAGGCTTCTGTTCAGCAGTGGACGTTTTTTGGCTAAAATGATGAATGATAATGACTATCGCATTCGATACTTGGACGTAGACTTTCCAAAGAAGGCGGATGCTGTTCTTTCTTTCCATGTGTTTAGTGGCCTACCTTGTGTCAGAATCGTTCAAGCCGCCCAACGGCCTCTGGCTTGTCTCAGTCGGCTAATGACAACTGGGAGACCGACGATTTTACGTGCCCTCTGAAGCATGGAGATGGGTCAATTACCACCGGTCACCCATCCATAGAATGACCTCGACCAGCGTTGGTTAACCCTGTCGATCCTTACTGATCAGTGAAAGCAACTGCTGATATGCTATAGATAATATAGCAATAGCACGGCCTGATTTTTGGGTTGAAGCTGCTCCTAGGGATAAACGGGGTCCCACAAAAAGCCTTTCGCCCTCGTTATCGAATTAATAAAATACATTTATTGAATGGTGTCCTCAAGATTAGAATTTGGCGCACTTTTAAACGTCGCAGCTCGTCCCGGGTAAAACTGGCACGCCTCCGTAACCGAAACGATTTTTGCGTTACCGAAAAATCTCGTTGCTCCTTCAATACCTCGTGAACCCAGACTCTATCCAATTGAGCTTAAATGATCTAGGAAATCAGGCTTTGAGCAAAGGTATTTTAAGGATCTGAAAAACGACACCTTCATTTTTATTCTGAAATTCCGTATTTACTAACGTTGCATATTTATAAATCTTATTACCTAACTTGGAAATCCTTTTAATCTGCTCAGGAACTTTGACTCAACATTGTGCTGCAGGAATATCTTGTTTGTTAACTCCTCAAAGTTTACTTAAGGTTTCAATTTCAAAGGCTTTATTTAAGAGTAATTTTTTATATTTCCATGGAAATTAAATGTTTACCTGCTATGTATTTCCTAACGCCGCCGCGTGGTGCCGCCTCAGAATACCACCACCCCATCTCCTCCCGTGTGTGTCGTAAAAGTCGACTAAGGGACTAGCCGGAGGATGGGTAGCAGCGTCCTTCGAGTACATTAACAACTCAACTGCGATCGCCAACCCGTCTGCCAAACGTGGCGATTATAGCAAAACTCTCCAATGAGCCCTCAACACACCCATATCAGTTATGTTGTGGTAATCTTTGGGGGAGGCCTTTGTCCAGCAGTGGACTTCATTAGGCCGAAATGATGATGATGATTTCCTAACAGCGCGTCACGTTACCTGCGGCCACACATCAAGCTACACATTTCTAGTTTAAGCTGAAATCAGCTGATTTGAATGCGAGATCAGCTTCCACTGATATAACCAGCTTCAACTGTATAGCTTGACTATGTAACCGTGCGTACATATCAAATGGACGTACGCGTATACGATATCCGTTTTATACATAGAGGACATCCTCTCCTTATCCTCAATTTCTGTAAGTGACAAAAGTTGTTTCAAATTGCACAGCGCCGTACTGGTACTGCGAACACAAATAACTGAAACAACTATTGTTGTATAAACGAATATATAATAATTATATATTCGTTATAGAATATATAATAGGTTTTATAATAATAATCATTTATTTCAGACCTAAGTCCATTTGTGTTAGTATACAAACATTCACCTAAAAACTAACGTTAGTACTTACTCTAGAACAACCTTATTATCAGCCGAATACTCAAATGCTAGTCAACGCTAAGTCTAAACTATAAACCAAGTATACAAGTCAACGCTAAGCTATAAACCAAACAATAAATTTCAGGGTATAGAAATCTATGCTGGTGTTCGCCGTACACGCACCGGTGATCTAAACCCCATAGGGGTCGGCCGTCTCTGCAATTGGACCCCTGATAGTGAGGGGCCAGAAGCTGATGAGTTCCCCAGCTTCGGAGCATACCAGCGCTCACTAACCCTCGTCTGCGAGGAAGGCAACCCCGGAGTCGTCACCTGGATCCCGGATAAGAAAACGCCCGACACTGTTTATTATCAGGTCAGCTCTAAACCCCCATGAGTACAATCCTTTGCATCTATGGGTACAATGCTACGGACTTGTAAAGATATGAAGTGCTAATTGCTATCGATCTTCTGCATCGTTTGAAGTAACACCGTGTTGTTATTCCGGTCCAGTCGTCATGCTACCGTCCAGCATAATGCATCACCACTACGCCTTTTAACGCGCCAGTGATTGTCCAATAGCTTATAAGGTTGACTGGAAGACAATGCCATGTGGCATTACCTCCATCTTGTGGTGGTATCATTGTGCATGAAAGTACAAATAAATATGTTTCAACCGTACCGCCCACCATGAAAATCTAGTTTCTAAGAAAAAAATTGAATTTTAGCACTTTATATTTTTACTTTTCCGTGACATCAACATCACATCAATAGGGAGTTCCATTTCATTGTTATTAGCTTTGAGAATGTACTTAGTGACGATGATTTTTGTTTGCCATTCATGTACTTGTTTATACCATACCGATCTGATATACTCGAAATATTCAATTCAGCAGAATACAAGAGCTGATGCTTGTCACTGTCAGCTACAAATCATTACTCTTCAACTGTTCTGTTACACTCCTCTAACACTGCATTATTCTATATTTCATTCTTAAATAAGACGCAAAAACCTGCACGTGTCCGAAATACACAATGCAGTACCTACTGTACAAATATACATACGAATACATCAATTGTGCCACATATTACATAGGTATATCCAAATTCTTGCGCTCCTACATTTGCCGTACGGCGCTCACACACAAATCTATTTCTATTTTTTAAACGCCCCACATTCTGGTTTCTCTTGTACCGTGGGTGGCTTTACAGATACAAAATCCACACATAATACAAATGTAACGCTTGTTTACATAAAATTTTAAGTGATGTTTGAAGACCTCTTACTCTAATTCAAACAAACGTTGCTTCCGGTGATAAATGTAGGTAGTAAAGTATTTTCACCGTACGTAATCTGTGCCTCTACATCACTCACCACACTCTGTATGTACATAATCTTTACTATCTGTTTTCTGTTTCAGCCTTCCAAGCCTTCTCTGTGCATGAGATAGCTCGATTACTTCTGAATGTATATTATTGGACGGTGAAAGACTCATTGGCTTACAATCGTTTGTGTAAATGTCCGATATTAACATAGTTTTCTGTTACAGTGTTTCACTCACCGCCATCTTGGCTGGCGGATAAACGTGTTGGACGATTGTGACAACACGGAGGCGGAAGAGAGCCGCGTGGTGCAGCAAGTGGCCCTACCCGACGACCTCCAAAGCGAGGAGTCTGTGCAGGTACCCACTCGTCTCAATCCAGAACGTAACTTTTTAGATGAACGCAAGAAACTTCAGAAAATAATCAATACGAAAATGAATTATGACGATTTCAGTAGATATAAGAGCGATGGCGTACTCACGGGGGAAGTGTACCCCGAGGCAGACAGGACGCTATACAATAAGGGACAGGAGTATTCTGAATTGCCAATATCTCAAATACAAATGAAGGAGGTGATACAAGCCGTCGAGAATATGGAGACCAACATGAGGGACGAAATGAAGAGGAACGCTACTCATCCGCAGTATCAAGTACACGAAGACGTCAAAGAAATGTTTCTACCAGAACAGCCCATTAGAGAGAATGACGAATACTTCTATGAGGCGGGGAAAATACCCGACAACTACTTCTTACCAGCTAACCAAAAGCCCCTGACACTGCAGTCAGTATTAAGACCTAATTCTTATAAGCCGATGGCAAATATGCGACCTGTATTCCGACGACCAGCGCCTCCTGAGATAAAACTCCATCGTCCTCCTCCAATGCACCAAAAGGGCAACATGGGCTACCCACTACCGTTGCCAAACCATCATGGCCTGCACGGATCGATGAAGAAACCGCCACCAAAGTTTAACCCGAACCGTTTACCACAGAACATGAACCGACCACCTACTTCTGGCGTTCCACCTATGAGATCCATGTCCCCACTGCATCATAATAAACCAAATTTTAACCAACTATTGCCCAAACAAGTAACAAAGATACCAAATGGTCCAGTACAATCCATAATAATGGGAAAGCCAAGCCCAAATAATATACAATTATCTGTTCCAACTCAGACATTAAATTTAGGTCATACCGACGTTATCGCTAATCAAGTAGTCAAAAGTCAAATAATACTGCCGGGTGGTAATGATGCGATTGCGCAACACAGCACCATACAAACACATTTTAATAAACCAGGACAAATAATTCTCGGCAAGCCTATGGATAATCCAATGCCACTAGATCAACAAATGATTCCAACGAAGCAACTCGCTATGAGATCACCGCCAACTCCAACGCCAGTTTTCTATCAATCAACACCAAGTATTTCTTTAAGTCAGGAAAATGAACAGCAGTCACAAAATGAAATAAAGTCATCCGATTTCATTGGTGAGTCAGCTGAGAAATCCACGATTCCACCAGCCGTCAACACAGGATTTAAACCTGACTCTATCGTTGTGGAGAGTGGTTTCAAACCTATTATTAGAGAACCACTAATGGCTGGTGAAGATAAGATTGCCAATTACGAGGGAAATGCAAACAGACGTGAGGATGCTGATATTGAAGAAGATTATGAGGAGTCACCGCAATATATCTCCAACAACCACAAGTACCCTAGTGATAAGATTACAGAGACTTTCGAACCAATGTTTATACCTTCTCCACCTGATCATTTGTTGCCTACTAATGATAGAACAAAAGAAGTGTTTCCAAACAACCATGCTAAAGAAGACAGGCCACATCCAGTGTACGTTAAGAAGGAGACACAACAGAACGCTTTGTTTAGTAAGACGAATGTGGAGAGGAATATAGCTAGTGATTTATTGATGGAATCAGATAGAATCAGTCCTCATTACCTACCTCCCGATCCGAAACTACCTAAACAAAATTCGCAGAAATTATCTTCATCTAGCGATGAAACGTTTACTACTTACGATGGAAAAACGGTATCAGCGGCAACATTGACGAGTGTCCCCAATGAAAGTAAACCCAGCACTAAATTATTCTCAGCTAAGTTTCCAACTAACTCCGAGCAATTGTTAAAGATGCCGCAATTCGGTCCATTCAAAGGAGAAATCCCACCACCGGTAGCCGCTGATATCAATAAAGATGCACAAGAATTAAGCACCGTGGCGCACGATACGAGAACTACACACTTAAAGCTTGTAAATATACAAAAACCTAAAGATTCCAAAGTAAGCGATTTGAAAACTGAAGCCAGTGAAAATATCCAAGTGAATGATAGATTACCAGTGTTCGAAGACATAGAGGAATATGAAGAGGGTGGAGAAGATGTGGCCTCTAATATGAGAGAGAGAAGAGATACAAAAACCACTCAGTTTGAGATGGGAGAGATAGAGGAAGTTCAAACGAACGGACATAGCATGCCTAAGAGTCAAGTAGATTTTGAAAATGAACATCCCGCGACGGCCGCCAGTTCTACAATGCGATTGTACTGGATGACGCACACAGTATTACTAACATTATGTATCAAACTGCTGTAACTTATATGAATCATTAATTTAATTATTTATTGGATATTGTATAGGGCTTGCCATTAAATGCATTTCGTGTTCGATAACGTAAAGTATCGGGGTTGGCTGCGGGACGCTAACGCATCGTGTATTCGCTCTTCAGGCCTTGTCGGCCTCTCGTGTTAAAATAATCTTAACCACACCTGTTACCACTTTGTTACACGCATAATGCAATTCAATACTCCATTAGTATGTAAGACTTTGTAAATATTTTTATTCTCTAATAAAATTAGTGTTACATTTATTTCTTCTTGTTTAATTTGCTAACGTTTTTTTGAATTAAGCATTTACATATTTTTTTCTTTGTATACAACTTTCATCTCCTCCCGTGGGTGTCACAGAAGATGCTGCATGGCAGCTGTATCCTTCGAATACATTAACAACTCGACTGAGATTTAAGACCCACCTGCCAAGCATGGCGATTATGGCAAAACTCCCAATGAGTGCATAACAGAAACACATACCGATTATTGTGGCGATCGCCTTTGTCCAGTAGTGGACGTGTCTCAGTAAAAAAGATGATGAGGATGAAACAACTTTATTCATGTATATAAGGGAATCCCTTCGATATATTTTCATCACAGATGACTGGTGTCCAAATCGATCAAATATTTCTTTATTTCAATTCAATTGTACCGTATAGTTCACGAATAGGGCTACGGCATCTCATCCCGTGAGTGTCGTAGAAGGTGAGGATGGTAATTTGGCTTCCCGTTCGTGCCATTAAGCTCTTTGGGTTACCCGCAGGCGGGTAATCCAATAACACTAGTATACCCAAGGAGAGTAAGTATCAGGCAGGCGGCTGACTGTAAAACCGATTTCTCAAAACCTTTGTAATATGACTAACATTTGCGCCGAACCCAAGTAACTCGGGATCAGGGCAGGGAGAAGATTTTAATTTGATTGCGCTTCTTGATACAACTCTTTATTACACACAGAAATTACACATTATATTTATTTCTGATATCACAAGTATAAATACGAGCTTAATATAATGGTTATTATTCTACTTCTACAAACCTTAGGTCCAGCATTTATATTCAATTGATGCAATATCGACTAAGTTCTACTTAAGTTTTGATTCGTTCTGCTGTAATGACATCAATGTTTAATTCATTGATATATTGACATAATAGTATTCACAGATTCCGACTCTTCTATAATTATTCTTACTAACTATTCTTCTCTACTATATCAAAAGCTTTCAGTCCCTTACATTCGATCTTTATCTACTCTATATAGTTGTGGTTTTTACCTATTGATCTTGATCTTCCTTCATTTTACATATTAATTTTTTATATTTTTCTTATTATTTAGACTGGGCAACTTGAGTAGTGAGTGCACGTTATATATCTTCTTGGTGAGTCGTGTGAAATTTGCCAGCGCCTTTTCGTGAGGGTAGCTGGAGTCCACCAAGCGTAGTATTGAGTCACGGTTGCGGCCTCTGCAACATTGAAACGATTTCTTTAAGAAAGCCTCACTTTAGGGTAGGCTAGAGAAATCAAATGTGCCCAACATGTTTATGATTTTACCCTTAGTATCCGCCATGTTAGATCCTTAATAATCCTCCTAATCCTTAGTTGCCGTGTGGTGCCGGCTCAGAATGCCACCACCCCATCTCCTCCCACGGGTGTCGTAAAAGTCGACTAAGGGATTACCCGGAGGATGGGCAGCAGCGTTCTTCGAGTACATTAACAACTCAACTGCGATTGCCAACCCGCCTGACAAGCGTGGCGATTATGGCAAAACCCTCCAATGAGCCCACAACACATCCATATCGGTGGTTGTGGTGATCTTTGGGGGAGGCCTGTGTCCAGCAGTGGACTTCATTCGGCCGAAATGATGATCCACCATGTAATACAAGTGCCATTGTCACTTTTGTATTTACTTTATTTTACTGTTCTTGATATTCATTACTTCGTTATTTGGATTGCCCAAAATATCAGGCACTGGAGCATATTGCTTGTCGTAGCACTACATGAGATAGGAACCATATTTTCGCCCGATGCATCGAATATTATATTGTCTATTAAAACTAATGAACTATATCAAGAAATGTATATAAAACAAATAAATAATAATAAACTCTGTACAAGGTGTGCTGAGGATACAAATAAAAATTGTTTTCTTTTATTTCTTGCATGATGTACCGTATTTTGTTAACATTAATTGGGTAACATTAATGCCACATAATTCATATACTTCTCTGTCAATTTAATTCCGAAGTCTTAGAATTCAACGTAAATCAACAGCTGGTACAGGTATAGCTTCCTACTTAAAGAGTACTAGTAGCGTCTTACGATTTTAAGAACTTTATGAACCGGTAACATAAACTGATACAGTGACTGGTTGAGTCTCCAGTACAATATTAAAACGGATTCATAAAACTGTGTATTTAAATAAGAAACAAACATTTTCGAAGAAGAATAATTTGATTGTTAAGCATATATCTGATGCTTAATAAAGCATTGGCAGCATCTACGTATGTTAAAATGCACGATGGGTTACGACTTATTTATGAACTGGTAGGTACCGATGGTGGAAGCGACCCTGAATTGTTCCTTGTGGTAGTCTATGAAATAGTTCTATATTGATATGCCACGATAAATATAGCGTACACTGTAGCTTCTGTTCAAAACATCTACTTAAGCTGTTTATCATAAAGCTTATGTTTAGCATATCTTAGACATGTACTGAAAAATGTATATGATGGGATAAAAGAGAAGGCATACATTGTACAATGTGTTAAGTAAATCTTACTGTCTGTTAGTTAAGAGTCTTGCTACAGAGGTAAGTGGCAGACCGGCGCTGTCCGCCATCTCTACCGCACTGCCACGCACCACCAACTCTTCTATGATATCCGTTTTCGCACCCTGACATACTGCAAAAAGACTCACATAGCAAAATATGGTGTGTTCTAGAATAAAATTAGTGTCTCCTCTGTTCTCGAAGGTGCAATAAGAATTAGTGGCTAATCAATTTATCAGAACGAAGGGGTGTCTACGGTAATCTTAGAACATCGTACTGTGTTCTACTATTTAACTAACAAATATAGAGATAAACAATATCTTGTATCAGATCATGATTTTAAAGATTTTTTTAAAAATATTATGTTAATAAAACGCACTGTCACCAATATATAAAAATATTCTTATGGATTATGACAAATATTTATTTAGGACATTTGGAGTTACAAATTCGAAAACAGAAATTTACCAATGAAACATACTTAGGATTATATAAAGGACTCTAGTTTTTAATAATTTGCACGAGTTAGAACTCATTTGGCTTTGTGTCAAATAATTTGAGTGAGGTGTGATCTACTCACATGCTCTGAACAGTGGCGTCCACCCACTGTTATCCTCGACCTCGACGTCTCCACCCTTATCGAGGATGTACCGCAGCATCTCGATGTCACACGAGTCCACCGCGTAGTGCTCCACGCGGAGACCATTTATATCACGGGCCTGTGACATGAGACTGTAGTGTCATCATTAAAAAAAAACTAGTTATATATTTGTAAGGAATATAAATTTCAAATAAAAGGGCATGATTAGTGATTTCTTCGATATCTGCAAAGCGAAGAACCGTGGCAATAATTGCTACGGCGTAGGTAGCTGCGGCAATAATTGCTACGGCGTAGGTAGCTTTGGCAAAACGACCTCGTCCGGATTAAAAATATAGCACCACTCCATCTCCTCCACTGGATGTCGTCAAAGGCGACTTTAAACCAGGGGGAGGGTAGCAGCGTCCCTTCTGTGGAGCAGTAGCTATACTGCGCTCACCAATTGTGAAAATCTATGAGGGAGGCCTATATTCAGCTGTGGACGTTCTTTGGATGATATGATGATGATGATGATGATGAATATAACATATGGTAAAAATAGAACAAAATTTTCGGTTTTGTGTGACTGGGCTTCAATCATCAGCGGTCATCGATATCACGCCAAACATCAACTACAGTCGTTCGAGCAATATCTTCTTGTTTCGTGTGGTTAGTGTCAGAGTTGCGCAAGCTACTCAAAGGTCTCATCTTTTGCTTAATTACTTTCGTCTAATGACAACAACCGGGACCGACGATTTTACGTACCCTCCCGAGCACTCGAGACGCTAAGTTCAAATACCATCACTCGGTCACCCATCCATAGACTGACCGCGCCAAGCGTTGCTCAACCTCACCCATCGTTTACCAATCAGTGAGTGCTGTATATGAGTGCTTCTCAATAACGTTGCCCCACACTTTGATTTCTCCTGTGTCGTAGGTGCGTTTACAGAAATGAATTCCACATACAGTACACCCAGACCCGGAACAGCTACCTGCAGATCATACAAATAGTTGTTCCGTGCGGGAATCGAACCCAGGACCCGGAGCGCAGCAGCCGACTGTATCAGCCACTGCACCAATCGTGCCGTCACTGTATAATACTATATTAATAATAACACAAAGAAACAAAATCGTTGTAACCAAATCAAATGTACAACATCATATGTAAGGTTAGTCGAGAAGAGAAATAGGTACGCTGAGCGGCTAAAATATTCTAAATTCTAAATTCTTTATTGTACACAAACACAAAATACAGTGAAAATACAATTGGAAATTACATGTACAAAGGCGAGCTTAACTCAAAATTGAGTTTTCTACCAGCAAACCTTTGAGTGAGAGAGAGATATGGCAAAAAGCTTAGAGGTTAAGTAGAGTGTACACTATTTATAGAAGCAGAAATACAATGAACATTAAATGTATAACTTATACAAATATAACCAAATTGCAATTTATAGATACATATTAATATATATGTAGGTATATACATATACAATATCCAACCATACGTTATTTAGAAAGAAGATGCTTCTTAATTCTGCTCTTGAAAACGTCCAGAGAAGGGCTATCGCGAAGAGGATGTGGAAGAGAATTCCAAAGGCGCACTGCACGAATTGTAAAGGATCCGTCATAACGGCTTGAGGAGTGACGCGGAGTTCGAAGGAGAAGAGAAGAAGCCGTGCGACATGGTTCGCCCCTAGGGACTAGATACTCGAAGCGTTCACGAAGATATGCGGGAGAATTAGGATTATGAAGTATAGAATAAAGAGAAGACAGAATGTGTGAATCTTTATAATATTCATGGTAGTGCATAACTTTTGTTTTACAAGTTTTCCCATTAATGTACTCCGTCAGAGAAACAGCTATTTAAATATGTTACTAAACGGTGACGGTAAAGATGGTAACGATAATAGTTCTGTTATAATCGAAGGATTTTAGGAAGCCTTATTTCACTCATGGTATGTCGCGACGGCACGAGCTGTAGTCTAATGAACGCGCCTTTCGTATCTATAAACTGTGTTATAATGAGAAAAATCGGTGTGCCAGTTGAACTCGCGTGGAGAGGGTTCCGAAATTGCTGAACAGATTATCTATTGTTGGATTGGACTTTTTAATATCTGTAACGACGCCTGTCACCTTAGTCATCCTGCGACCATGAAACCTGCATTGCGTTCGAAACGTCAGGAAAAACAAAAATATACGTGATATTTGATAAACTAGCCGTTTAAAAGTGTTTTATTATAATCGCGAAAACCAAAGACATTCCTAAAATAAAAAAAACACGATGCTAGCGAGTGACCGCTAGTCTTCTGTAAATGGTGTGTGCACCTGGAAGTTGGCACCTTGCTCCAGCAGCAGCTGCACGATAGGGATGCCCGCGTTAAGCACAGCGATGTGTAGCGCAGTTTGACCGGTGTATGAGCGCTGGTCGATCTCTGCGCCCGCGCATAGTAGGAAACGCACCGTGTTTATGTCACCTAAATCAAAGATAGAAGTTGATTACGTTTTAAAAACTGCCACAACGTTATATATGTACAATATAAATACAATATTGTAAACGTTAACACAACTACTGACTGACACGCTGTCCGTGATGTTTAAGATCTAGGGTCAATTAAGGTCATACAACCATTGATTTACTTGTCTGATTTATTTCATCACGAAAGTATATTAGCGTCAACTATAAATCTGACCATTACACATTAGAAGACATTTTTTCTTGTGTGTTTTTACGTAACTTTACATCCAAAACTATAATCTTAAAATAGGAGATAGAAGACAGAAGAATGAATACCTATATCTCATTCTCATCAATAATTCTACAAATGAAATATGTCTGCATAAAACATTCGCCTCTTTTGTAAGGTGGCGATCAGTTCCAATGACCTGATAGTGCTCATCACTAATTAACAGACGGGCTGGCTCCACTATTCTTATCGGGACGTCGGTACGGTTTTAGAACGATCGATATCGTTCTTTGTCTACGGAGACAGTTGTAGTAAAAGGAGCCTTATAATCAGCAGTGGATTAATAAGATCTTTGAATAATGAGGGTGATACCTTTCCTCACGGCTGTCGAGAGAGGCGGGAAGCCGTTGTTCGAGTTCACTATGCCGATCAGATCTGGTCGCTCGTCGAGCATGCTTTGCACCTAAAATTAAGGTTTGTAGAAAAACAACATATCAAAAAGTCGTACGTCCTTGTGTCCCGCTGGACATAAACTTGTCGCGGAGTGCCTCCCTCCGTGTTTCTTCCCGGTCAGCTCAATTAGGAGGCTCTCTCCACGGCAGCAAGTAACGGAGCTCAGTTAATGATATTGAATGAAACGTAGCATATATGTTATATAGGTCTATTGTTATTCACAACTTGAACGCTTCATGCTAATGATTATAGAAATTTTAAAATATAGCTTACTATCACAATATTAAAAATAAGTACAATTGTAATATTGCAGGAGACTATTTGTCAGAACGACAGCTGTGTGTCGAACCACTAGCGTTCAGGATCGATTGTGTAATGATGATGATCAAAATATGAACGATTCGACACCACAATACTAAATTCGAATTTTGATTTGAATAAAGAATGAATCATGAAGTGGACAGTGATGGAGATAAAAGGTATGAAGTCATGAAAGAGGTTGATTGAAATGAAGATGAAGGATGACTTCGTCACAAACTTAAGGAAATAATTGCTGTATTTTATCACAGTACCCAAAGCTTTAAATACTATGGTCGAGCTTATCACCTTACACACAGGACAAAAACTAAACCCCGACGCGGAAAGGTATGTTTTAGCAATTTGAATTTTCATCCCCTTGAACGAAGGACCTCTTATCCCACAGTATTCAAGTGCAGTAAAGAAGTAGAGGTGCGCACCAAATATAAACAATATTTAGTGACATCATTGGCGCTACCTTTTTTTTTTACTGGAGCGGTCATCTTTGGCACGTAAGGGAGGCTCCAGGTCCTCGTATGATCACACTAGAGCCGCCCACTGGTGCCACGCCTATTGGCACATCTCGGAGAGGGTGACTGTAAAGCGGTCACCCCCCCAGGGGGATTGTAAAGGATCCCCCAAAGCGTCCCACGGCAGCGCGTGACCACATGCGTGCTACCGCATTGGCGCTACCTGTGTTCATAATATCTATATATATATATATATATGGGGAACAAGGTGTGGTGTTCCTCCATAGAAAAGGGAGGATCCTCCAGCCAGGCGGATGGTATGCCTGGCGGGCAGAAGCCCAACGTTTGATGGTAGGCGACTGTATATATGCAGCGTTGCGCGAATAATTTACAAGTGTAATTCAGAATTCTTTGACGTCATCGGAGAGTTGCAATTATTATTCAAGCAGATGTAGTTGTAAGTTGCAGTTATGCTGGCGATGTAGGTGTCGCCACATTTATAATTACTTGTCCTGACTGATTAACTCATCAACGCAGAGCCTAAACCGCTGGAGCTACAAACTTGAAATTTATTCAGTTGATGCCCTTTATAACGTAGGCATCCACTAAGGAAGGAATTTTATAGAAATGTCACCGCTAAGATGGTAAAATAGGGGTAAAATTGAAATGTTACATGAAAGTCTGTCATTTTATAAGTTAGATCTATAAAAATTGGTTTTCAGCGTTTTGGTTCGAAATGAAAATATACGTGTTTCAGTGTTTTTGTAAATTCTACCTACTTCTACTAAAAGAGGGTGTGAAAGTTTGTATGGAATATCCTTCATTTTTTAAGTTAGATCTATGAATATTTGTTTTTGATTTTAAATACAGAAATACGTGTTAGTGTCAATGTAAATTCTGCCTTTATGTGTGTAAAGTAGAGGATAACAGTTTGTATTAAAATCCGTCAGTTTTGAAGTTATATCTATACAAAAATTGTATTTACATATATCCACGCGAGCGAAGCCGCGGGCAACAGCAAGTGTTTAGATAAAACTGTTAACTGGTGCTAATTGACACTGTATGGTATCATCTCTTGCATGTACCGGCTTGAGTAAGCAATAGGTACCTGTTTTATGTAACCGCAGCGGACGGCCATGCAAAAGCACACGACGGAGGTGCCGTCAGTGTCTGTGCTCGCCCACATCTCCTCCGACCATTGCGACTCGAGCCATTTGTGATCAGCTGCAGCAGACTTCACTTGTTTAATTGATCTGCAAAGTAATAATCAAAGGTGAATAAAAATTGATGCAACACCCTTCCAACTACGGTGTGTTCTTCAAGTTGACACTTGCGTCTTTCAAAAGAATATAATCATGACGGCTGGAATAGAGGTCTCTATTTGAGAATTTTCAATAATTATTTTCAATAATTTTCAATAGGTGTATGCGGGAGTATGTGTGAAACACGCTAGTGAAAGTCGACTCGACAACCAATTTAAACAATATATTTACTAATACTTATAATGACAGGCAGAGTTAAAACGTAAGACAAAGACTAGGAAAGAGCAATTAAACTTGCATTAAACTATAGTTTCCATTATGGTGTAAAATATAAATATTGTTTACCTTGTCTTATTTGTTTCACTTTGATCAACATCGCCGCTATCCTTCACAACTGTTTCATTGTCACCTGTATCGCCACCTGCCTGACTGTAATTTTTATCGCCATTTTCATTAATGTTTTGTTGTTCTTCTTGTTTAACGACTGCTATTATCTTCTCATACGCAGTAGTTTCATTACCATAGAACTGTATGGCTCGTTCGGCGAGAGAGGCCACTGCTGTAGCCTGTACTATCACTCTGAGGCGAAATTTGTGCGGATGTCTAGGAGCTAGGTTGTCTATTTCCTTAGATGTTTTTCCACCTCTGTAAAATTAAAATGTCTTTTCGTCAGAAATAAGACGAAAGTATTTAACCACCATCTCCTCCCGTGGATGTCGTAAAAGACGACTAAGGGAATATAAAACCAGAGGGATGGGCAGCAGCGTCCCTTCTGTGAAACGGTAGCCATACTGCGCTCACCAACCCGCCTGCCAAGCGTAGCGAGTATTGGCAAATACTCCCCAGAATGATGACACAGTTGTCAAAATCTATGGGGGAGGCCTTTGTTCAGCAGTGGACGTATAAATGGCTGATATGATGATGATATATGATGATTTAACCAGTATGTGTTACTAGCGATGAAATATGATACAGAAACGTGGTTACTCACTAAGGCTTCATAAGAACGTTCAAAGTCAATTAGGAAGCTATGGAGAGATATATGCTTGGTATTTCTCTACGAGAACGAATCAGAAATGAGGATATCCATAGGAGAACTACAGTTGCAGACATAGCTGAAAGGATTAGTAAGCTGAAGTGGCAATAGGCGGGTCACATTGCTCGTAGAACTGATGACCGTTGGGGCAAGTTCTCGGGTTGAGACCAGGCACAAGAAAACGCAGCGTAGGATCGCATCCAACGAAGTGGGCAGGCGACCTGGTGAAGGTTGCTGAGAGACATTGGATGTGGGCGGCATGTAACTGGTCGTTATGGAAATCATGGGGAGGGCTTTTTTCTGTCTGATATGATGATGATGAAAATTAAATGTGTTAGCAATATGGGATCGTGTTAAGAAATGTTTGTAAAAACATGGTTAAACAGTCACTTTACTATTAAAGTCTAAATTCTAAATATAAAATCTATAATTATTCACTATTTTAGCTTAAAAGTTTTTTCAAGCGTAGGTCAGTACATTATTCGCATACTTTATTGATCATCTAGATCAGGGTTCCCCAAAGTGGTCGATATCGGTTTCCCAAGTCACAGTCGACATAAACGAAAACTGATTTTGGGGGTCGAAGAGGTCTAAAAATCAACCCCTATTAATTAACACAAGTTTTTATTTGAAACTTTCAAGATACTGTATACTTTGTGTTATGTGTACCAACTTCTTACAACAATGACTAATATTTTAGTAGGAAGTAACATTGTTGTGCTTTTAGTCGAAAAAGGTTTCAGTGTGGTTACAAACATTTTGGCAAAACAAAGAAACCGTTTGAAAATCAACGAACGCTGAGATTTAAGGCAACTCACCAATATTGAACCACCAATATTCATCCATCATACTGTTGTTTTAGTTAAAGTTTTTTTCAAAAAAATATTACCTAATTAAGTACTTTTACGTAATTTGTATTAATAATAATTTCGGCCGAATGAAGTCCACTGCTGGACACAGGGCTCCTCCAAAGATCACCACAACCACCGATATGGATGTGTTGATTCATTGGGGGGTATTGCCATAATCGCCACGCTTGGCAGGCAGGTTGGCGATCGCAGTTGAGTTGTTAATATACTCGAAGGACGCTGCTGCCCATCCTCCTAATCCCTTAGTCGACTTTTACGACACCCATGGGAGGAGAAGGGGTGGTGGCATTCTGAGCCGGCACCACACATTTGTATTAATAATTATTAATTACACTTGATTATTTCTGTATTTTATGTCTATTTATTTTGTTAAATTTTGATGAGAAAACGTTGTCACGTTTACCCACTTAACCAACCGCAAAGTTTTTAAATTGGTAAGTATTTTGTATCAATAGCAAAAAAAGAACTAGAATTAGGCTTTTTAAAGTAATTTGGCCTAATTTACTAAATAACGGAGGTCTGAGGTATCAGTGTATTTTGGAAAAGGCGTCTCTTGCCCAAAATAGTTTGGGAATCCCTGCTCTAGATTGTTATTGTAGACAGTTAATATCTGTTGCACTTGCCAACAGTTTGATCTACATTCTTTAACACCTTACTTAGATGCACAGCATTTTATGGGAGCGGTACCTTACCTGTACACGACAAACCAAGGCGGCATCTTATCACTCTTCTCCAGCCTGTACAGAAGTTGGTCTGCGATGAAGTGAAACGGCTCTACCTGCTGCCAGTCTAACGTGATGCTGTACTTGGTCCTGTTTAACACCTCTGGTGCTGGTGGAGACCAGCTCGTGAACGTTTTCGCCAAGAACGCGTGAAGATCCATTATGGTAACTATAATGATGATAGTCGTTTCTGTTAAGAAAACTAATTGCAGTAACTAAAAAACGAGAAGTAAAAGAACTAGATTTGATAAATTGTAATAAAACACTTTTAAACGGATTCTATCGCGTATATTTTAGATTTCTGTTTTTCCTGACGTTTCGAACATTTTGCAGGGTTCGTGGTCGCAGGATGACTGAGGTGCAGAGTGTTCGAAACGTCAGGAAAAACAAAAATCTAAATTATACGTGATAGAATCTGTTTAAAAGTGTATTATAATGTGTAATACTCGTGAAAACCTAAGACATTTTTATAATTTGACTACAGTCTTAAAAACAGTTTATCAACTTAGGTAATCGACGTATAAACTTAACTTACCACTGCCAGCGTAAACCACTGTTAAACAATTTTATGTATACTTCACACAAAGTCAAACATTTTCCCGTAAACTTTACCTGAACAAGTCTTTGAAATACTCCTCCAAATAGTACACAAATAACAAGAGGTATCAGTAAGGTTAGGTACATGTGTATCGTTGTTTCGTTTCGGTCGCTGCTCGGGAAGTTTGATCGATGCTCTGCGGTCTCTCTGCGCTCCTGGTATTTATACATACAGGTAGGTGTTGTTTGGTAGTTCATTGGACTAATACAGTTCATATACAATTGTAATTTTTCTAAATAGTTGAAGTGTGAATTATGAGCAGAACTTTTTACAATTATATATCGCATATTAATTCAAGGCAAGTTTTGTGATTGGTGACTGAGATCCATATTATTTATGGATACAAAGACTCATCTTTCGTCCGTAGTATATTATACATGTAGATGTAATTTCCTTTTATGTGACATCCATACAAATAAATAAAATCAAAAGTGTTTTTTTTTTAAAGTCAAAATAACTGCTTTTTACTAAATGCATATAAAAGTATATGTGTTACTTATAACAAAATAAAAAAATTTGGTCTGTCTGTCGGTTTGTTCAGATAATCTCCGAAACGACTGGAACGATTTTGACGGGAATTTTACTAGCAGATAGCTGATGATATAAGGAGTAACTTAGGCTACTTTTATTTTAGACAAAATAAATTTGGCTTCTGCGAAATAAAATCAAAAACACATGAAATCCAATATACAGAATGTCCAGTAAATAGCACGACATACTGCAGGGGGTGAGAGCTTGGGTCAATACCTACCAAAAAAACACAATATATGTTCAGCAAAATCTTACGGATTTACAGTAGTACAAAATTTTAAGATAAGAAAATTGTACTGTGAAAATTTAAATAAAAATTGTATTTCTTGAAAACATTTTAGTTTTTAATAGAATAAACACTTATCCATGAGTAAAGTAACTATACACAAATAATTTTAGGGAAAAAAAACTAGAAAAGGAAATTTTACGAGATGCTTAAAAATCTGTGTCAAGGTAGAGATTTTTCGATATTTCGGAAAATTTGGACTACTGTAAATCCGTAAGATTTTGCTGAACATGTATTGTGTTTTTTGGTAGGTTTGACCCAAGCTCTCACCCCCTGCAGTATGTCGTGCTATTTACTGGACAACCTGTACATAATAAGTATTTATAAATAATTCGATTTCTTTGAAATTAAACGGCGGGTGAAACCGCAGGACACAGCTAGTATATAAATATAAGTCTCAGTAGTTATGGCTCCTAGGGGAAGACATATAGTTTTGATCACTTAGTGTAATATAATAGTACCAGCCAAACAAATCAGCTGAGAACCAAAAGAATTGTTATTGCACATTTTTTGTCGGTACTCAAATCTACGTTGTAATCGGATCACGTACCAATTTCTGGACGGACCCGGATGAGACTCACAGTTTTATTGTCTTGTCTTATTTTATGTCTCAGCGGTGCAGTCATCTGGAGCATGTCATTTGCGGAAGAGCTTTCTCTGAATATATTTGAATTAGATTCTGTTGAAAGTACTTAAGTTATTTATATGCAATATTTTAGGATAATTTACATTTATAATAAAACTAGATGCCCGCCCCGGCTTCGCACGGGCAGGTACATGCAAACCCGATTGCAGTGACACCTACCGGGTCCAATAAATCCAGTCAACTAATTACCTTATACCGCCATCTCTTAGAATCTTATAGAATTAACAGATAATTATGACTCTTTGTCAGATAATAAACAAATTGTTCGCAATAAAATAATATTGCGATTGTGAATTGAGATAAATAATATCCTATCTTTTAAGTTGGATAAAACTGCACACAGTGTGCAACATTTAATTAAAATCGGTTCAGTAGTTTAGGAATCCATAGCGGACAAACAACGTGACACGTAACTTATATATATTAAGATATGTATAAACCTTATTCTGGGCATATTGTGGATAATAGTATCCTTTGTTTAATATGAATATCAGAATGGTTCAGTCATACACTTTAATTGCTGAATTGATTGTTGATCATTTGACCCTTAACGCGCTGAACCAGCGGATAGGGAGCGCTAGTGCCTTTTACCAGAGTAGGGTATTAATGTCGACAACAGAGGTTTCTGTCTTGCGATGCGTTGGGTTTAGCCGTGTGATGCCGGCTCGGAATACCACCACCCCATCTCCTCCCGTGGGTGTCGTAAAAGTCGACTAAGGGATTAGCCAGAGGATGGGCAGCAGCGTCCTTCGAGTACATTAACAACTCAGCTGCGATCGCCAACCCGTCTGCCAAGCGTGGTGATTATGGCAAAACCCCCCCAGTGAGCCCACAACTCTCCCATATCGGGCGTTGTGGGGATCTTTGGGGGATGCATGTATCCAGCAGTGGACTTCATTCGGCCGAAATGATGATGCGTTGGGACCTTGACTAGCAGTGCCAGGGGATCTCGACGATTCTAGGAGCTTCTAAGTTGGTATTCCATACTACCGTCGTACCTACCAAAGAAAGCTAGGTTAAAAAAGCTCCCACCAAACACACACAGTATAATTCCTGGTTGCAAAGAAAAGCAACCTAAAATAATAATGGAATATAAAAAAATACAAGTTCTAAATAAACGTAACAAGTCAGAGGGTACCCCAAGCAGATGGGTGGTGTTATCAACGTAACGGTAAGTCGCAATAACGCTAGATGGCACTGTAATAACTGGGACCCTAATGATCATAAACATATTATTATATCGTTTGTACGGACCTTGTTCCTGACGCGAGGAGGAAACAGTATTTTTGCTACGTTTTCTAATGTACAAATGAACTAGCATTCTTTACGTTTTTAAAGTATCCGTATAGATATATGTAAAAAGATCTTAATTAAGGCATTTATTGTGATATTCTCATATTCTGGTAACTGTAATGCTGGGGCCACACTAAGGTTTAACGTCTTAATGTCAATAAATCGAGTAATTATTTTCAAGATGGCGGTTGAAGCTGCTGGACTGTATTATTTGATGAGTGTATCAACTACTTTTAGGGTTCCGAACGTCCGAAGGAAAAAACAGCGGAACCCTTATAGGATCACTCGTGTGTCTGTCTGTCTGTCCGTCTGTCACAGCCAATTTGCTCCGAATCTACTGGTCTGATTACGTTGGAATTTGGTACACATATGGATTTCTGCGACCCAATCATGGACGTGTATCATGGTACGGAACCCCCTCCACGCGACTTCAACTCGCACTTGTCCGGTTTTTTTCATTTGTCTTGGAGCAGACAAATGAAAAAAACCGCCACAGAATTCTTAATATTAATTGCCAGCCATAGTTAATGTCGATCATCAGCTTTTTCGGGCGGGAAACACAGACGTACAGTCCAATCGCACTCTCGGTGCAGACTGAGAAACGCAGGTGTGGCCACTACACGCATTAAATAACGCACTAAAACTGATGTGCATAACTTTTTTTTTAAACTTTGTCCCACACCTCTAGGATTTATCCTGTGTCGTGGGTGCGTTTACATACACAAATTTCACAAACAATAACGCCCAGACCCGGAACAACTACTTGAAGATCATACAAATATTTGCTCCGTACGGGAATCGAACCCGCGACCCAGAGCGCAGCAGTCGACTGTATCAGCCACTGCATCAACCGTGCCGTCAAATGAATGTCATTACAAAATAAGCGCGTCAATTCGTGGCTACACTTATGTCTAGTGTCCACTTACGCGATAATTAACGGTGCTAAACCTTAGTGTGGCCCCAGCATAAAAAGGATTTTTATTTGTGTCATTCTGAGAATGAGAAGAAATAATAGAGCGTGAAAATGTGATTCATCGCGCACTGATGTCGGCAATGTAAGAATGATGGCTGTGTGAAATTGGTCCTCTTCTTGAAAACCAATAATTTTCAATTTAAAAGAGTGTTCCACTGTAATTTCTAAGTGTAGAAATTGTTTATTTGTGGTTCTGGAAAAATGCAATAGCCGGCGACGTTACTTATGAAGGAATCGTTATCGTCATCATCAGACATATATATCATAAACAATCATTTTAATAAGATATGCAAAGAATTTCACTTGACCCATTTGTTACTAATAGTAACACGGCAAGAAGGAACCTTAACCTTAAGTTTTTCCATTCAACTCGACTATCATATGTATGTTTATGTATACATTCCATAGTATACAATCTTATATCTTTAAATGAGCAATTCTTGTATATATATATATATAATTGGAATCTCGGAATCGGCTCCAACGATTTTCATAAAATTTAGTATATAGGGGGTTTCGGGGGCCATAAATCGATCTAGCTAGGAATCATTTTTAGAAAATGTCATTTTATAGGCGTTTGAGTAGTCTCAACTGAAAAATATGACTCTTCCTGACATCTATTGGCGCATAATAATACTATTTTTTGTGAGCAACTAATTGCTTTAACGACACAACAGCAGATGGCGTTGTTAGGTAACACGAAAATACCGAGCAAAGCTCGGTCATCCAGGTACTCTAATATTATCCGTAGTTAATCTAATATTAGGCTTAGTGTTCCTTAAGAACCTGTTTACATTTTTGATGTTATTCGCGGAAACCTGTAATTGGCTTTATGGTGCTTACTGTATCTACTTACTCTAAGTTTAATTTTTTTATCTGTTGGTTTTCCTAAATATAAATAAATAAATCATTTTCCGTGTGGTGTCCGGATTAAGAATATAGCACCACTCCATTTCCTCCCGTCGTAAAAACCGACTGAGGGATTCTAAACCAGAGGGATGGGCAGCAGCATCCCTTCTGTGGACAGTAGCCATACTGCGCTCGCCAACCCGCCTGCCAAGCGTGGTGAGTACTGGCAAATTTCCCCCACAATGACGACACAATTTTGAAAGCCTATGGGGGCCTTTGTTCAGCAGTGGACGTCCTAAGGCTGATATGATGATTTCAGCCGAAAATTTTCCACTGCTGGGCAGCAGCCTTCCCCAAAGATTGCTACAAACGACCAATATGGGTTTGTGTTGTATGCTCATTGGGGGGTTTATGCTATAATCGCAACGCTTGGCAGACGGGTTGGCGATCGCAGTTGAGTTATAAATGTACTCGAATGATACTGCTACCCATCTTCCGGATAATCCCATAGTCGGCTTTTACTATACCCACGGGATGAGATGGGGTGGTGGTATTCGTAACCGGCACCAGACGGCGAGGGAATGTCACGTTATTATTGTTGTTATTCTTAGCTAATTTAAATCAGAGGTTAAACCTTAGTCTAATGTTTAAGATTAGATCTTTATGAACTGATTGATGTAGACAAAGATACTTCACACGAAGTAAGCGTTGAAATTATAATGTTTTATAATATCAAGACTTTCTTCTCTCTGAGGAAGGATGGAGGGGCATGGTGAGCTTGGTCTTCTTGAAATCGTAGACAAAGATATGCTATAGACATAGACATTTTGCATTTGATAATATTAAGATCCATATAACAAGGGACGAGCCTGTAGTCAGTTCCCAAGCACATGGACCTTGTAATCAAACATAAGACTTCACGTTTAGCAACCGCACTTGCGTCCACTCGACCAACGAGCTGGTTTCTGTTTTCGTTTTAAAATACAATCATCAGACATATCAGCCAGATATTAATCTAATAAGGTTTAGAAGCAATTTTCTTTATGTCTGTTGCATTTTCCAAATCCGAGTTCATTTGAGTGCCAAAAGCGAAGTGTTGTGGACGAAGATAAATGTGTAGACTTCGTTCCCCCGCACCCCCGCTTCCGCTTGCTCAGCCTTACGTAACATGGTTCTGGAATCCGAGAATTGTTTACTCATACCTACCTAGTATTTTATACTGGAACGGAATATTAGCTGCACAAAACAACAGAAAATAACTTTCAAACGGAGGATCGGTATATTTTCAAAAGTGTGTGTAAGTTCAAAAGTAGGTCATCATTTTTAGTTCATCAGTTCGGCCGAATGAAGTCCACTGCTGGACACAGGCCTCCCCCAAAGATCACCACAACTACCGATATGGGTGTGTTGTGGGCTCATCGGGGGGTTTTGCCATAATCGCCACGCTTGGCAGGCGGGTTGGCGATCGCAGTTGAGTTGTTAATGTACTCGAAGGACGCTGCTGCCCATCCTCCAGATAATCCCTTGGTCGACTTTTACGACACCCATGGGAGGAGATGGGGTGGTGGCATTCTGAGCCGGCACCACACGGCAATGGAGTGGTACTATATTCTTAATCTGGACACCACACGGATAACAGTTTTGCTTTAATGATTTAAGTAAATATTGTATCGATATCCATAGCTAGTCGAAATCGTGCGTCACTTACACACAAGTCGAGAACGAATGCACAGTAGGCTTCGCGACCCACATGCATGAAATCTCATTTCATAAACGTCACTTGAGTGTGGGGCGACACTATGCAGCTAGTTAAGTTAATCATCCCTAAGCTTATTTAAGGGTACTTATTTAGTATATTGTGGTGTTTCGTTTGTTGCTTTCTTTCGGTTACTTTTATTAAATACTAGCTGGGACCCGCGGTTTCACCCGCGTTTAATTGAAAAGAAATTTTGAGTACTTCGACATAGACACTTGACATAGAATATATATGTTGGATTTCAAGGTAATTGTTGTTTTCGCGCGGAACCCTAAATACTTTACTAAAATAAAAGTAGCCTAAGTTATTCCTTATAACGTCAGCTACCTGCCAGTGAAAGTCCCGTCAAAATCGGTCCAGCCGTTTCGGAGATTACCCGGAACAAACAGACAGACAGACAGACAGACAGACAAAAAATGTAAAAATTGTTTTTTTGTTATAGGTACCGTATATACTTTCATATGCATTTAGTAAAAAGCTGTTATTTTGACATTACAAACAGACAATTTTATTTATTTGTATAGATGAGTAGAAGTGAGCAGGACTGACAGAAATTTCTAATACCTATGTAATATAAATTTGTTATTTACATTTATTTATTAAGTTAAATTAAATAAATAAAAAGCTCAAAATATTTTTTGGAAGTGTTTGTTGTTCCAAAAATGCTATTGCTGATTTAAACTTTTTAATTTCTAAAATACGCTTCCTTTGCCTCCCTATCAATAAAAATATCTTGAAAAAAAGCAGTTTGAGCTGTAAATAAATTAATATTACTAGAAAACAACACGGTGGTAAAACAACACACACACACAAAATATAGATTACGGAGACGCCAACTTAGTTTTATTTTATCAGCAATAGCCGGAGACGCAATTTTAAAAAAGACAAGACGGCAGTGTTGTGAAGTGGTTGATACAGTCGGCTGATGCGCTCCGGATCGTGGGTTCGATTCCCGCACGGAACAAATATTTGTATGACCTGCAGGTAGTTATTCCGGGTCTGGGTGTATTGTATGTGGAATTCATGTCTGTAAACGCACCCACGACTCAGGAGAAATCCTAGTGTGGGGCAACGTTTAAAAAAAAGAAAAGTCCAATTTTCACCTTTATATTTTCAAATAAAGCACAATAAAGACAAGTTATAGAAATAACACGACTGTTTTGGTGTTATGACAGCAACACGAAGTTAGTTCCGAAACCGACCAATGAAAACACCGCATGCTTCCCTATGTGTTCATTTAGTGAAGAAATACATAAGTAGTCTATGAAACGACTATATGTGTGTAAGAGCATATCCGACACTGTGAGAAATTGGACACTTTGCAGTGAGAATGTGCTACACTTAACTAAAGGCTGCCCTTGAATACGGGTAGTAGGCCCTTACTGAGAATCAGCGCTGCAGCGATTTAGTCTGTTGCCGCATTATGCTGAATGGGGGCACAATAGTGATGCAATTACAATTAATTTATTATTTATTGCTACACATACTTAAAAGGATTTGTATTGCATTTTCTCACGGTTGGTGCAGTGGTTAATACAGATGGCTGCTGCGCTCCGGGTCGTGGGTTCGATTCCCGCACGGAAAAAATATTTGTATGATCTGCAGGTAGTTGTTCCGGGTCTGGGTGTATTGTATGTGGAATTCATGTCTGTAAACGCACCCACGACACAGGAGAAATCCTAGTGAGGGGCAACGTTGCTAAAAAAAAAAATTGCACTTTGAACTCCACCGTTTGCCACCCCTAGCTTCGGGCTCCGAAATGAATGCTATACACTATCATAAGGCTGTCGCACAATCTCTGTAAGGTCAGAGCCTCGTTCGTCTGTTGGTGGTAGGGTGCACCGAAAGCAGGTGAACATATGGTTTGGCTAGCTAGAAGCAGTTTGGCCTTTTATTACTTTAAACCTTAAACATTAGTGCTAAATATAGGATGCGCACTGATGCGGCCACGGACACGGCCACGACCAGGATGGCCGCATGCGACCTGTAGCAATTTAATTTTAGAACAGATATGCAAGTAGTAACACACAATTCTTTTTTTTTGTGTTGTGGCTAGATCCTCGTGGACTTTCTTTGCCTTGGGATGGGTGGAGGGGCATACGAGACTCTTAGCGGCTGAAAACCTTGGTGTAACTTCCAATTACCTACGCACCCCCAGTGTGGGCGTTTTCGTTGGTTAGGCGAAGTCGTTGGATGCGGGTGGCATGTAATAGGTCGTTGTGGAAAACTATGGGGGAGGCCTTTGCTCAGCAGTGGGCGTCCTTTGGCTGATATGATGACATGTAAGCCTGAACGTCGATGCCTTCTTCAGATGACCCAATAACACAACGACAATTGTGATACTTGTAAAGTGGTTAGCGGGAAGCGCCGAGTCACGACTAGCCAAATGGCACATACTCGTGATCTGCCATAGGAGAAGTGATTGTCATTCCTCTACTTCTTTCTTAAAGGCGCGACATTTGATGTTTTACAAAAACAAACTTAAAACAGATGTAATTTAAACTTAACCGAGACTAAGTTTGAGGCTTATTAATTCTTATAATTGCCTTACTTACCTTGCCATGTGGTGCCGGCTCAAAATATCACCACTCCATCTCCTCACGTGGGTGTCGTAAAAGTCGACTAAGGGATTAGCCGCAGGATGGGCAGCAGCGTCCTTCAAGTACAACAACAACAACTCAACTGCGATCGCCAACCCGTCTGCCAAGCGTGGCGATATTGATATGGCAATACGCAATGAGCCCACAACATACCCATATCGGTCGTTGTGGCGACCTTTGCAGGAGGCCTGTATCCAGCAGTGGACTTAGGCCTCCCGAAATGACTTACCTTACAGCCAAATTCTCTCGTACTCTTTATTCGTATCCTTGCAATCCCACAAATACTGGCAATGTTATCTCGAAGAGACCATAGCCCTGCGTTTCTGTGCGAGCCGTATGCCCTCGAATAAAGTTATCTCGTATTTTCCCGGACAGGGCATCATCAGCGCATCAGATCACGTTCACTGGCAAACATGTGGTCTCCAAATGACTGCTACTCAAGACGGTCAAAGGGAATATTGCCAGAAACCTTCACTTGACTGACGGATTGATGACCACTGCGTGTTCTTATCAGCCCTTAGGAAGACGCTGCCCTTCCTCTTGATATAAACTATATGATGCCCACAGGTGAAAAGGGGCGCCCGCTTAATACATATTCATAACCTTGACTATTATTTACAATTCAAAGAAACTATGAACTAACTAGGTCCTTGGTCATAGCCATAATCTATATGACATTATTATCGCTTTTCTCCACTTCTCTCGATCTTGAGCTTTTCCTCTGAGTTTTTGAAAGGAGACATGAAATTCAAACTCAAAGAGGTATTCACGTCTTTACTTTCATTCACAGTGTCGTAACGACGGTACGGTCGGTGCAGTGGTTGACACAGTCGGCTGCTGCGCTGCGGGTCGCGGGTTCGATTCCCGCACGGAACAAATATTTGTATGATCTGCAGGTAGTTGTACCGGGTCTGGGTGTATAGTGTGTGGAATTTATGTCTGTAAACGCACCCACGACACAGGAGAGAAATGTGGGGCAACGTCTAAAAAAGTAACTAGATAATAAACACAATCATATGTAGATTATAACGATAACTTCGCATTCTCGTAATGTTCTGAACTAGTACAGCCATGTATGTTGGCTGCCATACGCCTTGTAAGTAGCACTAACAGTAGGTCAGGTTCTATTGTCCATGCTAACTATACTGTTGTTGAACTTCTGTCGCTTTACTTTGCTGCAGTTTCCGTGTTCACAGTGATGTGATGTTTGTTTCAAAGTAGTTGTATAAACTGATGAATAGCTGTGCCGTTGTTACAATTAAAACTCGCCAACCCGCCTGTCAAGCGTGGCGATTATGGCAAAACCCACCAATGAGCACGCAACACAAACTCAGAGAGGTCGTTGGGGGATCTTTGGGGGAGGCCTGGGTCCACTGGATATTTTTCTGCTGAAATCATTGTCAGATGCTGATTACTATATTAGTTATCGTCATAATCAAGTATTGTGTGACGAGCCCGTGCTCCTGATCATGGCCAGTTAATACGCAAGGCGATGGACCATAGAGCACGCTGCGACAGCGGCGGCAAGAGCCGTCATGGAGAAATGGCTGGAGAAGCGGCATGGTGCCTTCACATTCCAGATGACGCAAGTCCTCTCGAACCATGGGTGTTTCGGGAAGTGCCTGTGCCACATAGGCGAGAAGAGACGCCCAGTTCTCGTCACTGCAGAGACTGCCCGGTGGACTTCGTGCAGCACACTTTGGCTGAGTAACCAACGTCTGACGTTTCATAAGTGCCAATATTTGGTTTATTAGAAATAAAAATATTTGACTTAGACTTTGGGCAACGCAGAGCCGTGATCTCGTCGCGGTGGCCGAAGAAGGTGACTTCTCGCTTCCGGCCGTGATGCAGTCCAGTGAGAGTGCATGGGATGCCACTCCTTTTGCGAGGACGTGATGCAATCAAATGAGGTCGCAGAGTGGGGACGAGAGCAAACCACCTCTGATCCCTGCCGCAAAAAACGCACCAGGTGCGGGCGCTGGACGATCTCCGGCCTCCATGAGAAGCTGGGTGACGAACTACGGGCATTCCGTCGCTCAAATAGAAGCAGGCCCGAGACGGCAGTGCGTGTTTCCTGCGCACGCTGCTCTGAAGATATGTGTGGGCCAGGTCGCACAGAGATGGGGCCTGTCAAATAGTAACGGGCTGATACCCGGGGGGTTAGCTGATTCCTGGGGTGGGGTGCGGTCTAATGCTGACAAGGCGAATATCTCACCCTCAGCCAGAGGTAAGTGGAAGGACACCGTGGGGGTTTCAGCCGCTAAGAGCCCAGCATGACCCCTACGGTCTACGGCGGCCTAGTCAAGGCGGACGAAGTCCATGAAGATATCTGCACGACAAAAAAAAGGCGGTGAGCCACTGAAACATGTATGTCTTATGTTTATATTTTCACGTTTATTTTCTTTAGAGAGCTGAACGAAATTAAAAGTGAAATGTAAAAACTAGTGCATAGATTTTAATACAAATCATAAATTCACGCCTTTTCCTCATAGCAGTAAGCAGAAACAACCGAAAAAAAACCAATCCCTTATCCTGTTTGGTTCTTCCCGTTTATGAATATTTATACATTTATGATTTTTTATAGATGCGCGCCGTTTGCGAGTACTCCATACCAAACCGAAAATTAAAATTAAATATTTTTAATCCTGCTGTTCATACCCAACTCAAACTGTTGGACATAGGGCTCTCCGCAGACGCGCTACAAAATAGATCTCACGTGATTTTCATACTAAAACACGCAAAATTACAGAAAACGTTGTAATCAAAATATGCACGGAGAATTACAAAAGATACAACAGTGATAATTGAAAAGTGGGAAGATTTTTACATTTGGTGGATCTGAATAAGTAAAAGAAATCATCAGGACTGGAATGTTTTACTTTTATCTGGGTATCATGTAAAGTAAAAAAAAAATATAATGTTGAGCTTTTTTTCCTACTTAGATAATGTGGTGTGGTGGATAGGTGCCCGATAATAAGAGTTTAAATTAATCAGAATAATCGAATTAAGTGTGGTGTACGAATTTAGAATATATTTTTCTTTTTTTATTATTTGTTCAATGTTAACCAATAAGTTTCTTAAGCAAGTTACAGTATGGATATAGCATAGCATAGTATACTCCCTCTAACAATGTACAGCTCCATCAATGTAGGTCTAACGAACAAATATCACCGAGAACCACTATAAAGGGATTGTCTTAAATACTTTGTTCGTAGACCAAAGAAGAATATTTTTTATAAATATATTAATTATTAAGTATTTTACAGAGTTACACAAACACACAGAAAGTATAATCGGAATTGTATTTATTTACTTTTTATTTATTGATAGTTATCCGGATAGAGGAGTTTCCTTTACTTAAACAGTACCGAGTACAAAATTATGTTCGCTTCTATAGCATAGCAGCACTCCATTCTCTTCAGTTGATGTCGTAAAAGGCGACTTACGGACTCTAAAACAGAGGCGTGGGCAGCAGCTGTCCTGTCCTGCCCTCTGTGGGACAGCACTCATTCTACGATAAGAGACCCGCCTGCCCAGCGCGTTGTGACCTGGCAAATTCTCTCCAAACGACACATAACGTGTAACCAGTTGCTGTGGACATCTATGGGAGAGGCCTTCGTTCAGCGGCGAACGTTCCTTCGCGATATGATGAGAATAATCGAGCTTTCCCTGTAACTGTTTCCAGGGATTTCCTATTCATGCGGCACCTTTATTTTTTATTGGTGCCCAGTGAAAATTCTTCATGAACTTCCTTCGCCCCGGGGAAGGGCAAAGGGGTATGCCGGACTCCTACCGGCTAAAACCACTGGAGCGGTCATCTTTTTTTTTCCATTCCCCAATCTACGCACCCGCGAACCCAGAGGTCCCCCACCTTATAGCAACGGCAGGCATATCGGAATTAGGTGCCAGGGCGGTTGTTACCCCGGCGCCGTCTCCTTCTTCTTCGAGTGGGATCAACCCTCTCCCGATCCCGCTCTGCGGTCTCCTTCTGGAGCATGACGCTCTCACAGAAGGAGACCACTGCATTCCAGTTTTCATGCTCTGCCAACATAGCCGACACTACTGCTACCAGGACACCGCGCAGCACACGCTCGAGGCGTGCCCTGCGTGGGCCGCCGAGCGGCGGATCCTGGTCGATCGGATCGGGCAAGATCTCTCTCTGCCAGCAATAGTGATGGCTATGTTGGCAGATCTTGAAAATTGGAATGCAGTGGTCTCCTTCTGCGAGAACGTCCTGCCCCAGAAGGAGGCCGCAGAGCGGGATCGGGAGAGGGCTGATCTTACTTATAGTCATCCTCTCCGAGATGTGCCTACAGGCGTGGCACCAGTGGGTGGCTCTAGTGTGATCATATGAGGACCTCGAGCCTCCCTTAGGTGCCCTTCATACCCCTTCGTCATCCCCGGGGTGAAGAAAGTTCATGTAGAATTACCACTGGGCATCAATAAAAAAAAAAGTGTTTTCCTATTCATTACGGTCGCTCGTGTCTTTGCTCCGTCACGGTTTGTTTATATCTGATGTAATGCTCGACGGAACATCGCATCAACACCTTTGGTGAAATTGTAGAGAGACGCAATTTTGCAGGTTCGCATATTTTGTAGTATAAACTAAATGTCACAGATTCTTGTACTTCCCTGGAGCTTGTCGCATCAGGCCCCCAGTTGTTTGAGCACACTATAGCAACAATTCAACACGTTCGGAATAATAAATACAGCTTAGTGACCATTATTTTCTAGCTAAAGTTTACCTCTCATTTGATCAGAAATGCAGATTATCACTATCCACTAACTCTAAGCTACTTGGATCTCTACCGCACTAATTGGAGCCGGATGCTGGAGACATCGGAGAACAGCACTAACTGTAATTAAGAGAAGCCACATCGTGCTACTGGCTGAACTGTATAACGGACAGAAGTAGACCTAATTGTTCTTGACCGAATAACCTTGACCTTGATAACCTGGTAACACATAAAAGAAATGTCGTTAGATATATTTATATCTGTCAAAGTATGAGAAATGAACAGAGTTTATGAAGTTATTAAGCTGTGAACCATGAGTACATTAAGTTAGTAGGAACAATATTTATTTAAACTCAATTACATAGGTTCTAAAGACTTTATTGAACACTGACATTAAAATAAATATGAATAATAGCAATAGTTATCTTATTATGCTTTACCAGTATAATTACTGAGTCAATCAGCACAATACCACGATACGTTTATACGAACAGAAACTTTTTTGTTCATGTTTTACAACAAAGATTATCGCGTTATCGCTACACTCAGCGGGGAATACTGGAACAATTTCCATTACCCATCATTGTGCCAAAGTCAATGATGCTGCCTCTTTAGTTTACGAGGACTCTAACCGATTTCCATCGCTGGCACATCGCAATAATTTCGTTGCCACGAAAAAAAAAATACGTCATAAAAAGTAACATTGGTTCGGAATGATTGGTGTAAACGGAACGTAACGCGGCGATGGCGGGGCTATCGATCGACGCGGCCAGTCGGCGCCGGGCCTTCACGCGGGATGCACGTTACGTGACCGCGTAGTACCGAACGAATAACCTCACTGGCCACTCGCTCCCGATCAGACGGACAACCTTCACATCTATCGGTAAGCAGTACTTTACTATTCCTTCTATTTTTATATATTGTTAAAATATTTTGGCATGTGATAACTAAACCAAAATTATCATTATAATCAGTGTATACGTAATATATATAAACAAATATTGGCTTCCGCTCGTGGATAATCTGTCGCCTTTCATGCAGTATTATTGTGTGTATATTGACCCGCTGTTAGCCTTAAGTGTGTACTAATTACATTAGGATGATAAAGGAACACTGACTCATGCGTCGTGTTATTCTGTACATAAATAATAACGCAATGGAGGACGGATTCGCGCGCGTTTTGTGTGAAATTGCAATGTCTGTCAGCTAATGAGTTAGAATAACAATATTTTTTTCAGTCACACTGAATATTTTTATTCACTGTATCTTTAGATAAGTATATAACCATTATATGAATAAAAAAGTTCTATGATATAACTTGAGCCGTTTGCGGATATCAATGTAATTATTATTATTAACATCTGTGTAAATTTGTTATTAAAAAAAATGTGTTCGCGTTTCGTTTTTCCGATTCGGTCATTATTGTCAATCAAGTAAAGTTCCTACGAGTTTAGTCTGAGCAACACTACGCACAAAAGCCTTTTACTGATATCAATTTTATCCTTTTCGAAACAATTATCATTTAAACAATAACAATCAACACTTTAATTACCGAAAATGTACTTACCAATGAATATGCAGAAGTATCAGGGGTAACTTTAGTCGGATTGGTTCGTGTTGGCGTAAAGCGATCGTCCTAATTGTTCGCTATAACATATTTTGATCGTCGCCCCGAGCCTGCCCAACGAGCCCCGTGTCTTGCCTCGCTTGACCCGAGCTTGGCCGATTACTGCCCCGGGAATTTGCCGAGTATTGTATTTTTACTGAATTGGGGAAACCCTAGCGATGAAAACAGTTTAGTAAAACACGTCGGGATTAAAGTTAATTTTGATGCGCAAGGACAATTATATATGCGAGTAATTAATACTCTGTTGCAAGAAAAGGAACAATTTTACAGTAGATGAATATGTCTTTGGTTTCGTCATTATCCTTAAAGAAATAAAAATATATACATATGTTGAGATAGGAACACTAAACCTCGAGAATAACGAAAAACAGAACATAATTGAGAAAAAATTAACGAGGCCTACCCATTTTTCAGTAATAATGAAATTAACGTTTTTATTCCAATGGAAACTTTTTTTCTGACCTTATAATATTTCAAAACATCAAAAAATTACCGAGTATGCTTGTTTTGAACTTCCTCCTCCTTCCTCCTTTTTTGTATTAATGTAGGTTCCTAGTTCTAATCTCAGGTTTGAGAGTCAGGAGAGTCAATGGTACTTTACGCTCCCTTTACCGGCTAAGAAACTTTTTGCCTGAAACGACAAAAGTAACGCTCGTGCAGTCCATAATCTTCCCTACCATTGACTATGGTGACGTGTGCTACTTTGACCTGAACGCGGACTTACTGAATAAGCTTGACAGGGTCCTTAACAACTGCGTCCGCTTTATCTTTAACTTGCGTAAATATGACCATGTGTCAAGTTATAGGTCTCGGCTCAAATGGATGCCTATTCGCCAGAGAAAAAGTTCGCGTGCATTGACTACGCTTTTCACGCTACTCAACTCTCCCACCCTTCCTTCTTATGACTCGCTTTCAATATCTTTGTTATACTCACTCTAGGAATACACACACACACACTTGCCTTCTCATTGTTCTGATTTTATACACTCTTCCTTCCATATTCAATCCATACTTTTCTGGAATGCGCTCCCTCCGGAAATCAGGATGGTTACAAGTATATATGCATTTAAGCGGAAAGAAAAAAAAAAAGAAAGTCGTGAATACTTTTTTAACAAAACGTTAGCAGAATTATTATTTTATGGGTGTCGTAAAAGTCGACTAAGGGATTAGCCGGAGGATGGGCAGCAGCGTCCTTCGAGTACATTAACAGCTCAACTGCGATCGCCAACCCGCCTGCCAAGCGTGGCGATTATGGCAAAACCCCCCAATGAGCCCACAACACATCCATATCGGTGGTTGTATCTTTGGGGGAGGCCTGTGTCCAGCAGTGGACTTCATTCGGCCGAAATGATGATGATGAAGTTTAACTATGCATGTATTTATTTCTAGTAGATGTATGTATGTATATTATGTATATTATTATTCATAAATTTAGTTTTGTTTAATGTAACATTTGTTACATTTTATGTTTGTTTTAAACATATTGCCCCTGCCATATATCTCTATATCACCGTATGGTTGACTGGTGCAGAATGCTTACGCCATTGAGTCCGCGTATGTACTGTTGCTGCATAAAGTTTAAATAAATAAATAAAAGTTAAGTTCATCATCATATCAGGCAAACGACGTTTAACTCCTGAACAAAGGCTTCCCCCATAGATTTCCACAACGAGCGGTTACATACTGCCACCAATTTTATGTTTGAAAATTTCTATTTTTATAATTTTAATTGTAACTAAAAGCAAATAAATGTAACATTTTTTTCGAACATATGTTGTAACGTAATGAAATTAGTATAAACTTCTGGATATCCCTTTCTGGAGGACGGTCTATGTATTATGCGCATCTATATTGCACAGTCAACGATTACGTCATAACCATGCAAAGGGCATATTCGAATGGAATGACCCATCTTATCGTTGTTTTCATCAACTAGAACAGTTTGTCAATAGTGGTAAACCAATTGCTTGGCACGCACGACACAGACGATCCCTCTAGAAAACGGGCTTTGTTCAAACGTGTACTACATGACGGATGTGGAGTCGTTCGGGAGGTTCAAGTTATTCTTCACTGTCAAAGTTCGGTCGTCGATATTGAGGTCGGAACGACGAAGACTTCGCGGCGCCATTGTTCGTTCTGTACTAACGTGACTGAAGATACGGCTCCCTGTCATAAGCCAATTGATACGAATACATATTTCTGCCTTAGCTTACATTTTTAAAGAAGTTATTGTTAATTTAGCCAGTTACCATCTTGCTGGTTGATGTGTTTTAGCGATTACTAATTCCAGGTGGTAATAATCACTTCCAGCCCAAATTTAATTGATTTGAGAGGTCTACACTGTTCATTGTTAGATCTAGTCGAAGAGAGACATTTTTTAAAACATACGGTGCAATGTACGCAGTTGCATGCGATTGCGTGTATTACGTAAGTAGGCTGCCAGAACCCTATATGTTGATTAGTTTAAATACGTCAATATTAAACTGAAGTTTTAATATGTTCGGGTTACTACTTCTCTATAACCGCATCAACCAGTAATATTGTACTTTATTCTCGATTTGTTTCTAGGACTAAGTAATCCTTCGGGAAATCAACGCTAGTTATGATTTTATATCATTACCACATTGGGTATGCGCACAGATATTACTGTTAGACACGGCAACGGTTAACGCCGCATTGTGTGTGTAATTCATGTCTGTAAACGCATCCACGACACAGGAGAAATCCTAGTGTGTATTTACGTACGATCAACGTATTTTTATTAAAGAACAAATAAAAAAAACAGACAAATCCTTAGTACCAAACGCAAGTATTATGGATTAGATTGATTATTAATTTTGGCCGTAAGTAAAGAAGAAATCGACAACTTAGACCTATATATTGTTTTCGCAGATGCTCTGCTTCAGCTTGTGTACAATAAATCATTTCTTATCATTTAAATCCATTTGTATGATTAGCAGAACTTAATAACTTTAAAGATCATTTGAACTTTTCTGGACTGATGATGATGAACTGATGACCGGGATATCCTCGGTATAGTGTCGGGTTAGTTTAGCTCGCGGGTCTTTGTCAGAGCCAATGGTAGGTATACTTACCGAGGTGTATATCTGCCGGTAGAAGTTCTCAACATCTCTCAAAACTTCTGGCTTAGTCGACGCTACACTGCCATCCTCGGTCTTCAGCTTCATAATACAAGGCTCCAAACCTTGTTTCCGCTCATACGTCTCTTTAACACCGTTGGTGTTAAAGGTGCGTATATCGTGACGCAAGGACTTCCATATCCGTCTATTGAGCAGTCGGTATGCTTCAACATCACCGGAGGACTGCAGCGTCATGGCGCGTCTTTCTGCCTCATGGCATCGGCCTCATGGCCGAGAGTTAGATCGGAGAACTTTTTTGGTCCACCTTTACGGTGGGTTTTAAAGAATTTACACCTATCCGTTTGGACAGTTTCTACAAACCTACCATTACAATTATTATAATATAGTCGGAAGTGTTTTGTTTTTTGGATGTGCGCTAGCTGAAAGTAACGGTTTTGATAATCTCTCATTAAAATATATAAAGTACGCTTTGTATGTAATCAAAAATAACTTGACAGACGGAGCCGAGATGCTGGGGCGTTTGTAGCTTCTTCGCAGCTTAAACACTAGGAAATCAAAGTCGAATTCATAACTAACATAACACTACTCTCCCTCTGATTTCAATCATGTACACTCTTTTCTTTCAACTGTCGCCAAATAAATACTGAACTGAAAGAAACAACACAACCAAGGCAGCGGGACAACCAACTCAACCGCTTCAATGCAACCGCGGAGCTGTCGTGTTTACCACACACACTAATTAGATGCAACCTAATTGCGACCAAGTAGTTCGCAAGTCCAAAGACTGCAACTTGCCATAAGTTGAGTACAAACCCTTCTGGAATCTTTTTTCCAGTTTTGTGAATTTAGCTCCTGTTTCGTGTTGTTTTTTAACCGACTTCAAAAAGGAGGAGGTTCACAATTTGATGCGTATAAAAAAAAAGTATGTAAACCGATTACTCCGAGATTTGTAGACCGATTTGAGCAATTCTTTTTTTAACTGGTGCAAAATGCTTTCGAGTTAGTCCCATATAAATTTCATTATATTTGATTGAGTAGTTTTTTTGGCAGTTTCAATGAAGAGGTTAATTTGATTACGCTTATCCAGATGATGTCTTAGTATCGATTCCTCTAAGTTCAGAGAACCGATTTGAGTCTTATTTATGGTGTTAAATACTGACACCACATTGGAAAAAGTTCTTACATTTATTTTCACCAAAAAGAAACAAATAAAACAAAGAGTGCCCCAACCGTGGTTCATGCAGATCATCGAGAAGTTTTCTTTTCAGTGGTTTTGATATTTTATATCGTGTAGGATTTTTGAAGTCGGTGTATTTTTTGTTAAAAAGGTTTATTTATCATCATTTAAAGGCTTATCGAACTAGCCCTGCTAAGGTGTTCTGCCTCTTTATTCTGTCAGAAACCTTTACGGACGTGCCACTTGAATTTTACAAAGTTTTAACTCAATCGGATGAATAGTATAGGAACGCGTAACAAACAAAACAAACATTCGTTTTTTTATATCCAAATATAGATAAGCTTCTGTTTGGCCACTATCTCGCCTGATAGTAATGATGATGGCTTAATGATGGAGTATATCGCGTTTATTTCATTTATTATATATACATACGTGCAATATTCACACGTGTCGTGTACATACGTGAAACGTGCAACGCTAGCACGTACAATTATTATACTAATAATGCACAAATATATAAATTATAAAATAAAACAATTTTATGTTCTACCCTATATACACACATTTGTTCATAATAATACCTGAAACATCACACGTGCAATACACAATCGAGCACACATTTGTATAGAGGAACATAAATGCATGCACAATAAATGCATACAATTAAATACTACTCTTTAATTCGCTCGACGTTTCAAACACTGCAGATCTGTGGAACGGCAGCCATTCTGCGCTGATCAACCAGCTCGCCAAGCGTGTTGAGTATTGGGAAATTCCCTAAAATGACTTGTAGAGTCATGAAGGGATGTAATCAGTAATCATGTATGACGGCACGGTTGGTGCAGTGGCTGATATAGTCGGCTGCTGCGCTCCGGGTCGTGGGTTCGATTCCCACACGGAACAAATATTTGTATGATCTGCAGGTAGTTGTTCCGGGTCTGGGCGTATTGTAAGTGGAATTCATGTCTGTAAACGCACCCACGACACAGGAGTAATCCTAGTGTAGGGCAACGTTTTCAGTCGTTTTATTATTTCTTTTATTCAGCAGTGGCTGTTTTTGGCTGATATCATGTAGTATCCGATGCGTGTATTTGTATTTAGGTTTGTTTCATATCTGGAGTTTCTTGCCTGTTCTTGTCCATAGCATATTCCTATTTATATCCGTTCCAAGACGCGGCAATTAAAGTCTCTAGTATTCTTACGTGCCAGTAAATGTTTTAAATGAATAAAATAGATTTTTTATCTATGCTGTTGGTATACTAATAAAACAAACATAACTTGGTTGTTAAAATTCTTTACCTACGTCAACTTAACAACTTTAAAAAAAATTCACTCCTTAATTCTAATTTCAAATTAATGCAAACATTTCGGTGGCAGCGAAAGTTTAAATTACACTACAACAATCATGTCGCCACCGTTTTATTTAGTTTTGAAATTAAAATGCAGGTAATTAAGAATGCAGCAGTGAATTAAAACAAAGTGATGCTCTCATTACGTCGTCTGGGTTTCCAGACACCTCTCAACGTTCGGTTATATTCTTCTGGAGGAGCCCTTATCTCAGTTCGGAGTATGAGGTTTGCTTTCTTTTCGTCCATTGTTATTAAATACGGTCTCGGTTAGCTCTTGCCTGAATACTGTTACAGATAAGGTTATCTGTTCTTTGTTTGTTTGAGACTTAAAATGTAATTAATTAAATTCATTTCTGTATTTGTGAAAGTAATATTGTATTTTTGGAGTTGTTTACTTTTATTATATACCGGCTTTGTATTTACAGTTTGACATATTGATATTATTTCAATATTTTAATTTTTCAACCCATTCTATCCCGTGGAAGTCGAACGCGACTATGGGATGAAGCGAAGCCAGAGGATGTCAGCAGAGTACATTAATAACTTAACTGCGATCACCAACTCGCCTGCCAAGTGTGGCGATTACGGTAATATCCCCCCAATGAACACTCAACACATCTTTCGATTTCTAATATATATGCACACCATCATCATTTCAGCCGAAAAACAGTCCACTGCTGGACACAGACCTCTCTCAAAGATCGCCGCAACCACCACTTTTGGATTGCGTTGTGTGCTCATTCCGCGGATTTGGCATAATCGCCACGGTTAACATGCTGGTTGGCGATAGCAGTTAAGTTGTAAATGTACTCGAAGGACGATGCTGCCCATCCTTCATCAAGGACTAATCCCTTGGTCGCCTTTTACGACACCCACAGGATGCGATGGGTTGGTGCTATTCTTATCCGGCTCCACACAGACAATATATAAGTCTCATATATGCACATATATTTAAAATTTTATGCTTTTTTGTTTTTTTTTTTTAAATCGTTGCCCACGCTAGGATTTCTCCTGTGTCGTGGGTGCGTTTACAGACATGAATTCCAAATACAATACACCTAGACCCGGAACAACTACCTGCAGATAATATAAATATTCGTTCCGTGCGGGAATCGAACCCACAACCCGGAGCGCAGCAGTCGACTGTATCAGCCACTGCACCAACCGTGTCGCCATGTAGTAATTGGATGTACATGTATATAATGTAGGATGAATGTTCGTTCAGTTTGTGGTACCGAGGCGCGGTGTTGGCACAACGCGTCGGCCGTCGAGTTTGTGAACAGATGTTTGATCACTCCGCGTACTTTGAGCTGAGAAACTTGCACTTATTTCATAATAATTTATTGCAGCGCTTTACCAATTTATCTGATCAAAGGCAAAATATTCATAAATGTAGTTTATGAAACGGTTGCATAATGAGGGGTATTAAAACACGAATGTGTAATAAAACACTTTTAAACGGATTCTATCGCGTATATTTTAGATTTTTGATTTTCTTGACGTTTCGAATACTTTGCAGCATTTGTGGTCGCAAGATGACTAAGGTGACAGGCGTCGTCACAAATTTTAAAAAGTTATTTTATTTTATCTACCGTACAATTTTAATCAAAAAATTAGTTTCGATGCACGCAGTAATCACTCACAGTGTCTTGATGTTTCTTAGTGCGGTATCTTGTTTGGGACTTTATTATTTTAATAACAGGTGGTACCTGCCAGCCATCTTCTCTATTAAAATTAGGATGTTTTTTAATTTCAATAGCCTCACGAAACATTCTAGGTACATATCGGTTCTCTTTCGCGAGTACTTGAGGTTGATCAAAACGAAGATAATGTAAATGTAAACTTTGTGGAGCGTCTATGCTTGACGTCAGTCCACAAAGTCTGCAGTGTGTGAACATGCCTTAGGCAAACCTAACCATTATCTATGACTGTATAGTGGTCACCCCCTCTAGCGGAAGGCAGGCGGCTGTAAAAAGGCCGCCCCCTAAGCACTTCTCGGGGAGGATTGTAAAGGATCCCCCCAAGCCTCGCTGTGCGCTGTGCTGCGCACTGGTAATCTGTGCCTGCTGTCAAAATCACATTATCTGTCCCAAAATATGATCCACTCTTTTAAGGTAGCGTTCAAATTTGTAATCTATGCACGACCATCTTCAGTGGTAGTCGGGTGGCATTAGCAGTAAATTACTAGCAATACTCGGCAACTCGTCGGAATTTATTGGCTACTGTTTGCCGAGCAAATTTAATGGCACGGCTCGCCTTCGGTGCCGACACTCGAAAGCTCGAGACGCAACTGGATTTCTACTATACAGATAACAACCATTGTTGCCGTCTTCACTTCAGCGCGAGTATTGTGCAGCATGTTATAGATTCAGTTGTATTTGAGCTTTTTATTCGATCTAAATATTTTACCAGCGATGATGTATGGTACAGAGACGTGGTCACTCACTGTGGGCCTCATAGAGCGGCATATAACCACTCGTTGTGGAAATCTAAGAAATCTTATAGTATGTAGTTGTATGTTTATGTAATTTTATACACTTATTTCTATACTCTGTAAATACATGTCATCGCATCTATACCTCTCACTCATATTTGTTAGTGCATCTATCTTGTTGTGTCTGCATCACCCAAAGGTCGTCTGGTAGATAATGCCTAAGGCATTAAGACCGCCTTTGTGCACTGCTATACGTTAAGAATAAATAACTAAAAAAAGCGTTTGTTTGCCCCCCGGGACGAGCTGCAGCGTTGAAGAATTCGCCAAATCCAAATCTTGAAGCATCGTCAACATATCAGCTTTTGAATGTTGTGATTAAAAATTTTTGGGCTATATTATGACATTATGACCGCACATTGTAGGTGATCCTTGGGCATTAGTATTTTATAAAATTAAGCCATTACTGCATTAGTATATAGTGTTTAAAGGGTAGCTGATGCTAGTAGAATTACTGGCCTAACAGATTAAATAACTAATATCTCGAGGTGACGAGCGCAGCGTGGGGCCACGCAGGACTAGCCCAGGGTAGCATTGCAATTGTTATGGGCAGGCGGGCCAACATTATTAGGCGAATGGCTTGCTGGTCTGTCTGTCTAAAAAACAATAAAAACAAAGCAACCATGGAGCCGTGTGGTGCCGGCTCAGAATGCCACCACCCCATCTCCTCCCATGGGTGTCGTAAAAGTTGACTAAGGGATTAGTCGGAGGACGGGCAGCAGCGTCCTTCGAGTACATTAACAACTCAACTGCGATCGCCAACCCGCCTGCCAAGCGTGGCGATTATGGCAAAACCCCCCAATAAGCCCACAACACATTCATATCGGTGGTTGTGGTGATCTTTGGGGGAGGCCTGTGTCCAGCAGTGGACTTGATTCGGCCGAAATGATGAACCATGGTGATGGAGGAATCGTAGATTGTTGAGTCCTCGCAGATTGGTATATCTTTTGGGGAAACTGACAGCAGGTCCTCAAGTTGCGGTTATGTCTTCTCGTGCTGCAAACAACACATGAAGTATTCGATCCCATTACTAAGAGTCTGTGATAACAGGCAATTCGAAGCTCAAAATCTTTGGTATGATCGGATAATTATTGTCAGTGTTATATCATATTTCGCCATATTCGGCTCAGTGAATATGCGATTAGCTTTCTGCGCAACGTTTCGCGGGTTCGATCCCTGCACGGAACAAATATTTGTATGATTTATAGGTAGTGGTTCCGAGTCTGCACGATACAGGAGAAATCCTAGGGACATCGTATAAAATCAATAAATGTGCCTCATCTGGGTAAACTAGATCGATCGATGTTTGGCACAAGGCCAGAATTGTGATATGTTTTACCTCGTCCATATGAGTGGATCTTCTGTGCCAATGCACGTATGTTATGGTGCTGGGTAAGGGTGGATTGGGAGGAACATGGTTATAATCTTTATACATATTATTCTTCTGTACGTGTGTATGTCACTGAACTCCTCCTAAACGGCTGGACCGATTTTGATGAAATTTTGTGTGTATATTTAAGTGGGTCCCTGGATGGTTCAGATTCACAATTGAACCCAGTAGGTGTGAACCCGGGCAGCTAGTATAAATATAAATATTTTTTGTACCTCTTTTCGATGCATTTCATTTTAACCCAAAGGTTGACTGGTAGAGAATGCCATATGGTATTAAGTCCACCTTGTGTTCTATCATTGTGCATAAAAGTATAAATAAATAAATAATATGGTCTACTTAACGTTAGATAGATATACCGCGCTAATCATGTGCCACACTTTTATATTCGTTTAACAATTCTACGTAAATAATTTTAAAGTCGACTTTCTTTACGCACCGTAGGTATCGGGATTTTATATCCAAGAAGTGAGATAAGCGGACGCGAATGAAACAAAACAACGCACCTCATTAGCTAGGCAGCGCATATTGTACGAGTAAGTGAATATTGAGCTTTGTCCGTGTGGTGTCCGGATTAAGAATCTAGCACCACTCCATCTCCTCCCGTGGATGTCGTAAAAGGCGACTAAGGGACTCTAAACCAGAGGGATGTGCAGCAGCGTCCCTTCTGTGAAACGGTAGCCATTCTGCGCTCACCAACCCGCCTGCCAAGCGTGGTGAGTACTAGCAAATACCCCCCAAAATGATGACACAGTTGTGAAAATCTGTGGAGGAGGCCTTTGTTCAGCAGTGGACGTATAAATGGCCGATATGATGAGCTTCGTTTCTGTCGTCCCACGACAGCTCAAGTTTTTAATGAAGAATTTTTGTTGAGGAGTTCGTTTTACACTCTTTGCTGTGTATCGGGATATTTCGAATATCATGATGGTTAATACCATATTGAAAAGACCGGGAAAATATTTCTCTGTTTAACAGTAGAGCGTCCATCGCAGTAATGTCTGTTTTCCTATAACCTCACAAATTAGAATGTTTTAAACAAAACAAGCTCTAACTTACCATTAATATTATATTAAAAGAAAAATGCTCTGCTCTCTCCTCAATTTTAGTGCATAACTAGCTGTGTCCCGCTGTTTGACCCGCCGTTTAATTTAAAAGAAATCGGATTATTTATAAATAATTATTATATTATTACTATATATATTAGAATTCATGGTTTTCGCGGAAGTTCTCGTAATAACACCAGATATCTGCCATTTCGGGGATTAGCCGAAACAAATAGGCAGACAAAAAAATTCGTTACACTATATTGGCATATATTGGTTTAGAAAACCCAGCTGAATTGTATGTAACATGCATAAATTGGGAACCTGATTACGTCACTATACAAATACCAGCGTGAAGTAGCAACGTTGTTGGCAACGACGGTGTTGCAGCGTTCCGTACGGCGAGTGACGCGGACACCGGACGCCCAACCCCCAATAATATGGCACATCTATGACATGGGGGCCTTTACAAAAAGTGCATGTTTATCCTAAAGATCTGCAACACATCAAAGCCTCCTCCGATGTTGCGGATGTTAATGGTAGGCAGTGATCACTTAGGCGGCCTTTTTTTTTTTTTTTTTTTTTTATTGATCCGATGGAAATACATCATGTACTTCCTACGCCCTGGGAAAGGGCGGAGGGGCATGCCGGACTCCTACCGGCTAAAACCACCGGAGTGGTCATCTTCGGCACCGTAGGGAGGCTCCAGGAACTCGAAAGATCTCCATCTAGAGCCACCCACTGGCGCCACGCCTTTAGGCACATCTCGGAGGGGATGACTGTAAAGCGGTCATCCCCTCTAGCGGAGGAAGGGTGACTGTAAAGATGCCACCCTCCCAGGCACCTCTCGGGGGAATTATAAAGGATTCCCCCGAAGCCTCGCTATGCGCTGTACTGCGCACACGGCGGTACGTGACCACATACACACCGCACGAGCTTTTGCCTGCAGATATACAAAAAAAATGTGATGTCTGAACTTGCAATGATGACACAATATAAAGCCCTTGTGAGTTAAAACGATAACATAATATTTACACGTGTTTAGAATGGGAAGAGGTTATACAGCTGACCGCGCACATTGCCTGCTGCTCGAATTGCGATAATCGCACGCACACACGTACATAATAGAAAGAGACGGAGAGAAAGAGAGTAAATGTTCGCCTGGAGGGGGCATAACGCTTTTCCCTTACGTGACGATTTCTGGCAGTTCAATGTAAGCCGCGTAAAAGAACTTCGTTCCAAAAAACTAAACCTGAAGTACTACACTAAGTAGTGATTGTGGCAATTTTCCCTAGGATCGTTTTAGTGTTGCTTTTAGTGGGGTTATACGTTTAGCTCTGACCTTTAGCAGGATGTTACATATGAGCGATTCTGTTGCTTGGTAATGTATGTGACATAAATTGTGATATTATAAGTAGGGCGCCTTACAATCTGGCAGCGGAACGATGCACAAAATAGGCAGTCAAATATATTGTTATTACAGATAAAAGTTATGAGAAGCGACATTGCTAGCAAAGATTGCTATATATATATATATTCACCTCAAATGTGAATATTGTAGGGGTAGAGAGAATTGGTTTTTACCTGCCCTTTTGGATGAAGTTTCTCCAGCACACTGGACTATGATAGATTGAGTAGAGGGGCAAATAAAATAAACACACATCGGCTATTTTACATGGAGCTCGAAGATCGAAACAATGGGCGATCAGCTGTCACTTTGATTGGAAAACGGATTGGTGGCCGCGGTATGTGGGTACTAGTGCAGGCCTTAGTCGGTTTTTACGACACCCATGGGAGGGAGCCGCACCCGACCGTGTATATGTAATGTACTAAGATTAAAAAAAATGTATGGATAGTTCGATTTATTTGATTCCGATAACAATATTAAATAATATCGTAGGTTTATAAATCGTGTAAAACACGTAATTATCTCCATAAGTCACATAATCATCATCATCATCATTATTTCGAACTCGGCCGAATAAAGTCCACTGCTGGAAACACGCCTCCCTGAAAGACCACCACAACGACCGATATCGGTGTGTTGTGGTGGTCATGGGGTGGTTTTGCCGTAATCGCCACACTTGGCAAGTGGGTTGGCGATCGCAGTTGAGTTGTCAATGTATTCGATGGACGCTGCTGCCCATGACGTCTAATCCCTTAGTCGCCTTTTACGACACCCACGGGATGAGATGGGTTATAGTAATGCTCGAGACACAAATAATAACATGTTTTTCTAAATGAAATATTAAGAAACGGCGCCGCGGCACAATGCTAACATTATATAAGTTTATTTATGTCAGCACTATGAAAACCCATAAAGGCTCGCTTGCTCGTGGAGCGGCCGAGCCGACCGGGGCCGTGCCAACACAAAAAACCTTTTAGCCAATACATAAGCACACCCAAGTCTGCGCTAAAATACACCCGGCATCCTAGGTTTTTGTACGCAAGCTGCTAGGGCCTGCCTATAAACATGCAATTGTTTTTGATGGCAAATCCGACGTATAACCCGTATTACGCTAGGTCCGTCTGGTCGACGAATGTATTTACTTGATATAACAAATGAACCATAAACTCACAAAATCCCGCATGCTATTGTTAGGGTTAGGTAGCGTTCCCATTCTCGCTGGAAGGCTTTGTCAAGCCTTGAAACGGCAATGAATTGTTGATAAATGTGGTTACACGGAAAAAATGCTTAGTAATTATAAATAATCACCAATTTACAAGTAGGGTAGGTATCCGCAGTACAAGATATTTTCCACCGAGTAGTAATGTTTAAACTATAAACATTACTGTGATCCAGATAGAAGGGCACTAGCGGGATCGGGACAGGGCCGATCCCGCTCGGAGGAGGAGGACATGGGGCCGGGGTAACAACCGCCGCGGCGCCCGTGTCCAACACGCCTGAGCTCCCTGTCGTCTTTATAGGGGGCCTTGGGGGTCGCGAGCGCGCTTATTGGGAAATCTGCGTGCTCATACCGAGCGACCCCCGGGAAGACAGCGGTGCGCATGTGGTCACGTACCGCTGTGTGCGCAGCACAGCGCATAGTGAGGACTCGGGCGAATCTTTTACAATCCCCTCGATAGATGCCTGGGGGGGTGGCCTCTTTACAGTCGCCTTCCCTCCACTAGAGGGGATGACCACTTTACAGTCATCCCCTCCGAGATGTGCCTAAAGGCGTGGCGCCAATGGGTGGCTATAGATGGAGATCTTTCGAGTTCCTGGAGCCTCCCTTCGGTGCCGACGATGATCACTCCGGTGGTTTTAGCCGGTAGGAGTCCGGCATGCCCCTTCGCCCTTTCCCGGGGCGAAGGAAGTACATGAGGTATTTCCACTGGATCAATAAAAATAAAAAAAAGATAGAAGGGCACTGTAGCTGAAGTGCGGCTGCCGAGAGGCTGCTTTCCATCATCACATCACATCACCCTTGTTAATTGATCCCGTTTCTTTTATATCAAAGACTAGCTGGGACACGAGGTTTCGCCCGCGTTAGTTTAAAAGAAATTTAGAGTACTAGACATAGAATATATACTCGTATACAGGTTGTCCAGTAAATAGCACGACATACTGCAGGGGGGTGAGAGCTTGAGGCAATACCTACCAAAAAAACACAATATATGTTCAGCAAAATCTTACGGATTTACAGTAGTACAAAATTTTCCAGAATATCGAAAAATCTCTACCTTGACACAGATTTTTAAGCATCTCGTAATGAAAAATTCCTTTTCTAGTTTTTCTTTACCTCAAATTATTTGTGAATAGTTACTTTACTCATTGATAAGTCTTTATTCTATTAAAAACTAAAATGTTTTCAAGAAATACAATTTTTATTTAAATTTTCACAGTACAATTTTCTTGTCGCTTAAGTTTAACCTACAGAGGTGAAAAAAAAATCCGTAAGATTTTGCTGAACATATATTGTGTTTTTTTGGTACCCAAGCTCTCTCCCCCTGCAGTATGTCGTGCTATTTACTGGACACCCTGTATAATATGATTTTAATGCAGGAACGTCAACACACAACAAATTAAAATGGTTTAGCGCTAAATTAAATCTTTAGTATAACATAAACTAGACTAATTAACAGAGTTTAATCTTCAATAACTTTTAAAATAACGATTCTATTCTTTACCACACGGAAAACATAGAGAAAATCAAATATTTGAATCATTATTTTGCCAACTTTGCCACAGATTAATTTCTCATTTATCATAATAAATGAGAAATAAATCTGTGACAAACATTGATTAAGAGTACTAATGCCTGTCAATCAGTGAGATGTAAAGAGCCCTGGCTCTAGGCTGCAGGCCCCGTTAAGTTATTATCGGTCACACAAAGGATAATTCAATTTTTCTGTTAGAATTTTTTAGATGCTTTACTCTGTACATTACATATTACTGTAAGCCTACAACATTGGAAGTAGTCTGAAGTAATTATAGATCACTAGAGAGATGAATAAAAATATTTCAGTTATTAGTTTAAATAAACTAAATTAAATTAGTAAATTAGGTAGTTGTGGAACTCTTAGCAATGGAACTTCTTAGACGATCATAGCTTGTCGCTTGCATTGATTGGAAACCGATCGGTGAGGTTAAGGATCGCTCGGTCAGCCTAGGTGGGTGACAATATAGTGATAGGTATTTAAACAGAGAATCCATGCTACGAAGGGCACATAAAATTGTTCGACCTAGTTGTTGATATAAGATGGCAGTAATTAAAGGCAAGCCTTTTGATGGCTTGAACAACTGTGTGTGTCACGTTGGGCACAAAAAAGAAATGAACAGGAAGAAAGTAAAATTAGTAAATGTTTTCAAGTCTCTACGTTTTCTTTCTAAGTCCGTTTTCCTTAGCTCATCTTTTTGGCTGGCAGGAATCGTGTTCCACCGCTACATGAAAGACAGACCGAGATAAATTCCCATGTAAAAAATTCTATATAGTGTCTTTATATAATAAATATGTTTAGGCATGTGTCTTTACATATTTTTGACGGCACGTTTGGTGCAGTGACTGATACAGTCGGCTGCTGCGCTCCGGTCGCGGGTTCGATTCCCGCACGGGAAATATTTGTATGATCTGGAGGTATTTGTTCCGTGTCTGGGTGTATTTTATGTGGAATTTATAATTGTAAACGTACCCACGACACAGGAGAAATCCTAGTCTTGGGCAACGTATTTTTTAATACAAATTTACAACAAAAAAAGTACAAATGTTATGTATGTTATATAATATTATGTATGTTTACGTCAAGACTATTATGTGAATTAGGTTGAGGTATTCATCTGTGACCTTCAGAAGCCTGAATATGAATAAATAAATGAGAAATAAAACTACAGCCAGTAGCTTCTTTAGTAATGGAAACTCTTAGCAGACTTGCGTGAGGTTTGCTTTCTTTTTAACGTTAAGTTTTCATATAGCGTTGTCTCACTCTGTTATCCCGAACGGGAATGAATTTGCCCACACGTATAATTTTTAAAGTTATGATTCTTTCAGTGAGTTTGTTGAAACATTGGGCGCCATATTTATTCTACCGATGAGTTGTTACATTTAGATTTTTGTTACATACATTTTAAATATACTTATTTGACTCGTATTCGTCATATCAAAGACTGTTAAACTGTTAAATATTAATATATTTTTAATTGAATGATGTTTTTTATCAAACCGTTATCGATTGTATTTAATATCTATCTTCCATTCTTTGTCATGCAGTTTTCTTTTCCCATAGAAGTATTATTTCTAACACACGTATATAATTTCACTAGAGATTTTTATTACTGTAATAGTATTTAGACTATGTGTAATCTTCACGTAGTCTTATTTCCTTGCCCATGCGATAGAGCGTACTTTTATTCCATTTTCTATACCATCACCGTATGGAAGACAGTTATTCAATCATATTGATAAAGGTACAGCACTCAGAGCGCAATTTATCGTGAAAATGCCGAATTTCCCATTTCATGTTACAGACAGGTCCGACTTTGTATTACATTAGAAAAAAAAAATTGAGTCAGTTCTCACGCGGTAGAAGTGAAACATTGTATTTTAGTTAATTTTTAAGAGAATGAGATGAATACACTATGGAGGTGGTAAACCGAGAGAGAGAGAGACACCGATTGATCGACAGTTGGGAATAAGGAAACTATATAGAAACGTGCTTTATCTCATTCTCTCACAGCCTAAACCCTATAAATAAATTTATAGTTGTCTCTCTTTCGTTACACATTTTTCTTTCATAAAATTCAATCACAAGGTTTCAAAAGAAGTTTCACTTCAAAAGAAACGGATAAATTGAAATTTTCTGCGCTTCGTATGACAATGATTTTTCATTCGATGTGTTCATTTATGGACTTATTAGTACAGTAACTGTGTTGTATTTAATGTGTCAATTTATTTATTTACTTTGGACCCGCCTCGGCTTCGCGCGGGTGCATTTACTAATAAAGAAAATGAGGAGTGCGCTTAGCAAGAAAGTATTAAGTATATTCATTTTGTAACGTTTATTTTATAGCAGTGGCGCAGGCGGCAGCGGCGGCGGGGTGTGCCGCCCGACCGCCAGCGCTGCGAGCGATTGTTTTGATTGCACGTAATTTTGAATCGATATCTCTTAAAGTATTTGTTTGTATTATATTGCTTAGACAGTTTTTATCTATATTAAATGCACAAGGTAACTAACATATTTATCGGAATAAGGCTTAATAATGAATTGGAGAAAATAGGTTCGCAAATAATCTTTTTTACTAATCTGTAACAGATAAAAGTAGATATTGTGAGTGATAGACACGCATGCCATCCCGGAGTTTTCTGTGGGCCTTTTAAAGACCTAAAATTATGTAGTGCATTGTTTTAATGTATCTCTTAAGATTTGCCGTTAGCTATGTAAGCCTATTAAAACGGTCTTTTGACAAAGCATGTCATAGTTTAGCCATTTTGTACATAATATTAACAAATTATGTACAGAAACCTTCCTCGTATATCGTTCTTTCTGTTAGTGAAAACTGTTCCAATATCCATTGCGTGGTTAGAAGAAGTAAGTGGAGAAATAGAGCGAGATAGTGACTTTATTAAAATTTATCAGAGGAAAGATGAATGTCTAGGGACTATCAATAGCGTGCCCTACGTGGGCTGCCAAGCGGCGGATCCTGGTCGATCGGACCGGGCAAGATCTCTCTGCTAGCAGCAGCTTTGTTGGTACAGCAGGAAAACTGGCGCTCAGTGGTCTTTTCCTGTGAGTGAGGGCGTCATGTTCCAAAAGGAGACCGCGAAGCGGGATCGGGAGATGGCTTATCTCAATTGGGAAAAGAAAGACTGGTGTCAGGGTAATAACCACTCCGGCGCCCATGTCCAACACGCCCTAGCCAGCTGTCTTCGTAACATGGCGGAAAACTGCGTCCTTACACCGAGTGACCCTCAGGAAGATGCGGTGTGCACGCGGTAACGTGCAGCCGTGTGCGCAGCACAGCACACAACGAGACCCTCCGCTACAGTGGTGACCGTTTTACAGTCATCCCCTCCGAGATGTGCTTATAGACGTGGTATTAACGGGTCGCTCAAGCGTGATTGTATCGAGGACTTGGAGCCCCGAAGATGACCACTCCGGTGGTTTTGGATTATGCCACAAACATTAAAACATAATGGAACTTTTTTCATAATGCCATTCCTCAGATTGGCCTACTTTTTTCTCACATACCTACCATAGAATATGCCTGAACTTTAAAACCCAAACTTTTGAGTTGGTTTCGGAATTTCTTCTAATAAGCTGTCGATAAGAAATGTCGGCTTCATATTTTTTCATTTCGGCCGAATGAAGTCCACTGCTGGACATAGGCCCCCCCCCAAAGATCACCACAACGACCGACATGGGTGTGTTGTGTGCTCATTGGGGGGTCTTGCCATAATCGCCACACGTGGCAGGTGAGTTGGCGATCGCAGTTGAGTTGTTAATGTACTCGAAGGACGCTGCTGCCCATCCTCCGGCTAATCACTTAGTCAACTTTTACGACATCCACGGGAGGAAATTATCATCATCATATCGGCCATACAACGTGCACTACTAAACAAAGGCCTCCCCCTTAAATTTCCACAATTGTGTCATCATGTTGGGGGGAATTTGCCAGTACTCGCCACGCTTGGCAGGCGATCGGATCGATGGGATCCCTCTGGTTTAGAGTCTCTTAGTCGCCTTTTACGACATCCACGGGAGGAGATGGAGTGGTGCTATATTCTTAATCCGGACACCACACGGAAATGAGGTGGAGATGGGGTGGTGGTATTCTGAGCCGGCACCACACGGCTGCCTTGCTGCTGCTTTCTTGAAACCTTATTCAATTTAGATCATTGACATGTACTCCATGGTGTTACTATCAGTCTTTTGATCGTTGAAGGCGATCTTAAGGTTATGCGGCTGTGGGCGCATCCTATGGCACATTCCTTTCAACGATTTCTTGTAAGTTGCTGTCAACAAGGTATTAAGTGACTATATCATATCAATATTACAATACTCGGCTGCGGGCACCTCAGAGATCGCTGAGCGAAACGGTTTGAAGGGAATTTTGCCATAATTACTCTACTAGTACATTTGTCTATGTATCTTTGCAAAATAACCACCGCATACATTTTTATAAATGACTGTCCTTTAGCAAAACTTATGTTTTAAAACAGCAACAAACTTGTCCTCTTACACAAACTTTACAGAACTTTATAACGGGGTTTCTAAAGCCGTTCCTTTTCACAGTGTAGGATTTATAACTGTGTTTATCAAACTCTAGCAGCTGTTTTATCAATAAAACTTGCTTCTGTAACTGCTCAGTGCACGGTTGGACACAATTCAACGAATCTATTTTATTGCTGCCATTCTTCAGACCTGTTCGTGTGGTGTCCTGATTTTGTTTTTAAACATTGCCCCACACAAGGATTTCTCCTGTGTTGTTGGTGCGTTTACAGACATAAATTCCACATACAATACACCCAGAGCCGGAACAACTAGCTGCAGATCATACAAATATTTGTTCCGATCCGTTATCACCCACTGCACCAAACGTGCCGTCAAATTTAGAATAGAGCACCACTCCATCTCCTCCCGTGGATGTCGTAAGATGCGACTTAGAGGCTAAACCAAAGGGGACGGCAGCAGCATCCCTTCTGTTCAATAGTAGTGCCAAGCGTGGTGAGTACCGGCAAATCCTTGCTCTCCAAAAAAGGACACAATTGTGAAAATCTAAGTGATATGATGATGAAAAACGAGTAAAAAGTCTGTTGAATCACCTAAAATGCTATATCCCAAAAGTTGGGCCTACGGGATATACATCCCGTGGGCCTATTGCATTCCGTGTCTCTCCACAATAACCTGCACATCATTTTCACAATTTCCTAAGTAATTCACATATGGTAAAATTGTGTAAAATCGCTTGTTAATGTATTTCTACGCACTTTTCAGTTTTTCTTTCTTCAGTAGGTACTTCTTCTTTACATGTCAGTTAACTCTAGCTACGCAAACTAACTTCGACCAATACGACGACCCCGTCGGTTGCATCATTTAAATTGCGTGCCGGTGGTCATGCGGGTATGTACCTTGCTTTGTGCTAAGGTCGAGTTTATTATACCCCATTATTATCCGGCTCAGAATACCACCACCCCATTTCCTCCCGTGGGTGTCGTAAAAGTCGACTAAAGGATTAGCCGGAGGATGGGCAGCAGTCCTTCGAGTACATTAACAACTCAACTGCGATCGCTAACCCGTCTGCCAAGTGTGGCGATTATGGCAAGACCCCCCAATGAGCCCACAACACACCCATATTGGTCGTTGTGATCTTTGGGGGAGGCCTGTGTCCAGCAGTGGACTTCATTCGGCCGAAATGATGAATGAACTGTGGGGGCTAAGATGGTTTTCCCGGCACATCTCCAGCATCTCGCACCTCGCGTCCACCGCACTTGCTTCTGATGAGGTCCTATATCTCTAAAATCTTTTACGACTTTTTAAAGAGCATGCGAGAGTCGGTATCCATGCTGAGGATCTTCTCGTAGGATTGTTCCCTTTTTCAATACGACTAGCCATTTCGTGGGAATATTTTGGCGAAGTTATACCAGCAAGTAGGTACAGTATCATAAGTACCGGCCTTTTACCGCTATATCGACCTCTTTAGGTAATTTCATTACTACGACGTTACTGCTACTTCTTTGTCTAACCAAGTGTATCTGAATAAGCTTGATTCATCATCATTTCAGCCGAAAAAGTCCACTGCTGGACACAGGCCTCCCACAAAGAACGCCCTAATGACCATTCTGAATGTGTTGTGTGCTCATTGAGGCGTTTTGCAATAATCGCCACATGTGGCAGGTGAGTTGGCGATCACAGTTGAATTTTTATGTACTCAAAGGACGCTGCTGCTCATCCTCCAGCTAATTCTATAATCGCCTTTTACGACACCCACGTGATTAGCTGGGTTGGTACTATTACCGACTCGGATTACCATATGTGAAATCATTGCTGGATGTATGCTGCTGAACCTAGCATTTTATTAATAACAACTTTAAGATTTGATGTGTCAGTTCATAATGTCAGCCAAAGGTCGTCCACTGCTGAACACAGAACTCCCCATAGATTTCCACAACGAGCCAAGCGCCGCCCGCATCCAACGACTCCCAGCGATCTTTACCAAGTCGTCTATCCATCTCGTTCGTCCGATGTCAATTCATACAAGTAGACTAGGTCAACGCTGAGCGTTTAAGGAAATCTTTCAGTTTTGTTTGGTTAGTCGCCAGCCTTATATCCAAGTTGTTCAAGCCGCCCAAAGGCCTCCGACTTGGCTTAACGACTGCTGTCTAACGACAACAACCGGGATCAACGATTTTACGTGCCCTCCGAAGCACGGAGACGCTCTGTTCAAATATCATATGGTCACCCATCTATAGATTGACCGCGCGATCCTGGCTATATAATATATAATCTCGTTCTTACAATGTTCTTGTCGGTCATAGATAATGTATATATATACTCGTATATGTTCATAGACCAGGATCATACGAAGTCCATAGAGAACATTTATCCTGAACCGATTAAATATTTTTAAAGTTACCAGTCTATTTATGTTTTTTAGTTTTTTTTTCGTGTTAAATACGTCTCATTGGATTGATTATTTCATAATATATGTAGTGCGTTAAATGGAGCGTAAATTTCGTGATTATATCACTGTATACTATATTTACTGTATTTACTGTGTGATCAGCAAGGCACCAGCCAATCAGCACTAATCGATGAAATTGTCCATTACAAGGAAAAATATAGCCAATACATTTTGCTTGTTTTCAGCCGGAAAGACCAGGCTTATTGACCTCTCATGTCAATATAATAACATGTGATGTTGAGTCAAGTTTTATTGGACATCTTAAGCTGAACACGATTGAGTTTGTCAAGCGGCCTTATTGCTTGGGCCTCCGTTATTTATAGTGGTGGAAGTTTATTAGTGACTACTGACTTAGTAGACATAAATCTTTACCTTCTATAGATATGTTTGACGCCTTCTGCCTTCGACCTCTCCGCCTTTCTGACTTATGGGAAAGTAGGTTGTTTTAAACGCTTCTCCGGAGTGAGAAACAATTTTTACGGTTTACAAACAGTAGTTGTAGGCCTTATAAATGTTTTTGTTGTGTGCAAGAATAGAACCTGCGAAAAGCTAATTGGTCAATGCAGCATTATTAATGCCGTCATCAGATGACATACTATTATCTGGGTAACGACCGGAGTGCTTTACGTGGTAAAGCTACATTTTAAATATTTGTTATTGATTTCATCAGTATATGGTTTCTCTAGATGTCGGTGTAACTATTCATCATTTCGGCCGAATAAGTCCACTGCTGGACAGGCCTCCCCCAAAGATCACCTCAACAACCGATATGGGTGTGTAGTGTGCTCAGTGGGGGGTCTTGCCATAATCGCCACGCTTGGCAGACGGGTTGGCGATCGCAGTTGAGTTGTTATGTGCTCGAAGGACGCTGCTGCCCATCCTCTGGTTTATCCCTTAGTCGACTTTTACGACACCCACGGGATGAAATGGGGTGGTGGCACTATTGTTAGTTAGTAGTTGTTACGTAAGTTCTTGTTCTCAGTAAGACTTCCAAAACGCTGGTATTGCTTATAGGGATTTATTCGTTTCATCAAAGAAAACGACGTGACGACATAAAGAACATTTACACTTGCCGATTCAACCCGTTTCCCTAACATAAAGTACCAGGGACATATAAATTGTAAGAGAATATTCGACCCACGTTTCGTTAACGTGTAGATTGGTCCAGCTCAAATCATGCTCCTTATATTCCATACTCTCTTGGTATCAGCAAACTAATTCGAAATTAAATCGTAAATATTTATTTATTTATTACTGGAAAATCTACAGCTAAACATACAGGTGTAACAATAATAACAAGGAAACAGAAAGCCAATTGCAGATTTTCACAAACAGCAGTTGCAGGTTACAACAAATTGACAAAATAAAAATAAAATGTAAACATTTATATGATAAGTTTCATGGTTATGTTCTACTTAAGTACTAATTATTATTAACAGTTTTTAGGAGAAAAAATCAAGGGTCAAGCACCGCTTTGCTGATGTTATACTAGTTGTAAACGGATCAAGGTCATAATTTGTGCATATTTTATTGACATTTTTACTCGCTCGCACTATAAAGGAGTTTTGGTGGTAGTTAGTTGATGCTTTAGGAATTCGAATGGGGAATCATTTCGGCCGAATGCAGTCCACTGCTGGACACAGGCCTCCCCCAAAGATCACCACAACCACCGATATGGATGTGTTGTGGGTTCATTGGGGGGGTTTTGCCATAAACGCCACGCTTGGCAGGCGGGTTGGCGATCGCAGTTGAGATGTTTATGTACTCGAAGGACGCTGCTGCCCATCCTCCGGCTAATCCCTTAGTCGACTTTTACGACACCCATGGGAGGAGATGGGGTGGTGGCATTCTGAGCCGGCACCACACGGCAAATGGGGAATATACAAAAGATATTATTGCTAACAACTCCGTGTCTTTCTATATTTTCTTCTCGACGTAAATTTTGTTAGAGACGTTTCAGCCAGATGGTATTATCATCGGATAGAAGCAGGGGATTGGATACGCGAGAGCCGGTGTTTCGCCGTACCATGAAATACTGTTGTTTTTTTAGACTGATATAGAATAATTTGAGTACAAATTACTGACGACCTCAAAACATTTTGAAAATCCTAAGCCAACGAATTACATACTGCTTATCTAACCCATACAGTATGTCAGGTAACCTACACTTGCCACTTTTACCCACTTCCCTCACATAAAGTGACAGGCATTCACAAACTGAGGGACAGTATGCGACCCACGTTCCGCTAACGTGGAGATTGCCCGGCTCAAATCAGGACCACGCTCCTAATTTACTATGGAGTGCTGGTACCATCGAGAATTCACGAAATAATTCGGAATTTAAACAAAAAAACACACAAATTAAATCTTTACAATAGCTTTATGTAGCGTGTGGTGCCAGCTGGCCGTGTGGTGCCGGCTCAGAATAGCACCACCCCATCTCCTCCCGTGGGTGTCGTAAAAGTCGACGAAGTAATTAGCCGGAAGATAAGCAGCAGCGTCCTTCGAGTACATCAATAATTCAACTGCGATTCAGCATTAAAAAGGGGCTCCAGGTCCTCGTTAGATCACAATATATCTTGGAGGGGATGACAGTACAGTGGTCACCCGCTCTAGCAGAGGGAAGGCGACTGTAAAAAGGCCACCCTTAGGCACTTTTCGGGGATTGTAAAGGATCCCCCTGAGCCTCGCTGCAATAAGAGACCTACCACTGTGTATGTCTTACTCGTAGCGCTATTGTAGCCTTTTTTTTTATTGGTGCCCAGTGGAAATTCTTCATGAACTTCCTTCGCCCCGGGAAGGACGAAGGGGTGTGCCGGACTCCTACCGGCTAAAACCACTGGAGCGGTCATCTTCGGCACGTAAGGGAGGCTCCAGGTCCTCGTATGACCACACTAGAGCCAGCGCTATTGTAGCCTATGACCTGGGTTCATTTTATTTTGCAGAACTACCAGTGCGCTATCTGGTTCACGACCGGCTATCTTACCCATAACGTGGTGAATAAGATTGGAATTCAATGCGGATAAAACAATTTTATTAAATCCACAGATTTCCATTTGTTCATTAAATTTTTGTGGTTTTTCTTATAACAATTAATTGCTCAATGCGTCATGTCGTACTCGCGCTTTGTCTTTTGTGTCTGTTGTGTAACCCACTTCTTTTCATGCTCATGTGATAAATTTGGCAGGAATATTTTTATTTGACAAATCGATAATAATAATAAATAGCTTATCTCACCATGGGATAAGGTAATCCTGGAGGGCATACTAAAGTAGCTGCTTGATTTCTTCCTACCTTCTGATATAAAAAAAAAGTATATCATAAGAAAAAACAAAGTATATTAAGTAGCTTACAGAACGCAGGGCAGTTTGTGGCGAGCTGAATGTGAGTGGCGCCACTGCGTACCCGAATGCTCCAGAGAGTCGGTCAGGGCCTCGTCTCCGGCTTGCCTTTATTGGTTGGTTGGAGTGGTACCCCATGAGTGCCCGTAGGATTTTCAACTCTGGCTTGCCTTATTGGCCGATCAGAGGGGGGCCGCCAGAGCTATATGATCTAATGGCGTAATAACGGGGCAACCCGCTCCGAGTCTTTGAGACGCGCGATGGTGAAACCGGTGCCACACCTCTCTACACCCCTAGCCGCTCACACCAGTGTTGCTCCTTGTCACCTGTTGTGGTCGCCATTTAGGGGGCCCATCTTGTGAGTGGCGAGTCACCGTCTGCCACAGAATTTCACTATAAACGTTGAAAGGCAGACGCCGTTTTTTCAGGTTTTAGAAGTATATTATCCATTTAGCACCCGTTACAATAGACCTTATACTTGTAGTTTCCATCTTATACAATAGTTTTACACCTCCGGGGACAATCCGAGACTGCATTTTATAGTGTAGCCATGGAAAGTTCCCGGTTAGTTTAGTTAGTTACATTTTAGATTAAAATTCTCTAAAGGGCCTCTGCGTGTTGGACCCATGTCCCCGCGTAAGCCTATCAAAAAACCGGGTTCCCCCTTACAGGGGTATAAACCCGTGTAATAGAGAGACATAAATAGCTCTAGCCTACAACAATGTAGAACTGCATTTGTACCAGGCCACAATTAGCCATCAATATTTACAGCAGCATTCGATGACATAAGTGTGAACGCGTCGGCGTCATCGGACGATGCCTCTTATGTAGTCAAGCTTGGAAAATATCTTTTCTTGTGTTCTAGTGCCTAGTCTCATACAACATGTTCAAGAGTTTATTTGAATTAAATCTCAAAACTGCACAAGGCATCGAAATTTGCAGAATCCGTAACATTGCAAATTGTATCAAAGGCTGTGCACTGACTCCAATTACAATAAACCATAGCAGTTCTCTCACTTGGAATTCAAGCAAAGAGGACACACTGATGGAATAACATTCATCGGTATACATGTGCGTTGTTACGGAGCTTTTCATTTCGTGAGTCTTCTGCCTTTGTTTCCTTTGTTGCCCGTATATAACTTTTACTGAAGGTTTCTGAGCTAAAGCACCTACGACTTCGTACTGTTTGGGAGTAGATGCTATAAATTAGCTGATTCTACTTGTATATACATACATATGTGTGTATACATTTGATCGTAGATGAGCATATAACCGGCCGGAGGACGGGCAGCAGCGTCCTTCGAGTACATTAACAACTCAACTGCGATCGCCAACCCGTCTGCCAAGCGTGGCGATTATGGCAAAACCCCTCAATGAGCCCACAAAACACCCATATCGGTCGTTGTGGTGATCTTTGGGGGAGGCCTGTGTCCAGCAGTGGACTTCATTCGGCCAAAACGACATATAACTTGACGTTATGATTGTTACTTGTCAATAATATGTTGGTGCTGGCACAGCATAAGAGATTTGCCACTACACGTTGTTCAAAATGGTCACGTCATTTTGGGCAGGTGGGTTGGTGAGCGCAGAATGGCTAATGATCCACGGAAGATACGTTGCTGGATATCCTGTTTAGAGTCTCTTAGTCGCCTTTTAACAACATCCACGGGAGGAGATGGAGTGGTGCTATATTCATAATCCGGACACCACACGGATTTAGCAGAATGTTACCAGTAATTTCTATTCATCAAAATCGAAAAAACAATATTTATGGAATGTTTCACAGCCAATCCGTTGTACACGCAGCCCGTAAGTTATAGGTATTACTGTCTCGCTCGTCGCACCCGATCCAGTATGAAAACTATGCCACTGCTGAGCTCTTGAGGCTGTATTGCGGTGTTATTTGCTAATATTTATGAGCGGGCATTCAAGGATGCCGTACGTTATGATACCAAGCTTGGAATGGAGCCATATTAGGCTATTATTGTTTGATTTGTATACGGAGATATATACTTATGTAGGTCACTATATTTTGCTGAGTCATGACTGGAGGAACATAGTCATTGATGGTATTCAACCACGAACGAAGCGTTCTACTTCCACGTTCTTCGTGGGAGTGGAACTCCTTGCCAGAGTCTGTGCTTCCCGATCGTAATAACTTGGAGTCTTCAAGTCACCAGTAAACAGGTTTCTCATAAGCAAGCGACAATACCATCATCAACCGGATCATCACTGAACATGGTCAAAGATAAAGATAAAGATAAAAAGATTTTTATTCATTTAAACCATTAATAGCACTTATGAATCGTCAAGACTTTAGTTGCCTCGTTCCAAGATGTAGCTTTCCTATGGAGAAGAACGGGCAAGAAACTCCATGGTTACTCTTTTAAAATCATGTTACAATATTTATGTGTACAATGTTCTCGAAAATTCAGGTTATATATAGACAATGTTCCTACATTAAACATAGTAAAGTCTAAACCTCTTAAAAGTGTCAATATCAAATCATAAACCAGTTGAATATAAAAAATATTATACAATAATAAACGCAAGCCTATCTAAAAAAACACTTAGAATAATAAAACTTAGAAGTATAGTCTGCATACGCAGGGCGTCACCATTTAAACAGTGACAGATATGTCACCATCTGCGGGTGGCCCGTTCGTCTATAATTTTATTCTGATCGAGTCTCAGCAAGGGGACAGCCCCGAATAATAGTCAATTCAGTAGAAAACTAAAATTGTGGCTTCTAGAAAAATCGTTTTACTCAGTACAAGAACTGTTAAAATAAAAATGAAATTGTAAACTTAACTATTGATTGTTAATTGCATTTATTATTACTACAGGTCTCTCTTTTCACGGGTTTATATCCCCTGTAAGGAGGAACCCGGTCTTTTGACAGGCTTACGCGGGGACATGGGTCCAACACGCAGAGGAGAGAGAATTTTAATCTAAAATGTAATGGGACACTAACCGGGGACTCTCCATGGCTGCACAATAAAATGCAGTCTCGGATTGTCCCCGGAAGTATAAAACTATTGTATGAAATGGAAACTACAAGTATAAGGTCTATTGCAATGGGTGCTAAATGGATTGAATACTAAGAAAAACGAAAAAAACGGCGTCTGCCTTTCAACTTTGATCGTGAAATTCTGTGGCAGACGGTGACTCGCCACTCACAAGATGGGCCCCCTAAATGGCCACCACTACAGGCGACAAGGAGCAACACCGGTGTGAGCGGCTAGGGGTGTAGAGAGGTGCGGCACCGGTTTCACCATCGCGCGTCTCGAAGACTCGGAGCGGGTTTCCCCGTTATTACGCCATTAGACACTTCCACCCCCGAGCATATAGCTCTGGCGGCCCCCCTCTGATCGGCCAACTAAGGCAAGCCAGAGTTGAAAATCCTGCGGGCACTCATGGGGTACCACTCCAACTAACCAATAAAGGCAAGCGGAGACGAGCCCCTGACCGACTCTCTGGAGCATTCGGGTACGCAGTGTCGCCACTCACATTCAGCTCGCCACAAACTGCCCTTATTATTACTTATTGTTATGATTTTCCTGATTTGTGAATGACTATTATTTCTACAATATTATTTAAAATGTACTTAGTATATTCATTCTGAGACATTATTATTTTGTTGATTTTAATATTTGCACGCGGCATTGTGGCAAAATGTATCTGGCACTGTACAATATAAATGTCATCTTTTATGTAACCTACGTTTTATGCAAATAAATAATTCTAATTCTAATTCTAATAATAATTAATTATACCTATTTATTAATTTAAAAAAATGTCTAATTATATCAACATGCGCCTGCGTGTGTGATAGAAAATGTTAGCACACGCTAATTACGCACACATGAATGCGTTTGCGACATGGGTCCACAAAAGTCTATGCTTTTCATCATCATCATCGAGGGGGTGGAGTGGAGTTATATATGGCACATTCTTAATCTGAACACTGCATAGAAACTATCCTTGTAGGTGTTATTATTCTAAGAAGCCAAACCCTCTGTTTTGTAGGTGTCGTAAATGGCGGCTTTGTATCAAGAGGGTGCTCTATTTCCCCTAGGGCAACATACTTCGGTAAACAATCCGTGTTATGATTTTGGGAATTTTCCTTTGCCTATACTTTGGTGGATTACATTCGGCCGCTCGTGTTCAGCAGTTGATGTTTGTGACGTATTGTTGATGATGATGCGAGTAAAAAAGGGACTAACATTAACACATACAAATCTACCTATTCACTCCTCAATTCCCGTTACAAAGCTTGTTTCTACCAATTACAACTCGTATCGCCTGCCTGCCACTCGTTACTATCCAAAGAATCGAGAATGTCATTATTAATGGAGCTGTTCCCAATAACGATGCTACTCATAGTTTACGAAGCATCGATTCTCTAACGAGCAGTTATAGAGCTAACTGAAGGGTGACTTCATAAATATAATATCGGGTCCTACTAACATTGTGAACTTCATTTCAAGGGAAAATCAGTTATAGGGGTCGTGTTTATCAAGAAACAAGTATTAATTTCCATTTCATTTTGAATAAATTGTTTCTATTCGAGTACATAATATATTTTTTCTGCATTGTATTACGAAAATGTAAAAAAATATACTTCTGTAAGTTATTGCTACGATGTGCACTAATGGCAAAAATGAACTTATTTGTCAAACATTTCATAGAATTACAATAAATTTAGTAAAATTACTGATAATATGAATCTAAATAGTTTTAAAAAGACTTGAATAGCTACATGACCAGCCATATGATGCCTGGCTGTGATATGTGGCAACATCATACTAGGTATCATTAAGTTATGTCAGCTGGGAGTAACCCAAGGCTAGACCAGTTGTCAGATATTTACTCTGAGGTACGAAGAGGTTATGATGTGTAAAGAATTGACACCTATCTTAACCATGAATCCAGTAAGCATAGCTTAACCTCATAGATCAACTTTTCTGCGTGGCAGTCAATAAGTTATGAGCCCTGCAGAGCATAGTTAGACATTTTTTTAGTGTTAGTAAATATACTTTATGTAGATAAGGCAATAAACAAATAATCACATTGGTCAAATCCCTGGTCCAGAAATTTACTGAAAAAATCAGGATTATAACATCAGCCAAAGAACGTCCTCTGCTGAACAAAGCTCTCCCCATTAATTTATTTGATTTGTTTCGTAGCTATGGGGAGACCTTGCCAGTACTTACCAAGCTTGGCAGGCGGTTTGGTAAGCGCAAAACAGGATTATATGCTAATAGGATATGCTGTTCCACAGAAAGGACTATTCTGCTCATCCCTCTGGTTGAGAGTCCTTTAGTCGTCTATTACATCCACGCCCGAAGATGAATTGGTGCTATATTCTAAATCCCGACACCACACGGATTATGAATAAATGCTAGTGCTACATTTTATTATATCTTTAACTTTGCTATGAGCTACTCTACATAACAGAGCTGGCCCGTGCCCGCGAAGTACAGCGTTGTGTGCATTGTGGCTTCATGGATGTCGTGTAAGTTGTTCGTGTAAAAGAATCTAACGTCCGCTGCACATCTTCTTCGGACGATTAAGATCACTTTCTAGTCTTATTTGACCTCCCAATTATCGTGGATTCCGTTTATTGCGTGATTAATTTGTCTTCAAATTAGTGGCCCGACATCTTAATGACGTATGTCACGCTCACGCCCTAGTAACTAGGGCGAACATTTACGGTCGGAAATGAAGGAAAGCAAACGAAGAAATTAGACGAGAGAAATAAAGAGCCAGCAGCATCGTGACATGGAAAAAATCCGAATGGCATACGGAAAAAGTATAATGTAATATATATGGTCTTACTTTAATAATGGAAAAGATTTTAAAGCTAGGCTCCATGAATGGTATAGAATTCATTTCGAATCAAGTATCGGTTTTACTGATAATAAATGAATACAATTTTAAATACTTGTAAAGCGAAAAATTTACCAACTCAGTTAGATTCAATCCACCTATTTCTATTCCATCCTCCTCCACAAACTACAGGCAAAACTCATACCCAGTGCGAGCGAGCAAAGACTTTAATAAATTATGTAAGGAGTTCTCATTCGACTCATTTTGTACAAAAAGCTTCACGGCACGAAATCGGCTAAACCTTGACTTTTTCCAGTAACACTGATTTCCTAATGTCGTTCTTTATTTCTAATGGTCATCACTGTGCTTAGTTGTGATTGTTAAAATTTCTGTATATTATTCTGATTTCTATCAGTGAAAACCTGTAATTGGCTTTTTATAACCTACGCTAGTTATCTATTTACTTTTGTATAGCTGTTGGTTTTCCTATTTATAAATAAATAAATAAATTATTTTGTAAAATAAAGGTTGATGTATGTTTTTTTTTTTTGCTAAACGCATCATTGCAACCTATAGATTTATCTCCTAAAATATTTTCCATTATTAAAGTAAGACCCTATATATATATGTCTCAATTTGTCAGGCAATGTCGAAATCATTGTGTTGATTTGTTGAGCAATACATATATCTGATACTCGATTATCAGTAGTGCTATTGTCTAACACTTAAAACTGGGTTAACACTGAAAGCCAGCGCTGTGCTGTGGCTAACGCTGCAACACAGCATCATGCTGAGTGTGAGCCTCGTCGCCGCAACTACGGCGTGCACTGTCGGTGGATCTATACCTAATAAATGAGTGTAGGTACCTATTTGTCTTTCTATTATAGGATCATAGTAAAATAAGACATTTTTAGTATCCCTTTTTTTTTTTTGCTTCTTATTTTTATTAAAAACTTTGCCCCACTCTAGGATTTCTCCTGTGTCGTGGGTGCGTTTACAGACATGAATTCCACATACTACACCCAGACCCGGAACAACTATCTGCAGATCATACAAATATTTGTTCCGTGTGGGAATCGAACCCCGACCCGGAGCGCAGCAGTCGACTGTATCAGCCACTGCACCAACCGTGCCGTCCTTTCGTGTAGTGCAGAACAAGCTGAGTGTATACATCGTTTAGGTGCTTACATATTAAGTATAGCTGGGACCCGCGGTTTGACCTGCCGTTTAATCTAAAATAAATTGGATTATTTATAAATCATTTAATAGGCACTAGACATTTTTGCACGGACACTAATATTTTTTCTAAAATAAAAGTAGCCTAAGTTATTCCTTATCATCATTATTATATTAGCTAACTGCCGGTGAACGTCCCGTAGAAATCATTCCAGCCGTTTCGAAGATTACCGTGAACAAACAGACAGACAGTTTTTTTTTTGTAGTAGGTACCGTATGTACTTTCATATGAATTTAGTAAAAGGCTGTTATTTTGACATTACAAACAGACACTTCAATTTTATTTATTTGTATAGATTTATGTTTAGAATATTTAATGAACGCTCAATCCATATCCATTCATCCTTGAATAACGAATTGAAATCACGGTGCAAACTCAATTACGTAAATCGTCGACTGTGATATCGCAAAATATGTACTCATTGCACTTACACATTGATTAGATCAACTAATGGGAACCGTGCAACTTGAATTCTGACGTTGCATAAGTGCCGGAAATCGGTTTTAATTCGAATTAAAAATATTTGATTTTGACTTCAATTGCGATTGTATTTTTAAGCCGTCGTTTATTCCAGGCGAGAACCTAACTCTATATAAATAAGGCTAACAAATAAACGAAAAATTGTAATACATAAAAATTTGAAGTTTGGAAATATGTATAAGCGCTTAATGATGTATGTATATCAACAACTACATTGTGTTCTTTTTATTTACTTATATACGAAGAAGTATATACGCACCAAGCTTTCATCCGACGGCTGCCAGTAAAACGCCCTGTGCTCGGCTATCGTTAAATAAAAGATCACATCAGCAGCGTGTCGCATCCGGCTCCAGCCGCCCCTCGTTCATATAACATGGCGTTTATTGTACCCTAGCGACCCACCATAATTTCACCTGGTTCTTTATTCCGAAGATCCTTTTCAGGAAAAACGCAGTTTCAGTCCATCTATATTAGATAAACTTGCCGCCAAAAGATGTTGCGTCGTATATTAAAGTATTATGACCCGGTGATAGCTTTTTCCATGGTATACTGAATAAAATATCCAGGCCAATTCTCCAGCCCTGGGATTTACAGGCAATAACCCAGATAAACACCCTAACCTATCCAAAAAGAAAGGTTATATAGTACACCGTTAAATGTTTTATTGGAATTATACATTTCCGTGTGGTGTCCGGATGAAGAATATAGCACCGCTCCATCTCCTCCCGTGGATGTCGTAAAAGGCGACTAAGGGAATCTAAACCAGAGGCATGGGCAGCAGCGTCCCTTCTGAGAAACGGTAGCCATACTGCGCTCACCAACCCGCCTGCCAAGCGTGGTGAGTATTGGCAAATTCCCCCCAAAATGATGAAACAGTTGTGGAAATCTGTGGGGAGGCCTTTGTTCAGCAGTGGACGTATAAATGGCCGATATGATGATACATTTCTAACTTTACCTTTTTTAAACGTTATCCCAAACTAGTATCCCTCCTGTTGTGGGTAGAGTTTACAGACATAGATCTCACGTGCAGACTCAAAACAACTATCTGTAGACTATACAAATTGTTCCGTGTGGGGGTCGAACCCAAGGTATGTGGCGCAGAAAGCCAATTGCTTAGCCACTGCGCCATCGTACCTTCATGGTCACCTAATACTCTTATGACAATTTTATCATAAACTTTAATAAATATTACAATCAAACTTGTTTCGTGGACTTTTTAAGAAGTGTAACTTTGAATGATGTAACATATTATGATTTGAAAAGAGAACCATGGACTGTGTGGTACGCTGTGGTGCCGGTTCAGTTTACTTCAGGGGTCAGACTATCTGCCAATTTCCCAGACTTGGGCAGCAGCTGACTCGCTCTATATTATGTACAAAAAAGGTGAATGAATGGCGCGGGTAATTAGGCTGCGACCTTTCTGGAGTTGTATAAGTGAGGTCAGGCTGAATGCCAAGGTTCAAGCTTTGTGTCATAGGAGGCAGGCGAGCTCTCATTAGTATGGTATAGCGATGTATGTTCACCTCCGTAGAGGCCGTCTCAGGCTGCATTTTCAGGAGCTTGGCCTCCATTCGAGTATCTTTCTTAAAAGTAGCTGGGAGTCATGAATACGGGTGGCATGAATTCGGTCGTTGTGGAAATCTATGCCGAGAGCAGTGGAAGTCATTTAGCTGATGATGACGATATTTACTCTCAGCTTTGTTAGAATAAATTGGGACTGTGTAGACAGGATCGCTTATTTATCTATTTGTGGCACCTTATATACTTCGCTGTTACTACTGAATGGTCTACCTATCGAAATGTGTAATGCATTAAATAATAAAAAAGTATTAAGAAAACTTTTCCTTGACTGTAATAATTAATTAAAGTTGCAGGTATATTTCTGTATATTATGCACCGAGATGCTGTTTGCGATGGTTTCTGTGTTATTTCATCATGTAAATTTAGCTTGAACTTATATGGCCTAATGTTGCAAGATGTATGACTTAAATTTGTTATCCTTTTTTTTATTTTTTTTATTGATCCGGTGGAAATACGTAATTACTTCCTCCGCCCCCGGAAAGGGCAGAGGGGTATGCCAGACTCCTACCGGCTAAAACCACCAGAGTGGTACCTAAGGGAGGCTCCAGGTCCTCGTATGATCACACTAGAACAGGGCATTTTGGTACCTGACAGCAGGTTTGCCCCACTTAGGTGCCGAAGAAATTTTTAATCCTACTCGACTCACACTTGCGATAGCTTCAGTACGCGCTTCTTTCGGCACCAGTTCGACCTTGACTCTTCCTGGCACTCTCCTGAAGTAGGTCGTTACCCGATTTCTGTATGTCCAACCGAGAAGTATACAGGAACATGCTGGGCGCTCAAGGTTTCACTCGCCCCGCTTACAGGACTGGCACCGTGTTTGTTTCAATAAAGTTTGGATCAAGGTCGACCCTGAAAAGATAACAGATAACGATTTGATATTAATTCCAGGATTTGTTGAAGTAATATGTAGATAGATGAGTTGTGTACATGATTAGTTATGCTCCGTCCAGGTTAAGAAAATCAAGTGATACAGCACTTTTATGAATACAGGTGAAAAGCCTTAATGTATTTAAAGAATTGCTTTGTCGTAAGGGATGCACGTGACTGGTTTAATTTCATAATTTTTTACGGAAGCCACGTCGTCCTTAACGTTAGCGGCGGAGTATAATCGTCTAAACATAATATTGATTTACGGCAAATAGTTCTAGTAAAACAAGACTTTATATATTTATTTATTGTATACTTTATTGTACACCAATTAGTAAAAGATGCAAAAATATAAAAGCAGTAGGACCTAGTATACCTCGGGGGTCACGGGCGCGCAGATTGGGGACTCAACGTGCTCATACCGAGTGACCCCCGGGAAGACGGTGGCGCGCACGTTGCCACGTGCCGCCGTGTGCGCAGCACAGCGCACAGTGAGACTTGTGGGATCCTTTACATTCCTCCCCGAGAAGTGCCTGGGAGGCGGCCTTTTTACAGCCGCGACCGCTTTACAGTCATCCCCTCCGAGATGTGCCTGAAGGCGTGGCACCAATGGGCGGCTCTAGTGTGATCTTACGAGGACCTGGAGCCCCCTTTGGTTCCGAAGATGGTGGTTTTAGCCGGTAGGAGTCCGGCATACCCCTTCGCCCTTCCCCGGGGCGAAGAAAGTTCCATGTAGAATTTCTACTGGAAAGTAATAAAGAAAAGGGCCTAGTATATAGAGTACAATGGGCGGCCTAATCGCACTCGGCGATTTCTTCCAAGCAAGCTAGAGATAAAAAAAAAACAGAGCAGGACTAATAATTATAACCGATTATTTTAATGAGCTGGTAGATTTTTTGATATAACTAATTATGCCGTGTGGTGTCGGTTTGCCGTGTGGTGTCGGCTACGAATAGCACCAACCCATCTCATCCCGTGGGTGTCGTAAAAGGCGACTAAGGGATTAGCCGGAGGATGGGCAGCAGCGTCCTTCGAATACATTAACAACTCAACTGCGATCGCCAACCCGCCTGCCAAGCGTGGCGATTATGGCAAAACCCCTCAATGAGCACACAGCACACTGGTACACAACATATCGGTCGTTGTGGTGATCTTTGAGAGAGGCCTGTGTCCAGCAGTGGACTTTATTCGGCCGAAATGATGATGATGATAACTAATTATTAAATATTACATGGTGTTTGTATACATAAAAAAAAATTATATAGGTACTTTAATTTTAGTGAAGTTACGTAAAAAGAAATTCTATATCATTCGATGCAGTATCAACGACCAATAATTTGGAAAATGATATGCTCTACATTTACATTTCTTCCGCATTTCGAATTCTTTAAAAAACACTTAATTCATAATCTATAGTAATGTCTTAGATTTTCGCGATTATTACACATTATAATAAAACACTTTTAAACGGATTCTATCGCGTATATTTTGATTTTTGATTATGATCTATTTCAAACCATTACTGGGGTTTGAACTCTTCTTATTGATAAATAGTTTTTTTGTATCCTTCAAACTTATGTAGTTACTAATCTCAAACTAAGCCAACTCGCTCAAAATTTCGATTTAAAGGCATATTTGGTTGCATACAATCGCTGAGGTGTGCAACGGCAGCGGTATGTACCATTCGAAATTATTCTCCCTCGTTAGAGCTAAATAGGAATGATATTTCATTGACTAATGGATTCAATCGGTATTTTAAACGGAAACCCACCTAGTATCCCAGAATACAGCCAAGATGGTTTTATTCGAGTCTTCAAACAACGTTACATATACTTTGAATTTTCATTGTCTAGAATCTATATCTCCGGAGCCTTAAAAGCTTTTTATATTGAGTATGTGTATAGTATATCAAAAGTACAAACCTTGAAACAGATTGCGTAAAGAGCTTGACTTACTTTGTTTTTACATTAAGTAAATTATTGTTCAAGGATTTATGTATTCCGCGAATCTTTTGGGATTAAATTCCATTATCTTAGCAAATCTGCTTCGAAGCTGATGTGTACTTTTATATGCGTATTCTTCCAAATTAATTTTCCCTCAGTAACACACGGCCTATGAATCTCTGTCGCCAGCACAGCATACACAGTGTTAGTAGCTGAAAAACGAGATGATGAATGGCTGGCGAGGAGTAGAGCGCGTGAATTATTGCGGGTGCTCAGCGGACGTTGACAAAGGACGGCCGACTCACGGTGGCATTGTGAAGCTTTTTGTTATCCCCTGTTTGATCATCTGGGGCTAAAGAAGACGTCCTTACTAAGGGGAGCCGGGATTGAGATATTAAAATGATATGAATAGATGTGTATATTTTGGAGATACATAATATTTTTGTACGTATATCTTTCATTGTTAGAGAGATGAACTGTAATGTAGATACTTAGGCTAAGCTTTTTAGGGTACCCAAAAGGTAAGGACACTGCTTTAAAAACGCATACAGACGTTTGCTTAACCTACTAAGTAGAATAGAGACTTCTAATTACCACAAATTTAATATTATGTAATTATTTGCATTAGCTTCACTTCGGCTTACCAAGTAAACGTCAAAATGTCATCCAAAAATTTAAAATATCTTCTGTATTCAAATGACATCAACATATCAGCCATTTATGCGTCCACTATTGAACAAAGGCCTCCCCATAGATTTCACAACTGTTTCATCATTTCGAGGGGTATTTGCCAGTATTCACCACGCTTGGCAGGCAGGTTGGTGAGCGCAGTATGGCTACCAGTTCATAGAAATGCTGCTGTCCATTTTGTTGTTGCATGTTTAGATTGCCTTAGTCGCCTTTTACGACATCCACGGGAGGTGATGGAGTGGTGCTATATTCTTAATCCGGACAGCACACGGACTATGACATGTTACATTATTATTCCAATTCGTGCGACCACGAACCCTGCAAAGTGTCCGAACGGTCAGGAAAAACAAAAATCAATTATATACGCGATTTAATCCGTTTTAAAGTGTTTTATTATAATAATCCAATAAAATTTTAATAATTTACACAATATATATGAAATTCCACTTAATATTAATTCGTCTCAAATAGGTAAAGCGGGACTTCATTTCAGTATTCGGTCGTTCCTGTACACATTTTTGAGAATGAGATACAATATATAAGAGCATAAGAAGTGTAACGGTCAAACTGCAACGACATTCTGACTATTTAAAAGCGCCTGTTAATAGATTATATGTAAAAATCAATCGAATAAAAAAAAAAGTATAAATGTCATAGGTACAAATGTTATAGGTACTTTCATATGCATTTTTTTTTTTCATGGCAATTGTATTCCATTTTGCCAGTGTCAAGTTAAGGATATGCATTTAACAAAGAGCTGTTATTTTGACATTGCAAACAGACACTTCATTTTTATTTATTTAGAAGATTACCTGGTAATACTTGTTACCATCATACATCATTTACACCAGTGTAACCGTGAGGATGTAACAAGAATATGCAAACATTTGTAACAATAAGGGATTTAGGAGCCAAACACGAATACTTTAAGTTTTTTTGCCAGCGTATGAAGTTTTAGCAGTACTAACATAGCCGCTATGTTTGTGAATGTGTTCTTACCACGTTTATCTCAAAATATACGCAATGAAAAAACCTTCTCGTTCACTTTGGATGTTTTTCACTAAATATTGTTTATATTCTTTATCGAACAAATGATTAAAAACAAATTATTATTTTCTCAATCTAAACGCTGCGAGTGGTTTAAGTGTTTGGAGCGAGCCAATCGGAGCGCTGAACTCGGTAAAAGAAACACGTACTAGGGATAAGTACTAGCTCTAGTGTGATCATACGAAGTCCTGGAGCCCCCTTAGGTGCCAAAGATGACCGCCCAGAGGTTTTAGCCGGCAGGAATCCGACATGCCCCTTCGCACTTCCTCACGGAGGAAGTTCATGGAGAATTTGCACAGGGCCCATTAAAAAAATTAAATAAAAAAAGTGGTAGGTACTGGCATGTCACTCAATATGCTACTAGTGAAGTATTGAAGTGGCATTTAACACGTAACTTATAGCTACTCGTAGTCTCGGTGTGAAAATGGAGTAGGGTCTTTGACGGTCATTCATCATCATTTCGGCCGAATGAAGTCCACTGCTGGACACAGGCCTCCCCCGTAGATCACCACAATGACCGATATGAGTGTGTTGTGGGCTCATTGGGGGTTTTTCCATAATCGCCACGCTTGGCAGACGGGTTGGCGATCGCAGTTGAGCTGTTAATGCACTCGAAAAACGCTGCTGCCAATCCTCCAGCTAATTCCTTAGTCGAATTTTACGACACCCACGGGAGGAGATAGGGTGGTGGTATTCTGAGCCGGCACCAGTTCTTGGCGGTTAATTCATTGAATTACATTTTTCAAGCAGAAATGAGTATCTAAGTACGTCTCTCTCGTTCTATAAAACGTCTGAAACCTGTCAGGGTACAATTCCAAATCCTTCTTTTTGAAAGTACAACCGATATTCAATGTTTTTTCTACATTCAAAATATTCTGTGGGCACTTTGAGTTTCTATCCCTGTGGCGTCCGGATTAATAATATAGCACCACTCCATATCCTTCAATGGATGTCGTAAATGGCGACTAAGGGACTCTTTTTTTCCTTTTTAAAAAAACGTTGCTCCACACTAGGTTTCCTCCTGTGTCGTGGGTGCGTTTACAGACATGAATTTCACATACAATTCTAAACCACTATCTAAACTCTTCTGTGGAACAGTAGCCATTTTGGGCTCCCCAACCCTTGTACGCGGGACGGTGCTGCTGCCCATCTTCTTGATACCAACCGTAAAAGTCGAGGAGTACAAATGTGATGACAATCTGTCCCAAGTTAATGTGTTTAAAGATAAAGATAAAAATATTTTTATTCATGTAAAATCATATGCAGGCATATAAATAGTCAACACTTTAGTTGCCGCGTTCCAAGTTGTGGATTTCCTATGGAGAAGAAAGGGCAAGAAACTCCATGGTTACTCTTTTTAAGTCGCGCGTTTGTTTTTTAGGTCGCGCTGGTCTTGGTATTGTCAAATATAGTGCCAACATTAATTCTGAATACAATCACGAAACTAGAGCAAGTAAAGATGTTCGGATAAAGTTCTGATTGAATCCAGTCATGCTTAGTATATCGACTCCATCTTGGATTCAATCATTTTGTCTCTTTTTTTCGAAAAGATTGTCGAGTTGCGGGTTTCTTATGTTACACTCTGTAAGTACACTGTACACTCTGTATTTTTTACGTTTAGTTTTTAAGTTTCTCGTGTGAAGTGATTGTTTAATCTTTTGAGAAATAAAGTTCTTAAACCATAAACCACTCTCACAATACATGTTGGTGTATAAATTTAATTTTAAGGTACTTACTGTCTAAGGGCCTTAGCTCATATGAGGGTCAAATAAACATACAATGGAACTTCTTTTAGTTACGTTATCATCTTCATCATCATCAGCCTATACCGGTCCACTGTTGGACAGAGGCTTCTCCGAGCGTGTGCCACAACACCCGGTCATCAGCATTCCGCATCAAGCCGGACCCATCGACCTTCTTCAGGGCGTCTCCCACTACGTGTACCCAAACGCGTTCTCCAGTCTAGGACTCATTTGCTCCATCGGCCATCAATCCTTGGAAAGAGGTGACCAGCACACTGCCTCTTCAGCTTGCTAGTTTGTTGTGCTATGTCGACCATTTTGGTTTTCTTCCGGATATCCTCTTTTTGGATTCTATCATTTAGAGAAACTCCATGCATAATGTACGCGTAAAGCCTTAACTAAAGACAATTCTGATAAAAAATATCCTCTTTCCAAACAAGAGGGATGGGCAGCAGCGTCGCTTCTGTGGAATAGCAGCCATTCTGTGCTCACCAACCAACTACATAAACTAACCTGCAACCTCGGAGAAGGATAAAGCGGTCACCTTCCCCCCCGGGAGATTATAAAGGATCCTCCCGAAGCCTCAGTGTGCGCCATGCCATGTTGGTGCACATGGCGGCGGGGGATACATGCCCACCACCGACTCCTTGTGGGACGATCGGTGTGGGCGCGCAGATTCCCCAATGTGCGCGCCCGCGACCCCCGAGGCTCCTCGCAATATAGCAACGATAGGAGGCTCAGGCGTGTTGGATCTGGGCGCTAGGGTGGTTGTTACCCCGGCGGCGTCTCGTCCCGTCCCGCAGGATCGGCCCTCTCCCGATCCCGATGATGATGGGTACCTGCCTGGCATTACAGGTCCTGCGAGGTGTGATATCATAAGAGTTAAATCATCATAATCATTTTAGCCGTAAAATGTCCACTGCTGGATAGAGAACGAACGGTATGGGTTCGTGTTGTGTGCTCATTGGGGGTTTTGCCATAATCGCCACCTTGGCAGCTTAAATGTACTCGAAGGATGCTGCTGCCCATCCTCCGGCTAATCCCATAGTCGCCTGTTACGACACCTACGGGATGAGATGGGTTGGTGGTATTCTTAGCCACACGGTTAAGATATAAGTGATATTATATAATATTTACTAGTCGTCTATTTTAATGCTGTTCGAGCCGTTCTCTACCAATGGGGGATATCCCCGCCATCGTAAATAAGTCGTGACATTTTTCCGACACTGTGTCCTTAGGCCGAGCACACGCTTAATTAAAATCAAACTCGCCGTCAGCATCTCGCCTGTAAAAGTCTCGTCTGCAAGACGCTTTAGCCTTATCGAGCGTAAATTGGATCTCGCGACGTAATTCTCTCTTCTCTCTTCATTTCAACGCAATGTCTTGTTATCTTGGGAAATTATGGAAGAAAATTTGTATTACTAGTACATATTGTATAAGCTTTGATTATACACACTGAAGCAGACAAGAGAATCATGTATAAAGGATTAGATTTTTCGTACATTATTCACAAGGGGTTACAATAAACATAAATAGTAATAATGTCTTAGGGTTTCGCGATTATTACACATTACAATAAAAAATTTAAACGGATTATAAACGGAATACATCGCGTATGTAGATATTTTAAAAACTTATTAATTTTATTGCGTGCCTCGAAACAATTTTTGATTAGAATTATACAGGTAGATAAAATTAAGATGCCTGTCACCTTAGTCATCCTGCGACCACAAATGCTGCAAAGTGTAAGACAAAACAAAAATCTATAATACACGCGGTGTAATCAGTTTAAAAGTGTTTATTGTAATAAACGTACATTTTATTTTATTTTCTTGTTTTAAAAAACGGTATCCCACTCTGGTATTTCTCCTGTGTCGTGGGTACAGTTAATAGATATAAATCTCACATGCACAACCCAAGACCCGAGCACTATTTGTGGATCAAACAAATACTTGTTCCGTGCGAGTATCGAACCCGCGCTACGTAGCGTAGACAGCCAATTTCTTAGCCTCTGCTTCTTCCTGCCGTGATCCCTTAAGTTACTTTGGGTCTGCGTAATATGTTAATCATATTGCCAAGGTTGCCTGCCTCACACCAAGCCTCCTTGGGTCTGCTAGTGTTGGTACGAGGGCGGCACTGAAAATTTCGGGAATCAAGGAAGTGACACAACATTACTATTTAAAAATGTATTTATTGCTTTTCGAAGTATTCTCCGCGAAATTTGACACATTTTTCCATACGATGGAACCAATCATTGAAGCAACCATTCCATTCGGAAGTTGGGGTCTCCAAAATGGCCGTTTTGTAGGCGTACAGCTTCTTTAGGTGATGAAAATCTCTGTCCACGCAATTTGTTCTTTATTTTAGGGAAAGTATAGAAATCATTAGGGCTTAGGTCGGGGCTGTACGGCGGATGGTCTAATAATTCTATGTTTTCTTGCTCTAAAAACTCTTTTGTTCTGTGCGCGGTGTGAGAACTCGCATTGTCGTGATGGAGGATGATGCGGCGGTTGCAGTTCTCTCTACGGAGTTCAGAAATGACCTGTGGCAAACAAATGCTAGCATACCATTCTGCATTAACCGTTCTTTGTCCCTCAAGAGGAATAGTCGTAACATAGCCGGTTTTGGAGACAAACGTGGCCACCATTTTTTTTGCAACACTCCGTGAACGACCAATTTTTGTTGGCTTTAACTCATTTTCGAACACCCAAACTCGTGACTGGTTTTTTGTTTCGGGTTCGTACGCATATATCCAGGATTCGTCACCTGATACGATGTTGTATACAGCATTTGAGGATCCTGCGTGGAATCTTTCGAGAGTTCTGACGCACCAAGTAACGCGAGCCGCTTTTTGCTCTTCACATAGCAAATGCGGTATCCAGCGGGAAAACAACTTTTTTACACCTAATTGTTCATGCAAGATTATTTGTATTAGACTCATGCCAATGTCTAAAGTTGCCTGAATTTCGCGGTATGTCACATGTCGATCTTCCTCAATCAGCTTACGCACAGCATCAACGTTTTCTTGGGTGACTGCAGTTTTTAGACGACCTTGACGAGGATCATCACTGAGCTTGACACGTCCACGTTGAAATTCAGCAAACCAGCGATAAATTGTGGTTTTGGAAGGGGCTTCATCACCAAATGCAGAAATCATCCGGTCAACACACTGTTTTTGTGTTAAACCACTTCGAAAGTCATAATAAATCATCGCTCTTGAATTTTCTCGAGTCAATTCCATTTTCTCAACGACTAAACAAGTTTGACAAAACCTTGTGACGAGACCGTGAATCTTTTTTTAAATAAATAAATGGTATTCGATTTGTAAAACCAAGGAGTTTTAAATTAAAAAGATTTTAATATGACAGGAACAGTGGAAATATTCCATTCCCGATACTTTTAGTGCAGCCTATGTAGCTTAGATGTTACGCACCGGGTTCCAAACTCTTCTACGATACTCTTCTATGATACTTATGGGATGAGATGCGGTAGACCTTTTCGTGACCCTGTGCTCATAGGCACTAGATAATAAGACAACTGTGTGAACAAATGAAAAAATACGGGTTAACTTTTTATTTTATTTATCTAGACGCGTTCGCGGACTGCTATATGTACATGCATATATGTACACACCATAGCTGCGTCTCGTAACGGTGTCGCGAGTCCAGAGATTTTACCTCATCTAAAAACATGTGTACAACGCTAAAAAAAGTTTGCACTTCAAAAAAGAAATAGAACAATGGCCTATGTTCCAAGAAGAGGTAGGCAGTACCACACAAATTAGGTAAAACTGAAGATTACTGAAACAAAATGGAGATTCTATAATACTGTTAAATTGAGAGCATGGTAGCGAAAATATACACCATAATGGAGCCCCAGAGATAGTGTTGGATAGAATTAGAGTCCATTATGATGGTAAGAGGTTTATATATCGAATTAGACGAAGGGTTTACGACGCGTACAGACAATCATCAATTATGAATATAATGCGAAGTGCGCCATTCTTGCTTACCAATTAGCAAATACGATAACATTAAAGCAAATGTAGCAGAAATACTGTTTATACGGAAGACACGTTAAGATTATGCGATTTACGCGCGATCTGGGAAATACATCTGTAGCGTTTGCACTTTGGAAATGTTTCCGAAGTAAATTGTTATTGAATGACGCCCGCGGGGTACGGCCAGTTTTGTCTATGAACAGCAAAATTTGGACGGCTCGAAATTAATTGGAGAGTTTTTTATATCATTCCTAGTGAGAAGACGAGCATTTAATTCGTATGGTGGTCAACGTCACACAATGACAGCCAAAGGACGTCCACTGCTGAACAAAGGCCTCTCCCATAGATTATGAAATTTATTGGGGGATTTTTAGTACTCACCACGCTCAGCAGGCAGGTTGGTGAGCGCAGAATGGCTACTGTTCAACAGAAGGGGCGCTGCTGCCCACCTCTCTGGTTGTCAGTCCCTTAGTCGGCTTTTACGACGTCCAGGGGAAGGAATGGAGTGGTGCTATATTCTTAATCTGGACACCACACGTTTTGCGTCACGCCTGCCCATAACAATGGTACTGCAATTCAGGACTAGCCCTTTTTTTTTCGATTTTTTATTGATGTCCAGTGGAAATTCTACATGGAACTTCCTTCGCCCCGGGGAAGGGCGAAGGGGTATGCCGGACTCCTACCGGCTAAAACCACTGGAGCGGTCATCTTCGGCACCGAAGGGGGGCTCCAGGTCCTCGTAAGATCACACTGGAGCTCAGGACTAGCCCTGTGTGGTAAACACTACGCTCTTTACTTCGACACGTTCGTCATTTACGGCCGAAACTATCAATCTAATCCAAAATCGATTTTGAACTTTATCCGCTTTTGTGTTAAGATCACATTTAACCTAGACAACATCATACAGACAAATCCTTAATCGCAAATCCGAAGATTTTGTATTAATTTCTCTTAATTTTTCGCTGCAAATTTTTTATTACCATCATTTATTCATAAGGACATGGACAAGGCTATGTGGTGCCGGCTAAGAGGCTGTGTGGTGCTGGCTAAGAAAAGCACCAACCGATCTCATGCCGTGGGTGTCGTAAAAGGCGATTAAGGGATTTTTCGGAAGATGGGCAGCAGCGTCCTTTGAGAACATCAACAACTCAACTGCGATCGCCAACCCGCCTGCCAAGCGTGGCGATTATGGCAAATCCCCCTAATGAGAACAAAACACACCAATGTCGGTAGGCCTGTGTCCAGCAGTGGACTTTATTCAGCCGAAATTATGAAGGACGTTACAGATGTTGCCCTAAATTTTTCTCACAATACAATAGTTCTACACAGTATGGTGTGGTCATGGTCATGTGGTGTGCCATTAGAACGCCATGGATATGGCGTCTAGGACACCAATTATAATAATGTTACTTTTTTACAACATGTGGGCCTTAAAATGAACATGGGCAAGACGAAAGGCCTAATAAAAAAAGGCACAATGCTTACCACCAGACGAATGACGTGCTGGTCTCGTCACCAAGTTATATAAAAAAAACCGAGTGTACATTTTTAATTTTTTGTTGACATCCTGACATTTACTTATTTTTTTCTGTTTAATGACATCTTGACATTTAATTTGACTTATTTAAAATTTAATTCTATATTTATGATATAAATTATTTCATCATTCATCATTCCGGCCGAATGAAGTCCACTGGTGGACACAGGCCTCCCCCAAAGAACACCACAACGACCGATATGGATGTGTTGTGGGTTCATTGGGGGGTTTTGCCAAAATCGCATGCGTCATGCTCGTGAACGGGTGCCGTCTATTGGGACTGGTCAGCCATTAACTGCCATGGCGAATAATAATTATTATATAACATTAGTATGTTTGTCTTTTTAAAAAAAAAAAATATTGCCTACATAATGCTTGTTATATGTTTTACCATAATTTTGAATATGGAGTTTCTTGCCGGCTCTTCTCCATAGATCAACTATTTGGAACCGTGCAACTTAGATTCTGACGTTTCATAAGTGCCAATATTTGGTTTATTTGAAATAAAAATATTTGACTTTGACTTTGAATTAGTTTTGTTAGTATGTAGTTAGTGTAAAGTTCGGATCTTGTCCACCACTCTAATGACTTATTTCTGTTTTGACCTACAAAGAATACGAGACGTTTGTGTTAATATCCCTTATGCATACTTCCCTTATAGGACCATGTTGGGTCGTTTGCTGTATCGGAAACATACTTAGTAGGCTCCTTTACAGTTTACTTATTTATTTTGCCGTATAAATTATAATATATATATATATAATAAATCCGGTTGGTGGAGTGGCTGATACAGTCGTCTGCTGCGCTCTGGGTCGTGGGCTCGATTCCCGCACGGAACAAATATTTGTATGATCTGCAGGTAGTTGTTCCGGGTCTGGGTGTATCGTATGTGAAATTCATGTCTGTAAACGCACCCACGACACAGGAGAAATCCTAGAGTGGGGCAACGATTTTTTTAAAATAAAGACCTTTACAGTTGTGTGTTTTAATCGCGATCAGATTTACAAATGAAGGTTGTACACGTTCTGACGTCAGAATGTTACACAGGGCTGTATGTTCTCAGCGAAGCTCTGTATCACCGATCGAACTGCGTTAGTAGACAACGAACATCTATTACGACCTTTTTGAGCTCCCAAACCTTCAACGTCTACATCAATAAATCTCTAGTTGTAAAGGTTACCTAATTAAGCATTAATTGCACGATCTAGTGAACCGAACGCAGCCTTATTAATCAATCCGGCTGCTGAATTCAGCACACTGTAAGAAAATTCGGAAGATTTAGTTGGAGAGTCGTAATGTGTTGGATTTATTTGTAAATTACTCACAAGATAGGATATCTGCGAAACTTATTTGAATTAGAATTAGAATTTGTTTATTTATAAACACAGGTACAAGGGTTGGTATAATATATCATCATTTCGGCCGACTGAAATCCACTGCTGGACACAGGCCTCCCCCAAAGAGCACCACAACGACCGATATGGCTGTGTTGTGGGCTCGATGGGGGGTCAGAAAATTAGCCGGAGGATGGGCAGCAGCGTCCTTCGAATACATTAACAGCTCAACTGCGATCGCCAACCCGGTATAATATATATATATGTATAATTATAAAAGTATTCGTCCATCTATGTTTTGCCATGAAACGTACAAGTACATATTATAGATGTGTGAGAATTGTAGCATCATTCATTTACAATAGAAATTATTTATTATTACACTAGAAATCATTACACTAAAAATTTAATTAATAAAAGTAGGTAACTAACCAAATGTCAAGAATATTATTTTAATCAATCGGACGTAATAAGTGCCCCTTTTTTTATTGATGTCCAGTGGAAATTCTACATGGAACTTCCTGCACCCCGGGGAAGGGCGAAGGGGTATGCCGGACTCCTACCGGCTAAAACCTATGAAGCGCTCGTCTTCGGCACCGAAGGTCCAGTTCCTCGTAAGATCACAGTAGAGCCACCCATAGGTGCCACGCCTTTAGGCACATCACGGAGGCCCAATAGTCAGGCCGGTTTCCAATTCAATTACTTTTCTCGAGCGTTACCAGGTCGTCGAACATCCAATCGATAATCGAAATTGAAAAAGTACAGTCAGTACAAACATTTAATTATAGATACAAAAACTATTTATTAGAACTACAAAAACACGAGTTATAAAACTTAAGTTATAATACCGATAATAGCGACCGATTCTAATTGTCAAAATACGATATGTAGCAGTAAATAATTATGCGCCCATTGAAACTTTAAGTCAGACTCTAATTTCATACCTACACAAACATCTGGTTTTAAATCAATAATTTAATACAAAACTATTTATATATTACTGTATTTTACAAATAATAATGCAATTTATCTATATAAAAATAATATTATATCACTATTCAATTAATTATATCGTCCACGTTTTTTTTATTTTTTATTATTTAAATGTGATTCGTGCGTCACTTCTCTTGTCTTTGACAATAGAAGCAGTGCGTCGGAGGATATACGAAAGACGACAAATCGAACGAATTTATGGCACAAAACATAAACATTTGTTACGTTGATTGTGCACTATTTTTTACTCTATTTTGTTTATACTTATAATATTAAATGCAGCTTTTGCTATATTTTTTTTTTTATTAAGAATTGAAAGTAATGAATGTATTATGTCAATGAAATTACCAAAACTTTGTTAATTTAAAAATATTTAAGTTAATAATACAAACGTATTTTTTATCGTCGTGAGTGTCCGTAGGTCACTAAGGTCCTATCTGAAAATCAGCGTTGCAACACTTCTTGTTGTAGCATGTGCTGAGATAGGTTCCATTTTTGGATTCGTACAGCAATTTTTCTTTCTTTGTTAATGTCTTTCATCTATTCTATATATCTGTTGTACGCCTATTTTTTATTGTTATTGTCAAGTATCTTATTTGTTGTGCGGGGCCAAAATAAATATTTTTCTTTCTTTCTTTCTTTAAATACACCGAAAAATTGTAAATCGCAGCTCACATGATTTTTTTGTAATAAGAGATTTCAGGGACCCGTTTCAATGCCATAGCGAGCTTATTATAGGCAATTACGTGTGTTTCGCGCCGTGCTCACATCAACTCGCACACGATACATCAATACTATGTCGATATTATGTCTGTATCGATTTGTACCGCAGCCCAGTGTGCGCGAGACCTTACACGTCGGCAATTATTGAGAGTTTTTGTTTGATTAGTGAGATTTGTCCGTATCAGAGTTTGACAAGTCACGTAGATTGGTTAGTTAAAGAGAGACAGAGTCACAACTTATCCCATCGCTGTAGCGGTGGTATAAAACATTGATATTTTGCAGTGGCTGATACAGTCAACCCCCTTCCCTGCCCACTGCCGCGGGCGTAAGCTGACTTTGAACGAGGTATTATAGATAGAGACGCGTTGTAGAGAAACTTTCTTTCCTACTTCTTTGCTCTTTTTGCATAAAAAAAAAATCTTTCTTTCAAAAGGTCGGTTCTGAAAGAAGAGAGAACAGTGTTAATTTTTTAATTTTCATTTAGTTTGGGTTAGGATTCAATAAAAAGCCCACTAATGTGGTTTATACCGGTAATATGAATGGCAAACACTACGGGAGTAATTGGCTTGAGCTAATTCCTAATGTTAGGTTTAGCTGGCGCTCGACTCCAATTAGGCAACGTTTTGGCTTCGTACACACAAACTGACATTAGCGGGCTAATGGGGGAAGTTAGTTCTGACCCGCGGGACGGCTCTTCTAGATGCAAGCTATTGCTTATTTAACTTATAAGGAGAACTAGAATCCAATGGATTTGTTCAGCAAAGGTTGGTTTATTTTGCTATGAATTATAATGTTTTATTCGAGCTTATAATTTTATGATGGCTAGATCGACGCCTGCCTTTGAGGTGTCGCCTCTAGCTCGGATTTTTTTAAGTCCTGAGGAAGATAAAATGTCTCTTAAATATAATATTTATAAACATATTATATATATATGTTTCCGATACATAACTAACGAATTCAATTGCATTTGAATTTCTCTCTATAATTCGAGCCACTTCAAGTTGGTGGTACAATTGGTGAAGATCATCGTCACTTGTGGTTCCTGACATAGGCCACCGGAAGCAGCTATTAAATGACTGTTGATTACCAAATCTGCCTAGCATAGTAAAGATTTAGTAGAGAGTTTTACCGAAAGTATGAAAAATGAGATATGTTATTTCCATTTAATTACATTTAAAAAGCATCTGCCATAACCAGTAAGATTTCCCTTATATCGTGGATACAGTTTATAAACATTTTCACATGTACAAACACTCAGACCCTAAACAACTATAGGTAGGGAATAAATATTTGTCTCGTGCAGGGATCGAACCCGCGGCTCGTAGCGCAGAAAACCAATCGCTTACCCGTTGCGTCAACTATGTCATCAAATATTTGTTCCTTGCAATGTTTGCTGTAATTTGTTCTCGACTCTGGGCGAGATTTCGTCTCCGTATACGCGCTAATAGCTTAAGTAGTAACGCCGACCCGCGGGACAGTTCACTTGATACAATCACTTGCATATTTATTTTGACTCTGACGACAGTTAGATTCTTAGGCTACTGATGTTGTCCTCTTACGGCTGAAATTAATAATAGATCCAATCCAAAATCAACTGATTTCGGATTACGAATATGTTTGTTTTTGTGTTAAATGTGATCGTAACAAAACAACGGCTGAATTTCAAAATCTTAAATCTGAAGATTTTGGATTAGATTGAATATTAATTTCAGCCGTTAGGGAAGTTAAACATACCTTATGTGTAAGCTACTTGTATTCCTTACCCAGTTGTACTATAAAAGCGGTAGTTTAGTTTTTAGAAGTTTTTATTTAACTTACTTCCTTGTCTGTGGGGCAGAAATCTGGCGATAGTATTTTGGACCATTTATCGATATCCGATCATACTGTTATTTGGCACACACCTCTGGTTCTCAAGACAATACAATATAATACATTCAGTTTGATGTTACATCCAATATGGCGGCCACCACAAAATGGCGGATTACCTTTTACTTTACAACCTCCCGACATGAATATCAAATGAAAGAGTATGCCCTTTTTGGTTTAATACATACGTGACTATAAGTAAAAGCTTGGGGCGCTCAGGTTTTAAATGTTTAGGTTATATTGAGAATGCAAAAGATCAACCAATAAATACCTACGTAATTACTTAGAACATAATATGATGAATTAACTCTACGGGGCGCCTGTACGGTCATCCCGGCTGTCAGGCGTCCAGCGCTGCAGAACCAAACTTCACAGTCTGCAGCGCAGAGTGGCTATACGGATCGCACGGGGATACAGGACAGTGTCCTACGAGGCGGCAACTCTCCTGGCACGCTTTCCGCCTTTCGATATCCAGGCGGAGACGGATGCGTGGGTCTACGACCAGACACGCTCCCTCCGCCAAAGTGGGGAAGGCGTGCCTTCAGGGGCGTTCGACAGACTTAGGCGGCTGGCTCGACGGCGCGCACTCGAGATGTGGCGACATCGCCTACGGTCGCAGTTCGTGACCAAGCGCGTCGTCGAGGCCATCCTGCCGCTCTTCGGAGCCTGGCTCAGAAGGAGCGTGCGCGTCACCTACCGTCTGACGCAGGTATTCACCGGTCACGGTTGTTTCGGTGCATACCTGCACAGAATAGGACGCGAGGTTACGGCACAATGCCACCATTGCGATAGCGACTAGGACACCGCACAGCACACGCTCGAGGCGTGCCCTGCGTGGGCCGCCGAGAGGCGGATCCTGGTCGATCGGATCGGGCAAGATCTCTCTCTGCCAGCAGTGGTGTCGGCTATGTTGGCAGAGCACGAAAATTGGAGTGCAGTGGTCTCCTTCTGCGAGAGCGTCATGCTGCAGAAGGAAACTGCAGAGCGGGATCGGGAGAGGGCCGATGGTGGAGGGCCTCGGGGGTCGCGGGTGCGCAGATTGGGGAGTCTGCGTGCTCACACCGAGCGACCCCCGGGAAGACGGTGGCGCGCACGTGGTCACGTGCCGCCGTGTGCGCAGCACAGCGCAAAGCGAGGCTTGGGGGGATCCTTTACAATCCTCCCCGAGAAGTGCCTGGGGGGCGATATTTTTACAGTCGCCTTCCCTCCGCTAGAGGGGGTGACCGCTTTACATTCATCCCTTCCAAGATGTGCCTAAAGGCGTGGCACCAATGGGCGGCTCTAGTGTGATCTTACGAGGACCTGAAGCCCCCCTTCGGTGCCGAAGATGACCGCTCCAGTGGTTTTAGTCGGTAGGAGTCCGGCACACCCCTTCGCCCTTCCCCGGGGTGAAGGAAGTTCCATGTAGAATTTCCACTGGACATCAATAAAAAAAAAGGGTTCGTCATCCTGCGACCACGAACAATGCAAAGAATTCGACCCGTCAGGATAAACAAAAATCTGTAATATACGCGATAATAAAACACCTTTTCTCTTAACAGGTCAGTTTATTAGGACGAAATTTGGTACAGAGAATATAATTATCCGGATTTATTACATAGGAATCAGGTGGTAACCGAAAACTAAAATAATTTTACGCATACAGCTCCAAGCTCAAAACCATTTTGGGGGCTGTAATCGAAATAAACCCTAATTTGTTCAGATTTACACAATCGTCTTGCGAATGGTCGAGGCATTCGGCTGCGAATGACCCTGAGGTTAGCTACCATTCACAGGCTCGTTAACTATTACTACAGCAGCAGTAGACAATGTCGAAATATTTTCGTGATCTTTATAATGTATACGTTAATACCAGAAAAAAAGGCTGACAGAAAGAGCGAGATAGCAAACGTGTAAACGTCGCATTCATTCCGCAGCTCCATTGTTTTGTCTCGTTCAGAAAACGGCCATCAAAGGAGTGCCGCGAGTGATGCGACAGAAACCACAAGCGTACAATTTACACATTCAACTTAATACTCGTCTCGCGACTCGTAAGGCTGTATAAAGTGAGGGTAACTGAGGGCTGAGTGTGAGTTTCTTTTCACTCTAAAAACGGTTTCCACGTTCGGCGCTGCGATCCGCACACTGAAACTCTTCAGTTTCAATTGAGAATACCGAACGCGTTTACGTTTCGATTACGAATAGAAACTTACAATCGGCCTTCTGAACTTAATTACTCTTCCTCTGTCTTGACAATCCAGCTTGAGATGTGCGTGTGGATTAACAATATAGCACCACTCCATCTCTATGGGTGTCGTAAAAGGCGATTAAGGGGTTCTAAATCAGCAGCGTAATTTGTTTTGTGGAACAGGAGGCATTCTGCGCTCACAACTCGCCTGCCATATTGGGGATATCCCCCCCCCCCCCCCTGCAGGCATGTAACTGGTCGTTGCAGAAAGCAACAGATTGTTAAACATATGATATGAGACTTCGTCGAAATGTCAACCGCCCTCCGCTTACAACAAGCGTAGCAAATAATTACAATAATTACGCACTATGTGGCGGGTGGCGTAATTAGCTGCCTCGCTTGCACCCGTCGTATGAGTACGTCGTACTACACGAGTGCCACAATAGCACTTCCAATGTTGCCAGCACTATTAATGCCGTGATGTCATCATGTAGTGTTGTCGCATTGTGAAAAGCGAAGCAAATTTAATTATGTAGAAATTTATTAGTCGTGTCGAAGACAAAGGCAGAACGTTGATGTTGTGAGGAATTATAATGATAATTGTTCTCGAAATGAAGGATATGTGAGATCAATGTAGGAAAAAAGCATCAAAATGTCTTATAGTATCTTAACAGACAGCGTCCGTTCACGAGTATGGCACGTGTCAGCATCGCTCAGCTCAACCATATTGTCAGAAAACGCGGCGACCTGATACACGACGGCAATGAGGGACATTTGCGTTCAGGGGTGTATCTATACATGGTCTAATTGGTTTTAAAAGTGTTTTATGTTAAAACAAAACCTTTTTTACGGATTTCAACGACAACGCTTAGCTTAGTTTCATCAAATTAAAGTAAACATCATGACCGAATAATTTGTCAAAGCTTTAGAAATTTTTTATTACAGGTTTTCATGGTGGTTTCGTGTGCTTCCCAGCAAAGAACAGACCACCCTTTAGTCACCTTTTAGGAAACCCATGAGTGTCGTAAAAGGCGACTAAAGCTTGAAAATCAAGAGGATGGACAGCAGCATCCTTCCTTTTTTTATTGATCCGCTGGAAATATGTCATGTACTTCCTTCGCCCCAATAAAGGGAGGAGGGGTATGCTGGACTTCTACCGGCTAAAACCACCGGAGTGGTCCTCTTCGGTACCGAAGGGAGGCTCCAGGAACTCGAATAATCGCCATGTAGAGCCACCCATTGGTGCCACGCTTTTAGGCACGTCTCGGAGGGGATGACTATAAAGCGGTCGCACCCTCTAGGGGAGGGCAGGCGACTGTAAACAAGTCACCCCAGGCACCTCTCGGGGGGATCTTAAAGGATTCCCCCGAAGCCTCGCTATGCGCTGTGCTGTGCACACGGCGGCACGTAACCACATACACACCACCGTCTTCCCGAGGGTCGCTCGGTTCGAGCACGTAGATTCTCCAATAGGCGTACTCGCGACCCCCAAGGCCTCGCGAGATGTAAAGATGACAGCTCGACGGCTTAGGCGTGTTGGACACGGGCGGAAATTTGGAATCGTAAGCGTGAGATAATGTGTGTTGTATAATAATATAAATCTGTAGCAATGTTTGTTGCACCGTTATCGCGTGTTTATCTACACAGATATCGGTCGGCTAATCTTCTGTTTACACAGATAACACTTGTGTACTACTAGTATTGAGCCACAATACATAACATTGGCCTTTTTAATTTATATTTACCTGTTTCAATTAATCTAATTTATTCAATGAAAACATGAGATGTATAAGCTGCACATCTCCTAGACTGAATGTTGCAATAGTAGGCCACGGCCGTATAATCTCTTACTAAATTAATCAAACAATAACTCAACTGCTGAAAACCACAGCATTATGCTGAACAATGACCTATCCTTACCTCTGCGGACATGTGACGCACAACTACGGATAGCATTTTTTTATTGCACGGATTACTTAGACCTCCAAAGTATTTTGATTGGATCAAGCAATCACAACCACAGATAATACAGATCCATTGAACGTTATAAACTGAATAATATTAGTTTCTTACAGACTGACAGTTGTTTCAAAGTCAGTGCTATTTGTTGTTCTATTTATGTTTAATTTATAATGTTATTATTATATTTGCTGCAGAAAGTCTAGTTTTAAGTACTGTGTGTCAATCGCGCGTAATTTTTTTTTTGCTAAAAATCTTCATTCAGCGAATGAAACAACCGATATGGATGTGTTGTGGGCTCATTGGGGGGTTTTGACATAATTGCCATGATTGGCAAACGGGTTGGCGATCCCAGTTGAGTGCTTAATGTACTCGAAGGACGCTGCTGCCCATCCTCCGGATAATCCCTTAATTGACTTTTACGACACCCACGGGAGGAGATGGGGTGCTGGTATTCTAAGCCGTCACCCCACGGCAAACTTGCAAAAAATGCATATCAATTATTCTGATTGCACATCAAATAAAGTTGGATCAAACACTGCCACAGTATCGCCTTTCTTCTCCATAGGACCCCACTAATTGGAACCGAGCTGCTATTCTACTATACTTATACTATTCTAAATCTGACCATTTATAAGTGCTTGCAAATGGCTTACATGAATATACTGATGAACATGATACCTGGACTCATGAGGCACAGCAACCAACGTGATTTGTTGTCTGTATGAATCAGGACAAATTCGTCGCTTATACCTTTTTATTCAATTTTGAATATATAAAGTACGCCAATGACGAAGTATTGTGACGTAAGTATATCGAGTACACGTAATTTGTCGTGAAATAGGAACGCGCAGTAATCTCGTTGCGACGCGCGCTCGGTGTGAGCGAATATGAAAAAATGCGAGCACCTTCTTCGATATAAGAGTTGAAGGTTAAGGTACATACAACGAGAAAATTACATGAAGTTAATACAAATTGCTTCTTTGAAACACGTTCTGATGTGCAATCTCATCACATTTTTATGCACTGAATAGCGCGATATTTTTTCGTGTCTCTTTTTAACACATCGATTTCTATCCCATCTTCTGAATTATCTATCAACGTATGTTTGTCACACAAGTATATAGTTACAGAACAGCTATTCTAAACGCACGAAAACTTCGTCGAGAACGTGTCTACATTGATCGGCATAAAAATCTTCCAATAATAAAATGCTACAATATTAAAAGAAAAAATAAACAGTTTTACACGTTGATTATAAAAATATAGTTTTTGTAAGTCTCAATCATAATTGGTAGATTGTTAATACAGATCTCTGTAGACACATTCTTGACACGCAACATTTTCACGCGTTTAGAATAGATTAGTTCCAATTTTGAATTCTGACGGCACGGTTGGTGCAGTGGTTGATACAGTCGACTGCTGCGCTCCGGGTCGTGGGTTCGATTCCCGCACGGAACAAATATTTGTACGATCTGCAGGTAGTTGTTCCGGGTCTGGGTGTATTGTATGTGGAATTCATGTCTGTAAACGCTCCCACAACACAGGAGAAAACCTAGTGTGGGGCAAGGTTTAAAAAAAAAAAATTTGAACACCAAGTCAGAAAAATAAGTGGCATTATGTGATTGACATATATGCTATGAACCGGCCCGCGATACTTTTGTATTTGCCATAATTGAATTGATATTTTTTTCATTGTCACCTTATCTGAAGCGGCAGCTTAACTTCCGTACGCACATTTATTCTCTGCATCCGTTCATGCATGTGGTCATCCCGGTGTAAGAACAAGACAAGACAACCATGCAGGACTGAAGACCTGTTTTGTTGTAGTATAGATAGTGTTGATTTCGAGTTTGGAGTGTAGGCTAAGTAATCCACTAACACAAGTACGGAATTGTGCGTGAAATAAAAGAATAACAATCAATTAAGAACGTAAAGCGCGCTCCACACAGATATCGAGAGTGTGAACGTTGATTCGCTTATTGCTATACTAGCTGTGACCCGCGGTTTCACCCGCTGTTTAATTTAAAAGAAATACAATTATTTATGTATAATTTAGAGTACTTCGGCATAGACACTTGATATAGAGTCATCATATCAGCCACAGGACGTCCACTGCTGAACAGAGGCCTCCCCCTTAGATTTCCACAACGAGCGGTCACATGCCGCTCTCATCCAACGACTCCCAGCGACCTTCACCAGGTCGTCTGTCCACCTCGTTGGAGGTCGTCCCACGCTGCGTTTTCCGGTGCGCGGTCTCCATTCGAGAACCTTTGTGCCCCAACGGCCATCAGTTCTACGAGCAATGTGCCCTGCCCATTGCCACTTCAGTTTACTAATCCTTTCAGCTATGTCGACAACTTTAGTTCTTCTACGGATCTCCTCATTTCTGATTCGATCTCGTAGAGAAATACCAAGCATAGCTCTCTCCATAGCTCGCTGAGTGACCTTGAGCTTTCTTATGAGGCCCATTGTGAGTGACCACGTCTCTGTTCCATATGTCATCACTGGTAACACACACTGGTTAAAGACTTGCGTCTTGAGGCATTGCGGTATTGTTGACGAAAAGACGTTGCGAAGTTTCCCGAACGCTGCCCAGCCGAGTCGGATTCGACGATTGACCTCTTTCTCGAAGTTGGACCTACCTAACTGGACAGTTTGTCCTAGGTAGACATACTCGTCAACAACTTCGAGAACAGAGCTCCCAACGGATATTGGGATGGGCACGACATGGGCATTTGACATGACTTTTGTCTTGCCCATGTTCATCTTAAGGCCCACCTGTTGGGAAACTCTGTTGAGATCATCGAGCATTGTGCTGAGCTCTTGCAGCGATTCTGCCATGACTACGATGTCATCGGCAAATCGAAGGTGAGTGATATACTCGCCATTGATGTTAATGCCGAATCCTTTCCACTCCAGTAGCTTGAAGGCATCCTCCATTGCAGCGGTGAACAGTTTCGGGGAAATGACGTCCCCCTGTCTCACACCTCTCTGCAATGGAATTGCCCCCGTGCTCTGTTCATGTACTCGGACCGACATGGTGGCGTTTCTGTATAAGCATTTCAACACTTCAATGTACCGATAGTCAATCTGGCACCGCTGCAGAGATTGCAGCACTGCCCAGGTTTCGATCGAATCGAAGGCTTTCTCATAGTCCACAAACGCCAAGCATAGTGGCAGATTATACTCCTCGGTCTTCTGTATAACCTGCCGCAGCGTATGGATGTGGTCTATGGTACTGAAACCTTTTCGGAAACCGGCTTGTTCGGGAGGCTGGAAGTCATCAAACCTGCGCTCGAGACGATTCGTGATGACCCTTGAAAACAGCTTATAAACATGGCTCAGAAGTGAGATGGGTCTATAATTCTTCAATAGGGTGTTATCACCCTTTTTGAAGAAGAGCACCACCTCACCTCTGTTCCACGCTTCCGGCGTTGTGCCCTCGAGTAAGACGGAATTGAATAGCTTCTGAAGGACTTTAAGTACCGGTGTTCCACCCGCTTTCAGAAGCTCTGTCGTAATTCCGTCTCCACCCGGCGCCTTGTTATTTTTAAGCTGTTTCAAGGCCATCCTAATCTCGTACAGGCTGATGTCCGGGATATCCTCGGTATAGTGTCGGGTTAGTTTGGCTCGCGGGTCTTTGTCAGAGCCAATGGTAGGTATACTTACCGAGGTGTATAACTGCCGGTAGAACTTCTCAATCTCTCTCAAAACCTCTGGCTTAGTCGACGCTACACTGCCGTCCTCGGTCTTCAGCTTCATAATACGACTTTGCCCAATAGACTTGTCTCTTGCGAACACTTTGGAGCCTTGATTCCGCTCAATCGCCTCTTTAACACCGTTGGTGTTAAAGGTGCGGATATCGTGACGCAAGGACTTCCATATCCGTCTATTGAGCAGTTGGTATGCTTCAGCAACACCGGAGGACTGCAGCGTCATGGCGCGTCTTTCTGCCATGAGGTCGAGAGTGTGATCGGAGAACTTTTTTGGTCTACCTTTACGGTGGGCCTTAAAGAACTTAGACCCAACCGTTTGGACAGTTTCTACAAACCTACCATTTAAATCGTCCACAGATACGCAATGTTCCAGGCACTCGAAGCGGTTTTGGAGTTCGAGTTGAAAGCTCTCGGGGTTTTGGATATGAGCACTAGAGGGCTACTATAGAGTATGTATATATATTGGATTTCATAGGTTTTAATTGTTTTTTGCGGATACAAAACTATAAAAAAAAAAACAAAGTTGCCTCCATTATTTCTTATAGCATCGGCTATCTGCCAGTGAAAGTCCCGTAGAAAACGGTCTTGCCATTTTGGAGATTAGCGGGAACAAACAGACAGACAAAATAAATTAAAACAGTTTTTTTGTTGTAGGTACCGTATATACTTTCATATGCATTTAGTAAAAAGCTGTTATTTTGACATTATAAACAGACACTTCAATTTTATTTATTTGTATAGATATTAATTATACGTTTTTTATACAACCTAATCCCACGGCTTTACCGTGTGGTGCCAGCTAAGAATACCACCACCCCATCTCATCTTGTGAGTACCGTAAAAGTCGTTCTTCGATTACAATTATGACACAACTGCGATCGCCAACGCGTCTGCCAAGAGTGGTGATTATGGCACAACAACACCAATGAGCACTCAACACAAACCCATAGCGGTCGATGTGGCAATTTTGGGGGCGCTTCTGGACAGTAGTGGGCGTTTTTCGGCTGAAATGATGATGCAACCCAGTGATGACGAGCAAGTCCTTCACCTAGTGGTAAGCCTCACGCTTGCCCATAAGTATTTTGAGGCTACCCAGACCTAGAGCTACTAAGCTTCACACTGCGCTCATCGCCTCGAAACATTAGTTTCTGTTTCGCAGTAATTTCACTAACTGGTTTTTGTTGAATTTTTTCGCCCGCAGCGGTAATATATATATAATAATAACTTTATTGCGGATATTAAAATGAGATCCATAGTGTTAGTATTTCAATTTATTATAACTATGTTAGTACAATGATTTTAAATAAGTTACTCGTAGATTTATTTAGAAAATGAAATCTGTCCTAGGTATCTAGTATACAAGTGAGTATCTAACCAATGCCTGCACGTATAAAAGGTTTGGCAGTAGGCTTTAAATAGATATAATTTTACATCATTACTGCAGCGTGTAAACCTGCGAGCCAACATATTGCATCGGACCGCCAACGCCCTACGCTCCCTATCGATATCTGCATCATCAGACAAGTCCTCCGTGACCACATGTCCTAGATATTTGAACTCAGTAACTCACTTCAGCGGTATTCTGTTGAATGAATACTCATGCATCATCCAACATCCCTGTGGCGAGGGGCGAAGGGTATCGGGGACTCTTAGTGGCTAAAACCATCTGGGTGGTTATCTTCGGTAATGAAGGGGGCTCCGGGATCTAGAGAACTAACGCTCCGAAGCCGCCCCGTCGGGTTCTTGCAATATGAGATATACTATCAGTGAACGGGAACAGTGGACCGGTTGCTTTGGCGTAGCTTGGGAGAGTCCTATGTCCAATAGTGGAGTATGATGGGCTGAATTGATGTACTATGCAGCACATCTGCAATTGTTTGTGCTCCGTTCAGTCACAGGCTCAGATCTCAAAAAGTAAAAAGTATCAGCAGGTGAAAAGACACGTGATCAAGATAAGTTAATGTATTTGATTGACTACGCTATAACAATTGTAGAAAGTGATGTGTCAGTGGCTAGGTGTGTTAGCTGCTCTAGTGTGATCATGAGAGGACCTGGAGCCTCCCTTGGGTGCCGAGGATGACCGCTCCAGTCGTTTTAGCCAGTAGGAGTCAGGCATGCCCCTTCGCCCTTCCCCGGGAAGTTCATGAAGAATTTCCACTGGGCACCAATAAAAAAAAAGGTGTGTTAGCTATCTATCGTGGGTATAGAGTAAACCTTCTTTAATTATTTATCATGTGGTGGCATCATCTGTATGGTGTAAGTTCCGCTACAGCGTCTGCATCCTGTCGCGTGACGGATATAATGTACCCTGAGACCTGACACCGCGAGGACCTGACACTGGAGGTTGAGTGTTGAGTGGCTAACTCGCGTTTTTTGTTATATATTTAGTTTTCAAAGACCAGCAATAATTTCAAATTTAGATTTAGGATCAAACCGAAGGTGCGTAAACATTATTGTCAAATTTATGAATAAATTTTATAAAAACATTCATTTGAAAATCTCCGAAAACTTCCTTAACTTATAAACATACCATGATATGACATGAAGTCGAAAAATGATACCCAACTGTCTCTTTTTTTTTAACGTGGGGAAAACCTCTTGGACTTCCTCTGCCTTGGGAAGTGCGGAGGGGCATGCCGGGATCAAACCGGCTAAAACCCCACGGTGTCCTTCTTCTTACCTCTAGCCGGGGGCGAGTTGTACGCTTTTCTGCAGTGACCGCTCCCCCGGCAGTGACCGCTCCTCCGGCAGAAACCGCTCCCCCGGCAGAGACCGCTCCCCCGGTATCTGAAAAATTGCTTTATACCCGATATATGCGAAATACAAATAATCTCAGAAAATATAATAAACACATGATTCATGCGGCCAATAAACGTGTTGTTGTTACAGATAAATTGAATTTATAGACCAATGTTTTTGTGTTACTTTTTTATTTATTGGTTTACATTAGACCTTCTATTTAATTTCCAATGTTTAATATACAATTTTCATTCACATACACCTTTTTTAAAAACACAAAAGCACTTCATAATAATCATAATAATTCACACAATAAATAAATATTACAATAATCATAGATTATAATAATATTGCATAACGCACAATCATGGCTGCCTGGTACGGCAAAAATTAATGTTTTTGTCGTTTACTTCCGGCGAAAGATATAGCAATTAGTAGCAGAGTCCTTTTTGTTTTTTCTCGCACTAATAATTGATTAGTATTTTGTTTTTACACATACAAGATTTGATGCCATGACGTCAGATAGGTTAGGTGGCTGATACTGAAAACCAGCGCTGTTGATGTTGATTTTATCTGAATGCTGCAGCATTATGCTGAGTGTCAGCCATTTTCTGCACACTAGCGGCGCACAATTATTCTAATTTAATCATACATTTATCTAGTATACATTAAAATTAAGTTGCTTTAGTAGACATTTAAATCTCTTGCCGACATTCAGGCACTAAACAGAGCTGGCAATGCTGTATTACTTTTCTTTTTTGTTTGTGAATAATGATAGTCTGGACTCAAGTCCTTTGGCGAGGTACTTTATTAATTTGCGTGATCGTTGCAACGAAAAAAATAAATAATAATAAATGTTTTATACTTTGATGTTAATGTTATGCGCGTCTCTATGGTGTTCAGAAATAAATACTTTTTCTTTCTTTCTTTCTTTACTTCGATTATATTATTACTATCTTTTTACAATTATTCATATACATTTCACAAATATAATATTAACACGTTTATACTGAATTATCGGCGATATCAATTTTATTAAAATACTTTTTATAAAAATGTTTGACTTAAAACAAGGCTTGCATATTCTCATGCATGCCTGTCATTCGATGTCCGGCGGCGTGTGCTAGGGCGTATCATCGACTGACCGAGGATAATTAGCATCCGAGTGCCGGTCGAGTGCGGGCCGAGCGCGGGCCGAGTGCGGGCCGAGTGCGGGCCGAGTGCGGGCCGAGTGCGGGCCGAGTGCGGGCCGAGTGCGGGCCGAGTGCGGGCCGAGTGCGGGCCGAGTGCGGGCCGAGTGCGGGCCGAGTGCGGGCCGAGTGCGGGCCGAGCGCAGGCCGAGCGCCGGTCGAGTGCCAGCCGACAAGTTATCGATGTGGGCCGTCAACACTCCACAGCCAAGCATTGAGAAATGTAACGGTGTAAACAATATGCAATTTGTATGTTCTTGTTACTTTGTATTATTATTTACGACTGTCATTATTGGTGACAGATTTTAAATTTAAATTTTGCTTCAAAAAGAAAGAAGAAGTCGAATGTGCGTGTGGTGTCCGGATTAAGATAGCACCACTCCATCTCCTCCCGCGGATGTCGTAAAAAGTGACTAAGGAACTCTAAACCAGAGGAATGGGTAGCAGCGTCCGTTCTTTGGGACAGCAGCCATAGTGCGCTCACCAACCCAGGCCCAGCGTGGTAAGTACTGGAAAATTCCCCCCAAAATGACCACACGACACAATTGTGGATTTGTGGAAATCTATGGGGGAGGTCCTTGTTCAGCAGTGGACGTCTCATGGCTGATAGGAAGACTAATTAATGGGATACAATGTAAATGGGCATTTTAATATTTACTAATGTCGTCTTAGGCTGGTTAATCAGTGTAGTGTCTGGATTACGAATATAGCACTACTCCATCTCCTCCCGTGGATATTGTAAAAGGCAACTGAGGGGCTCTAAACCAGTGGAATGGGCAATAGCGTTCCTTCTGTAGAACAGCAGCCATACTGCGCTCGTTAACCCGCCTGCCAAGCGTGGTTATTATTGGCAAATTCCCCCCAAAGTGACGACACAGTTGCTGAAATCCATGGGGGAGACCTTTGTTTAGAAGTGGACATCCTTCGCCTACACAAATGCATACAACGGGTGAAGGGACAGGGCACTTCATACTCCGCATTCAAATCAAAGCTGAGTACCACGCGATATCTATCCACAAACTGCCTCAACAAACATTAAACATTAATAATTGATCCCTCAAGACATATCTATTATAGATCCCATCGATTATTCATGTTGTTACGTGTATAATTAATAGCAAACAATACGTCATAATACAGACCAGCGGCTGAGGCAGCGGTTCTGATTAAAATTTAATTAATGGCTGCCCTGTCCACTCTTATTGACGTATCGACAGATTAGAGCAGGCGCACGAGCGTATCCTCAGCGTATGACTTAGTGGGCCAGCAGCAGGATGGTTTCCTGATATAGGTTCGTGTAGTGGTGGTGTGGTGGTGAGGATCGGCAGCACCATCTTCCCAATAATTATTCGCAATATTAATGCTCAGAATGCCACCATCCCATCTCCTCCCATGGGTGTCGTAAAAGTCGACTAAGGGATTAGCCGGAGGATAGGCAGCGGCGTCCTTCGAGTACATTAACAACTCAACTGCGATCGCCAACCCGCCTGCCAAGCGTGGCGATTATGGCAAAACCCCCCAATGAGCCCACAACACACCCATATTGGTGGTTGTGGTGATCTTTGGGGGAGGCCTGTGTCCAGCAGTGGACTTCATTCGGCTGAAATGATGAATGATGATTAATAAATCGCAATAACAACATACTGTGATCTCTAATCCGCCTGCCAATATTGGTGTCGATGGCAATATGACAATATCCCTATAACTGCTCATTGTAGTGATCATCGGGAAGCTTATGTTCAGCAGTGGACGTTCACGGACTGATTTATGTTTTTATTAGTGTGTGGTGCCATTAACTGGAGCGGTTATCTTCGGCACCGAATGCTCCAGGTCCTCGTAAGATCGCACTAGAGCAGCAGTGATAGTTAAACTCTTGCCTTCCTTACAGGAGAGTCTGAGCTCGATCCCGGCACCTCTGAGTTTTCAGATTCATGTGCGGATCAGAACTTGATTATTACTTGCATTAACGGTGAAGGAAAACATCGTGAAGTAACCTGCACACCTCAGGGAGCTTCAAAATGTTCTCACTGGTGTGTGTAGTCCACCAACCCGCACTGGGCCAGCATGGTGGACTAAGGCCTAACCTTTTCATTGTGAGAAAAGGCCCGTGCCCAGTAATGGACTGATTATGTCATAGTTCTGATCTAATTTCAATGTCCTAAATGGTATTCTCCTGAACTAACAAATGTCGTTAAATGTAAACTTATATTGTGAGGAGATTGGAAATGGCTTGAAGGTTGATCGAAGTAAAACGATATTCCGTTAACATTCTAAAATGACGCCTGATATTAACGTCCTTCATCATCATCATCCAAATGCCGTGTGCCGGCACAGAATACCACCACCCCATCTCCTCCCGTGGGTGTCGTAAAAGTCGACTAAGGGATTAGCCGGAGGACGGGCAACAGCGTCCTTCGAGTACATTAACAACTCAACTGCGATCGCCAACCCGTCTGCCAAGCATGGCGATTATAGCAAAACCCCCCAATGAGCCACACCCATATCGGTCGTTGTGGTGACCTTTGGGGAGGCCTTTGTCCAGCAGTGGACTTCATTCGGCAGAAATGATGAATGATGATCATTATCATCATATCAGCCAAAGAACGTCCACTACTAAACAAAGGTCTCCCCCATAGATTTCCACACAGAGCGGTTACATGCCGCCCACATCCAATGACTACTAAGTCCCAGCGGCCTTCACCAGCTTGTCTGGCTACCTTATGCCTGCTCCAAATGAGGCTAGATTGAGATCATACTGAAACTGGACTGAAATTTCATTGAAGCAGAATACAATTCTTTTGTCAATTCATAATTTAATCTCGGTTCGGTCAAGTTTCAGCCATAGAGTAAATTCCAGTTTCAATTTCCCTCGGGTGAGTGTAAATTAATTACGAGAATATCCCTTAGATGTAATTTATGAAAAAATTGTGTATCAATCAGAGCCGATGTGTGCTAATATGTACAAGGATTTGATTTGGTCATTTGCACTGAGTTTGATATTGACAGTATACGTGTCGGTCTGGTGTCTGGGTTTAGAATACAGCACCACTCCATCTTCTGTGATTGTCTTAAAACTAAGGAACTCTTAATCAAAGAGTAGCGTAGCGTGCTTCCTGTGGAACAGCAGGCATTCTGCGGTCACCAACCTTTCTACCAAGCATGGTGAATATTGGCAAAACGACACACTGCATAACCGGGCGTTTATGGGGCTTTGTGTAGCAGTGGAAGTCTTTTGGCTGATATGACGATTTAGACTAGAAGCTGAAAGAACTGGGTATTGATATACTAGCAACATCCTGCAATATCTCCAGAGAAGAGAGCCTCTTGAAAACGAGATGAAAATAAAAACAAAATTAGAAAATAGACCGAGGCCGCGTTATTTTTGTCGAAAGTATGTTTGTTCTCCGCATCATCCCTTTTTGGAAGCAGCCTCTGTTCAGCCACAGACTACACTGATCGAGGTAGAGACGCCAATGTTTTTGTGTCCGTGATTAAAATTTAATTAATAGCACCCTCCCAACCGTCGAAGGGTGACGTGTATTGGCAGCACACACCCCCGTCAGCTTGATGGAAGGGTTGTTATTGGAGGGAATTTGTTTTAAAATTATGAACGCCGCTGCTTTGCGTGTACAATATTGTAGATTTTTTGCGGTTTATGTTATCCTTTATTGGGTGACGCGTATTTTTGCAAGAGATTGACCGACTCTGTCAGGCATGGGGAAAAAAAACTGGGGTCATGGTATATTGTGAGACTTTGCACAGATGCTGCAAACTATAAAACTTCAGTATTCGTGGTCGTGTAGCACCGCACCCGTACACGTGGGTTAGCTCGCTGCACTGCGTCACTGAAAAAAAGTGTTTGCTATAATAAACATCTTGTTTAATGTGATCGATCGAAGATGTTGACTACTGGAGCTTTGTTAAACCATCACAATTTCATCTACTAAGTAATGTATTGGTTTAATCACGAGTAATTTTATAATTTAACAACATAAATTGTTATCGAATGATTATTATTTAAAGTACAAGTTTTGTTTTTACTTTTCCTGACACTAGGATTTCCCCTGTGTCGTGGGTGCGTTTACAGGCAAAACATTCACACACAATACTCCCAGATTCGGAACAACTACCTGCGAATCATACAAATATTTGTTCCGTGCGGGAATCGAACCCGCGACCCGGAGCGCAGCAGTCGACTGTGTCAGCCACTGCACCAACCGAAGCAGTAAAATTAAACAAAGTGTTGCGAACTGGCAGCTAAAGTTTTACTGGCAGCTAAGGTTTTATTTTATTTTTATATATTTTGACAAATGTTTAAAAAGTATTGTCTGTCAGCTTTGTCTTCTACTTCAGCTTTTTTCCTTGTAATGGTTTCTTGTTTGTTTCCTTAAATTTTAATATATTTTTACATATAAAACTTGCGTTTACAGTCCACTAACATCATAGTTACTAATATTTTTGCCTTTACTTAAAATCATTGCCGTAACAGTCAGTGGCCCGTTGGGGAGCGTAGACACGTTTGCATTACTGGATGATGGCTCCACAGGAACCTTTATTGATTCTAAAATTTCAGAAAAGATAGGTGCGCGTGGCCCTAATGCATTGTTACACATGAATTGCATTAATGGCTTGTCCAGAAATTCTCCGATACAATTCGTTGATTTTGAAATAAGAGGTCGACAGTGTAATGAAACATACCGTGTACAAAAAGCTCGATCTATTAAAGATCTTAATTTAGGCCCGCTACAGTCTATTTCCGTGCAGGAATTAAAACAATTTTCTCATCTATCTGATCTGTGTGATTTAGTTTCGTACGAAAATGCCAAACCAATGCTTCTTATTGGTATAGATAACTGGCATCTTTCTGTTCCGAAAGAAATTCGAAAGGGTTCACGCTCGCAACCTGTCGCTTGTCGTACTGCAATTGGTTGGGTAATTTTTGGATTTGCTCATAGTAAGACCAATGTAGTTCAGTTCGTGAACCATTGTGTTAGCTCTAAGCTTGATGAAATTGACTCCATGATTAACGAATACTACAAACTAGACTCTATTGGTATTACTAAAAGGGAGCTTCATTCGGCTGATGTCGATCGCGCTATAGGTATTTTGGATAATACTACCCGTCGTCTTCCAAATGGCCATTATGAAGTAGGTTTACTGTGGCAAGCTGATGCCATGGAGTTTCCAAAGTCTAGTTACAACTTAGCCAGGAATAGGTTGACAACTTTAGAGAAGAAGTTTTCTAAAGATCCCAAATACGCGGAACAATACAGATGTAATGTTCAAGCTACAATCGACAAGGGTTATGCCGAAACATGCCCCTCAATAGCAGGGAAACATGTTACGTGGTATTTGCCACATTTTGGTGTGATGAATCCCAACAAGCCAGGGAAACTAAGGGTTGTTCATGATGCGGCAGCCAAGTGCGACGGAGTTAGTTTGAACTCAATGTTATTACCTGGTCCAGACTTACTTGTATCCCTTTTTGACATATTAATAAGATTTCGGGAGGGGAGGGTTGCCCTTTCTGCTGATATTCGGGAAATGTTTCCTCAAATAAAAATTAGGATGGAAGATAGGGATGCCCAACGTTTTCTGTGGCGTAAGTCTCCAGAGTCTCCTGTAACGACGTACCGAATGTCATCCATGATTTTCGGTGCAGCCTCGAGTCCGTTCACTGCACTATATATTAAAAACAAAAATGCACTAGAATACCAAAGTCAGTATCCTGAAGCAGTGCAAGCTATTTTAAATAACCATTATATGGACGACTATCTCGGTAGCCTAGATAGTGTCGAAGCTGCAGCAAAGATTGCCCGTGAAATCGTTTATGTCCATCAGCAAGCAGGTTTTGAAATGCGAGCCTGGGTGTCTAACGCCGCCGCAGCATTGGAGCTTTTGGCCCCTCACCTGCGTTTGGCACAGGGGTCTGAGATTGGCTTGGGGAATTTCTCTGGTAGCGTTCGAACTTTAGGTTTAATGTGGCACCCTCGTACTGATATGATAGGTTTCAATATTAGTTCTTCTTGTCCTATTCCGCAAAAACTCACTAAACGAACAGTTTTATCACAGCTTATGCGTGTTTTTGACCCCTTAGGTATATTATCACCATTGACCATAAGAGGTCGTATGCTATTTCAGGAAGCGTGGCGAACGGGTCTGAATTGGGATGAGGAGGTTTCTAAAGAGGATAATGCTAAGTGGAAGCAGTGGTTTGCAGATATTTCTTCTGTAGTTTCACTAAAAATTCCGCGTTGGTATTTCCAAACATATTCATCTGACGTAAAGCGGGAGCTACATGTGTTTTGTGATGCAAGTCAGCATGCATTTGCGGCTGTTGCATATTGGCGCTTTGTTTTCCCTAGTGGCGAAATTCAGATTTCTTTGATATGCAGCAAGGCTCGTGTAGCTCCCCTCAAACCCGTTTCTATTCCACGATTGGAGCTGCAAGGAGCTTTAATCGCAGCGCGTCTTGCAGCTACAATATGTTGTGCGGTAACCCATAAACCTCATCAGCGCTACTTCTGGTGCGATTCCAGAAACGTACTCGCTTGGTTACGCAACGACGCGCGAAATTTCAAGCCATATGTCGCTCACAGGGTTGGAGAGATTAGTGAAATTTCTTCACCCGACGAGTGGCATTGGGTTCCGACCTTATCAAACGTCGCTGACATTGCTACTCGATTCGGGTCAGGAAGTTTATCCTACAGCGACAGATGGTTTCAAGGTCCAAAATTTCTTCGTTCTTCTCCAAACGAATGGCCAAAAGAGATAGATCTCGCTAAGCCATTCCCTATCGACGAGTTAAAAAAAGCAACAAAATATTTCAATTCGGCTAGTATTTTTTATAATGAAGCTTTAAGTAAAAGCTGTCTCGTGGCAGAGGCCAGTAGATTCAGTTCTTGGTTAAAGTTTGTGCGTTCTACAGCAATGGCGCATAAATACATACGAATTTTAAGATTGCGAGCAATTCGTAGAAAGAGATTAGACATAAATAATTTAGAATGGTTACCGGGTTTTATAGCTACTTTTCGGTTAAATTCTTCTTCCTCTTGCACCCGCACCTTCTTCAGTAGCTCTTTAACGTCAGAAGATCTTCATCTTGCACAGCTGCACATCTTTCGGGTCACGCATTTAGAATCCTTCACACACGAATTAAGGTGTCTATATGCTACATAGCCACTTTCTCGAGACTCCAAGCTAAAGAATTGCCAAGTTTTTTTGGATGACGACGGCCTTATGCGTTTAGTTGGATGTATTGGATCGATTCAAGCTGTTGAAGAAATAGTAAAAACACCCATAGTGCTAGATGGAAATCACCGAGTTACACACCTACTTATAACCCATTATCACAAGAAGGCAGCTCATGCAAATAATGAAACAGTATTGAATGAAATGCGTCAGAAATTCTTCATATTTCGTTTGAGGAGCGTAATTAGAAAGGTGACTCATGACTGCCAATACTGCAAAAACCGAAAAGCAACGGTATGTAATCCATCGTTTGGAAATCTTCCCCAAGCTCGTCTGGCACATCATCATCGCGCTTTTTCCTACACTAGTTTAGATTATTTCGGACCTGTTGCAGTAAGCGTCGGAAGACGGTCTGAGAAGAGGTACGTGGCCCTATTCACATGCCTTACCACAAGAGCCATTCACTTAGAAGTGGTACACAGCCTTTCAGCAGATTCTGCAGTTATGGCTTTACGTCGTTTCACGGCTAGACGTGGCACGCCAACCGAAATTTGGAGCGATAATGGAACCGCCTTTGTCGGTGCAGTTAAAGAACTAAGACAGCTGTATGATACTCCAGTTAAGGACTTCGCTACAAATTCTAGCATTGCTTGGCGCTTCATTCCTCCAGCGGCACCATTTATGGGAGGTGCTTGGGAAAGGCTAGTCAGGTCTGTTAAAGTGGCGTAACGAGGTAAAGGGAGTAACGCTTAACGAGAAGAAGCCGCGAGATGAGCTGTTGGTGACACTCCTAGCAGAAGCAGAAGCACTCATTAACAGTCGTCCACTGACTTATGTAGCTACCGACTCTACTGAGGAGACACTCACGCCGAACCATTTTCTTTTAGGTTCGTCCTCTGGAGCGCCGGCATCTATTTCACTGACTGACCTAGATCTCGTTGGCCGGTCAAATTGGAAAAAAGTCATCTGTTTATCTGACCATTTTTGGCAACGCTGGCTTCGCGAATATCTGCCAACACTCATACCTAAACAGCCCAGTCGAACCAACCAACGAAATCTCGAGGTAGGGGACATTGTAGTAATTGTAGATGGAAACCTTCCTCGGGGTACTTGGCCCAAAGGACGAGTGTCTGCTATATACCCTGGAAAAGATGGTTCGGTGCGGGTAGCAGAGGTAGTAACTGCCGGAGGGACACTTCGAAGACCGGCAAAGAAGTTGGTGCGGTTGCCTGTAGGAATTAATGATTAGATAAGTTATTTTAATTTGAAAAAACATTGTTTTTATTATTTTTACTTTGTATGTATGTGCATGATACTTTTCATTTTTCTTACCTATGCATGTAAACTTTATTACTATGTTACCTATTAAGTTCTGTTACTTTTAAAATGTTATATTATGTTGTAATTAGTATAGTCTTCCCACGGGAGGGGAGAGTGTTGCGAACTGGCAGCTAAAGTTTTACTGGCAGCTAAGGTTTTATTTTATTTTTATATATTTTGACAAATGTTTAAAAAGTATTGTCTGTCAGCTTTGTCTTCTACTACTTCAGCTTTTTTCCTTGTAATGGTTTATTGTTTGTTTCCTTAAATTTTAATATATTTTTACATATAAAACTTGCGTTTACAGTCCACTAACATCATAGTTACTAATACAAAGCATGTATGACGTAATAAAATCCATTGAACACAATGAATGTGTTCTGGTCACTATGCTATCTTGTGTATAGTAAATAAGTAAATAATTATTAATTCGTTTGGTGGCCAGATAAGCATATAGCACCACTCCATCTCCTCCCGTGGATGTCGTAAAAGGCGACTAAGGGAATATAAACCAGAGGGATGGGATGGGATGGGATGGAAACGGTAGCCATACTGCGCTTACCAACTCACCTGCCAAGCGTGGTGAGTATTGGCAAATACCCCCCAAAATTATTTTTGATTTGCACAGTTGTGAAAATCTATGGGGGAGGCCTTTGTTCAGCAGTGGACGTATAAATGGCCAATATGAACCATGAAATAATTATTCCAAACAATTTAATGCCAGCTATGAGAAAAAGTATGTTAGTTATTCTGTTATAATAAAAGACTTTTAAACGGATTCTATCGCGTATATTTTAGATTTCGTGGTCGCAGAATGATCAAAGTGACAGACAAACAAAGTTATTTTATTTTGTCTACCTTACAAATATAATCAAAAATTTTGATTATATGATTATAATTGTACGATAGATAAAATAAAATAACTTTTTAAAATCTGTAACGACGCCTGTCACCTTAGTCATCCTGCGACCACGAACCCTGCAAAGTGTTCGAAACGTCAGGAAAAACAAAAATCTAAAAAATATACGCGATAGAATCCGTTTAAAAGTGTTTTATTATAATGTGTAATAATCGCAAAAACCGAAGACATTATTGGTTATTTTGTATTTTTTTCAGTAATGTTAGGCTCCTTTCAGTTTTCGTTTAAACTCGGTGGGCGCAGTGGCTAAGCTTTATTCCCTCTCTCTCTCTCTCTCTGCAGGCAGTTGTTCCGGGTTTGGGTATATTGTGTGTGAAATTTGTGTATGTACCCACGACACAGGAGAAATCCTAGTGAGAGGCAAAGTTTAAAAAGAAAGCTTTGTGCCTTCTGTAGTTAAATACTTGTGTGACAGACACCCTTTGGTAGATTATAAGACGATGGAAGGGAATCGATGTGTTAAAAAGAGACACGAAAATATATTGCGCTATTCAGTGCATAAAAATGTGATGAGATTGTACATCAGAACGTGTTTCAAAGAAGTAATTTGTATTAACTTGATGTAATTTTCTCGTTGTATGTACCTTAACCTTCAACTCTTATATCGAAGAATGTGTTCGCATTTTTTCATATTCGCTCACACCGAGCGCGCGTCGCAACGAGATTACTTCGCGTTCCTATTTCACGACAAATTACGTGTACTCGATATACTTACGTCACAATACTTCGTCATTGGCGTACTTTATATATTCAAAATTGAATAAACAGGTATAAGCGACGAATTTGTCCTGATTCATACAGACAACAAATCACGTTGGTTGCTGTGCCTCATGAGTCCAGGTATCATGTTCATCAGTATTGATGTACATCTATGATAGGCGTTAAACTAAGGCAAGCCAGAGTTGAAAGTCCTACGGGCACTCATGGGGTTCCATTCCAGCCGACCAATAAAGGTAAGCCGGACGAGGCCCTGAAAGACTCTCCAGCATTCGGGTACGCAGTGTCACCACTCACATTCAGTTCGCCACACGCTGCCCTGCGTTCTGTAAACTTCTTAATAGATCTACTTAGCTACTAAGTAGGAATAAATCAAGCAGCTGCTTTAATCTGCCCTCCAGGTTTGACTTATCCCATCTCCAGTGTGATCATACGAGGACCTGGAGCCTCCCTTAGGTGCCGAAGATGACCGCCCCAGTGGTTTTAGCCGGTAGGAGTCCGGCATACCCCTTCGCCCTTCCCCGGGGCGAAGGAAGTTCATGAAGAATTTCCACTGGGCACCAATAAAAAAAAAAGGATTGACATATCCCATGGTGGGCGAACGACTGCCCAGAGAGGTTTATTATTATTATAATTCTTTATTGTAACAGAAAACATCGATTGTTAAGTAAAATAAAACATGATGTACAATTATAAATCAGCGAAAGTTCACCAGTTTATCAACTCAATTTAATTTTTTGCAACAATATACACTGTACAGATACGCGAAATTTACATTCTTATTGTATTAATATATTTATATTTCAATTTCAATTCAATTCAATTAATTTATTCAGGAACAATTTACATTGTATTTGAATTTTAAGATAAAACATGATTAATTAATTCAATAATAAAAAAGCAATAAGTACATACATTAATTTAGAAAATACATAAATTAAGAAAACCCACACACAAAAATAAAATTAATGTCGTAAATACCCTTTATATTTTTAATTATTAATTAAAGTCAAAAATCAATTTAATTTGTAGCAGATACACATTATGAATTATATAGTTAAATATATATATTATGTATATTAGGTCTTGGTCTTGAAGCGAGCAAACCAATAACGGGTTATGCGTTCATTTGTAGTGTTCGCTCTGTAAACGTGTTGCATGCCGCTTGTGCCGCGTTGCTGCCACGACGGTATTTATATTCCATAATTACTCGAATTTTCAACTTATCCATGACGACGAAAAATATTCAAACGTGATGAAAACATAACTGATCAATACACATAAGACTCATTTTGAATAATGAAAGCCATGTTTATTAAATAAATTTATTTGAAATTAGAATTAATAGCCAAACATTTTTTAATTTATTTATTTCATAGGAAAGACCTATTATAAATAAATTCTTCTTTATTTGTTTGGAACGACGTCCTTTAGATCATTCATTCGATGCGATGAAACTTTGGTGAGTAATAGGGCGCAGGCTCACGAAGGTTTTTAATAAAATGAAACTGAATAATTGAAAAAGATATTGCGATGCAGCCGGCCTTTAGAAGTAATTAATAATAATTGCGACAACTTAACACATTACTGTATAAATCTACATATAACTTTCAAATTTTAAAAGGTGACGAGGTCAAAGTTTTCGCTGTAGTAAACTTAAAGTAGATACTAAATAAATATAGTAAAGAGCAATTTAAAAAAAAAACTTGTAAATTTACTAATATTCGATTATAAACTGAACATCTTACGTAAGACATTAATAAAATATAAATATCATTTAACAGCATACCCGGTACCGTTTCGATTGTACTGAGAATTTTCTAGCTAAAAACTCGATTATTATGCTTTATTCAAACCGGTACTTCACAGAAGGCACTCGCCCGCTGTGTATACGATCATTTGGTTAATGGCATGAAATTAGAAATGTAAAATCAAATAAAACGTTATCAGTGGGCCTTCAGCCAGTCAAACTCCACTACACTTTCAATTCAAAATGTGGTTGAACTCAATACATATAGCCAATCAATCAATATAGAAAACCCTCCATTATAAACAATCGCACCAATCCAATCATAATTACACAATCGTATCACCCTTCCAGTCACAATGCCTGCTCTCCCCGCGCCCCCCTCCACCGCTCAGTCTCCAGTTATTCATCTAACACCAGACACTGAGCGCGTCCGGATGCCGTCACTTTGACGCAGTCGACAACTTCCCTTTTGACGCTTGTGACGTGACAAAAGGATTGACGTGTTCACTTTAAAGTTTAGGACATATGTGTACGTGTTATAGTTGTGTTCAGACAGCTCCCGGAAGATCTCAGCGCAGGGCACTATACACTTATTATATAGGTACAACGCGGGAACAAGTTCACTTATACTTAGTGCGTACAATCTGCGTCTTTTGGGTATCCCATTTCCCAAATATAGAAAGAAAGAAATAAAAGAAAAATATAGTTGTAGCGAATGCTCCGTTAACTACCCATAAACAAAGGTTAACTACGGTTATGTTGAAAATGAAAACTTGCCGTGTGGTGCCGGCTCAGAATGCCACCACCCCATTTCATCCCGTGGGTGTCGTAAAAGTCGACTAAATAATTAAGGATGGGCAGCAGCGTCTTTCGAGTACATTAACAACTCAACTGCGACCGCCAACCCGTCTGCCAAGCGTGGCGATTATGGCCCCCCGTCTCTTGCTCGTGCCCGTGACGAACCTGTAGTTTTAATTGTCCCTTAATACATTTTAAATAATACTGATCCGGCTGTCCCCAAAACAATATTTTGTTATCCCCAGCAACGCCCTAAGTCGAGGTCCGTGTCCCGCATGGGGTGCCATTAGCGCAAGTTGCATATAATGTAATAACATTTTTAAGAGGTCTCCATCTTTTGGCTTCGCCAGAAACGACTGGTTAAACAACCACATTTCTCAGAAATGTATGCAAGAAGCCCAACTATAAAAAAAAACTTGCCGCAACTAGGGCACCGGAATTAGTTTTCCCGGTTCCAAAATAACCGTTAATTTTTAGTTTAAAGGTTTGCAATAAACTGTTCCAATAAATAAAACCAGAACATTCAGATTTGTTGGATTCTTGGAAAAATCGGTTATGTATATTTTAACTGTGAATTTCGCAGATCAATCACAAGTTCACAACGCGTGTCGTAGGTAGTTAGTTAACACGAAGCGGAGTTAGGGCGAGGAGGGGGTAGGGGGGGCCCGCTCCTATTCCTGTGTGTGCTCAAATTTATTTGTTTTGTTTGTGTTCGGCTTGACTAGTTGTAGATTACTAAACATAAAAACATTTTTCTTACAGCGTTACAGAGTCAGTCAGTGAGTATTGACTCACTGACCGGCTCTGTCTGCATCACTGGACGAGCATATATATATTTAATAAGAACATCCGTGTGGTGTCCGGATTCAGAATACGGCACGGGCACCTGTCCTCCTCCCGCGGATGTCGTAAAAGGCGATTATGGGACTCTAAACAGCAGAGAGAGAGAGACTATAGTTTTGGAAATCTATAGGGGACGCCTTTGCCCAGCAGTGGATGGATGTTAGTATATCTGTTTGAGATTAGTAGACTGACAAAATTCGACTGACCACCATGAAAGTTTGCACATAAATGTTTTTTTTCTTGGAGAAGGTTTATATTCTAGCCACTTTGTTGTACCTAACTCGGCAATAGATGGCGCTGCAGCACATAAAATGCGCCATGAAACAGAACAAAGTCTGCCCGGTTTTGCTAGTAGTTAGTAAGTACCTGTGACTTCAAACACACTATTTGACTTTAAATCCTATTTTATTCGTATCGTAGTATGTTTTTTTTTATAGTAATATACTATAAAAAAAAAAAAAACTACGACATTTTTAACAGTGAATTAATCAGTAGCAGAAAGCTTTATAATAAATTAATATAAGAATCGAAAGCACTGGGTATCCGGTTTAAGCTTAGAATTAGAATAGAAAAATCTCATTTTTAAGACATGGCCGGTTCTTGATGCCCTAAAGACAATCATCCCTAAAGTAGGAAATATAAACTACAATAAAATGATACTCATTGTAAAAACAATCATTCTAAATTATTCCTAGGTATCAAAATTATGTGCCCACACCAAACTACCCAAGAGAAGACGGTAGCACGCATGTGGTCACGCGCTGCCGTGGGACGCACTGGGGGATCCTTTACAATCCCCCTGGGGGGGTGATCGCTTTACAGTCACCCTCTCCGAGATGTGCCAATAGGCGTGGCACCAGTGGGTGGCTCTAGTGTGATCATACGAGGACCTGGAGCCTCCCTTACGTGCCGAAGATGACCGCTCCAGTGGTTTTAGCCGGTAGGAGTCCGGCACACCCCTTCGTCCTTCCCCGGGGCGAAGGAAGTTCATGATGAATTTCCACTGGGCACCAATAAAAAAATAAAATAAAAAAAAAGGTATCAAAATGATAAGTAGCTGTGAAAACGTAAACGTTCGTAAACACTGTTTAATTTTGGATCCCATCTTATTCGTATCTATAAATTCAATTTTCATACTACGACATTTTTTCAATGAATTAATATGTAGAGTAAAGCTTTCTAATAAATTAATATAAGAATCGAAAGTATCGGATACCCGGTTCTGGATTAGAACTGGAATCGAAAAATCTGATTCTTTAACATGGCCGGTTTTTGATGTCCTAAGGACGAACATCCCTATAGTGCATGCTTTCTGCCACTCCTATGTTCTGCCACGGTTCCATTCTAGCTATATGTTGGCGACTAGTGAACTGGAATAAACGAAACAAGCGCAAATGAAAAAACTTTCTTGTACTACAAAAACAACACGCGACATAAGGCATTGAGGAAAAGTTCGACATGCCGTTGTTATAATTTGTTGTGGAGAAAAGGTTACTAGGGGAGGGACTGAGATCATGTTCACAGAACGAGCTGAAGTATTCATCGGCATAATTAAATGTATTATTATTATACTAGCTGGCCTGCCCGACATTGTTCTGCTCATTGCGGTAGGTAGCGCGACGAGGTTGAATAATTGATTGATATCTGATTCGGCTGCTACGTTCTGGGTCGCGCTTTCGATTCCGCCACGGAAAAATTATTATTACGGTATTTTTATGATCTGAATATAGCTGTTCTGGGTGTTTTGTGTGTGGCTGGGTCTGGGTGGGTGTATTGTGTGTGGTCACTACCGGGAGGGGTCATCTTCGGCACCGAAGGGAGGCTCCAGTAACTCGAGTGATCTCCATCTAGAGCCACCCATTGGTGCCACGCCTTTAGGCACATCTTGGAGGGGATGACTGTAAAGCGGTAACCCCCTCTAGCGGAGGGAAGGTGACTGTAAAGAGGCCGTCCCCCAGGCATCTCCCGAGGGGATTTATAAAAATACCCCGAGGCCTCACTATGCGCTGTGCTGCGCACACGTACGTGATCACATGCACACCGCTATCTTCCCGGGGGTATATAGGATGAATCCTAGTGCGAAGTAAATTGTTTTAATAAAAATAAAAAAATTGTCGAGTGTGTGTTCACACGCGGTAGAAGTGAAACTTTTATTTTGAATAATTTGTAAGAGAATGAGATGAATCCACTATGTAGGTGGTAAACAGAGAGAAAGAGAGAGAGAGCGATTGATCGACAATAGAGAACAGGGAAACTGTATAGAAACGTCTTTTATCTCATTCTCTCACAGCATAAACCCTATAAATACATTTATAGTTGTCTCTCCTTCGTTACACGTTTTCTTTTAATAAAATCCAATTCACACCGTCCCAAAAGAAGTTTCACTTCAAAAATATGTTGCTTAGAACCAAGTGGCTCGTGCACAGGTGTATTAAGCGATTATAGAAAAGATTTTCTATTATAATTATTATTTTGAAGTTTTATACGCAGACGAACACACAATCAATATTTGTTACGTGCGGGGATAGAACCCGTGCTTGCTGGCGCACACACGAATTGAGCCAACATTTTTCTAGTAGCATGCACATTTTTCCTCACGTATAATATCATCATTTCATAATCATCATTTTATTTCCAAACATTGATACGAATTGAACTCGCAGTAAAAATACTGGTATGAAATATATTGAAACCGTATTCGAACAAACTCGATAAGTTAGTATTTGTTTTACATAAAACGTTTTTGTGAATGTTTAATGAAACCGAAACTCAAAACAACTTGATTTTAAATATAAAGCGTTGATTGTTTGTTGTACATTTTCGTTTATTAGTAGTGTAAAAAACATAGTAAAGAGATTGCATATAATTTTCTAAAAGGAGGTTCTCATTGCACACTCACAGCTCTAAGCTGTGGTCATCGGAGATATTGTCATAATCACCATTGGTGATCGCTGTATGTTGTCCACCCTCTTCTATCCTAATACAAATGTTTGCTCCTGTGGTGATGAGGCCCGCGACATGCAATCCAGCTTGAATTATCCACTGTGCCAAACTTGCCAATTTCTAATCATTATAATACTGATGCTGTAATTAAATTCATAATATAGCACCACTCCATCTCCTCCCGTCGTAAAAGGCGACTAAGGGATTGTAAACCAGAGAGATGGGCACCGGCATCCCTTCTGTGGAATTGCGGAGCCATACTGCGCTCACCAACCCGCCTGCCAAGCGTGGTGAGTATTGGCAAATACCCCCCAAACGACGACACAATTGTGGAAATGTTTGGGGGAGGCCCTTGTTCAGCAGTGGACGTATAAATGGCTGATATGAATAAAATTCCATCAGATGCTAATCTCAATCATAACCCAAACACACGTCACTGACAGCCACATAGCCACACAAACATACATATACTATGATCCCGTAAACCAGAGTAAAGTTGCGTGTGATGGCACGTGTTAACTCCGAGCTTCCACTTTGTTCTACTCGTGTAATCCTTGTTTCAGTTAGAAGAGATTAACCGCTGCCCGGTTCCCTAATTGAACACCCTCAAAACGTAATCGCTGTTGAATATTCGTTTCCGATGTCATGTCAAGAAAAAATATTTGTACAAGACAAAGTGCAATTAATACTTTTCTTTTGTGATGAAAGACATTATTTTTGCGAGAGCTTACACAGAGCTGACGACTATATACTTATGTCCTGGCCTGTTTGTTCTGATATCTGCATCAGGTTGTGACGAAATCCTCCTCCACCTCTTTCATGACTTCATACCTTTTATCTCCATCACTGTCCACCTCACGAATCATTCTTTATTCAAATCAAAATTCGAATTTATGTGACGTAGAGTCGCTCTTCATATTTTGATCACCATCATTAGACATTGGATTCTGAACGCTAATGGTTAGCTGAGCGACGCTGATGCATGCGTCATGCTCGTGAACGAGTGTTATCTGTTAGGATCGGACATAAATAAATAGTTGACATAAATATTTTAAACACATTTTGGTCTAAAAAAGTAACCATGGAGTTTCTTACCCTTTCTTCTGCATAGGAAATCTACATCTTGGAACGCGTCAAGTCTGACTATGATAATTGCCTGTAAATGGTTATAGGTGAAAAAAATATCTTATCTTATCACTATCATCAAGTAACACTAGCACCAGTTTTTTTTAATAGGCTTTTTTGTTTGGGACAAATCCCACACTAGTATTTCTCCTGTGTCGTGGGTGCGTTTACAGACATGAATTCCACACACAAGCATTAGCTAACACCAGCATCAGGTATCTAATATCAGAATTGTATACAGAGTGCCTGCCATCTGATGTCCACGGGCCATCAAGTATCAAGTAGGTTGGTGTTTTCCTGTTAGGTCTGAAATATGTCCAAAACTGGTGTTAGAAAAATGTTCATCAACGTCATATTATCAGTCTCCTAACATTCGCCGTTTCTCCTTTTCAGTCTGTACTGTGCTGTTTTCACTCAATTCGCAGCTTTATGTCCCCACCCATCAGATGGCATCTGTGCTAATGCAGTCAACTCCAGAACCTTCTAGGTTTTACAGTTATTTTCACACTTTACTGCTGGGTTTTACAGTTATTTTCACACTTTACTGCTCTGCTTTAAGGCCCACCGTAAAGGTAGACCAAAAAAGTTCTCCGATCACACTCTCGACCTCATGGCAGAAAGACGCGCCATGACGCTGCAGTCCTCCGGTGATGCTGAAGCATACCGACTGCTCAATAGACGGATATGGAAGTCCTTGCGTCACGATATCCGCACCTTTAACACCAACGGTGTTAAAGAGGCGATTGAGCGGAATCAAGGCTCCAAAGTGTTCGCAAGAGACAAGTCTATTGGGCAAAGTCGTATTATGAAGCTGAAGACCGAGGACGGCAGTGTAGCGTCGACTAAGTCAGAGGTTTTGAGAGAGATTGAGAAGTTCTACCGGCAGTTATACACCTCGGTAAGTATACCTACCATTGGCTCTGACAAAGACCCGCGAGCCAAACTAACCCGACACTATACCGAGGATATCCCGGACATCAGCCTGTACGAGATTAGGATGGCCTTGAAACAGCTTAAAAATAACAAGGCGCCGGGTGAAGACGGAATTACGACAGAGCTTCTGAAAGCGGGTGGCACACCGGTACTTAAAGTCCTTCAGAAGCTATTTAATTCCGTCTTACTCGAGGGCACAACGCCGGAAGCGTGGAACAGAGGTGAGGTGGTGCTCTTCTTCAAAAAGGGTGATAACACCCTATTGAAGAATTATAGACCCATCTCACTTCTGAGCCATGTTTATAAGCTGTTTTCAAGGGTCATCACAAATCGTCTCGAGCGCAGGTTTGATGACTTCCAGCCTCCCGAACAAGCCGGTTTCCGAAAAGGTTTCAGTACCATAGACCACATCCATACGCTGCGGCAGGTTATACAGAAGACCGAGGAGTATAATCTGCCACTATGCTTGGCGTTTGTGGACTATGAGAAAGCCTTCGATTCGATCGAAACCTGGGCAGTGCTGCAGTCTCTGCAGCGGTGCCAGATTGACTATCGGTACATTGAAGTGTTGAAGTGCTTATACAGAAACGCCACCATGTCGGTCCGAGTACATGAACAGAGCACGGGGGCAATTCCATTGCAGAGAGGTGTGAGACAGGGGGACGTCATTTCCCCGAAACTGTTCACCGCTGCAATGGAGGATGCCTTCAAGCTACTGGAGTGGAAAGGATTCGGCATTAACATCAATGGCGAGTATATCACTCACCTTCGATTTGCCGATGACATCGTAGTCATGGCAGAATCGCTGCAAGAGCTCAGCACAATGCTCGATGATCTCAACAGAGTTTCCCAACAGGTGGGCCTTAAGATGAACATTGGCAAGACAAAAGTCATGTCAAATGCCCATGTCGTGCCCATCCCAATATCCGTTGGGAGCTCTGTTCTCGAAGTTGTTGACGAGTATGTCTACCTAGGACAAACTGTCCAGTTAGGTAGGTCCAACTTCGAGAAAGAGGTCAATCGTCGAATCCGACTCGGCTGGGCAGCGTTCGGGAAACTTCGCAACGTCTTTTCGTCAACAATACCGCAATGCCTCAAGACGCAAGTCTTTAACCAGTGTGTGTTACCAGTGATGACATATGGAACAGAGACGTGGTCACTCACAATGGGCCTCATAAGAAAGCTCAAGGTCACTCAGCGAGCTATGGAGAGAGCTATGCTTGGTATTTCTCTACGAGATCGAATCAGAAATGAGGAGATCCGTAGAAGAACTAAAGTTGTCGACATAGCTGAAAGGATTAGTAAACTGAAGTGGCAATGGGCAGGGCACATTGCTCGTAGAACTGATGGCCGTTGGGGCACAAAGGTTCTCGAATGGAGACCGCGCACCGGAAAACGCAGCGTGGGACGACCTCCAACGAGGTGGACAGACGACCTGGTGAAGGTCGCTGGGAGTCGTTGGATGAGAGCGGCATGTGACCGCTCGTTGTGGAAATCTAAGGGGGAGGCCTTTGTTCAGCAGTGGACGTCCTGTGGCTGATATGATGACTGCTGTCTATCAGAATTGCTTTCACTTGATATTTCATCAATTCTAACGATTTAAGTTTTGTATACATGGACATAATATATAAAATGTGTTTTGTTTGTTACAGTTGTGTCGAACGAGCCACCGGTTCCGCAGCTTTTACATTTAACTGAGGTATGTGCTCGTATAAGTAATTTAAAGATAGTTTGTAGTTACTGTAGAACACTAAGATTATTATAAAGGAAATTATAAATGCCCTTGGCTATCGCTATTGCTATAAAACTTAAACCAATTTAGCATTGTACTTGTCAAGACATTTCTGACTGTAGCAATCTGATTGCGATATAAATCTATAATTATGAAAATCGAGAAATAAAAGCTACTCTTGCCTCCATAGAAGAAGCAAGGTAAAGTGCGTTTCAGGTTCATAGTTCAACTGAATATCACGTTTTTTTTGTAGATATAAATGAAATAACGAATAAAACAACAAGAATCGATAGTAAAAAATTAGAGTTTCTCATACTTAACAGTTAAAATGTTACCAGCGCGGCGGAACAAAACTCATCTATCTAAATAATCTTGTTTGAGTGACAGGGTGAGTGGCCGTATATTTCATTACGCGTAACAAATTGTTCCTAGGTCGACAGCGTCGAGCTGTCACTTGTACAGCGACGCGAATGTTCCATATTTATATATTTTGTCTCTTCACACGCAGCAAATGAACAAGTTATCTGCGGACGAATCGATATCGTGCATTCATAACATAAAATAATATTACAGTGGACTTTTTCTTTTTCTTTTTTAAATTTGAGTATACTGTTTTACTTAAGAGACGAGATATGCTTAAATGTAAAGAAATTATAATTAAAATAAAAGCGTCAGTCGCTTTATGTTCTATTTATTGTGAAGCTAAGTTAATATCTAAATGTTTTTGACACAATTTTACCATTTGGTTCTCAGTAAAAATGTACTTATCCATAATTTTTACTTCAAGCCTCCAGACAACAGATGGATAAATTATTCCGACAGCGTCAAATACAACTTGGCTTAGTTACTATTAGCGTTATCTAAAAAACCGTTTCAAAGAATAATTTTGGAAGAAATGATATAAATTATATAGATAATTTATTCAAAAAAGTTCTTCCTTATTAAACATATTATATTCGGTGTGGTATCCGGATTACGAATTTAAAACTATTCCATCTCCTCCCACGGATGTCGTAAAAGTCAATTAAGGGACACTGAACTAGAGCGAGGAACATCATCGTCTGTTCTGTGGAACAGTAGCAATACTGCGCCTGCAAACACGCCTGCTAAGCTTGGTGAGAACTGGTAAATTCCCCCCAAAATGACATCACATGTCACATGTGACAAGTCCTTGTGGAGATCTATAGGGAAGGCTTTTGGGTTGCAGTAGACGTTTTTCAGCTGATATGATGATAATAATTATATTAAACAACGTTTAATATCAGAAATCTCGCTTTACGAGAAGTTTTGGCATAACATACACAGTATAAATTTACATTTCCCTGAATATGTTATTTTCGACTATTTACCATTTTCTTAACGCTATTTTTCTGTTGGACCTATAACTACGTAAGATTAAAACTTTCCACGTAAATTACGGCGACGATAAATTTCCAAAATCCCTGATCTTATCAAAATTTTCCTTCAAACCATGTGGAAACCGATTTAACGAGACCCTAAAATACACGAACCTTCATTATAATTTCAGGAATAAAGGGGCTTAATGGGTTTACAAGGTCTCTTCCTAAGTTGGTCGATGTGGAATTAGATTACGGAAAGGATGGTTATGGCGCCCGGAACCCAAATCGGACGCTGGGTAAAGGGAATCAGAAAACAGTAACTTGCGATTTTTTTATTTAAGGATTTAGGATTAGGATTTGATAGGTTTCATATCGGTAAAAGATAATAGTTGTTATTGTATCTTGTGTAGTGCTCCAGCACGAATTATGTAGTCATCAATTTAAGCTGTGGGCAAAGTATCTAGTGAAAATGTTTCCAATTTATCGTTACTGGTCCACATTTATCTTATTACATAGTATGTTAAAATAAGGATTCCGGTACTTCCTACTTCCAAAAGCCTACTAGAAATGTCTAGTGGACTTTTGGAAGCAACCATTTTTATTGGGATTTGTTAGAAGTTGCGTAGTAAATCAATATAATTGTTACTTTATATGTTTCAACAATATATCCAGTTCTTATTATTAGAACTGAAACCGAGCTATTTACCTTTTTTTTTTCAAGTTCGCGATATTTCTGTACTATGCATTCACGAATAAAATGAGTTTAAGATACAAGTTAATAACATGTTAAATAAAAGTATCCCATTTTCAGTTCTGATAATAGAGTTAGTAACCATCTCAGTTTACAAAATAAACTTCTATCCAATTCTTACCTATCCATCAGAAACCCCAACAAACTAACCATGAACAGAATTATGCAAGTAACGGTGTTATTTTATCGAAGCACCTAAGCAATCCAATAGATTTGAAAATTTCTCCAGATAACAGCGACCGATATTCTCAACAAAGCTTGTTCGGCATCCGAAGACGAGGTACCAGGCCCGCAGACGTGGCTCGGAGCCAACGCAATGCCTCGACACTTTGGAACTTTGCCAACTACATCGATCGTTTATTGAGCAGGTCAACGCTCGCCCTTCACGTCGCGCCAGAGATGGAAACATTGCTTATTCGTACTTCTCAGAACTTAAGCACTGGATGTAATGAAGGTTTTTCTCGGATTTTTGTCTTCTATATTTATGACGTCTGAAAAGCGGATCGTGGCACAGAATTTACTATAGTGGCTATACTGAGCTTTTGAAATGGATCTTGATTGAAACCTACTTGATTTTTCATGTCTGCTTCAAAGTGTTTAACTCCAATAGTTATAGCATTCTGATTTTGTTTAAAACTGTTAATGGTCATTATTATCTTGAAAGAATAATTTGAAAATAATTATTTATGCATTATATTGCTACCAACTAAAATTCAGAAATTCAAAATTGTTCGAGATCATCTCTTACTGAAAAGAATTAAACATTTTGTACATAAAAGTAACTCAACTAATCAAGACTTAAAAGGTGCCTTACCGTAAAAGTAGGCATCTCAATTTCGGATAGAGGATTCGGGTTAAAGTGAGTACCAATTAAATAAGTGATTCTATACGGCGTACAATCCTCGAAGTGTCTATAAAGTTCAAGTGTGTAGCATCAAGACCAGCCAGTGCCAACCAAGTACGTTATGTTGAAAATTTGGAAGATTACGTAGAAGGAGTCGAGAGTGGTGGGTCATGAGAAATTTTATGTTGTTTTTATTATTGTCAGACGTGAGGCCAAGTTTTTGACGAGCGGTACTATGTCAGGCTTATATGAGTTATTGCGGCACAAATAACTTGTTTTTATTCTATATCATAGTTTATTTTATTGCTGTGTTATACTTTAGTGTGCACTTGAGTAAAACCATTCTTGAATTTTGATATTTTAGTAAAGTTTGTTTAGCTCAACATATTTATAATTTAACGCTAGCTACATTTAATATTTTAAGATATGAATGAAATAATAAACAATCAAGACATCGAATGAGAATGACAAATGTAGGGTTATTATTGCGTTTCGATCGTTGACTCCTTTTACCAAATTTATTCAGATGCGATATTTCAGCGTTCGCCTCCCTATCACTACGTATTTCACACTAAACGAAATATCAGTTAACTAAAAAAACTCAGGCATAATGTTAAAACAATTTCGTGCTGCATATAGCCCACTACTGTTGTTATGTCTAGCCGGGAGGAAGCGCTTGCACACATTTCACATGTTTTATCTAGAAACTTTAACAGTTAGGTAGAGTTTTTATTCAAGATTGTAATTGCCGTACGACGCTCCTCCATATTTGAGGATGAAGTTTGTTTTTGTTTGCTGTCTATTCAATTAATGTTACAGATGTCTAACAAACAAAATTTATTTTCTTTGCGCTTTTATTTTAAAAACTTTTGATACTGTTTGAGTTATGTTACTGTAACATAATTTTAATGTTTCAGCCTTATTTTAAAATATTCTATCTGATCTACATAAATACTATTATTGTGTTATTTTCTTTTAATATCACCGTTCTCAAATATCAATGTTATTGCCAATACAAGTTAAATCTCGACTACCTTAGCTCAGAAATCTACACAGCTATCTGTTCCATCATTAACTTCATCTAGTATATTGTATCGGATGTTCATCGCACGTTCGTTTCCACTAATTCTGCTTATAAGTAATAAAAGAAAGAACGGAACACAATGAGAGGATAATGAGAAAATCCACTCGCGGCCAGATGTACCCGTGGAGGTTCCAGGGCGATAATAACTTTACTGGCATTTCGTTATTCGCAATTCCGATGTATCCATATATATTAGTACTTACTTTTTTCCACAATTCTATTATCATAAAGGGTAAAAAAAATGGTTTCTACGATTGTAGACACCTAAAAACAAACGTGGTACATAAATATGTGGGAATAAAGTTGAATTGAACGTTCGGAATGTTTGAAGAGAGGGTAAAAGTTTGGATGTGATCAAAATATTTGGCCACTTTTAGTACGATGGGGAACTAGATTTTATTAGTGCGAGTGGGTTGTAACTTACAAGTAAAGAGAACACAATATCTCAAGTTGTAACATTCTTTGTTATTTACGTAGTTATTGCGACTTTTACATATTTATCCAACATGAAAAATACCAAGAAATTGTAGCCGTACGGTTGACCAATAAAGCTTGAGAAACGAAGTGTTCGCGATCGTATCCTACTTCAATGTTCTCATATATATAATATATAGGCTATTTTAGTGTCAACCAATGTGAATTGGAACACAGAGTGCGCGCTGTCAAACCTTCAAATGAATTTTTTTGTCAATGCAATATCTATTTAAAACAACAAATAAATCCATCATAGTTTATTTTAGAGGGAAATTTGCCGGAACTCACCACGCTTCAAATGGGTTGGTGAATGCAGAAGGTGAATTTCGCTGGGAATCGTTAGATTGTGGACGTCCTTTGGCTGAAATTATGATATTCTGGAGTATTTTTTTGATATAAGCAACTAATAAAGACAAAGAAAATAATCAATTAATCAGTTCTTTAAGAATCAAACTTGAAAATTGTTAAAACGGGTAACCTGAAATGCTTATGTTTAAGACACTTAAGACAATCAACAAACTGCAGTAATAGATGATTAAATTGAATTTTACGTATTATTTATTAAATGAAAATGAATTGCATGCAGTATTCACTTCCTATCAGCTCGTAAATTTGCACAGCTGGACATGGGCCTCCCAATGATCACCCAATGAGCAGTCATAGTCACCATGCTTAGCAGGCGAGTCACTGATCGCGGTACAGTTGTTGCTGGCGTGTGCTGAGGTGCAGTATTTTATTATTAACACACAGCGGGATGCTGCTGCTTCTCTTGATATCAACTATTAGCCGCCACGATACCCATGGGTGGAGATAGGTGATTTATTCTTTGCCGGTAACCACACGTATTACGGTATGCCTATACATACTATGATTTAGCCATAATATCATTTTGCCGTGTAGGAATAGCGCCGACCCATCTCATCCCGTGGGTGTGATAAATAGTCACTTCTTTTTGGTTGTGATCCTTTAAGTACAAAAATTCGACTGCGATCGCCAACCTGCCTTGCCAAGCGTGATGATAATGGCAACACCGCAATGTTGATCTTAGAAGTCCTGAGTCCAGCAGTGGACTTTATTCGGCTAAGTGATGATGATGATGCACGATGCATGATACTGAATTAAAGTTGCTTAAATAAACATTCAAACGTTATAAATTAATCTGTAATGCTAGTATATCGTAATTCAACAAATTACACGCTCTAATAGCATCCACATAAAATTGGCCAGTTAAGATAATGGGGACTATTTTGTCCGCACTCGAGAGTCTGATCGATCGACTTCGTTGAGTGGAAAATGAAGTGAAAATGTTCGCTTCGTTCGACATTTTTGGTGGCTCTTAAGGTTAAGATGTAGTATAAAGTGCACTGTAATGTAGTCATTACAATAATATTATAAAATCCATCGAGAACGTATATTTAATAAGTCATAACAACATACGTAATTGAACGTTAGTTGGTAAGTTTTTTTTAAAAGATTTATAGGCTAATTTCTCGGGGGTAATTTCTCGAGTGGAGCTGAGTGGAAAGTGCAGGTAGAGACAACTTCCAACGAGGTGGACAGACGACCTGGTGAAGATCACTGTGAGCCATTGGATGTAGGCGGCATGTTACCGATCGTTGTGAAAATCTATGGGGGAGGCCTTTGTTCAGCAGTGGACGTCCTTTGGGTGAAATGATAATAAGTTTTTTGGTGTATTTATTCAATCACGGCACGTTTGGTGTAGTGGGTATATCATGGGTTCGATTTCCGCAAGGAATAAATATCAAAATATCATCGACAAAAAATAAAAATATAATTCTCTTAGATTAAAGCTCGTTGCTGACATTTCTTTTTTGTGGTACACTTTATTGAATATGTAAATATCAATTAATCTAAACACCGTACAATGTTGCCTTATACTTGACATTGACAACAATAGCTGCATCAAAATACTTAAGTAAATATGATACAATACTCAAAATGCAATCAAATTCAAATCCAAATCAAAGCTCTGTCTTGCCCGGGGCTACGTGTAACTAAATCGGGCGTGCGGTAGACCACTGCGCGTGTTAATATATACATTGACTAGTCGCTATAAAATAAATGTAATTGAATTGTGTTTTCGAGAGCTAATGAAATATTTAATGTATTTATCATCGTATTGTAGCCGACGCATACAATTGATTTATTTGAACGACTGTTTGGTCGATGTTTGTGAAAGCTTCTGTTTGTTTTTCATGAAATAAAAAGTAATTAACATATGTATGTTACATTATTATATATATTAATGTGTGCTGATATGAATAGCACTCCCAAATTTCATACCGTGGGATTTGTAAACGGTGACTATGGGATTAGCCGCAAGATGGGCAGTACCGTCCTTTAAGTTGTATTTACATCTTAACTAAAATCTCCAAGTCGCCAGTCGTCAGTTTAAATGTCAAGTATTTAGTTAGTCATGCCTGAGTCGAAATTTAAACTTTTATGTGTTTATGTGCCGCAATCAGTTTCTCTTTCGTTGTATCATCAGTTGAATTCCACCTCATCGTCTACAAAATTAGTTCGATATATTTCTGTTTCCCTCCATCGATACTTTAGCGGAAGATAAGACACCATTACCCTTTCTTAGATAACAATGCCAAACTTATTGGCGAACCTTTTTGTGGTGCTCCGTCACCGATTGAAATCGGGAGTCATTTATTTATCAACGAACTTGTTCTAAGGTGTGTGGTGTCCGGATATTCCGTGTGGTGTCCGGATTAAGAATATAGCACCACTCCATCTCCTCCCGTGGATGTCGTAAAAGGCGACTAAGGGAATCTAAACCAGAGGGATGGGCAGCAGCGTCCCTTCTGTGAAACGGTAGCAATACTGCGCTCACCAACCCGCCTGCCAAGCGTGGTGAGTATTGGCAAATACCCCCCAAAATGATGACACAGTTGTGAAAATCTATGGGGGAGGCCTTTGTTCAGCAGTGGACGTATAAATGGCCGTTATGATTGTTCTAAGTAGTAACCATTTTCTGGGCTATCGCCGAAGTAAATGTTTGGGTACTGATGATCAATTTTTCAGTTTCAGTTGGCAGCTTCTCTTAGCTAACCTGCATTTGGTTTTGATTCCAGATCGCATTTAATGAAGTGGTTTGGTATAAGTGTATTTTCTTAGGTTTTCGCGATGATTACTAATACTATTAAACGGATAGAAGAACATAAGTTGTCGACATAGCTGAAAGGATTAGTAAACTGAAGTGGCAATGGGCAGGGCACATTGCTCGTAGAACTGATGGCCGTTGGGGCACAAAGGTTCTCGAATGGAGATCGCGCACCGGAAAACGCAGCGTAGGACGTCCTCTAACGAGGTGGACAGACGACCTGGTAAAGGTCGCTGGGAGTCGTTGGATGAGAGCGGCATGTGACCGCTCGTTGTGTTAATCTAAGGGGGAGGCTTTTGTTCAGCAGTGGACGTCCTGTGGCTGATATGATGATGATGATTAAACGGATTACATCGCGTATATTTTACATTCGGTCACTCTGCAGCATTCATGGTCGCAGGATGACTAAGGAGACAGGTGTAATTACAGATTCAGAAAAGGTATTGTTTTTTATCTACCGTACAATTTTAATCACAATTTACGATGTACGCAGTAATCACTCACAGTATCTAGATGTTTTTCAGTTTACAACTTGTATAAGTTTAATAATAGGGTTCAAAACTGGAGAACGTGCCAAGCATCTTCTCTATTAAAATTGGGATGTTTTTTAATTTTAATAGCCTCACGAAACATTCTCGGTAAACATCGGTTCTCTTTCGCGAGGACTTGTGTTCGATAAAATCAAAGTAGAAAATGGTATGGTATTGTATTTCTAAATTGAAGTAAAAATCATAAACGTACTTATATAAACAAACATATTAGGACTAAGTCTGCAAACAGTATATTGTATGCCATTCGTTCAGAATATAGGGATTTATGCTAGTAAAACCAAATACGACATGTATTGTATAGTGCAATCCAGAATATAATTATCTTCTTATTGACAAACTATGATCACATTCGGTAGATACGTTTCTATTAATAAACCAAACAGTACTTATATGTTCAAATATAATATAAAAAAATTGTAAATGTATTTTGATAAATCGTCAATATTGGGTGTATCAAAGCCATAATATACACATTTTATTAGAACAGCGAGTCTATTGTTTTATCAAGATATCTGCAGCGAAAGTGCATTCATGGGATGCAAGATGATAACTGGGTTATAAAGTACAAACTCAACCAGTATCGCGGCCTGATAAAGTTATATCAAAGTATTGGAGAGGATTCATCAAGAGAACTTTAACAAGAGGCAATAATTTGATAGGATCAGATACACGAAGAAGAAGAAAATGGAAAAAAAATCACTTGGCACAGTTGAAGATAGAGCAAAATTGGACTTCTGAGGTGGAGGCCTGGTGACCTGAAACACAGGCTTCAGCCTAGCTTAGGCACTAGTTTCCCACAATAAATTTGAATAATACTACAACTAGGCAATGTGTTATTTTGTTGCATCTTCTTCATTATTGTGGTGAGAAAAATGAATTACTTATAATAAATAAAATAAAACTGATAAAAAGAAAATACCACAATAAAAATACAAAGGCACTTCTTCAAGTTAATTATATGTTATATGTGTTTACATCTCGACGTCTCCAACAAGAATGCCGATTGTTGACAGTGTCCGTTTTAGGATGAAGAGTGAATGAACTGAATGATCAACCGAGTGAATGTTTTACTGAATGATTAAGAATAATTAGGGTTTCCTTACACAAGCTAACAATACAATAACTCGAGGTTTCCGATTACACTTAACAAGATTATATTTACGTCTAAGAAGAATAATCTTATTACCTAGTATTTACCTTAGTAAACGTCCACTGCTGGGCATGGGCCTCCCAATGTTTACTACAGTGAATAATCAGAGGGGTTATTGCGAAAGTCATCATGATTGGCAGGTGGATTGGTGATCGCATTGTTAGTACACGAGAAGACGGTGCTGTCCACCCTCTTGATATCAACCCTGAGTCGCATTTTATGACACCCTGGAGCAGACATTTTATAGAGACTCACTTCTGACACTCAAGGGAAACCACGCGGACTATTTGATGGTCATTACTCCAGGGTTATAGCTACAAATTTGCCATTCCGAAGTTGTCCTGATGATCTTCTTATAGATAATGTCTGGCGGCCGCCCGCAGCTCCGAGCTAATCTTTGATTTAACATAGGCCTATCCACACGCAACGCACGGTGAGTGACGTCATCGATTGAACTGCAGGGGGTGCGGGAGAATGGATAGTAGAAGAAAGAAAGAAAGAAAATAGATTTATTCCTTGTATAAAAACACAGCAATAGTAGGTAAAAAAAAATTAAATGCATAAATTAGCCTTGATAAAGTAAGAAACAAATATTTATTCAACTTGTTCAGTAATCGCATCTTGTTCAGTAATTTTGTTTCTCCATCCCAAGGTTGCCTGGAAGAAATTGCCGTGTGCGATAAGGCCGCCCATTGTACTCTATAATCTAAGTGATACCTTTTATTGTATTTTGAATAACTGGTGTACAATAAAGAATATAATAAATAAATAAAACAAACTATACAATTAGTAAAAGATTACATGTGTAACTAAAAGACAGTGCAGCCAATAAGTTTGCCACACAGCAAAACACATTTTTCTACAAGTTGGCTACCCTGCAACAGACTCATTGTAATGTAATTAGAAACACGGAGCAATTTTGGATTAGGAACTTGTGTCCAAAGTATACAATTTATCCGTGAACATGGCGCTTGCAACAGCGCCGAAATATCGGGAGCTCAAAATGAATAATAAACATGGTAAATATCCCGTTTCCAGTTCAAATAATTATGTTACAGTAGTTTATCTGGTTTCCTTATCAGTTATATATATAAAAAACTAAGACTTACGATTTAACGGGTTTCTTTCAGATTTGTTACATTCGTTTGCTTCAGTATCACCTCTCTTTATTTATTTTTTATATTTTTGTAAACGTTGCCCCACTCTAGGATTTCTCCTGTGTCGTGGGTGCGTTTACAGACATGAATTCCACATACAATACACCCAGACCCGGACCAACTACCTGCAGATCATACAAATATTTGTTCCGTGCGGGAATCGAACCCTCGACCCAGTGCGCAGCAGTCGACTGTATCAGCCACTGCACCAACCGTCCTTGTAGAAGTATGTACAGTAAGCATTCCCCATGTCTCAACATCAGACAATGATTTAACACCGGCCTCACTAACTACTGGCGCTCGACGCACACCCTCATCAATTCTTACACCGCTTTCACTGTACAGGTTATATGTGTACCTTCGTACTAATAGTATTAAATCGGTTTGTAACGACGTTGTATGTAGAGTAATGTAGAGTATGCACACTAATTCGAAGTAAAAGTACTTGATTAATATATTTAGGGGTAGCTAATTTGATTGACCGTTTCAGTATCATTCATCAAAATTAATACACCATTATATTTTATACCAGCTGCGACCCGCGGTTTCACCCGTCATTTAATTTAAAAGAAATGGGATTATTTATATATAATTTAGAGTACCTCGGAATAGAGACTTGATATTAAGTATGTATATTGGATTTCATGGGTTTGAATTTTTTTGCGCGGGACCCCTAAATATTTTTCCAAAATAAACGCAGCCTAAGTTATTCCTTATAACATCAGCTATCTGCCAGTGAAAGTCCCGTAGAAATCGGTCTAGCCGTTTCGGAATATAGCGGGAACAAACAGACAGACAAAATAAATTAAAAATCGTTTTTTTGTTTTAGGTTCAGTATATACTTTCACATGCATTTAATAAAAAGCTGTTATTTTGTCATTACAAACAGAAACTTCAATTTCATTTATTTGTATGTAGTATAGAGTATAGATTCGATAAGACTAAAGCAAATGACGGCACGGTTGGTGCAGTGGCTGATACAATCAGCTGCTGCGTTCCGGGTCGTGGGTTCGATTCCCACACGGAACAAATATTTGTATGATCTGCAGGTAGTTGTTCCGGGTCTGGGTGTACTCGTATTGTATGTGGAATTCATGTCTTCATGTTGTTTTGTTCATAGCAAATAAAAAAATAAATAAACCAATTTAGAATGAAGTTCTATATTATAGAACGCGAGATACAGAGTATACAGAGCCATCAAACTGATTGAACGTTCTCTTCCAATAACCAAAGAACATCCTAAGTTTATTTGTCTAATCACGTTAACAACGGAAATCCTTGCTAAGCTCAACAGAAAAGAGATCATCGACAAAGCACCTAAGTTCCATTTTGTGGCCATCTTCAAAGTTCTGTGTGTTTGTAAAATCCATCATGTTTTCTGTGTTATTGATGTTGATGTAATTCGTCGCTCCTTTTGTATGCTGTACTTCTTTAATTAATAACTGAACGCCCAACCTCAACTCCAGTTACGATTTGGGGATTATAGGCATCTGTTACTGCACCTGTGGGATTCCATTTTTAAACTATTGAAAAAATAGACAATAGATTAATAAATAAGGGATAGAGTTTGTATCGTACGCAAGGGGATCGGCGGCCCGGCGACACAAATCCTATAGATTCTGTAAGATAGCCTAGGTAACTTACCAGCGCAACGTGCGGGTGCAGATTTAGGGCGAGGGTCACATGTAAGTCTGTCAAGGTCAGGTGTAGGTAGGGATTTGGGGTTCCCCTGAGTGGGCAGAATCTAATAAACTATAGTAAAATCAATAAGGGCTAAGGGGTATTCAAGAATGTATACTTGTCCACTGGACCCAGCGCCACATACCACCGCGTGGCGATCACCGGGGTTTCACACCACGTTTCACCAATACACTACACGGAAACTATTTCTGTTCAAATATTCTCACTATCCCGTGGGTTATGTATGCGCAACGAGAACTTCGCGAGAAGAATATTTAATTTCAACTACCAACGCGGGCGCAATAACCAAACATGGATTTACTATCGACCGCACTTAATACGTTCCAACTTACACCCGCTCTTCGACCCGCGGTGACGATACTCAGCCCGGCCGGCCAACAGTAATCAAAAGTTGCGGGTAGATTTTAACAAAAGTAAGATAATATTACCTACATCTAAATTATATTAAATACTACAATGTATTCCGAACAGAGTTCATTGAATTATATATAAAAATGGACTTTAATGTGAAGCAATTTGAAGTGCAAATTTAATTGCTGGTCTAATCATCTTATGTCATATATCTCTACATCTAAAATCAAAACCTTGTTTAAATGTGGGCCCATCATAACATATTCTGGCAGCTTCCAAATTTAGAATATATTCTATTATCCAAAGTGAAAGGGAAATTGGGTGGCGTTACTTCGTCGTAAACTGTTTGGCACATGTTTTGATATAACGCCATCTGTTGGCGGATGCGCCAACTATAAAATAGTTTATGTTGGCGTGTGGTTTAAGTAACCCTCAAGTAAAGTCTAAACTATCAATTTATACAAAGTGGCACTAGGTTATCACATTAAATGGTTCAGCAGTTAATACTGGTTAATATATTATGTCTATTAATTTAATCAGTTTACCAATTATAATCCTCCCGTGGGGGTGACAACTTCACAGTCACCCTCTCCTGGATGTGCCTGTGGGCGTGGCACCAGTGGGCGGCTCTAGTGTGATCATGCGAGGACCTGGAGCCCCCCTTAGGTGCTGATATTTTTTTATTCTAGGGATTATAATAAAATAATTCTAGAGATATGCTCATAGAATTTTGATAAAAACAAAGTAGAATTTGCGTTATAACTCGAAACTTGTCTAGTTAGTCTGTTTTTGATTTATTCCAAAATGAATATGGTTTATTTAATGAGATCACAATAGTACAAAAGAATCCTGTAGCATCAAATTGTCATTAATCCATCTAAAATGTTTATACAAAAATATGTTAGTTATGCTACATGATTATAAGTTCTCTTCTAAGTTAGTCTAGTAAAACTGATAATTATACATAGTTGTCTTCGACGTTTATTTCAAATATAAAATTAATTTCCATAGTCTGTTATATAGAATATATAATAATCTAAAGAAAAATGCTTAGAATTGAATTTTAGGGTTAAAAATCGTGTCAAACCCGATAATCACTACGAGTAAGATTGAGAAAGCAAACGCTTTTAGAGATTGTCAATCTTCATTTACTTAGACTTGGAACACGCGAACGGATTTCATAACTTAAAAGGCATTTAAATACGCTTTTATGAAACCAGTACGCCAATATTTTGGGCTGATATACAACGTGGAATTTAAATAAAATAGATATCGATAAAATCACAAAAAACGGTAAAGGTTTCATAAAATATTGATTGAATTCAGTGCTATCATTTATTCAGTAACAAGATCTAAACAGACACTTACACCTGATATTGATACAACGGAGGGCATTTCGCTACATGCCAACGTCATAGAACTATTGAATAAAACTCGGGGCTGGCTCCTTTTTGATTAATTTTCTTTTTCACATATTTCAAACACATCTTTATAGATTGATAAAAAATATGTAGGTATACAATACAAACTTAAATTTATAACTTTTGAAAAGAAATACTTTAAATATTTTGTTTTATTACTATCAATCAAAATATTGTTTGCAGCACATATTTAACAAGGTCTCGGTCTTTTCTATTAACTTTAAAAATAAGGTTTATGGTGTCTGCGAAAATAATTATATTAGATTATAGTTTAGTTATCATAAATATATGATAATGTATGAGAGAAAAAAAAGTTAGGATAAAAAAGGTCACAGAATTGAGCCTCGAGGCACGCCTATTTTCAATAGAGACCCTCATGGCTTTATGGTGTTTAAAAATACTAAGCTACATAAATCTTAAACAAGAAAATCTATTAGTTTAATTACTTCGTGCAACAGTTGCCGTGCAACGGTTTCTAATATACCTAGTTTCCCTACTAGCTACGTTTTATATAAATTAAAAGAAACTTTATGACTCTGAGGTGTCTCTTAAAACATCTGGAACCAAGGATTCAGCGAACAAAGAACAACTTCTACATTCGTTAATACGCGCCAGTGTCTAATCCACTAATATCCAATGCTGCAGTAAGTATTCATTCTCATATTAAGTGGAAATTAATAATAATATAAGTATCAGATTATCATATACAAATACTGCTTTTGATACGTATATCCATTCTCAACAAAAAGCGTCAAACGTTTCACACTCTTTCCCTTTCTATGAAGAATTTCCTGGAAAGTTCTACCTTTGATTTACATAAAAAATATCAACATTATTTTCTCATATATATTAATATAATGCCGTGTGGTGCCGGCTCAGAATGCCACCACCCCATTTCCTCCCATGGGTGTCGTAAAAGTCGACTAAGGGATTAGCTGGAGGATGGGCAGCAGCGTCCTTCGAGTACATTAACAACTCAACTGCGATCGCCAACCCGCCTGCCAAGCGTGGCGATTATGGCAAAACCCCCCAATGTGCTCACAACACATCCATATCGGTGGTTGTGGTGATCTTTGGGGGAGGCCTGTGTCCAGCAGTGGACTTCATTCGGCCGAAATGATGATTAATATAATATAATTATAATTTCTGTAATGTTGTTGGAATTGTTTTACTTTTACAGAATTGTTTACTGTCTATTTATCAGGGTGTGCGCTGTTATTTTAGTAAAACAAAAAAAAAAACATTAAGTTTTCATAATGTGGGTCTCAGGTAAGTACAGCACTCAGCAGCTGAAAGTTGAAGTGACGACCATCGTATAAGTCTTGGACAGGGACTAGCTGCATTTTGTATATGATGTTTTAGCTCTAATATGTAAACACGTGTAGTATGAAGTAGTACCTACTTACACTGTGGTATATGAAATTAGCTTAAACATATCACATTAGCTAGCCGTGTGGTGCCGGCTCAGAATACCACCACCCCATCTCGTCCCGTGGGTGTCGTAAAAGTCGACTAAGGGATTAACCGGAGGATGGGCAGCAGCATCCTTCGAGTACATTAACAACTCAACTGCGATCGCCAACCCGTCTGCCAAGCGTGGCGATTATGGTAAAACCCCCCAATGAGCCCACAACACATTCATATTGGTCGTTGTGGTGATCTTTGGGGGAGGCCTGTGTCCAGCAGTGGACTTCATTCGGCCGAAATGATGATGATATCACATTAGCTAGCGGCGGTAGTACACGGCTGTGTGGTTACGACTATAAATGGACCAACACATTTCATCCTTAGGATTGTCGTAAAGGGGATTGCCCATTGTGCTTTTTACCATGGGCCCAGAAGTGGACAGTCAAATATTGCAAATGCGTTTCAGTTTTTAGTTACGTCAATGTGTAATATAAGAAACGTCCATCAAAAATTCAAATAAACCCTATTGGTGAGTCCACGATTGGGCGCAGATTGGACATTTCCCACGGGTTTAAGTAGCAGTGATTAGTGGTGATGGTGAAAGTGGTGACTATGATAACGTCGGTGTCTGTCTTATAAATTAGCATTAATTTCCCCGGTGGTAGATCTCTTAATGCAAGAGTTCGGCCAGGCAGGTACCACTGCAGTGCCAGATATGCTGCCAGGCCTGCTTTTTAGGGTTCCGAACGTCCACAAGAAAAAACGGTGGGAACTTTATAGGATCATTCGCGTGTCTGTCTGTCACAGACAATTTGCTCCGAATCTATTGGACCGAAAAGGGTTGAAATTTAGTACACATATGGGTTTTTCCGACCCAAACACGGACGTGTATGTATCAAAATTAATGAACTGGTGTCACTTTTGGTGGGAAAATTAGAAAATTAAAGAGTAAAATTTTGTAAACCGTACTGTTTGTACCGTGTAACATATCAAATGGAACAACTTATTGCGAGGGTACCAAATATATTTATTTTATAATGAAAAAATTAGATGTGTTGAAGTTATTAAAGAAAATGATGAAAATTTACCATCCCCCCTCTCAGAAAACACTGAGCCAATATTTTTTAAAGGTACATCAAATAGTACTTTACCTCAAAAGTCTATGGTTTTAAGAGTACTGTAGCTAGTGAAATTATTGGGCATAAGAGACTAAATAACTTATGAGGTGACGAACCTGGTATGCTGCCTTGCAGGTACCTGAGCAGCATAACTATTGTAATCTGTGATGCTTTCCACTAGGCGAAGGACGTGGTTGTCTCGTTACTAGATTGTTTACAAAAAATCATTCCTTTTGCTAGTGGGTGAAATAATTTCTAGAAGATAATGAATTAATTATATAGGTAAGCATGTAAGCTTAGACAAATAATTATTCACTTAAGTTATTATCCCCTGATCCTAATCTTTCTTCTACTTCATTCAGTGCTTAAGGAAACGGATAATTACTATTTGTATTTCTATAGCTTCCTTGATTGTTAATCTAATTAACGTGTAAAGTTGAACGTGTGTCACCCAAGAAAAGTGTTGCGCTGTATCGAGTAGCTTCTAATTATGAAGTCATTTGACTTTAGCTGCTATTCGATTTGTTTTGAAGTGAACACTTCTTTTAGCGCGGTACGCATATTTTTAGATGAGATAAAATCTCTGGACTCGTGACACTGTTACGAGGCGCTTGAAGTGAAAACTTATTTAGCGCGGTACGCATATTTTTAGATGAGATAAAATCTCTGGACTCGCGACACCGTTACGAGACGCTTGAAGTGAAAACTTATTTAGCGCGGTACGCATATTTTTAGATGAGATAAAATCTCTGGACTCGGGACACCGTTACGAGACGATTGAAATGAAAACTTATTTAGCGCTGTACGCATATTTTTAGATGAGATAAAATCTCTGGACTCGCGACACCGTTACGAGACGCTTGAAGTGAAAACTTATTTAGCGCGGTACGCATATTTTTAGATGAGATAAAATCTCTGGACTCGCGACACCGTTACGAGACGATTGAAATGAAAACTTATTTAGCGCAGTACGCATACTTTTAGATGAGATAAAATCTCTGGACTCGCGACACCGTTACGAGACGCTTGAAGTGAAAACTTGTTTTTAGATGAGATAAAATCTCTGGACTCGTGACACCGTTACGAGACGCTTGAAGTGAAAACTTATTTAGTGCGGTACGCATATTTTTAGATGAGATAAAATCTCTGGACTCGCGACACCGTTACGAGACGATTGAAATGAAAACTTATTTAGCGCGGTACGCATATTTTTAGATGAGATAAAATCTCTGGACTCGCGACACCGTTACGAGACGCTTGAAGTGAAAACAAGTTTTCACTTCTATCGCCACTCCCGGAGTGCAACCCGTATTTTTTTACTTTTCAGAAATTACTCAGTGAATTGTGCTGTTCATTATTTTTAGTAGGGATTATTATTTTTAGGGAATTTAAGTACATTGAATCAGAATAGCTTACGGAAATACATCGCGTTTATTTCATTCATTCTATATACATTCGTGCAGCATCCATACGTGCCGTGTACGTACGTGCAACCCTAACACATGCAACTATTATATTACTAATGCATAATTTTTATGAATTGTAAAATAAAACGTTATTTTATAAGTTCTACCCTATATTCTCACATTTGTTCACAATAAATACATGAAACATCATACGTGCAATACACAATCAAGCACACGTATTTGTAGCGGAACATAAATACACGCACAACAAACATGCATAATAAAATACTCCTCTTAATTTGCTCTAATTATAATTTAAGTACATTACTAATTTAATTTAGTTTTATTTTTTCTAAAAACATTGCCCCACACTAGTATTTCTCCTGTGTCGTGGGTGCGTTTACAGACAGAAATTCCACACACAATACATCCAGACCCGGAACAACTACCTGCAGGTCATACAAATATTTGTTCCATGTGGAAATCGAACCCACGGCCCGGAGCGCAGCAGCCGACTGTATCAGCCACTGCACCAACCTGTTATGTTCGTATATACATGTATATTTATTTTTATCACCCGGTTGACGATCAAGTCGTTCGCCCGGTGATGAGTGTCACGCCTGCCCATAATAGTTGTAATGCTACACAGAACTTGTCCTGCGCTCGTCACCTCGAGATATTAGCTTCGTCAAGGCCACGGGGGCTCGCACGCAGTGAACTACTGCGGCACCCACTGCGAGAGCGATCATACTGTTCACCTCCCTGATCACTCTGTACACTAAACTGGATATCTTTCATGATAATCCGAAAATAAAAATAAAATTTAAATACTAGCTGTGGTTTCGCCCGCCGTTTAATGTAAAATTAATCGGTTTATTTATAAAAAAAACATTATGTACTTACACTATAGACAGTATTTCTAGTCATATTTTCGTGTGATGTGTATAAAACTGAATTTTTGAGATAGGCATGCACAGTTCGGCTCTTCTCGGTAATGCTCGGGTCTCGCCGGGCGGCCGCGCTCGGCCCACGACCCACCGCGCCGCACCACCCCGCGCTGTAACTTCCTTTTCACTTAGCGGTCTTTTTGCTCAGCTCCTAAGCGTCGTAGCGTGATGTTAAATAGCCTTCCTCAAGAACTGAGATATAAAAGGCAAAAAATACTTTTTCAAATCCGACAGGTAGTTCCAGAGGTTAGAAAAAAACAAACAAACTTTTCGGCTTTATTATATTCATCAATCAATCAATCATTTCAGCCGAATGAAGTCCACAGCTGGACACGGGCCTCCCCCAAAGATCACCACAATGACCGATATCGGTGTGTTGTGGGCTCATTGGGGGGTTTTGCCACAGTCGCCACGCTTGGCAGACGGGTTGGCGATCGCAGTTAAGTTGTTAATGTACTCGAAGGACGCTGCTGCCCATCCTTCGGCTAATCCTTTAGTCGACTTTTACGACACCCACGGGAGGAGATGGGGTGGTGGTATTCTAAGCCGGCACCACACGGCATAGCCGGCACCACACGGCATAGCCGGCACCGCACGGCATTTATTATATTAGTATAGATATACACATACGAGTATATGTATAATATATCGTTTTTATGTCATTTGTAGAAATTATAATTAGTAAAGATTAAGTTCTTTCTTTATTTCAGTTGTCCAAGTTTTTTATATTATCTTTGTTTCGATATTTAATAATATAATAGCTAAAATCGAAGTGCTTTAGTAATTGTACTGTAAGCTTATAATTAAATAATAAATTCGTAATTTATTTATTCTCTTATGTAAATAATATAATATCCAATATTATTCTGTAAACAAAACAATCATACGTAAAATTAGCATTTGTTTTACGAAGTTTATTGTTACAAATGTTGAAGTCAATAATTCAAACCAGGTTGATTGTTTACGGTAGCCCAAACTCTTTTCCGGTTAGACAATAATGGTTTGCTCATTTCGACGGCTTGAATCAATGTTCAAGAGTTAGATGCCATTTGTTGAGTACAAATTTATATGTTATAATTTTATAAAGTTGCCTGTTTCCTCTGTTTCGGTCGACCTGCACCGGTCACTGCCGACTTAGGGTACTTGCATAAAGATAATGGGTGTCCTGCAAACCATACAGAAAACGTAGCAATAATGGCGCCTAGCTCATGGGCATGAATGAAATGAAATAATCATTTAATCAAAATAGACTAAAATTATTAGTTCTTTTTGAACGGCAACATCAGACAGCACCCATTAAGCCCACCCTTCCTAGTGTTTAAGCTGGGGAGAAGAACCGGCGCAACAAACTCCCAACACGTTAGTCTGTCATCTACAATATTTATAAATAAAAGTACACAAAAAAATGTACTTAAATGTATCAAAATGTATGTACATAATTTAAATGTCACAAATATAAATAAAACGAAAAAAAAACATGCCAAGAAACTGTATAAATTCAATGTTAATAAAAAGTGTATAAGATAAAAGATGTCAGTTTATGTATAAAAAATAAAACGTAAAAAATCAATGCTGACTGTACCTAGCGAGCAGCTCAGTCCCAAGCTTTTTTATCATACATATTTTTATTTTTTAGCGTGCGATCCAATATCTGGTATTGATAAGTTCCAATATAATAATGTATTAGGTTTTCGCGAGTATTACACATTATAATAAAACACTTTTAAACGGATCCTGCGACCACGAATGCTGCAAAGAGTGCAAAGCATTCGAAACGTCAGGAAAAACAAAAATCTAAAATATACGCGATAGAATCCGTTTAAAAGTGTTTTATTATAAAGTTCCAATATGTTTATGTCCGTTCTCATTTGTAACCACCGGATCATTGGCGGTACAGATAAGTTCAGACTACCTGCAAGCACCGTAATCTAACAGCCTGTAAGTAGCCTTACTGTAACTTGCGTTTATGCAAGTATCCATATACAATTCAATAGACCCAGCAGGAAAATGCGATAGGCTGAGCTGATTGATAGTAACTGTGGCGACACCTACATCGCCAGCAATATAACTACGACTTACAACGACATCTACTTGAACATTAATCGCAACTCTCCGATGACGTGAAAGAATCCTGAATCACGCTATTAAAGTATTCGCGAAACGTAGCATATATACAGTCGCCCAACATCAACCGTGGGGGCTTCGGCCCGCCAGGCATACCATCCGCCTGGCTGGAGGATCCTCCCTTTTCTATGGAGGAACACCACACCTTGTTCCCCATATTGGTGACCCCGACGTGATCACCATGTTCACCATACTGGTGATCCCTGACCATGAACATCAGAGCAGCCTTCACGATGCAGAGAAGCAATCACTTCGCATCATCGCTATCACTCCTCATCCAATCCCAAGAAGAAGCAAGCAGCAAGTCAGCAATCTCGGCTACAAGGTTACACCACACGCTGCAGCAAAATGCAAGCCTGGTCCCTAACCACATCAGCCCCTTCTCTTCAAGCATGGCACCGCACACTGCACCTACGGCCGGTCAAAGCAGAGCAACTTCTCCTGGTCTATGCAGCAGTCAGCCACTACGCTTCACTGAACCACTCCGACTCACTGGAGTATACGCAGCATCAGCCCCGACTCACTGGGACTGCACGGCATTCAATTCCGACGCACTGGAACCATTCACTGGCACATTGGGAACATTCAGAAGACGCAAGAACAGCTGACTCATCAATCACGGTCGGCTCCGGTCTTTGGGGGGGAGTGATGTGGCGACACCTACATCGCCAGCAATATAACTACGACTTACAACGACATCTACTTGAACATTAATCGCAACTCTCCGATGACGTGAAAGAATCCTGTATCACGCTATTAAAGTATTCGCGAAACGTAGCATATATACAGTCGCCCAACATCAACCGTTGGGGGCTTCGGCCCGCCAGGCATACCATCCGCCTGGCTGGAGGATCCTCCCTTTTCTATGGAGGAACACCACACCTTGTTCCCCATATAACTAAAGCTTAACTAAGTTACAGAAGTTATGTACTTTTATAAATCTTACGTAGCATAGTATGTAGTAGACATTTAGTTAGTAGTATAAACTTTTCCGATTCCGTGTGGTGTCCGGATTAAGAATATAGCACCACTCCATCGCCTCCCGTGGATGTCGTAAAAGGCGACTAAGGGAATCTAAACCAGAGGGATGGGCAGCAGCGTCCCTTCTATGAAACGGTAGCAATACTGCGCTCACCAACCCGCCTGCCAAGCGTGGTGAGTATTGGCAAATACCCCCCAAAATGATGACACAGTTGTGAAAATCGATGGGGGAGGCCTTTGTTCAGCAGTGGACGTATAAATGGCCGTTATGATGATAAACTTTTCAACTATTTGATTAAATTGATCAGCAAGGTCTCGGCAAATTCGTGTGGTGTCCGGATTAAGAATATAGCACCACTCCATCTCCCGTAGATGTCGTAATAAGGTCGTAAAGCGGAGACTTAACATTAACTGGCGTTTCAGTATTCAGCCGTTAGTCGCCGAATATTGAAACACGGTTAATGTTAAGACTCCGCTTGAACTATTTGAGCCGACCAGTTTCCTGTCAAAAACAGTTTTCTCGAAGTTAAAGCGCAACTTAATAATAACTGGCGTTTCAGTATTCGGCCGTAAGGGACTCTAAACTACAGGGATGGGCAACAGCGACCCTTCTGTGGTACAGCTTCCATACTGCGCTCACCAACCCGCCTGCCAGGCGTGGCGACTACTGGCAAATTTGCCCCAAAATTGAGATACCATTGACAGTCTGTGGAGGTGGCTGATATGATGGCAAGTTTGTTCCAGAATTGTATTATGCGTATTGATAATAACCAAAAATAAGGTACTGTAATGCTATAAAAAGATATGCTGTAGGTATTTTACCCGCTCGGGGGTCGCGGGTGCGCAGATTGGGGAGTCTACGTGCTCACACCGAGTGACCCCCGGGAAGACCGTGGCGCGCACGTGGTCACGTGCCGCCGTGTGCGCAGCACAGCGCAAAGTGAGGCTTGGGGGGATCCTTTACAATCCTCCCCGAGAATTGCCTGGGGGGGCGACCTTTTTACAGTCGCCTTCCCTCCACTAGAGGGGGTGACCGCTTTACAGTCATCCCTTCCAAGATGTGCCTAAAGGCGTGGCACCAATGGGCGGCTCTATTGTGATCTTACGAGGACCTGGAGCCCCCCTTGGGTGCCGAAGATGACCGCTCCAGTGGTTTTAGCCGGTAGGAGTCCGGCATATCCCTTCACCCTTCCCCGGGGTGAAGGAAGTTCATGTAGAATTTCCACTGGAATCAATAAAAAAAAAGTTATTTACCAGCAGTACTTGCTGTCTTATATATTTTTGATTTAAGCATAAATTGGTTTGTGCCCAGTTTTGTAGGTATCTCCAGCTAACATTTCTCAATATAACAACAAACCTGAGACAAACAAGACGTACATATCTTATACGCAATTGTTCTGATCCAATATTTCACATGTGCGAGGCCTATGACTCCAGACCGGCGGTCCCTCGCGTACTACCGCTGTATTTTATTCACGCGGTCCGTGCAAACCAATATTTCGTGACGAGATAAAATCCCATCGAAAACATGCTGTGTTATGTTTTTAGATTTGACAACTATCTCACCTCATGTTAAGCGACGTTGCGGTCGACGATGGCGCACCCTTGCCTAGAATAAACTTCTTCACTCACGACTTGAAGATTCCCAGGTTGTAACGGTCGAAAAACACAGCCTCTGGCAGAGAGTTCCACATCTGATAGATACTTGACGATATTTGACGGCACGGTTGGTGCAGTGGCTGATACAGTCGACTGCTGCGCTCCGGGTCGTAGGTTCGATTCCCGCACGGAACTAATATTTGTATGATCTGCAGGTAGTTGTTCCGGGTCTGGTTGTATTGTGTGTGGAATTCATGTCTGTAAACGCACCCACGACACAGGAGAAATCCTAGTGTGGGGCAACGATAAAAAAAGAAACAAATACCCACAAAAAACGTGGGAGCAAAACGCTTCGTGCGTATGGGTGGGACACCCACCATATGACGGTGGTACAATGCCGTACGTTTGGTTGTCTGATGATGGCATGAGCTTGGGGCAAATCGTAAATTTACAATGCAGACTCGCCGAAATGTATCCGATAAAAACCGATAAGCTTGCAACTCTGTGTTGTGTTGTTGATATTCGAGGCTCTGGAGCCATGGCTTGACCCGTGCATCGTTGTTAATAAACCTCTTACTTTCCACAACATGGCGGTTCCGGTTTTGTTGCTCAATATTTCTGTACCCCATTACGTACTTACAAACAGTCCGTTACGATAATCGACGGTGGTCTTCTTCTTCTTCTCCATCTTCTTGTCTTAATTATGTTAAGGGAAAGGGACTCATAGGCTACTGGTGATAACACTCCCAAAATACAGTTTGGACGCGTGATCACCATCGCGTGCCAGTTAATACAGAACCCTCGCACCCTGTGGTTTGTTAAATTTAACATCACTCGGCATTTCTTTGCTAAAAATAGATTATTAAAGTACTGTGTTAAGGGTAAAATCCTCAAACAAAGTCTAATTCGTTTCGTTCGCGACTTACCCTCTACCATCTAAATAAATAATGTAGCTAAGCTGAAAACGTTGTAAACAGGTTGCTCACTATACATTGCGAGGACTGAATGGATCTCATTTCACCACCACTCTTATTAAACGCCATTATATTGCGGGCATTGCGTCTTTGTCGCGGGAAAAACGTGATTTACTTGACTTCATTACTGGGTGGTTGTTAGTCAATTTTTATTTAATGCTTGTGACTGTGTACTGTGTTTAAATGGGTTTTATTCTTGAATAATAAAAGCCGAGGAAAAGCAATACGTGCGGGGCAATACGCTTAAAATAACGAAACAAAATACGGGCTATTAAGAAAAATGGTTATATTATATAACCATTTTTCTTAATAGCCCGTATTTTGTTTCGTTTTTTATCTGTTTCAGCCTTCGTGTATTTATACGTACATATACAACAAGTTTTGTATTCACGTTGACAATATGTATTTTTAACTCGCTTATAACAAATCTTGGTAGTCGATTTTAACCTACTTCTAATTGTCGTATCAATTTGAAACTTTGCATGTACATGTAATCTAGATGACAATACAATCATTTGGTACCTTCGAGAAACAACTTTTTTTTTTTTTTTTATTGATGTCCAGGGGAAATTGTTTTTTTTATTGTTCAGTAGTGGACGTTGTATGGCCGATATGATGATGAAAACCATTGGGTTTTTAGAAGTCCGGGTTCAGAAGTTGAAATGTTATAAAATAATATTATCTATATTAAAACGAATATAAAAATAACTATTAGCGCCGGTTACCTCTACGTCTTCTCGACACGCATAGGTATTATTATGCTGTATTAACGGGACAGCAGCGCATAAATCGTGCAGCAGAAAATATGCGCGCCAGTGCACCCCAATCTATACAACCACGCTGCCTGCGCTGCTGACTGCGTAAAGTAATTCTTACAGCGTTGTACAGGATTTTCAGTCTAGGGAGATATCCAGGATAAATTTAATCTAAATCATTTCGATATTAAAATACATCACAAATTAAACAAAATACATTTATCGTGTTTATTTTTTATAGGCTTCTAGCTTTCATATATTTTTTCTCCCAGGTCTTTCAAATCACTTTCAATTAGCTTTTTGCTTAGTTTATATAGTTCTACAAGTATTAATAGGTTTCCTTAGTAAACGCTATCCCGAAGGCTGGGTCCCATATTACATGCAATCTTGCCATTCTCCTTTATACTACGCAATTTACAATTTTATTTGCGAGGCAATAATGTTTGTATTGGATGTCTATTGAAGTGTCATATTGGAGTGAAAAGAATTAAAACCGTTTGTATCTGGGTGAAAAAACGCAAATACTGCAACGGTTTGTTATTCGGTTTTGGGATTTGTTTGTATGGTCTATGGGTAAAGCCAGCTCGCTATCAAAGAATTTATTGGTATACGAGGTGTGTGCCCGATTGAACCGTTTTAGGGGATGAATTTTCATAAATCGTTTCTTTGTGCGCTACGCTATTTAAGGAACTCTCGTACAGTATATAATGCTTCCACCATTTAATTTAAAGTAACTCGGATTGTTTATAAATAATTTAGTGTACCTCGACAACATAGACAACGGCTGGCCTCGGCCCCGACCTCTCGCAACGAATCGCCGACGCGCGCTTTTACTTCGTTTTCAGTTACTATTCTTACTGAGTTTTCTTCTGTTTGTTCGGCTGTATAACTTTCCTCAAGATTATTCAATACCGACTGATAGTTTACGAGCTTAGTGCGTTCAAACAAAAAACCAAACAAACTCTTCAGCTTGATTTATCATTTCGGCCGAATAAAGTCCACTGCTGGACAGGCCTCCTCCAAAGATCACCACAACAACCGATATGGGTGTGTAGTGTGCTCAGTGGGGGGTCATGCCATAGTCGCCACGCTTGGCAGACGGGTTGGCCATCGCAGTTGTGTTGTTGTGTGCTCGAAGGACGCTGCTGCCCATCCTCCGGTTAATCCCTTAGTCGACTTTTACGAAACCCACGGCATGAAATGGGGTGCCACCACCCACGGCAGCTTGATTACATTAGTATATATTGCAAAATGGAACGTGATTTCCATTTTCAAATGCTTTTTTATTTTGAACTGACATCCGTATTTCCGTGTGGTGCCGGCTCAGAATACCACCACCCCATCTCGTCCCGTGGGTGTTGTAAAAGTCGACTAAGGGATTAGCCGGAGGATGGGCAGCAGCGTCCTTCGAGTACATTAACTACTCAACTGCGATCGCCAACCCGTCTGCCAAGCGTGTCGATTATGGCAAAACCCCCCAATGCACCCACAGCACACCCATATCGGTCATTGTGGTAATCTTTGAGGGAGGCTTGTGACTTGTGACTTTATTCGGCCGAAATGATGACATCCGTATGTACCTCAAGGTGCTTGTACACAGTGCATGTAATGGTGCGGGCTATACGCGCGGCCTATATGCGCGGGCTACATTCTCATTTCGGTGTACTAAGCAAGTAACTGGAGCAACTAGAGGCGCAGGCATATAGCCTACATAGAAAATACAGAACATAATATACGCGTACATATTTATTTAGTTACGACGCAAGTCCAGTAGAATTTACAAGTATATTTGCTTCATGTAAAAATGTCTGGTCGTATGAAGTAACAATTCCTAAAAATATTATAACACCAGAGTTCCTAATTTTACTTGCAGACGAATATAGTGTTTCGAGACAAGCGGGTTACTTGCGCAAGCACTCTTATTGACTCGGTCGTGTACACGATGAAAGCCTCACAAGTGCCCGAACATAGCATATTACATGCACGGTGTACAGGCACCATCAGTTGTGACTCTAAGTAAAGAGTATTTTTCTAATGACCTATTAAATAAATACCTTGATGGCACGGTTGGTGCAGTGGCTGATACAGTCGGCTGCTGCGCTCTGGGTCGTGGGTTCAATTCCCGCACGGAACAAATATTTGTATGATCTGCAGGTAGTTGTTCCGGGTCTGGGTGTATTGTATGTGGAATTCATGTCTGTAAACGCACCCACAACACAGGAGAAATCCTAGTGTGGGGCATCGTTTGTTTGCTTCATTTTATAAAATAATACAGACCCACTCAATATTTCGCTAGTCGAGTATTTAAGTATAAAATTATTTATTATCAGTAAAACCGATACATGATATTTCAATTAAATTTCAATTTTTGAATTTTTAAATCAAACGTTGCCCCACACTAGGATTTCTCCTGTGTCGTGGGTGCGTTTACAGACATGAAATTCCACATACAATACACCCAGACCCGGAACAACAACCTGCAGATCATACAAATATTTGTTCCGTGCGGGAATCGAACCCACGACCCGGAGCGCAGCAGCCGACTGCATCAGCCACTGCACCATCCGTGCCGTCTTTATATTTGAAATGAATACTATACCATTCATAGAGCCTAGCCATAAAATATGTTCCATTATTAAAGTAAGACCTTATATAGATAGAACATATCCGTACTATCAATGTATAGTCGCATATTGATCCTCGTGACTCGGGTCAGATAGCTGTTATTAGCGGTTTTAAACCCGTCAGCCGTTATTGCTCGTGATTATAGTACGCCAAATTAATAATTATCCGTGGTGCCGTAGCCAAACGTAAGCATGGAAAGCATGCATTATGTTGTTGGAACTGGGTTCAAATTCTAATCTACTTGACCAATGCGTTAATCTGAAAACTGGTTAGAAGCAGCGAAACACTGGACAACATTACCATGATAACGTCTATGCCCTAGAATAGGCACATGTCCAGCCGTGGGGTTCAGTAGTCGGAGTTGATGCAGATGAAGCAAACTTACTTCGAGCATTAAAACTCTTTTGGGAAGAGGTTTATTGGCAGCAGATTTAGGAAGAGGTTTATTGGCAGCAGATGTCCCCAATTCACTAAATAATTACATTTTTAATATGTACTATTACGTCAAAGTACTTCATTAATAGCGTCGGGGTAAAATAAATGAGGCAATTATTACATCAATATACTTACCGATAGCAATAAGTTTATTAGTATCTACGTAATATCCACAAAGCTTGTCCAATTTAGAGCTTATTATTGCTACTAATTCGTATAATACTAAGTCTTTGTAAGACGAATATCATATATTGTTAATGAAATATAAGTCTTGAACAAGTTATAAGTAATAAATAAAATTTAATGGCCAGTTAAAAAGATCAGTGTACCTGATATTGAATACCAAACTTTGCCTATTAGTAATATTTCATGGCGATTTGCGAGTTTAATTTGATTTTATCAGGAGATTATTTTCACAATCTAGTTGGGATCCAAGGTTTATTTAAGTTTTACTTTAACTAGATACATAAACTATACCTATTGTTTGTTATTTGAGTGATAACATTCAGTATTTTCTATGATCTAGAGTGTCCTGTCATGATGCCTGAGCATTAGAAAGAAAGAAAGAAAAAGTTTTTATTTCTACGCGCAATTGACACACAAGACTTAGAAATATAAAAAATTGTACCACGGATTTCAAATAAAACTTATCAGTCCGTTAGATACTAATCTCTGATAATCCAGTTTATAAAGTTCAATGGATCTGTATTATCTGTGGTTGGGATTTCTCGAAGTAATAAAAAAAGTAGTATGAATCTGTGCAACCAAACAACAACAAATAGGTTAAAGTTATACACAACAAAAGAAATAACTTATCATTACTGTTTTTTTATACAACCGGGCGTCGAGATGAGCAAGCTGGGTGATCGTCACGTCGGGAGAGGGCCGACCCCGCTCGAAGAAGGAGGAGACGGCGCCGGGGTAACAACCGCCCTGGCGCCTAATTCCCACACGCCTGAAACCCCCTGCCGTTGCTGTGAGGCAGGGGACCTCTGGGTTCGCGGGTGCGTAGATTGGGGAATCTGCGTGCCCACACCGAGCGACCCAAGAGAAGACGGTAGCACGCATGTGGTCACGCGCTGCCGTGGGCCGCTTTGGGGGATCCTTTACAATCCCCTCGAGGGGGTGACCGCTTTACAGTCACCCTCTCAGGGATGTGCCTATAGTCGTGGCACCAGTGGGCGGCTCTAGTGTGATCATACGAGGACCTGGAGCCTCCCTTAGGTGCCGAAGATGACCGCTCCAGTGGTTTTAGCCGGTAGGAGTCCGGCATACCCCTTCGCCCTTCCCCGGGGCGAAGGAAGTTCATGAAGAATTTCCACTGGGCATCAAAAAAAAAAAAAAGAAAAAAAAAGGTGATCGTCACGTGTCTTGGAGTTGCAATGCCAACCAGAATTAGTCTGCGTAGTATCGCAGCGCGCGTCACCTCGACACATTAGTTATTTAGTCTCTTGTACTTCAATTTCACCAGCAGTTACAATACTACTACTTGGCAGCAGAATATCTGGCACTGCCGTGATACGCACATAACAGGAAAGTTTGTTTAAAAAATACAATCGTGTTTTATTGATCGGTCAGTGTTCTTTGGGGGAGCCTATTGTCCAGTAGTGGACGTCTTTTCGGCTGAACTGATACTATTATTAGTGTATTGAATTTAGTCATTTCATTTCGTTTCGGATTATAGAAAAATGTAGTTTAAAACTTATAATTCTCTGTGAGCAGTTTAAAACAGAGAACCAATCTAAATATTGATACACGTTAACAATCTAACAAGAGAATCTCAGTTTTTGTTGTTAAGAGATCTGTCTTAAAACAACAACAACAACAACAGAGCTCTTGCTCTTTTTTTCAGTGTATCATAGTTCAGAGCAAATCATAAACTAAAATAGCAATGTAATAACTACATTCATCCAAAGAATGACCTTAAAAGAACAATCCCACACTCTCTACACAATCTTCCGTCAGGTTCCTGAAAGACTCTACAATAGCTAATGTCGGTGACAGCCGGGCAGCCTTTGTATCCGGCGACAAAAGTCGCGCCGTTGCGATAACGCACAATGTGAACCCGCATCGGTCGAAGGACACTGATTTTTATGTTGTGAATCGCCCGAGGGGAATTAGATTACGGTTTAGAAAGAAATCTATAATAGTTTGGAATTTTTTAAACTTGGCTTTATTTTTTGCCGGTATTTATGATTTAGTAGTTAGTTACTGAAAATTAAAATAAAAGGCTTTTTTTGCCTCTCACAGATCGGCAAACTATCGGTGAGGTTCGCTTGGTGCTGTCAGTCTAAGGATAGGTGACCGTTTATTGGTATTTGAACTGAGTGTCCCTATGCTTCGGAGGGCACGTAAAATCGTTGGTCCCGGTGGTTGTCAGTAGACGGTGGCTGTTAAGCCAAGTTGGAGGCCTTTGGGTGTCTTGGAATAACTCTTAAAGAAGATTTGACACTGACCACATGAAAGAAGAAGAATAAGAAGACTCAGAAATGCATAAACTGTCCACGCTAAGTTGTTGGTTGCGGAATTAAGAGGTTGCTTTGTTCTATAATGAAAACTTTACTAAATTTATATTGCTTATTATCAGGCATGCTTATAATAACAAAGAAACCCCATTATCTTCTTTGAAAAGAACTACACAGAACCAACTACGCTGCCTGCTAGTACAAAAACCACTCTCTCAAATGTAAATCCACAAGAGCGCTATTCTCTTATTAAAATCTGAGTATTGTCAAAGATTCCGTTATTCTTGTTCTACACAATACTCGTCCACAACGTACAGCCTGCTTCCTATTGAGTGCATTTTAATGCCACTATTTGTGTGCCGGGGAACATCGCGAGTCTCATTTGCATCGGAGGGGATTGAATCTTTTCGTACCGCAACCAAGGTCGTGGCCTTAGTGAAAACGGGTGTTCTATTTGTTGGTATACATGAATACAGATAGGTGTATTATTGATAAGTAAGAAGTTGTTTTACATTTGTATGTTGCAAATATAGAAAGAAATAGGTACTTCATCGTATAATTCAACTAATTTAGTAGATTTTGGTTATAAAAAGGACATAGTAACTTTTATGCCATACTTTAAAATTATTGTTAATATAATATGTACAGATCCTTACTGCATATAAGTAAATTTCCAAAGCTTGCCTCCAGCTTTCAAGAACTCAACGTCAAAAGGTTCTTACATCATCATCATCATATCAGCCAAAGTACCTCCACTGCTAAACAAAGGCTGCTCCCATAGATTTCCACGATTGTGCCGGCATTTCGGCGGGAATCTGCCAGTACTCACCACGCTTGGCTGGCGGGTTGATGAGCCCAGTGTGGCTACTTTCCATAGAAGGGACGCTGCTCCTCATCCCTCTGGTTAAGAGTCCCTTAGCCTTTTTCGTCATACAAAGGAGATGGAGTGGTTAAAGATTTAAGTCGTTAGATAGGCCCTTGCATAGGTCTTCACTCAAACGAGTTTACGAGTGCAATTGACTTCAGACGCGATCGAGTCCCGTCTGAGAACGTTATCTTACATTAATAAGAAAATAATATAGAATAGGACATCATGCATATTCAAGAAATGTAAATATGTGCACTTACTTCACTAAAAAACGTGTAAGGATAAAGGAATAAAAAGGTGCCTGTCACCTTAGTCATCCTGCGACCACGAACCCTGCAAATAAGTAAAAATCTAAAATATACGCGATAGAATCCGTTTAAAAGTGTTTCATAATAATGTGTAATACTCGCGAAAACCTTAGACAATACTTTAATTATTTGCAAACTGATTAACTGACTTAAATGGCAAAAAATTGCAATAGCCTATATTCATCATATCGGCCATTTATACGTCGACTGCTGAACAAAGGCCTCCCCCATTGATTTTCACAACTGTGTCATCATTTTGGGCGGTATTTGCCAATACTCACCACGCTTGGCAGGCGGGTTGGTGAGCGCAGTATGGCTACCGTTTCACAGAAGGGACGCTGCTGCCCATACCTCTGGTTTAGAATCCCTTAGTCGCCTCTTACGACATCCACGGGAGGAGATGGAGTGGTGGTATATTCTTAATCCGGACACCACACGGACCAATCCAAGCCTATATTGAACGTATTTAATTATCTTCGGGCGACCGCTCGCGCTGCGTTCACGTCGCTTATCACTTAGCTTTCCTTACTGTGTTCTTACAAATGTGTACGCATTATGGTGGTTCATCTAGTGTTATGATACAATTAAATTAATTTGTTTAAAAAAATGTATCGACACAGTGCGGAAATTATTATACGGACATCGCAAGTCATCGACACAATATCTTAGTGTTTATGCAATCATCATTTCGGCCTAATTAAAATCCACTGCTGGACACAGGCCTCCCCCAAAGATCACCACAACGACCTATATGGGTGTGTTGTGGGCTCATGGGGGGGTTTTGCCATAATCGCCACGTTTGGCAGACGGGTTAGCGATCGCAGTTGAATTGTTAATGTACTCGAAGGACGCTGCTGCCCATCCTTCGGCTAATCCCTTAGTCGACTTTTACGACACCCACGGGGGGAGATGGGGTGGTGGTATTCCGAGCCGGCACCACACGGCACGGTTTATACTAGAGAAAATAGTTTTACGACAAACTTGTGTGAGTCATATACGCACTCATCTAAATAAAATAAATAAATAAATCAATAAAATGCCACAGATTTCATTCATAAGAGCCTATTCAACGATTTAAATCTTTGGGAGTGGTGATGTATTCTTTATTCGGACACAACACGGGTAAGGTTGTTACAAATACTTAACAATTCAATTCCCAAATGTTGAGGCTGCAAGTCAACTAAAATCTATTTACTAGCCCAGTTTACAGTTCGTTTATCTGTAGCAGTCTGCCAACTATAATTATTATGTTAAAGCTTCTCAGACAGTAACCTAAAGTGCCCAGCAATAAATAAGAAATACCGCTAAGAGACTCGGCCATGACCGACTAGGTTCTGTTTCGTAGAGCTCTATTCACGATCAAAGGAAGGTCAGGCGATATAACAGCTTACGCTAACCCAACGGCGCTACGAATCCAAACATCCGTTTTGTATGATTGTGTCGTGTCAGTGATATTAAATAGTAATTTTTAAACTATAGCAAATTGAATACATATTTTTAAGATATTATCGGGTCTATTCGCACAGATTCACATCAAAATAATATTTTGACTATCCTCGATGTTTCGATTAAGTTGCACTGACCGTGGTCACAAGTAGACACGAATAGTTCCGATCATCATCATCATTTTGGCCGATTGAAGTCCACTGCTGGACACAGGCCTCCCCCAAAGATCACCACAACGACGTTGGCGTGACGTTGACGTGGGCTCATTGGGGGGATTTGCCATAATCACCACGCTTGGCAGACGGATTGGCGATTGCAATTGAGTTGTTAATGTACTCGAAGGACGCTGCTGCCCATCCTCCGGCTAATCCCTTAGTCGTCTTTTACGACACCCACAGGAGGAGATGGGGTGGTGGTATTCTGAGCCGGCACCACACGGCAATAGTTCCGATACTATCTTAAAATTGTAAACAATTAGCGTCATATGTAACAATTTCAATATCTGGCGTTATTAATCATCACATCATGACATCAACGTCCATTGCTGAACGACCCAATGTACATTACAATGAGGGGTAATAGGAGATATTGCCATAATCACCACGCTTGGCAGGTAGATTGGTGATCACAGTATGTGTCGCTGGAGGACTGGAGGATGCTGCTTCTTAATATAAACTCTGACACGCCTTTTACAATAATGGGTGGAGGGGGTCGACTTTATCAAGAACCACACGGAAATAAAAATAGTAAGTTAAGAATGAAAAATGTTATCCTTTTTTTGTTCAACAGCAACATGCACTAATAAAGTTGCAGTCACTGATCGGTAAACAATCGGTGAGGTTAAGCAACGCTTGACACAGTCAGTCTGTTTATAGGTGATAGCATAGGGGTATTTGAACTCCTTATATCCTTGCTTCGAAAGGCACGTAAAATCGTCGATCTATGTTGTTGTCATTAGAAGGCAGTCGTTTATTCAAGTCGGAGGCCTTGGGGTGGCTTAAACAACTCTGACACAAGGTTGGCCTCCAACCAGTCAAATGAAGTACAGCCTAGGTATTAACCTAAGTTAATGTACATTAGTACATTGTGCAATAAATAAATGGATCTTGCCATCCGAATATAGAGAGTATCATATGTACAGAGCCGATTAGTAGTCGCAATGTATATAGTACGTTCTGGTCCTAGTTTAATTGAGATTTAATATTTGGTTATACATGTAGCTGATCTTACAATCCTTGTGATAAGGCTGCGTGGCGGCAATGAAGTAAACGGTGGGTGTAGCAATATTAAATGCCGACCTACGGCCCAACTTAATAATCAATCTAGTCCAAAATCTTTAGATTTAAGATTTTGAACTTCATACGTCTTTCGGGATCACATTTAACACAAAAAATCCTATTAGTAGACTATGATTTAAGGTCTTTACGCGCATAGATAAATCAAAACAATATTTAGACTAACCTCAACGTTTCGGCCAAGTTGCATTGACCGTGGTCACGAGAAGACTAGAGTATGTGGGCGTCATCATTTTGAGCGGCGGGTGATTTTTAAATCTACCCGCGGTTGATCATGGGTAATGTAACTGTCCGAAACACGATATACTGAATAACTACACACAATGCTAACAGTTTCGGCGGACACACTTTTAGACAAATGTTCAGCTATGGCAGATTTTTTGATTTGTCGGCGCTTTTTCGCTGTGATGTGCTCGTTCACTTTCTCTGCGATAGAACGCTTTGTCTGATCATTGTAGGAAACAAAACCTTAATCCCAAATCCAAAGGTTTTGGATCTGATTGATTACAAATTTCGGCCGTTTATGTATAATATGCAGATTTATTCTGACACTATCGATCAAATTGTCATCAGCGTGAGCCTTGAGTTCAAAGAAAATTCACCATACAATTAATTATACAGCTACAGCGTAGCGTGACCGTAGTGCCGTAGCCTGCTACGAGTCGAATGGTTGAAATGAATAACAAATATGATATCTACATATATTATACGCTTGAGTTGTTTGAGTTTTTATAGTCGTTATAAGTTAACTGCCATCTTGATGTGGGGTTTTATGAAAGGTTAAAGTAGGGAGGGCGCGTTGAATTATAGTCGTTGTAATGTAGAACATGGAATTAAGTCCTTTGAAAAAATGTCTCATTTTATTTTATCATTTATGTAATGACACTAAGTACGCCTTCGACCTTATAACGCTTTTCAATTTCAAAATTCAATGATTGGACTTTTTTAACTATAATTCGTAATGCTAATTGTAATGAGGCCGTTGATGGTGATAAGTTTTCCTCCTTATTACAAAGAGGGACGTTAAATTAATATTGGTACAAACAGTTTTAATTTTGGTTTGTAATTGAAGCCCAAACGGCTTTTCATTGTTATAAATGTGCTTATTTTATATACATCAACAACTGGATATAATACAACCAGCATAACTACTAGACGTGTCATATTATACAAAAGTAACATTGAACAATAATAAATATTAATAATTTTTGGGCATAGATTGTTAAAGTAGGTACCGGTTGATATCCGATATGATGAAGTACATTCACATAGGTACCGTATAAAATACTTGTATAGCTACGATTGAATAACTAACATCATATTGTTCGAGTACTGTGAATATTTTAAGCCCATTCTCTGTTCGGACAGTTAATAAATGAGCACAGCCTTATTGGCCGGGATCCAACCCTGAAAGAATCACGTCTGCTACACATTAAGTATTTAAGACGTGCGTGAAATATTTTAAGGCTGTGTGAAGGTAGGTTATGAATGAATGAGCAAACTCCGGGAAGAAAGCGGTGCGCATGCGGTCACGTGCCGTGTGCGCAGCACAGCGCATAATGAGACTTCGGAGGAATCCTTTACAATCCTCCAAGATGTGCCTGGGGGGTGGCCTCATTACAGTCGCCTCACTTCCGCTAGGGTGGTGACTGCTTTATAGCCATCCCCTTCGAGATGTGCCTAACGGCATGGCACCAATATTATTCATCACTCACAGCATAAAATGCAGCAACACTAACAATCATCATTTCCGCCGAATGAAGTCCACTGCTGGACACAGGCCTCCCACAAAGATGTCCACAACGACCGATATGGATGTGTTGTGGGCTCATTGGGGGGTTTTGCCATAATCGCCACGCTTGGCAGACGGGTTGGCGATCGCAGTTGAGTTGGTAATGTACTCGAAGGACGCTGCTGCCCATCCTCCGGCTAATCCCTTAGTCGACTTTTACGACACCCATGGGAGGACATGGGGTGGTGGCATTCTGAGCCGGCACCACACGCACTAACAATGTTGTTACTTAACGCCAGTATTCTGTTACGGCGTGGTCTCCCGACTAAAGGATTTTGCCGAATCCAATAAACTCATTCCCGATGAACAGTTTGGTTTTGGAACCAAACACTCGTGTGTACAACAAGTCCACCGACTAGTTAAACGTATCAAGTTCGGATTCTCACGCGGCATAATGACGGGAGTCCTCTTCTTCGATGTTGCGAAAGCATTTGACAAAGTCTGGCACAACGGCTTATTATATAAGATGTAACAACTCGGTGTGCCCGACCGTCTCGTTCTCATCATTCGAGACTTCTTGTCAAATCGCAGTTTCCGATATTGAATCACGGGCGCTCTCTCGTCCCCCCACCACATTAGAGCCGGAGTCCCTCAAGGATCCGTGCTAGCCCCATTACTGTTCACATTATACACCAGTGACATCCCCAAACGATCTGCTAATACGACCCAATTAGCACTCTTCGCCAATGACACGGCCATTTTCTACTCCGGTTACGTTCCCGATAGCATAACTAAGATCCTCCAAGCCACAGCCAACGCCAACGGGAAATGGTTTAGAAAATGGCGGATCGAAGTTAACTTCGCCAAAAGCAAAGCCGGACGGTTTGTCTTTTGCAAATTAGGCAACGACCACCCACGTTTTAGGGAGATCTCGATGCCAGGCCAATCGGTTCCTTGGGAACCCTAGACAAAAAACTGACCTTCAGAGACGGTGCGTGCCCGCGCCGCCTATGTGCTCGGTCGCCTTCACTATATCCTGAACACTCGTAGTAAATTATCCCTTAGAGATAAGGTGAGAATTTACACCACATGCATTCGACCTATCATGACTTATACCAGCCTAGTATTTGCAAACGCTGATTCCGGCTTGCTCCGTAAATTCCAAACCCTCCAAACCCGTTTCATGCGAAAGGTCACCGGAGCGCCTATCTACATGCGAAATGATCAAGTACATTTCGATCTTAACTTGCCGACCATCAGGCAATTTATGAAACAAGCGTTTAAACGCTATCTCGATTCTGCCCTGTCCCACCCTAATCCCCTTGTGGTATCAGCCGTCGATTACCAACCCTCTCGTATCAGTAGAGTACACCGCCCGAGGCACGTTCTGGTCGATCCAGATGATAAAATCACGTTAGATCACATGAAGAGACTCGCATTGTCTCATTCACTTAACACCCGATCGTTTTATCGCCCTCGCGAGGATGCCCGCCTCCCCGACGTCGCGGAGGTCTATCGCCGCGTCACCTTCTTAGTTTTTTCCGCTTAGTTTTTAATATTAATTTTAAGCCTGGCTCCTCTTTTGGCTTCGCCAGAAATGATCGGTTGCTTAAACCACATTTCCCAGAAATTTATGCGAGAAGCCAAAAACAAAAACGGCGTGGTACTAACCCCGGTCCAGCCAGCACATTTAGGAGCTCTATTCAATGCTATTGCCATTCTCCAGCTAATCCGTAATGGTCCGTCCGATAATAGTCGCCTTTTACGAAATCCAAGGGACAAGATGGGGTGATGGTATCAGTGAGGGTAAAATGCCACTATCGGCTTTCGATCTAGCAATTATACCACCAAATTTCTATTACAGAAATAACTAAATTGCCTCACCCAATATGTTATCATTCAGAATCAGAACCGAATCTATAGATATCAATACATTAATGCACATACTGTAATTTATATATTCACATTACGACATGAACCTTCAAGCAGATCCATTAACATAATATGGGCTAACGTAACAATTGTATTGAATCAACAACTACATCGCTCGCTCATGCGAACATGCGTGACGTCTGCGATAAGGTGGAAACATGTGACGAGAGATACAGCGCAGACATGAAATAATAAAGTACTAGATATATCTATAAGCTTACGCTATGTACCAAGGGAAAATAAAGCATCAATAATGTTTACATACTTCCCGCATGGTCCTGCTGGCATTATATGCGCGCAATCTAGCAGCCCGGTTTCTCTCATCATATCAGCCAAAAACGTTCACTGCTAAACAAAAGCCTTCTTAAGGCCACTGGTTACATGTCGTATGTCGTCATTTTGGGTGGAATTTGCCAGTATTGACCACGTTTGGCAGGCGGGTTGGTGAGCGGATAATGGCTACGGTTCCACAGAATACGCTGCTACCCGTACTTTCGGTTTAGGACTCTAAACCCTAGTCGCCATTTACGACATCCACGCGAGCAGATGGAGTGATGCTATATTCTTCGGTCTGGACCGGTCACTCTGTTACGAAACTATGTTAGATTAGAGATTTACCCACTTCTAGATCACTTGAACATTTTGCAGATGTATCAAGAATCGATAACACTTTAATAATTTGACATGACTGGTAGAGTCATCAGAATCATCAGCTCATGGTTCTAAAAATAAGCCAAATAAAAGTTTATTACTAAAATATCATATTTATAGAACTAAGATAAAATCAAACTCGTTACTTGCACAATTGCTACATATCAGCTGGAAAGCATTCTTACACATGCGAATAATAAAAAAAAGTAGATCTATATAAATATGGATGTTGGATGCTGTTTGAGATTAATAGACACAGTTTGACCGATCGCCATGAAAGTTGGCACATATATGTATGTATTTTTACACGGAGAAAGTTTTTATGCTATCCACTTTGTTGTAACTCGCCACTAGATGGCACTAAAGTACATCAACTTCTATATCGTCAATAAATAAATATGTCCAGGCAGGACAATATCTGCTGGGTTTCGTAAGTTAAGTATAAATACAAACAAACAAGTGTTAATCAAACGAAGTTACCAATCATATTTACAGTAGACAGCAGCATACAAACAATATTCACGTCCAGAGCATAACAAGGTTCCAAGAACGGTCGAAGCGTAGCAATTTGGTTGACTGCTACGACGGTGTAGGTAACGTAGTTGTGACTTGATAAAATCCTCAACATTGTAGCAACAGTGCAAGTCTATAGATTTTCAGGCGATAGTTAAAATTTTGGGTTAATATATATATACAAGAATAGCATCGTTTATTCAGTGGATAGCTCCTAACAGACAGACACTCTTGAATGTCATACTGAAACCAATTTCATTTGTTTTTCTTATAAATGTTAAGTGCTTCATTTTAGTTGCGTGCGCCATTATTGGTGCAAAAATAACTGGTTTCTTTTTTCTTCTTTCTATACAAAAGCTTCTGAGAAGAAATGTCGAAACTCAGTTTGTCGTCCGAAAGTCGATCATTTTTATCTGATAACATAAGATAAGATAAAATATTTTTATTCATTTAAACCATTATTGGCACTTATGAATAGTCAAGACTTTGGTTGCCACGTTCCAAGATGAGATTTCCTATAGAGAAGAACGGGCAGGAAACACATCATAAGAACGGGCAAGAAACTCCATCTGATTTAGGTTTTAACAAGATTGTTGAATGTATTGTTTTTATATCATTACACGTGTAATAGAATTGTAGATAAAGTCAATCTACATTTAACAGGCCACTGTTTCATGGTGTATTACATATATTTATATGACCAAAGACAAATAAAATTAAATGCCTACTCCAAAAATATTAAAAGGCAAATCAAATAACCCAGAAAACAGCTCGTTTATCACCATAACAAAAACAGCCCAGCCAGCCACAGTTCATAATAAACTATAGTGAATTAGTGTAAATGCAGTGCGACTTGACCTTTTAAAAGTGGGTCGTGAAGCCCCGCAAGTGGTTGGCTGTATTGAGCGATCGTTAACTGTTCAAGACGAATTTTAATTACCTATAGTCCATGTGAGGATTGAAATTCAAGGTTTAGGGAAGATCTTATTCAGCTTTATAGAGAGCTAGGAATGCATATGTTGTATGTTTGTCTTTTGAAATGCTGTCCTTCAAGCAATGATGAAGGCTCGATCGGGGCAGTAGTTACAGCACTTGGATTTCTATGCTTTGAGGTGCGGGATCGATCTCAGCTTATAGTTTATACGACGATCATACGCAATAATAAGGAATTGAGAGCTTTAGAAATTTTTATTTCGAATAAAGAACTCCTTGCGAAGCTGTAGATGTACATTGAATTCATATGTCATTTGTTTTAACAAAATGGCGTGCGTCGAAATCAATTTGACGGACAATCAAATATTTGTCTATGGAATATGTACACTTAGTCAGTCATCCTCCTTACAGTCTCGACCTGGTACCTTGTGACTTTTATTTATTCTTCAAAATAAAAAATAATCTCACAGGAATTCGCTTTATAACGTCGAAGATGCAGTGGCTGTGTTCGAAGAAACGTGGAAGAGATCCCTAAAGAGGAGTGGGCTCACCGCTTCAGTCAATGCATAGATTAAACACTTATATAGAGATAGATGCGCAACTGTCGATTCTATTTATCATTGTTACGCGTGTGCTCACTCATAGAGGGCGATAAATGTAAAGGCGCGAAAATTTAAACCCTTCCCATAATCTTACTTCCAATTTCTATTTGCCATAAAAAAACAACATTAATTGCATTGCACACAATGTTATGTGCAATGCGATTAATGTCTAGTAATTTCGTATTAGATATGTTAAAATGAAAAGAAGGATATGGTTTTGATATTATTTACTATTCATAAGTCACTAATATTACTAATACAATGTTGATTGACATACACAGTCCATCGATATTATTATAAATGTTTAACCATTTTATGGTGTAGTATTAAAAGTATTAATTTCTAAATGAGTTAATAACCCTTATTTTCAGGTGTTTTTCAATAAATTGTTTTGTTCGTTCCCCCTGCCAAAACTTTTTACACTGTATTAAAAAATTGCTGTTAATACTGGATAGTCTCAGAAGTTTTAATACATAATAAGAAACACTTTAATGCAGTCATACAATGTCAAAATACATTAAAATATAATAGTGAGCACAAACAAATGGTCAACTAGCAAATGGAAATGTAATTTTAGTTCAAATGGACTCATTTAAATATTTTTCCCCAAAACACGTTATTGTTTTACGTATGTTACCAAATCCTTTTGCGCACTAGAATATTTGGACGTTACTGTGATATGAATATATTAAAATCACATTTTTTTCACAATTACATAAGAAATGACATTGTCATTTAATTTTAATTTTCGTTCGTATTTTTTTTTAAAGCTGCGTAGACTGCGTTCTGATATACATATATATTTATGATACCGATATGTGTGCCATCTCGTGATTTAAATCTAAACTAAACTATTTGTTTCGCTTTGCTCACATTTAGATGCCATTTCAAGTAATTTTCCAGTTCTGGATTTTTTTTTGTTCTAAGTCGCACCCGTTAGAGTCAATGGTTCCATCGCATGCGACAGTGCTTTGAAAGGATCGGAGACTATTTCGGAAAACAGTAAAAATATTAACAGGTTCCGAAGTCATTCCGTTTTTGATTTTCTAAAAACTTTGATTGTGGCCCCCGTAATTGTGCGGCTCACCGTTGTTCTTGTCCCGAGTCTGCGAGTTTGTGTGTAGAATTTATGATTGTAAATTGTCCCCACCACACGGGGGTAAAGTTAGGGGAGTTATTTTAATTTTATTATATAGACATTTGAATGAATTTGTTAATAATCATTTGCATATTTTTACAAATAATTACTAGTAGTTTTTAATTAATAATTTAATCAAACCCTTTAGGTCATCATTTCGGCCGAATGAAGTCCACTGCTGGACACAGGCCTCCCCCAAAGATCACCACAACGACCGATGTGGGTGTGTTGTGGGCTCATTGGGGGGTTTTGCTATAATCGCCACGCTTGGCAGGCGGGTTGGCGATCGCAGTTGAGTTGTTAATGTACTCGAAGGACGCTGCCCCATCCTCCAGGGCAGCAGGCTCTTCTGTGGAAAAGTAGCCACACTGCGTTCACCAACCCGCCCGCCAAGCGTGGTGAGTACTGACAAATATCCCCCAAAGTGACGACACAATTGTGGAAATCTATGGGGGAGGCCTTTGTTCAGACGTTGACTTAAAATTGGATAATATTATATTTTTTTCATCATCATTTTCGGCCGAATGAAGTCCACTGCTGGACACAAGCCTCCCCCAAAGATCACGACAACGACCGATATGGGTGTGTTGTGGGCTCATTGGGGGGTTTTGCCATAATCGCCACGCTTGGCAGACGGGTTGGCGATCGCAGTTGAGTTGTTAATGAAATCGAAGGACGCTGCTGCCCATCCTCCGGCTTATCCCTTAGTCGACTTTTACGACACCCATGGGAGGAGATGGGGTGGTGGTATTCTGAGCTGGCACCACACGGCAAATATTATATGATGATGTATTAATAAATAATAATTGGTTCATAGAACGAAGTTTTTTCTAAATATTGCAGACTTTGTCTTTACTAACTACTACGAAACATAAATATAGAATTACTATTACAATCAAGTACTATGATATATAAGTTATTGAAATTGGAAGATAAATTATGATTTTGCTTCACAAACATTCTACAAGAGCGAAACGCTTTGTTACTTATCTATGTTATTATTTATTTTCACATCCATTTCTTTGTATGTTCCTAAATTTTGTTATCTATAATTGCACGCCGGAATAACCCAATTTGCCACACACAACACAATTTGTGCGTATAAATAATATTAAGGGCATGTAATATATTTTATTACTTTCTGCCACGTTCGGGTTTAGCTGTCGAAATTGACATAATTATGTATCACCAAATTGAATATAACAAAGAAACGCAATTGTCACTTGTTCGGTATTGGTATTATTTGGTAGGGTTCGATGACTGCAGTGTTGTGTCCCGCTAATGCCGTGCTATGATAAGATAAAAAGATTTTTATTTATTTAAACCATGAACAGGCACTTAAGATTAGTCGAGACTTTAGTTGCCGCGTTTTAAAATGTAGATTTCATATGGAGAAGAACGGGCAGGTAATAATAATATCTATACAAATCTATACAAATAAATAAAATTGAAGCGTCTGTTTGTAATGTCAAAATAACAGCTTTTTACTGAATGCATATGAAATTATATACGGCACCTATAACAAAAAAACTATTTTTAATTTTTTTGTCTGTCTGTCTGTTTGTTCCGGGTAATCTCCGAAAGGGCAGGACCGATTTTGACGGGACTTTCACTGGCAGATAGCTGATATTATAAGGAGTAACTTAGGCTACTTTTATTTTAGAAAAGTAATTAGGGTTCCGCACAAAAAAATAAAAACCTTGAAATCCAATATGTATATTCTATGTCAAGTGTCTATGTCGAAGTACTCTAAATTTCTTTTAAATTAAACGCGGGTGAAATCGCGGTTCTCAGCTAGTTATAAATATGTATTTAAGCACACAGAGGTTGTTTGTATTACGTGAAAGGAATAGGTACAAAGAATATAAATATAAAACATACTAAAGTCTAAATTTCTTAAAAAGTATCAAATCTTAATAAACCAGTTGAATATAAAATAGTACAATAATAATAGGGAGATAAAAAAGGTAGTATAATAATCAATTCGGATGTAAATAGTTACTAATATAAATATAAAAAAATAAACTATAATGTTAATGTCAAAAAATGTCACAAAAGTAATATGAATAAATCAATAAAGAATATTAGAAAAAAAACATGTACACACAAATTGTTGGGTAAAGCACTGCACCCCTAACATGGTTTCTGAGTAATCTGTATTTAGGAGGAACACTTTCAAGTCCCTATTGGGGTATCAAAACATTATTGCGTTCATGTTTTTCGAGCTAACAAAATAAATTTAAAATATGTGTAATAATGTCTTAGGTTTTCGCGAGTATTACACATTATAATAAAACACTTTTAAACGGATTCTATCGCGTATATTTTAGATTTTTGTTTTTCCTGACATTTCGAACACTTTGCTGGGTTCGTGGTCGCAGGATGACTAAGGTCTTCGAGATGCGCTTAAGGCGTGGCATCACCGGGGGGGCTCTAGTGTGATCTTACGAGGACCTGGAGCCCCTCTTCGGTGCCGAAGCTGACCGCTCCAGTGGTTTTAGCCGGTAGGAGTCCGGCATACCCCTTCGCCCTTCCCCGGGGTGAAGGAAGTTCATGTAGAATTTCTACTGGACATCAACAAAAAAAGGATGACTAAGGTGACAGGGGTCGTTACAGATTTTAAAAAGTTATTTTATTTTATCTACCGTACAATTATAATCAAAAATTATTTCGATGCACACAGTAATCACTCACAGTGTCTTGATGTTTTTTAGTGTGGTATTTGGTTTGGGACTTTATTATTTTAATAACAGGATTCCAAACTGGAGGTACTTGCCAGCCATCTTCTCTATTAAAATTAGGATGTTTTTTAATTTCAATAGCCTCACGAAACATTCTTGGTACATCCATGTCAATAACTTAATATAATAAAAAAATTGAATAATTTGTTATAGTGGTGATGCGGTCTTGCATGTAAAGTACCATTCTAAACATCTGCCAATATTTCGTGGACTACATTACAGGCGTGTTAATTAAGATAGCGTATTAAGATGCAATCGTAGAACTTTTGGGAACTTGAGACGTCAACTGGACCAGTGAGCCGTAACCGAACTAACATGTTCTGACATTTTGTGTCATGTTCTCTTTTGTTCAATAATCATTATTGACGTGTTTATAAGCAAGTTGACAGGGACGTGATAAATTTCATAACTTTACGGTTGCCCCTTACTTAATGGTTTCATAATATTCATCATTTATCATCATAATTACAGCCGAAATACGTCCATTGCTGGACATAGCCCTCCACTAAATATCTCCACAAAGATCAGTCAGGGTTTGTGTTGAGTGCTTATTGGTTTTTTCATAATCGCAACGCTTGGCAGGTGGGTTGGCAATTGCAGTTAAGTTGTAAATATACTCAAATGACGCTGCTGCCCATCCTCTGGCTAATCCCACAGTCTCCTTTGGTGTGTCCTCTACGAGACTAGATGGGGTGATGCAATTTTTTGCCGATATAACCTTAATATGTAAAATTCTTCTGTATGTATCTATGTCACTGAACTCCTCCTACACGGCTGGATCGATTCTAATAAAATTTCTGTGTATGTTTAAGTCGGTCCCTGGATCATTTGGATTTACAATTGGACATAGTAGGTAGCGCTGCAATCAGGTTCAAATGCCTGTGCGGCTGGTGCTGGGGCGGGCAGCTGGTGTAATACAAAATGTTGAAAATTTTACTTTCAATGTGATAATATTTATTTCACATTAACAGGATTCCGCCCACATTTTTTACAGACACTTATGAATATCCATATTGACTTTTGTTTCCGCGTTCCAACATGTAGATTTCCTATAGAAACGGACGGTCAAGAAACTCCATGGTTACCTTATTTAAATCATAATATGCTACAATATTTTAACTACATATTTCTCAAAATGACGGTTATGTGATCATATAGTAAAACTGCTTTATTCGCGACTAAGGGATGACGTAAGTGTACCGGAGTCATGTTTATGTCCGTTAATGTTTTTAATTTATATTCTATTTGTATATAATTCAAAACTAATTATTGCTTTATTGATATTATTAAGCTGTAATAATGATTTCGTGTGCTGTCCGGATGTTCCTAAGTTGTTTGGATATTCCTTAAGACGTTCGGATATTCCTTGAGATGTTCGGATATTCTTTAAGACGTTCGGATACTCCTTAAGATGTCCTGATATTCCGTGTGGTTTCCGAATTAAGAATATAGCACCACTCCATCTCCCTCTCTATACCAGACTCTATACCAGAGTAACGGGAAGCAGTATCCTTTCTGTGAAATAGTAGCCGTGATGCGCTCACAAACCTACCTGCCAAGTGTGATGAGTATTCTCAAATTACCCCCAAAATGATGACACAAATGTGGAAATATATGGGGGAGGCTTTTTTTAGCAGTGGACCTCCTTTGGATGATATAATAAAGGTAATAACTGTGATAACATTGACTACATAAACATTACAACAGTACATAACAAAATATCAGATGGAACAGAGAAGAAGAACAGAGGTGATTCAAACATTATAAATATTTATTATGTGGCGACACCTACATCGCCAGCAATACAACTACAACTTACAACGACATCTACTTGAACATTAACCGCAACTCTCCGATGACGTCAAAACAATCCTGAATCACGCTATTAAAGTATTCGCGCAACGTAGCATATATACAGTCGCCCAACATCAACCGTTGGGCTTCGGCCCGCCAGGCATACCATCCGCCTGGCTGGAGGATCCTCCCTTTTCTATGGAGGAACACCACACCTTGTTCCCCATAATTATAGAAATATGTTATGTATACATAAAAGTTTTACATCCAGAGCACTCTTATGGCAGTTCTAATAATACATTTAGATCCAGTTCTTTACGAACAGCAACCTTGAGGGATAGTAAGGGCAAGACTCACGTCTTGAGTTTATGGTGTTTATATGCACTGGATATCTATCTCTAACACCTATCAAATAAGGTCGGTTTTACGGTACAGGAGTAAAATAACATTTAGCCTAATGGAATAGGTCCAGCGCTTACGTTTTGTCGGTAACAGTGTCTGAAGCGTCAAAGGCGTGGTATTGTGTAGACATATTATGTTACAGTGTTAAAAGAAAATATCGTAGAGGAAAGGGTACGCCCAGCCTGGTCGGCTGACTAGTGTTTAGAAGTAGGTATGGCAGACTACTGAAGTAGTATTTTGAATTATTGGTTATGATATTAAAAAAATACCTATGCATTAAGCTTGTGTTTGACCACTATCTCACCTACAGTACAATTCCCTAAGCTCAAATATTTATACATTCATCATCATCATCATCATATCAGCCACAGGACGTCCACTGCTGAACAAAAGCCTCCCCCTTAGATTTCCACAACGAGCGGTCACATGCCGCTCTCATCCAACGACTCCCAGCGACCTTCACCAGGTCGTCTGTCCACCTCGTTGGAGGTCGTCCCACACTGCGTTTTCCGGTGCGCGATTTATATTCGAGAAACTTTTTGCCCCAACGGCCATCAGTTCTGCGAGCAATGTGCCCTGCCCATTGCCACTTCAGTTTACTAATCCTTTCAGCTATGTCGACAATTTTAGTTCTAGCTCCGTAGGAAGAACTTTATACATTCATGAAAACAGAATTCAAATAACAGTGACAACTCAATTTGGTACTCGCGAAGACTTACCCTCACGGCTCATCCTCCGCAACGTGTCCTTGAATAGCTTCAATTGAAATAACGTTAAAAAAACATTTTACCGTTATTTCAATTCTGTATTCGAGGATGTATGGATGTTTAAGCTTAGAGAATTGCACCGCTGATGTTAAGCGGCAATGCGTTCGACGATAGAGCACGCTTGCCTAGTAAGGTAGGTAAGTAGATTGCACGTAGACTCTGGTAAGGAGTTCGATTCCTTATCGGTACGCATGAAAAAATTAAAAGCAAAACACTTGGTGTATAGCTGGGTGTAACAACCACTATATTACGGTGGTGCGATTCTAGACTTTCATGGAAACAGATTGAGATGGGAAACTTATACCTCAGTGGTTTCTTCCTTTATCTTTTAAAAAAAACGTTGCCCCACATTATGATTTCTCGTGTTTACAAACACAAATTCCACACACAATACACCCAGACCCGGAACAACTACCTACAAATCGTACAAATATTTGTTCCGTGCGGGAATCGAACCCACGACCCGGTGTGCAGCAGCCGACTGTATGCATGCGAATTGAATAACAAAATTTATTAAATTTATTTATTCATTTATAAAGATTTCTAACTTCGCAGCTGTCAAGAAAATAAAGTTTTTGTCTAATTTAAACAAGTTTAGCTTAGTCCGTATCGTTTAGCTACAACAACGGAGAATATTTATGTATTTTAATCCTTTTGTTTTAGATAAAGGCTTTAAATGGCGTGAAAGTAAAGATTTGTATCTTTTTGTCAAGTAAATGTGTTTAAGTTTGAAGTAGATTTATTGCTTTAAATTATTTATTTGTAAGATTAGCAGTTCGGAAAGATACCTAGTTGGTTAATGGGAAAATACGACTTATTTTTATGTTAGGGAAGGGATAACGTTTTCTATCTTGTACTTTTACCTTTTATCTTTGCTAATTCCATCCCTAATATATGTTTCATGAAGAATATTTAAGCTTATCACAGTCTCACTGATTGAAATAACGCTGTATTAGAATATTAAATAGTGTTTGCAATAATTTCAACCTTCACCTTAGGCGTCTTACAGCTAACTAGTTTTTTTAAAGTTATTGTATTTTTTTGGTATTATGTGTTCGTTCGCCCGTGTGGTGTCAGAATTAAGAAAATAGCCACACACCATCTTCTCCCGTGGATGTCGTAAAAGGCAACAAAGGGACTCTAAGCCAGAGGGATGGGGAGCAGGCCCCTTCTGTGGGCCGGCAGCCATACTGCGCTCACCAACCCGTCTGCCAAGCGTGGTGAGTACTGGCAAATTCCTCTAAAATTACGACACCGCTCATCCAGGGATTCCTTTGTTCAGCCGTAGACGTTTTGTGGCTGATATGATGACGATATGTTTGCTATGTCCAACCCGGGGAAAATCTATCATACTTTCTATTTCATACTGTCACTTTTAAATGCTCGGTTGTCGTGCTATTCGTTTAAATCGTTTGTTGATGTTTAGTAATCTTTATCCGTAGGTACTATGAGCTTTACGTTGAGATGAACTTCGTTCCTCCGCTATCTAAGTATAGAAATTGGAGATATTTGAGACAAAGACTACTTTCATTGTCTTTATGTTTGTGAACTCAACCGATACCACGATGGATCATACTAGCCGTGCCGTAGCAGATGATCTGCTCTATGAGACTGGAGCACTAGTTTGCTATTTCCATGTTATTGCAGTGACGTGTATCTGGGCTGGGGTAGATTTACGGGCAAAAATAATAATCAATCCAATCCAAAATCTTTAGATTTGAGATTTTGAACTTCATCCGTTTGTGTCAAGATCACATTTAACATAAAAACAAACACATCCTCGATTCTAATCCACGGATTTTGGATTAGATTGACTATTAATACCGGCCGTTAGTCAATGGTTTTCGCAGTTACCAACACGAACGAAGAATAAAGTGCTAAATCAGTCTTTCGAATTCCGAACGAACAATGTTAACAACATCAAAAATGATTCATCTATGTCTTATACACGAACAGAAAATTTAATAAAAAACGAAATCGGCACGCAATTTAATTTACCTCCAAGTGCCCTGAGCGCTATGATTGATGAGCGATCCTCGCGACCGAGTGAACGAATGACATGCTCAAACTTGTGTGACTCGCGATGGAAGGAGGTGCGGCAAGATTTTTCTCATAACGACGTGTTATGAGTGAGAAAACTTGACTGATAATGTAATTTTGGCGGTGGGGTTAAGTTTAAATAAACTGGATTTAAGGTGGAAGACAATGGTTTTTTTAATACGTTGCCCCACACTAGGATTTCTCCTGTGTCGTGGGTGCGTTTACAAACACAAATTCCACACACAATACCCCCAGACCCGGAACAACTACATGCAGGTCGTACAAATATTTGTTCCGTGCGGGAATCGAACCCATGACCCGGTGTAAGTACATTAGATCCACATATGACTCCCGTCAACAGATGTCGGATTAACTGCTCGTTCGCAGTTTGCCGCATATGCGAATAACCAACACTGTTATCAGAACTGTCTGTGCGTGTTTATATCTTTACTGACTTCAGAATCCTCCTCGGGCTTGATTATAAGATTAGTAAGTCAACGTTTGTCATTGATTAGAGATGTGGTTCGAATATCATAGTCCTGTTTGTACATTATTACGTATAATACTTGCAGTTACTCGCCTGCTTCGATGGATAATGAAATGTTCTGTGATATAGTTAAAGCACTATATAAACTATTACTATGCCAAACAGTTGAAACCATGTATTAGAATCCGTTTGAATATTTGAGCGTGAAGGGGCCTCAATATTCAATCATATAAACGTTCACAATCTAATACTGCTTATGAAAAAATTATTAAAAGTTTAGGTTCGATTCCCGCACGGAACAAATATTTGTATGATCTGCAGGTAGTTGTTCCGGGTCTGGGTGTATTGTGTGTGGAATTCATGTCTGTAAACGCACCCACGACACAGGAGAAACCACAGTGTGGAGAAACGTTTAAAAAAAAAAAACATTTGAAGAAGTAAATAATATTTTTTGCAGAAAGTAAGTACAAGCTATAATGATTGTTTCATTTAAGAAAACGGAGTTATTTTAATTGTATTATGTTTATCTGTCTGATGTTTGAATGTTCCAGAATAATGTATTTCTTTTGTTTTTATCCACACTGCACCTATGCGTCTATGGTTGAAGCAGTCATCCCTATTTTTCTTTCTATTACGTCATTTCAAACTTTTTTTGTAACCTGTATGTTACGACATAAATTATGCTCCTTTGGCGTCTCTTTGGAACGACTTTAATTTAATGGACCAATCTTTATATTGGACGTGATGTATTCAAAGATTTGTCGCTAACTAATGTAGTTAGTAATTAAAGGCAGGAAACTTTCTTGACTGCGTGTAAGTTTTCGAGTGTACACACGCTGATCAAGCTTGATCGAACATGTCGTCGGCTCCGTTCTTTAATTAACGGCAATGAACCAATAGTGGTGGGGGGAAGGGGTGGTTGGGCGTGATCCTACTGTAGATGTAGCCGATACTGTGACAATGCAGTGGGATCTGGGATTTAATATCGTTAGGACTATTTAGTTAGTTTAGTGTTTAGTCTAGTTAGTTTAGTAACATAATTAGGATTGTTTAGCTTTGTTAATCACAATGTTCTGTAAATATTGAGTTTTATTTTTAGTTTAAATTGCGTGCGATGTAATTTTCTTTAATACACGTTATAATTTTCTGCTTACCTAGTCGTGTGCCCGATTTAACCCTCTATTCAAAATTCATCCCATAACATGGCAAACATTAGGGGATGAATTTTCGAAAATGCTGCGCAAAAGTACACTTTTTTATTAGAATTATTTCTCACCACAATAATAAAAAAGTTGCAACAAAATACTATAATTGTCTAATTACAGTATTATTCAAGTTTATTGTGGGAGACTGGTACCTAAGCTAGGCCGAAGCCTGTGTTTCAGCTCACCAGGCCTCCACCCCAGAAGTCATTTTATGCTCTTTCATAAACTGCCAAGTGAAATGTGTCCATTTTCTTCTTCTTCGTGTGTCTGATTCTATCAAGTTGTATTTTCTTGTTAAAGTTCTCTTGATGAATACTTTCTAATACTTTGATATAACTTTATTAGGCCCCGATACTGGTTGATTTTGTCCTTTATAACCCAGTTATCATCTTGCATCACATGAATGCACTTTCGCTGCAGAACATCTTGATATAACAATAAACTCACTGTTCTAATAAAATGTGTATATCATGGCTTTGATACACCCAATATTAACGATATACGCGACGTAATCAGTTTAAATGTGTTATGTTACAATGTGTAATAATCGCGAAATCCTAAGACATTCTATATGTAGTATCTACCATAGATTTGTCTTAACTGTGGAAGTGACGTAGACTTAAATATTTAAATATGGCGTATGTTATTTATAACGCAGGCAAGGTTTTTCAAGTTATAATTTACTTGCTACGCGTTACCTGGTTTTCAATTAAATCTGAATGATGAAGCTAACTAAACTAAAATTATTTAAATTTTGTTTCATTATGGTGTGCAATAAAGAGGATTTATTATTATTCGTTCGTTAAAGCTAACACAAAGGACTCGGCTATCGACGAAATACTTATCACAAACCAACTTGGGCTGTTTACGCTGGAATTCAAGTTAGGCGTTTTTTATGAGTTACGTATTTAAAGGCAAATCATGTATCATTGTCATCATCACCAATACAGGTGAAACACCTCCGCTGATGGACACATGCCTCCCAAAAGATTGCCACAACGACCGGTCTTGGTTTTATATGTGTGGTTGGGTGGTTTTGCCATAATTCGCCTGTGCAGGCAGGTGGGTTGTCGATCGCAATTGAGTAGTTAATGTACTCGAAGAACACTGCTGCCCATCAAATTAAAATACTTTTATTCATATAATATAAGTTGCGGCATCCTCCGGCTAATCCTATAGTCGCTCTTATATGACACCCATGGGAAGAAATAGGATGGTGTTATTCTTAGCTGGCACCACATGGAATAATGTCACACCATCAGGCTTGCATTGTCCTAATGTAACTCTTTATCTATTTATTTTCATACAAAGATGCCCCACATTAGAATTTCTCCTTGTCGATATACAGATATGCCTTGCCGTGTGGTGCCGGCTCAGAATGCCACCATCCCATCTCCTCCCATGGGTGTCGTGAAAGTCGACTAAGGGATTAGCCGGAGGATGGGCAGCAGCGTCCTTCGAGTACATTAACAGCTCAACTGCGATCGCCAACCCGTCTGCCAAGCGTGGCGATTATGGCAAAACCCCCTATGAGCCCACAACACCTCCATATCGTTGTGGTGATCTTTGGGGGAGGCCTGTGTCCAGCAGTGGACTTCATTCGGCTGAAATGATGATATACAGATATGAACTCCTTATGAACAAACACCCAGACACAACCCACCTTTCATATTCACCTCATATCGGCCATATATACGTCCACTGCTGAACAAAGGCCTCCCCCATAGATTTTCACAACTGTGTCATCATTCTGGGGGGTATTTGCCAATACTCACCACGCTTGGCAGGCGGGTTGGTGAGCGCAGTATGGCTACCGTTTCACAGAAGGGACGCTGCTGCCCATCCCTCTGGTTTAGATTCCCTTAGTCGCCTTTTACGACATCCACAGGAGGAGATGGAGTGGTGCTATATTCTTAATCCGGACACCACATGGAATTCACCTGGCCCCAAGCTATTCTTTCGGAAAACGTGTATATAGATGGAATCGATCTATTAGATTACCCTTTCAAACATCGAGTGCATAGAGTCACGGGACATGCCCGGAACGCGGTAACTCTACAAATTGCTAGCTTGTGCTCTCTACATGCGGTATGAACGGTGACATGAATACAGTTTAAATCAAGCAGCTTTCAATTGTCTTGAATCGTCGTTTCGGCCGTGTGGTGCCGGCTCAGAATGTCACCACCCCGTCTCCTCCCATGGGTGTCGTAAAAGTCGACTTAGGGATTAGCCGGAGGATAGGCAGCAGCATCCTTCGAGTACATTAACAACTCAACTGCGATCGCCAACCCGTCTGCCAAGCGTGGCGATTATGGCAAAACCCCCCAATGAGCCCACAACACACCCATATCGGTCGTTGTGGTGATCTTTGGGGGAGGCCTGTCTTGAATGTGTGATAGGAATTTAATCCATTTTCATTCAATTCGGTATTTTAGTAAATAAAACGGGCTACGCGATGACAAAAATGTTGTTTGCATCGCAGCTGTGTTAGCTACGTTCTCGTAGCAAAGCTTGTAGCTACATAGCTACGAGGACCTGCTCAAATGCATTTATTTTTTGGTAGCATACGCAATTATAGTATCTCTTATACACTCATTTATAATCGATATGACTTGTGATCTCTCTTTATTTCACGAATTACTCTTCTGGAAGGAGCGACCCGGTCTTTTTGATAGGCTTACGCGGAGACAAAGGCCAACACAGAGAATTTCAATCTAAAATGTAATGGGACAATAAACGGGGACTTTTCATGGCGTCCACCTCGATGGAGAAATATAGATATATAGATACGGATTATTTCCAGTGGTGTAGGACTATTGTATGAGATGTAAGCTATAACAGTAAGGTCTATTGGAATGGGTGTCACATGGAATGAAAACTTAAAGTGATAAATGGGAAAACGGTGCCTGCTTTTCAACCTTTAAATTAAATTCCGTGGCAGACAGTGACTCACCACTCACAAGATAGGCCCGCTGAATGGCCACCACTACAGGCGACAGGGAGCAACACTAACGTCAGTGGCTCGGGGCTAGTTATATAAATTTTACCATTTTATTAAATTTCGTACTCAATTTTAAAATTGTAGAATAATTTCCAACCCTGTGGTGCCGGCTCAGAATACCACCACCCCATCTCCTCCCGTGGGTGTCGTAAAAGTCGACTAAGGGATTCGCCGGAGGATGGGCAGCAGCGTCCTTCGAGTACATTAACAATTCAACTGCGATCGCCAACCCGTCTGCCAAGCGTGGCGATTATGGCAAAACCCCCCAATGAGCCCACAACACACCCATATCGGTGGTTGTGGTGATCTTTGGGGGATGCCTCTGTCCAGCAGTGGACTTCATTCGGCCGAAATGATGATGATGATTTCCAACCAACTGTCCAATCTGAAACAGATGGTTAGCTTTTACACTAAACATTTTAAATAAACTCATCTTCATGATAACATATTTTCAAAATGATCATCTGTAGGTATTACGGCACATGTGGATGAATAGTGAGATGGTGGGAAGTCATAAATATAAACCGCATCAATTGTGGACCGTCCCGGAAAACGTGCAGCCTCAAGGACTCTCAAAGCCACGGCTATATGTCAAGCTATATATACCAGTTTACGCTGGTCTCTCTTCTTTATACTTTTTTAATTCGCTGGAATCCTAATTGACAATTACAGGCATGGTTAAAATGATAAATAGTACGTATTGTATGTAGTATATTTTAAACCTATGCATTTGACCGTATCTACAGTATGTAGAGTTTTATTTATGTATGTCTTATTTTATTTTTTTGTAATATGTCTTTTGTTGTACCTCTTTTCGATGCATTTCTTTTTTAACCCAAAGGTTGACTGGTAGAGAATGCCATATGGTATTAAGCCTTGTGTTCTATCATTGTGCATAAAAGTATAAATAAAGAAAAGTAAATAAATAAGGAAAGTCAATATTGTAACGTTGCAGTGTAGGAGTTAATAAAAGTTCTCACCCAGCCTTAACATATTTATATAAGATTTAAAAAAATAATAAAGAACAAGAGAAAAGTGTGGATGCCCGTCACTATTACAATTATTCTTTTCACTTCCCAAGGCCGGTAGGCGCAACGGTTCTGCCTTGGCTTAAATCCCCGTGGCTGGTAGTGGGAGTGGTGATGAGCCCGGAGACGGTGTCCCGATGCGGTGATGATGATATTAGCCCGGAGATGGTGACCCGAGGCGGTGATGATAGTTAGCATAAGTTCGGAAATGAAGACCCCGAGGCGGTGATGGTGACCCGAGGTGGTGATGGGTCACGGGGATTCACCAATAGGAGGGTACCAGCCGGTGCTAGATGGGAGATACTTCTAGCTGGTGTGGTGTGGTGTACCCGGCACGTCGCACCCTGGAATGTCCAGCGTGTTAGGGAATGCTTCGCCTGGGCAGACCCCAACCTGACTGTGACCACCGGAAAACATGAGCGATGAGATTTACCGGTGCGCTAATGAAGGTAGTGCGTGTTTGTCACAATCAGATCGGAGTAGGTACAGGCGAAGGTAAGAATAGAAATACAAAATAAATACGCATAACAGATAAGAACATTTATAACAGCTGAAGGCCATAAATAGTTAAAACAGGAAATGTAGTTATAACGTGAAGTGGTTGTTAACTTTATTAAATCTGAACCACTTACTATACTTTGGTTCTAATGTGGATACGAATTTAAGTAATTAAATAAAAGCAAAGCAAAACTTATAAATTTGATATATTAATATATTACAAGCGTAGCGATCAAGCGAATGAAGCAGAATGTCTTTTACAAATTAAGAATGCGATATTTATACTAATAACTAATTAATAATAATAACGGTTCGCACTTGACACATTATGCGCGGGAGTGAACACGCCCTCGCGCAACATGGCTGCGACCGCAAACAATAGAAATGCAGTAGCCATCTTGCACTACAGTGCATTCCAAACGGTAGGCGTAGGTGGCCATCTTCAAATGGGCGTAGCTAAGTATGTGTCATACGTTTGGCATGCGGCGATCACGCCATATGACGTAGGGTGGCGTGATGTTGGTGCTGCGTTCAAGCGTACGAGTGTACTTGCTTGCTCGCTACATAACGCAAGTACGCAACAAGACGGCTAGGTAGGTTTATAAAACACGAGATCGTTACATTAGGTTCAACAGGTATAAAACTTACCTAATTAAGGGGGTTATGATGCACTGACTTTGAGTAGTCTATGAAGTCAATAAAAGAAACTGGAAGCCACGGTTTAAGAAATTATATACCAGCGTGTGTGTGCTTCCGTTACGTTTTCTGGTAATTTTTTGAGGTTTGTGTGCCATAAATGGGCCAGCCGCTGTCTTTATAACATCGACGGTTGGTGGGAGACGCTCCCCCGACCGTTTTGCCGCCCTCGCCGCCGAGGATGCCCACCTCACCGACGTCGTGGAGGCCTATTCCCGTAGTACTTCTTCCCCCCTCTCGTGCTCGCGCCGAGCCTGTAATTTTTAATTTAATACACAATCTAATACATTTTAAATAACACCGATCCAGCTGTCCCCAAAACAATAGCTTGTTATCCCCAGCAACGCTCCAAGCCGTGGTCCGTGTCCCGCAAGGGGCACCCTTAGCGCAAGTTACTTAGTTTTTAAGATTAATTTTAATCCTGGCTGGAGGCCTCTTTTGGCTTCGCCAGAAACGACCGGTTAAACAACCACATTTCCCAGAAAAGTATGCGAGAAGCCCAAAAAAAATGTCAATGAACAATTAATTAATATTTATTACAAAGTATGGGGCGTATACAAATTGTACTGAACTAGATAAGTAAATCGGCGCAGGATTCAAGTAACTCAAGTCTATACTGTACTTTTATGTTTTGTTAACTTCTTTCTTTTCCTGTGGTTAGTGGCCAACCTTGTCAGAATTGTTCAAACCGCCCAAAAGCCTTTGAATTGGCATAACGGCTGCCGTTTAATGAGTCGATCTCATTAAACGGCAGCCGTTATGCCAATTTTACGTACACTCCGAAGCCACTTCGAGACGCTCAGTTCAAATGCGGTCACCCATCCAGAAACTGATCGCGCTAAATGTTGCTTAACCGCACTGATCGTTTACCGTTCCGTGAGTGCAACTCACTATGAGCAACTAGCTCTGAGCGCACGTGGTGGTGATTTCAGTATTCCTCTTTATTAGCTCTTTTCCTAATATCAATATCCAGTCATTTATACACTTAGACCGGTATGATAGAACGAGAATCAAATCTCGAGTCTAGATTGCTGTAATAAAAAATGAACTAAAATTACGGCCCAGCGTTTATATTCAATTGATGCATCTCGAATCATGTTCTACTTGAGTTTGGATTCTCAATCTGTAATATGGGCCAGACATGACCGCTTCCAAAAAGGTCTAATTTCAGCAATAATTTTAAACTTCGAATTTTGCTTATCATCACTTTTAATTTATTTCCGCCATTAAAGGCAGCGATAAGTGAGCGACGATCTTTATCCACAGTTGGGATGCGTTCAAGTAGGGTTCTCACCCGCCCTTTGTCTCGTCACCGCAGCCTAGGGCTGTCCGGAAGTTTGCCGATGCCAACGGAGGAAATTTGGAAAAGAATTATACCTTTTTTCTTTCCTTATTTGCGATGACATTTTTTTATAAAGTTGATTAATTTGCGAATCATCCATGGCTGTACAACGATATTGTTTCATGTTTTTTGTTTAGCGAATGTGTTCCAGCTTTGACAAATTTTTACTGGTGTATACTTTGAACCAGACATTGTTTTATTTTATATTAATGAGAGGTGACACGTTTCACTTTACGTGTGCTTCTTTGATAATGAAAGAAGACGTTAAAGAAAACTGGTATTTTAATGTTGGCCGACATACTTTTAGATAGATAAATTCCTGAAACTTGGGTTTCAGTGGTTCATATTTCAACCCAATTTCGGCCTTTTTACAGCCCGCTCCGCTAGATGGGGTGACTGCTTTAAAGTTGTGCCCTCCGAGATATGCCTAAAGGCAAAGGCAGACCAGTGGGCGGCTCTAGTGTGATCTTACGAGGACCTGGAGTCCCCTTTCGGTGCCGAAGATGCACTGATGCATGCATGATGCAACGCTTCAGTGGTTTTAGCTGGAAGGACGCCAGCATTCCCCACCCTTCTCCAGGGTGAGTTAGTTCACGATGAATTGGGCCACTGGGCGACCAAAAAAGCGGTAAGTTAATATCTGTGAATATTTCCAATTAAAACCTTAAGTGATCCTATTTTTAAACCTAAAAAATATAACAAACTCCTTCACCAAACTTTATTTACGAATGCTTTACCACTACGGCTGTGTTTACTGTTAGTCTGCTAAAAGACTAATGATAAAAGCGATTGTCTTAAGACAACATTTACCAATATAAGTATGTACCAGCTTAACCATTAAAACGGGTTAAACACTTTACTGACATATGTTAAAACATAAAGATAAAAAACATATTCCAACATAATTACTTAACTCCACACTCTTGAAAGTTTCACTCGAACAGATCCTAAGACAGTTTTCTTTGCAGGGAAATTTAACATGGGGCGGCCCTGAATGGAAATTGCACGGCTCTCGACCCCGTGTAGCCTGTATAATGACAAAGTTTCTTTTACGTGATACTAGAGACCGTGGCTTCACTTGCGTTGTTCGAACTTGTTTCTTTTATGGAGATCAGGTTGGGAAGGATATTGTGGGATATTCTTGCTGTACCTATCTATACTTGTGTGTTAAGTATAAAGTATATAATAGTTTACTTAAAGTTTGACTGATGGTAGCCACACTTCAAAGTAAAATTAAAGTAAAGTAGATATGTTATTGTTGATACATCGATCAGCCCATTTCGGGTATACAATAATTTAAAAATGGTGTGACTAAATCTAGGAATTTATTAACATTTATCAAATTTAATAACAATATAAAGTCATATTTAATTACTTTTATATTCATAAGTTCTTGTATAGAAACATTTTTCTGTTAGTCATTTATTCAACTGTACACGAAATAATCTTAAGGGTAATTCTCTTAGATTCTGCGCTATTTTATTATAATTTTTAACACACATACTATTTCTATGTTAAAGGGTAGTTCTACACTTTGGCACTACTGTCTTTGTAGGATTCATTTATTGTTTACAGATTTGCCATAGCTAAATAGACTATTCGAGTTACTGGAGCCTCCCTTCGGTGCTAAAGATGACCACTCCAGTGGTTTAAGACGGTAGCGGTCTCGCATACCCTCCGCTCTTTTCCGGGGCGAAGGAAGTATGTGATGTATTTCCACCGGATAATAGAAAAAGGTCTCCTGTATGTATTTTTCTACTCCAGCTATTACAGTCCTTAGCTCTATTTACCAGTCCAAGGAGGTTGGTAATGATCGCAGTCACTAAACTGGGCACGAGGGATGGTTACTGCAAATCCAGTGCCACACTGGTGATACTACTGTGTCATCATTTCATATTCGTTCATCAGTCCATCAAATTGAGCATGGTCCACTGTGTCGGTGTGGTGTCCGGGTGAAAAATATAGTACAACTCCATCCTCCCATGGATATCGTGAAAGGCAACTTAGGGATTCTAAACCAGGGAGATCGGCAGCTGCATAGCTTCTGTGGAACATTAGCCATACTGCGCTCCCCAACCCCCCTGCCAAGCGTGATGAGAGCTCCGGGCAAATCCCTACCAACATGATGACACAATTGCGGAAGTCTATGGAGAGGTCTTTGTTCAGCAATGGATGTATTTTAGCCGCGATGAATACTGTTTCTGTTTGCACAAGGGGAACCAACAGAGGCAGTTCAACAGTAGAACAGCTTGGAGAGAATGCATCACTCTAGGATTTCTCCTGTGTCGTGGGTGCGTTTACAGACATAAATTCCACACACAATACAGCCAGACCCGAAACAACTACCTGCAGATCATACATAATATTTTTTTCGTACGAGAATCGAACCCACAACCCGGAGCGCAGCAGCCGACTGTATCGGCCACTGCACCAACCGCGCCGTGAAAGGGTAGCGTCCTGCAGGTTACAATTTCTTAATACATACATGAGGCTACTCGTAAAAGTGCTGACTGGAGGAAATAGGTTATTTTGGTAGCGCTTTACGCTGGCACAAGGACGTTAATAATGTATGAGGTTTCGAACACTACTTATGCACTATTTGATACAGCTTCAGCTGTGGGGCCTGAACTAAAACTCTCAATGTTCTACTGCTTAGTATTGCAAGCAATTGTCAAGGTTTTAAGTTCTATTACCGAATCTTTACATTTGACGGCACGGTTGGTGCAGTAGCTGATACAGTCGGCTGCTGCGCTCCCGGTCGTGGGTTCGATTCCCGCATGGAACAAATATTTGTATGATCTGCAGGTAGTTGTTCCGGGGCAGGATGTATTGTATGTGGAATTCATGTCTGTAAACGCACCCATGACACAGGAGAAATCCTAGTGTGGGGCAATGTTAAAAAAAATCCTAATCTTTAAAATTTCCAATGTGTAATGGCAGAGTTGCAATGTTCTTTTATGACTATGAGTTATTTTATGCTGGGAGTCATTGGATGCGGGTAGCATGTGAGCGCTCGTTGTGGCGATCTGTGGGGGAGGCCTTTGTTCAGCAGTGGACGTCCTTTGGATGATATGATGATGATGAAATAAAAATAATGCATTAAAACACTGAAATAAGTAACCGGCAGCAAGAGGTATCTAATCTAAGGAGTCCTCCTCATCACCATAACAGATGAATGACGTCCACTGCTGAACTAAGGCCTCCCTCGTCAATTTCTACAACGACTGGGTACATGCCACTCGTATCCATTGACTCTCAGTCATCAGGTCACTTGTCCATCTCGTTGTCGCCATCCCACGCTGCGTTTTCGGTGCGTGGTCGAGAACCTTTCTGCCCCTACGGCCATCTGTACTACGAGCTATGTGGCCCGCCCATTGTCAAGTCAGCTTATTAATCCTTTCCACTATAACGGCATCTTTAGTTCTCCTACGGATTTTCTCATTCCTGATTCCAAAGCCAGTGGATCACACATGCAATCGTTACAAACAGAATATTACAAAACAAGTCTACAAATGTATAAAGTGAAAATCACGGCCACCGATAACTGTCAGAAAGGCTTATCTTTAAAAAGGTTTCCATTAACTGTACCGAGGTAATGCAATGAGCATTACTTTTGTGTGTTATTACCGCGGGCTTAGATGGTGTTAATCTTTTAGATTCATTTCGGCCAAATGAAGTCCACTGGTGGACACAGGCCTCCCCCAAAGATCACCACAACGACCGATATGGATGTGTTGTGGGCTCATAGGGGGGTCTTGCCATAACGGCCACGCTTGCCAGACGGGTTGGAGATCGCAGTTGAGTTGTTAATGTACTCGAAGAACGCTGCTGCCCATCCTCCGGCTAATCCCTTAGTCGCCTTTTACGACACCCACGGGAGGAGATGGGGTGGTGGTATTCTGAGCCGGCACCACACGGCGTTTTAGATTACCTGAGGCTGAAAATATACCTAGAATGAATTTAAGGTCTCTTGAATCGCGAATAACTAGATAATGTTTTTATTGGACCACTGTCTTAGATATCTTGAATCGATGAACGTGATGCGACAGGTGCAGCTATAGGCCCTATTCTGGTTCGGGTGCACACCGCATGATGCTCCAATAGCCATTAATCCGTCGAACGCAGTATCTGTCACATCTGTTTGTTGTGTTGTCCACAATTTCCCGAAATACAAGAAAATCGAGATAATTTGGTATGATTTATTTTATTTGCCATACACCCCATCTCATCCCGTGGGTGTCGTAAAAGGCGACTATGGGAATAGCCGGAGGATAGGCAGCAGCACCCTGCGAGTAAATATGTAACTTAACTGTGATCGCCAACGCGTCTGCCAAGCGTGGCGATTGTAGCAAAACCCCCAATGAGCACACGACATGAACCCATACCGGTTGTTGCGGCAATCCTTGGGGGAGGCTTGTGTCCAGCAGTTGACGTTTTCCGGTTGAAAAAATGGCATGATTGATTGATTCGATTCTATTTTTCGTGCGGTGTTCATACAAACGTGCAACGGACACTAAGACATAACAATATAAGTATTGCACCGTAAATGCACTAATACTTCTTTCTGCCCCCTTTTTTTTTTTTTAGGCGGAGAAAATGCCTGACGCGTACCACGCCATCCGGGGACATGGCGCGGTTATGTGGGGTTTGCACCCACTAAAAACTCCGCCGTTTCACCTGCGTCCGCCTTTTGATGGACCGCGAGTACTGCATATGTATTACTTTCGCGGCCCATCGGCTGTTGGCCCATGTGTGTGCCTACCTGCACCTATGGCGATGTTTAAAGACATCGCCGCAACTAGAGAACCGTGCAATGCAGACGGCAGACTACTTCTTTCTGCCCTGTCTCAAGCTTACAGCTGGCGCAGCAGGTAAGAGATCCACTTTCTGCGCTACGTGTCGCGGGTTCGATCCCCGTGCGGAACAAACATTTGTATGTTCTACAAATTCTTTCGGGTCTGGGTGTTTCAAGTGTATGTGGATTTATGTCTATTATGGGGCAACGTTAAAAAAATAAAAAAATGTTACTTGATTTCGGCGCAACATGTTTCTATTGTAATATTACAAAGGTTTTAGTAAAAACGTTTTACAGTAGGTCGCCTGGCTGACACTCTCTTTGAGTAAATACATAAATCATCATTTCGGCCAAATAAAGTCCACTGCTGGACATAGGCCTCCCCCAAAGATCACCACAACGACCGATATGGGTGTGTTGTAGGCTCATTGGGGGGTTTTGCCATAATCGTCACGCTTAGCAGACGGGTTGGCGATCGCAGTTGAGTTATTAATGTAACCGAAGGACGCTGCTGCCCATCCTCCGGCTTATCCCTTAGTCGATTTTTACGACACCCACGGGAGGAGAGAGGGTATTCTGAGCCGGCACCACACGGCATTGCATAAATACATCTATTCTAATAAAATAAACCTGAAGAGTTTGTTTGTTTTTGTTTGAACGTGCTAATCTCTGGGACTGACCGTTGACTGTTTTACAAAGTCAAACTCAAATATTTTTATTTCAAATAAACCAATTATGAAACGTCAGCATTAAGTTGCTCGGTTCGAATTGCTGTTATAGAGAAGAGCCGGAGAGAAACTCTATGGATACTCTTTTAAAATAATTGAGATTACAATGTTGACAACAAATGATTGTAAACCATATACCTACAGAGGAAACTGTAGGTTAATGTGTAAACAACTTTATACTACAATAATAAAATAATAATTTATTGCCACTTCACAATTTATCACAAAAATGTATCTTATATATTCATTACACATTAAATTGTCATAGTTTATTTTCTCGTGCCTCCGACAGTTTCATAAATGAGCGAGAACATTTAGCCGATATTTTATATGACACATTGATGGATTCAACGCTCATTACTGGATATGCTGAAATTAGATTTGCGATTAAATTAGTTTCCAGTCTTAAATGTGGATTCAATTCAGTTTAACATCATTCTGAGTCCGCGTGGTGCCCAAATTAAGAATACAGCACTATTCCATCTCCTCACGTGAATGTCGTAAAAGTCGACTAGGGACCTAAACCAAAGGGCTATAAGCAATTCATTGGCCCTGAGCCATTTGAAGCAATACCTCATGGTACCTTTATTTCTATTTTTTTATTGGTGTCCAGTGCAAAGTCCACATGGAACTTCCTTCGCCACGGGGAAGGGCGAAGCGGTATGCCGGACTCCTACCGGCTAAAACCACTGGAGCGGTCATCTTCGGCACCGAAGAGGGGCTCCAGGTCCTCGTAAGATCACACTAGAGCCGCCCATTGGTGCCACGCCTTTAGGCACACCATGGAGGGGATGACTGTAAAGCGGTCACCCCTTTTAGCGGAAGGAAGGCGAATAGAATAGTATTAAAACCAAAGGGCTGAGTAGCAGCGAGTTCGGTAAACAGCATCATTCTGCATTAACAACCCTCCTGCCAAGCGTGATGAGTATTGGCAACCCTCCACAATTGTGGAATTCTATGGGCGAGGTCGCAGTGTCTATGGCTGATATGATGATGATGAATTGAGCCTCTACTTTTCTCTCGTAAATAATATGAGTACGAGTGTATTAGTAGAGTGTAGAGTGTGAATACTTGGAACATTTACATAATGAATATCATTATATAATCCATACACCCACACACACACACACACAATTCCCCGCACGCATATAGATACATACAAACACACACGCACACACACATACATGCACACATATATATTATCCTAATCATCACACGTTGGCCGAATAGGGATTACATTATATTGTTATTAGCCCATGGAATCCTACCGTTGTTGCTACCCTTAGCTTGGCATGGAATGCCAATAATGACATATTGATCAACCTTAAACATATGTGCCATGGCACTGATGAACAACCCAAAATCACCATTACAACTAATCTACTAGAATACTGGCTGCAAAAAATTCAATAGTAGGAAAAAAATTAAACACTAGGATTTCCGCGGTTCTGCGTGAGCATACAAACTGTGATTCTAAAGGCCTCTTCGTCACCACAATACGTGGATGGCACACTAGCAAACAGGCGTAAATGTGTAATCGTCTACGCTTAATATATAAGATGTAAATAATGTAAAACGAGCTGGATCAACTGGAGCCTACTACTAAATACATACTGCTATTTACATAATTCTTCACACTATATATCTACCTGATACCTGATCTACATAAAGCGATTTAGGCAGCTTTTATCCGCTATTATTATGCTACACATGTCTTCGAATATTACTCTGGCACCTAACTGTTTAGGGGCCATAAGGGTCACATAATGTCACACATTTTTATTTAAAGGTTATTTAGTGCCGCATAGTTCCATCGATTTAAGGAGGCACTCATAGCTAGTTGCACTCAGTGATCGGTAAATTTTCGGCGAGGTTAAGAAACACTCGGCGCAGTCAGTCTATATATAGGTGACCGCATAGTGGTATTTAAACTGAGCGTCTCGGTACTTCGGAGAGCACGTTAAATCGTTGGTCCTGGTTGTTATCATTAGACGGCAGTCGTTAAGCCAAGTCGAAGGCCTCTGGTTGGCTTGAATAACTCACAAATAAGGTTGGCCCTAACCACACGAAAATAAGAAAGAAGAGAAGTTCAATCTGAAACTGAAGAGAAGTTTATAAAAATCTGATTGTAAGGAAACTAATTATTATTGTGCATAATGTGGTGCCGGCTCAGAATAACACTACCACATCTCCTCCCGAGGGTGTCGTAAAAGTAGACTAAGGGATTATCGGTGGTTGTGGTGATCTTTGGGGCCGGCCTGTGTCCAGTAGCGGACTTCATTAGACCGAAATGATGATGATGATGATGATAAATATGTGTGTATTTATCCCACACCTTGGCATGGTTTTAGGGCATGCAATTATCCGCCCCATTTTATTATTCGGATAATTCGGATACTTCGAGAACAATATCCGGTTAATCCGTATAATATGAAAAATATTCATCAAGATATCACTGTCAAAAAGGTAAATCAAACTACAATACCATTATGTACCATCGTGGTGAAAGGATTAGTCATCTAGACTCTGCGTTACCGAGTGCTAGGGGTCCAGGGTGCGCCGGACGTGATCGGACTGGGCATCGATTATATGACGTCACTCGGGGAGGCTCCTTTCATGCACCCGCCTTAGGGGTGGCAAAATTCTACAATACAAATCTACGATTAAAATTTTTGAAATAACATTTTTCAACACTTAGGCAATTATACTAATTTAACGAAAGAATCATAAAATTTAACAAATTTTTGAACACAATTTTCATAGACTTCATATCTTCTTCAATATTAATAATACACTTATAAAAGTTCCTTAATGTACCTAATGAAAACAATGAATAGAATATTATTTACTAAACCAGTAATTTCGGGCTTAATTTTATAAATGAGATTCAGGTTAGTCGATGTAAAAGATTAGAGCCACGTTTGAATCATTTTCTAATAGGAGAACAAATCCATCTCTATAATCTTCACTTTAATTTTCCAAATCATCGCTATCGAGGTCCCCAGTCTCTGAAGATGACGTTACAGGCCCACGTGGGCCTGTATCATCGCTATCCTTTTTGTACAGTACATCCAACATGGCACATTGTTAGCCATGCGCTATACACAGTTGAGGCTGTGCGGATGCTCTTTGGCTTAATGTTGGCATAACTCTCGCACTATTGGTAACGCCACATACGAGCCCAAATTGTAAGAGTTTTCACCCAAAATATTGTAGCAGTTCTCCGCTGTTCATCTCTTCTGTATTCTTTAAGTGCCGGAGAATTAATATCGACTTTCATGTAACTTTTATTTGATGCAGAGTGGGGGTTGTAATTTTATGTTCCGCGTATCTCTCGCGAGTGTTTATCTTTTAAACTAGAAAATAATTAGAAATCGGTTACTTAACAACGATATAATAATCTGAATAACAGAATAATTAGAAAAACAGGGTAAAGATAACCTTAAAAGGACATTATAGAAGTTAATTAAGTAATAATGTAGGTACCTACGTTATTACAGTACCTACTTACCGACTAATATTAAGACTACAAAATAAAACTAAACAACCGAACACGTCTGGTCCACACAATTGAACGGTATTTTGTTTGTGCGGCTCTGTTGGCAATAAATTGTAGAAATTACAGACTATGATTTGGGATACTTTTGGATTTATTGTGAAAAACATATACGTCACAATGTTAGGATTTCAAATACCTATTAAAGTACTTTTTGTAAAATGTTACACTTTAGTGATTTTTTATCTAATAATCTAAATAAAATAACTAGTGCAATAATAAAACAAGTAACTATCCATATTATCCGAATAGTAATACTAATAATATCCGGATATTATATTCAACGAATATCTGGATAGTTTGGATATACGGATATCCGGATAGAATGCCCTACATGTATTGTTCTCACATAGCTTTTTACGATTATATTGCATTAAATAATAAGACTGTAATATGTTCATATATCATTTCAAGAGTTTCTTGCCGGTTCTTCTCCATAGGACCAACGACTTGGAACCGTGCAAATATTTTAATTCTGACTATTCGTAAGTGCCAACAAATGCTATAAAAGAATGTAAAAAAAATACTTTGACTTTGAATCGAGCTATTAGTACAAAAGCCGTTACTGCAATAAAGAGGATACGTGCCTGCTCCGTACAATTATGACCCCAAAGTGCATTTAAGGTCACGTAAAGCATTTGGTGCTATTTGTTATAGCTCTTACAACCACACTCGAAAATCAGAAATCTGACAATGCGTCTAACTTCCAAGTGCAAGTAACGAAACTACATTAATTGCCGTGCTGTGTGGTGCCGGCTATGCCGTGTGGTGCCGGCTCAGAATACCACCACCCCATCTCCTCCCGTGGCTGTCATAAAAGTCGACCAAGGGATTAGCCGGAGGATGGGCAGCAGCGTCCTTCGAGTACATTAACAACTCAACTGCGATCGCCAACCCGCCTGCCAAGCGTGGCGATTATGGCAAAACCCCCCAATGAGCCCACAACACATCCATATCGGTGGTTGTGGTGATCTTTGGGGGAGGCCTGTGTCCAGCAGTGGAGTTCATCCGGCCGAAATGATGACGATTATGATTAATTGCGTTTATGAAGTCAGAAAGCCGTCGCTACACGTAAAGTTGTGATGTTCAGCTGCGTCAGGTTAGACTGATAGCCTAAAGCTGGAAGGTTATCACACAGTAGCCACTATAAGGGCACTTTTTAAGTCTTCTTCTTTTCGTGTGGTTAGTGGCCAACCTTGTGTCGAAGTTGTTCAAGCCACTCAAAGGCCTCCGACTTGACTTAACGACTGCCGTCTAATGACAATGAATGAATGATTTATTTGCCAGAATATACGTAGGTACATATTACATGGTAAAATTATTTAATGGTGTCACTATATTCGACTTTTTTTATTACATGCGTACAATATAAATTTGACGGCACGGTTGGTGCAGCGGCTGATACAGTCACCTCTGCGTGGTTCGATACCCGCACGGAACAAATATTTGTTTGATCTGCAGGTAGTTGCTCCGGGTCTGGGTGTATTGTATATGGTATGCAGGTCTGTAAACGCAACGATAAAAAAAAATGCAGTAACTATGGTCCCTTTTCATTATAAAATTCAAATTAACATTATTAATTAAATACATTATTGGCCAACAACCGGGACCGACAATATTACGTACCCTCCGAATCACTGGGACGCCCAGACTGACTGACCGCGCCAAGCGTTGCTTAGCCTCGCCAATAATTTACCAACCATTGAGTGCAACGGGCTATAGCCAGTCTATACTACGTAGAAGGTACTTAAAAATCTCATACTCATAGCTATGCCATATATTGCCATAGCTAAAGACGGCTAGAAATGGATGCGAGAGTGTAAATTTTAAGCGAAGCGGCGTCAGCCAATCCCGGGATTATATGGCTGTGGGTGGTAGGTACACGGTACGTAAAGCACTTGATTGAAAACTGGGAACTGTGTAAATATCCGATGGAAATATATTGAAGTTTGTGGAACCTTAGTGATTAATGTAGTGTTGAATTGATTGTTTTTTTATCATCATCATCATCATTTCAGTCGAATAAAGTCCACTGCTGGACAAAAGCCTCCCCCAAAGTTCACCGCAACGACCGGTCTGGGTGTTTAGTGTGCTCAGTGGAGGGTTTTGCCATATGCCATTATGGCAAAACCCCTATGGCAGGCAGGTTGGCGATCGCAGTTGATTTATTATTGAACTCGAAGGATGCTGCTGTCCATCCTCCGGCTAATCCCATAGTCGCCTTTTACGACACCTGGAGGATGAGATGGGTTGGTGCTATTTGTAGGCGGCACCGCACGGCCTAGATATATATAAAAAAATAAAAAAAAATACGTTGCGAGTATTTCTCCTGTGTCATGGGTGCGTTTACAAACACAAATTCCACACACAATACACCCAGACCCGGAACAACTACCTGCAGATCGTACAAATATTTGTTCCGTGTGGGAATCGAACCCACGACCCGGTGCGCAGCAGCCGACTGTATCAGCCACTGCACCAACCTTGCCGACAAGTTATAGTATTTTTCTACGTTTTTATTAACTCGCTTTCTTATCTGTTTGTCTGTTCAGTACGAATTTTGTAACGATTATAAAGTTACTTCCCGATGAGGAAGATGCCTTATATATTGGATGACAATGCAATATTGACAAAAAAGCAGAATTATTTTTATATAGAGCTCAAATTTAAAAAAATATATAAAATGGTATACTATTTTGGTGAACCATGGTAATCATGTCGGGGTCACAATGGGGAACAAGGTGTGGTGTTCCTCCATAGAAAAGAAGGATCCTACCACCAGGCAGGTGGTATACCTGGCGTACCGAAGCCCAACGGTTGATGTTGGGCATCTGTATATATGCAGCGCTGTGCGAATACTTTACATGTGCGATTCAGGATTCTTCAACGTTATCGGAGAGTTGCAATTAATGTTCAAGTAGATGTCGCTGTAAGTCGTAGTTTATATGGTAGTGATGTAGGTGTCGCCATACTATCTACCGGATATGCCCCACGCAATGACATTTTACAAATAGACGCGCCATACACGACCTTTATTGCACTACAAATCAGTGTGCCGCCATTAGACCGCGTAATAAAAATTAAACCAATACTATTTTATTTATAATATCGATTTACGTTACGTATTTATTTACTTCTAGCGTCTTTTTCACTCACAGTTGCAGTTTACTTCATGCATCGTCTATAAACACAGGATGGAATTATTTTATCGCAATATTTTGCTGAGTTATGCTTATGATTCACGTCAAGCCGCGACACTGTGTGGTGCGTGACTAAGTGAACTCCGGGCAATTACCTTGCTTCCATGTGACCATCTTAGAGCACGGGCAACGCATTTAAAACATCTTTGACCCCACATACATCATTTATTCTTTTTGTCCGTTATAAAATGTAATACAAAAAATAAAAATAATGGATATAGTACAGTCATGTGAATTGGACACTAGTATTTTGTAAAACTTCTGCAGACTAGGTATGCAAGTAATTCACCTGGTTAACAGCGTCACCCATAGCAATTGTAATGCTACCCAGGACTAGTTCCACGTGGCATTACACTGTGCTCTTAACCCTGAGACATCAGTTATTTAGTCTCTTATGCCCAGTCATTTCACTAAATACAGCACCCTTCAAACCAGAACACAGTAAAAGTATAAACACTGCCTCTAGGCAGTAGAATACCTGGCTCTGTGATGGTACCTACCTAGCCGGAGTCTTGAAGTAAGTCACCGCTAACTATACTCACATAACCTATAGGCGAGTTTAATTAAATTATGGTAACACCTATTTTTGGTTTATTTTATAATAAAATATGTTACTACAGCTAACGGTATTTATGACAATCCGCAATTTAGTAGATATGTAGAATCGTAATCTCAGTACGGTTCTGAACAATGACTTCCTACTTTAAGTTCTTCATAGCACTACAAAAAAACTGTAATCTAAAAAACTAAACGCAGAAAGAACCGCTGGTTCCATTACCTACACAATACAGTGCTTGCATGCTACTTAAATTAACTCGTTAACCGTCAACTCGAGATTCACTCGTTTCTCTTGTTCATATTAGGCCTACGTCACGTCACGTAGCGTAAGTTTACAACAATAAAAACGCTTAAGGGCCTCTCGTAAAATAAAATAAAGATGGCGCCGGTGAAACTACCGACATCCAGCGGACGAACGACGAACTAATGACGTCTATATCGCGCTAATGAAGTTTTCTGCTTCGGCTAAATTATGTCCTTAACATAGTTTCACTCGGAGGTAAGTGGGTGACATAAAATTGCTTGAGTTAAGCCGTGGAATAAGCGGGTTAACCTCGAGCTTGTAAGCTTATGTCTTAAGAAATAAGATGATATAGAAAGCTAACGAAGAGCAAAACTAAACTTAACTAAAATCTTCCGTGGGAGTTATTCTTGTTTATTATTATGTACGGTTTGCCCATGAATATGTTTTCGAGACTGTTTGCATAGGATGAAGATTCAGGACAATAAAAATAACATCTTACACCGATTTCCTAACAATTATCTGTCAGTCTTCAAAATACCTAGGAATTCATAAAATTCCTAAGAAATATATTTATACAAACTTAGAACAAAGATTCCGTGGGGTGTTTGGATTAAGAATATAGCACCAGCCCATCTTCTCCCTCGGATATCGTAAAATGGGAATAAAAGACTCTAAACTCTTTAAACCCTCTGGATGGCCAGCCTTCTATAGAACAGTAGCACACCTGCGGCCATGAATTCGCTCGCCAAGCGTAGTGAATATTGGTAAATACCCCTCAAAATGACGACCCAGCTATGGATATCTATAGGGAGGTTTTTGTTCAGCAGTGGACGTTGTTTGGCTAATACGATGATTGGCCAAACCTTTTATATATTTCCAAAGGAAATTAGGGTACCTAATTGATATAGGTAGGTATATTACCGGTAGCATATGTACGTACTTTTGCACATGAAGTACTTTCTGTAATTGATTTTGTGATCTACACTAATGAATTGCACTATGTAGGTTGCGCATTATTGAGTGATAAGCTCGAGGAGCTCAAATTGCTTGGGCTTATGCTCAGTTGCTATGCTGGAAGGTAATTAGGGAACTAGTATAACAAGTCTGTGGTTACTGTTTACAACCTAAATTAGTCAAGGGTTTAGTTCAGAATATGGTTTAGGTAAATCCATCTGAGACGATCCACTGAGGTTGCCGTTCCGGTAATCTACCAAAATTACTCAAGTTAATCTGCGTTCGACCACTTACTTTGAAGTCAATATTTGGCAGAGGAACTTTTCAAATGTTTGACCTTTTATGAACCTATCATTTGTAGTTCATATTCTAAGGTATGTTGTTATTCAACTATCAGGTTTCAATCAGAAAGTACTTTGTCTTCAATCTAACTGAACTCTGACCAAAACGTGCTCAAGCTAGATCAATTTGGCTTAGTCATTGATAGGGATGGCAGAAAAATAAGCCAATATTTTGGTCAACGATTCAGCAATAAATATCTTTATACAATTCGGCAAAAATGTAGTGAATATTCGATAGAGGCCGAAATAAGCGGATTTCGTTATTATTTGACCTTTTACTAACGGTATAAGAGTCAGCATCATCAGTATTTCAGTGGTAGTAGACTGAAGGACTTGACTGAGGTGGTACTACTATCCTACCTTTTTATCCTTCATAGTAACTGTACATAAGGGTACTTGTATTCCGATTGAAGGGTAAGAACAGCCAGTGAATTTACGTGAACACAAGGCATTCCAAAGCCTTAGGCCGGCAACATGTCAGTTATCACCAGATAGCTGATGACCATAGGTCTGCTTGTGACTGCGATCGGTGCAACCTGGTCGAAACGTTTATTTAAAGGTAATTTCACGCTAAATCCTATTTCTAGTTACCATGGCTATAGTAACTACTTATCATCAGGTGAGAGTTAATCACAGTCAGTTGCAATTATAGTATTAAACGATCGATGAGGTTGAGTAATGCTCAGCGCGGTCAGTATATGGATGGATGATCATATAGTGGTATTTAAACTTAGCGCCTACGTTCCTCGGGGGGAACGTAAACTCGACAGTACCACTTGTTGTTATTAGATGACAGTCTAGTGACTGTCAGAGGCCATTGGGTGGATTAAACAACTCTGACATGACCACTAACTAAATGAAAAAAGATCACGTAGACTATTGCGAGGTCACACCAAAAAAATAACTAGCATTTTTACAACTATTTTAAGGTCGGGTTCCCATCCAACTAGATGCAGCGGGATGTTAGTATCGTACACCAAGCGAAATATCATCGAGATCGGTTTAACAACTCTGTTTCATTTTATTTTATTATATCAATATATAGCAAGAACTAGTATTGACTAACACCCTCGGTCACTGCGTGTAATCCCCAAGATTACAGACCATTATATCCAGGTTTCCTCACGACGTTTTCCCCCACCACTAAAGTCTATAGTGTCTTCTACTAAGAAAATACACTTATATGTTAGATGTTCCACCCATATGCAAGAAGCGTTTTGCTTACACGGTTTTCGTTCTTATTGATAAGGTGTGGAACTGTTTGCCAGAGTCTGTTTCCAGATCGTTATATCCAAGTCGTGAGTGTACAAGTTTCCTATAGGCAAGAGTGAAAAAAAACTCACGTTTATACATGTCAGGTTTACTTCACACCCTGGGTACTTAAGCAAACGATCGATGTGCTTAGGAAGCAAATTTCTGGGTTCCACAACATTAACCCTCTGTGATGTGGGATAAAGTGAAAGTGAAACAAAATTATATCCAAAAGTCAACTTCAGTATTCTGAATGGCCAATGAAATGTATGTCTCTACTACACATTTCATATAAAAAAGCATTAAAATATAAGTAAAAACTTTTATTCCCCACTTAAGTATTATGCTGTGTGATGAGGCTCGGCTGAAGTGTCGTCAAACGTTGAAAAATATTATGGCTGCGTAAAAACATTTGAAATGCGCACATTTCATGTTTAATATGAAAAATATGCAAAAAGTTTACATAAAATGTTGTGGCAAGTTATGTTCTAGTACTTTTATGAAAGTCGTTAGTATGTAGAATATATTTTTTCATGTTGAAACTGGCTGTATAATGTGCTACGTTGAATAAATGAGCCAAGTTCACAGTACTTTTGTAATGCCATCCATCATACTAGTCTCTTCCGAAGTATGCTGAGTCATAGTCAGCTTTCAGTCTGATCAGATGCGGATCGATATCAGTATCGGCCATAATATCTATCATTCATTAATATCAGCCAAAAGACACCCACTGCTGAACAAACGCCTTCATATTCCTTCACCGTGTGTCGTCATTCATCAGGGAAATTACCAGTACCCACCACACTTGGCAGGCGGGTTGATATGTGGAGAATGGCCGCTATTCCACAGATAGGACGATGCTACCTCGCCTTCTGCATCCCTCTGATTTATGACTTTCATGGGAAGATATGGAGTGGTGCTATATTCTTCTCTCGTACGCCATATGAACAGTAAAGCTTTGGATGACGTAAGCGTATACGGAAGCGAACGGCGAAGTGATAATATTGGCTATATAAACTTTAAGATAGTATGTCAAAAAATCTAACAGATAGCGGTGATTCAATCTTTTTATATGAATAAATATTAATAATGGAAAAAAATATGAACGAGATAAAATCTGTTGGAATATATGAAAACAAACTAGACAAGTGCGAGTTGAACTCGCGTGGAGAGGGTTCTGAAATTATTGAATATATTGTCTATTGTTGAATTCAGTCTTGCACCCATAACTTATCCCAAGAACAAACTTAACATCGTAGTTCAAAAACATATTTTCCCATACATTCCAACCGGAAACGTAAGTTTGTACGCACAATATGGAAAGATTATCATGTTATTTTAGTACCATAAACATCTTATAGGTTTTCCTGTAATCTATAGGTAAAGAGCTTTTTTATTTTTGTCTCAGTAATTGACGAGTTAAGTGGAGGGAGGGAGGGGAATAGTCAATCAGCGTCTATTTTATTAAATAACTTTAAAACTATATATTTTAAAATTATAAAATAAATTCATTGGAGACCCTCATAACAAGCCCTTCTATTTCATGTTACACGGTACAGTTTATGTAACTTTACTTTTAATTTTCTATATGGAAACTGACCCCATATTAAAAATTCTATTATTTTTGCTCGTGCGTGTATGGGTTGCAGAAATCTAAGTCTCTAGTCCAAACTAGTTACGGATATAAATTCCACGAACATCCCGATAACGATGGCGATACCGGTATACTCAATCATTTGTTACAGTTAGAAAAATTATCAAACATTTGAGTTCCGTTTGCTGTTTAAATTAAAAAATAATTAAAGATTTGTAATTTCGTCCGAAAAAATTGAGTAATTCGGTCCCAGTGATGAATGAGTCATTTATTCTGCCCGTGAAATGTAATTATCTAACTAATTTATCCTTTCAATTCTAACTTTCAAAACTTTTTGTCGTTAACGACGTAACACTAAGCTTTAAAAGCAATAATCGTTAAATCTTGTAGTCATGACAATTTAAACTTTTGTTGCAGAACATCGCCATTCCTTCTAGAGTCGTCTTTTATCGTTTCAATTTTATTTCTCATCATTTGGCCTTTCTTTGACGATGAGACGTAACAATGATAGTCAACGCGTACTACGCAATAAAATCGATTCGTTTCGATGAATAGTTCGCGTAAACTTGGTGTGAATAGAAAATAGAGGATAAAAGTCACGTTGTAAATCAGTGCACGTGAAGTTACTGCGAAGAAATGCAGCAATGTATTTTATTGCTGGCGAATTGGTCGTTTATCTCTAAGTAACATTGTACCAAGAATTGAACGTACATTGCCTTTACTTTCTTTTATGAACTGACTTTAAACTTTATGGGATTTTTAAAAAGGATGAAGTTTAATAGTTTCATTTCAATGTTGTGTGGTTAAAAATAAAGTGAGTACCTAATAAATTTGTCAAGATAATGTTTAAATCATAAATAAATTTGTCAAGATAATGTTTAAATCTATCCAAATAAATAAAATTGAAGTGTCTGTTTATAATGTCGAAATAACAGCTTTTTACTTAATGCATATGAAAGTATATACGGTACCTATAGCAAAAAAAAACATTTTTTTAATTTTTTGTCTGTCTGTCTGTCTGTCTGTTTGTTCCGGGTAATCTCCGAAACGGCTGAACCGATTATGGGGACTTTCACTGGCAGATAGCTGATGTAATAAGGAATACCTTAGGCTATTTTTATTTTAGAAGAATAATTAGGGCTCCGTGCAAAAAAAATAAAACCCTTGAAATCCAATATATGCATTCTATGTCAAGTGTCTATGCCGAAGTACACTAAATTTCTTTTAAATTACACGCGGGTGAAACCGCGGGTCCCAGCTAGTCATAAATAACTTACATACATATTTTACCTTTCATAAACATAGAATATGCTTCAATTTAAATTTATTTGATAAATAAATTTAAACATAATTTCTAGCGATATTATTAAAAAAAGAAAGAGATAGAAAGACAATTAATCATGTTCCTAAGTTAAGACCGAATACACATTAAAAAATAATGGCTATAAGTAAAACTATAAAAAGAGTTTTTTGTGAGTAGAATCTCCTCAAATAAAGGAATAATTTATGTTTATATAATTGATATAATATAATAATCTTATTGGTTAATAATAATAAATAACTTCATGAATGATTAAATGTGATCAAACGGGAATTTAATAAAATAAAGACAGTTGATTGACTCATGTGCAGATTCCGTTAAGCAAAAAGCCGCTATATTAGCCACCATATTAATATTTATTATTATTTGTATTTCATGATGTGTGTGGAAGTTACAGTACTAACAGGAAGCCGTGTCTTCTAAAGCCAAGGCCGCCACGATCGCCTAACAAAGGCATGGCGACCACAATAAAAGTAGTCAATTTTCTGGCCACTGATCCGTCTCTTAGCATATAATCAGTCCTTGATGAAACCTTAATCTAACCGCAATCAGTATATCTACAACTTGAAATATTTTTGTTGTCATCCGCCAGTCTTAAATGGTTGATTTTTATACTATAGGGCAGCTTGTGTCTGCTAATAAGAGCTAGCAAAGCTGGCACTCTCTATAACAATGGTAAATTAATTTTGAGCTAGTATCAAAATGTAATCTTTATTATGTCATAGGACTTAAGCGATAAGCAAAGCAGCGGTACTAACGCTTGATTTAATGCAGCCCAGCTAATTAATTGAGTGTCTCACTAATTGAATCTACTGACTCAGTTCAATGAGTACACATGCCAGTAATACACGATAGCATAATATAAACTACTCTCTACTAGTATATATATACCTTTTACGTTTCTTTTATTTTCGTCTGTTTACAAACTTCATCTTAGGTTTTACGTTTTTTATACCCTAGAGGCAACGTCGAGAAAACAAGACTGGTCATTAGGGATATCGAGCTTATGTGCTGGTATAATTGGTTAGAGATTATCTCTACATATAACGCCTGAGAATTAGCGTGTGTTTAAATAAAAAAACGTAATTCATAGTACCAAGTGTCAGATTGCAGGCATTAAAAACCCTAATGCATTATTAGCTTTTAGTAAAGAAATCTTTAATAATTTCACCAAAAGAACATAACAGAATAAAAAATATAGGCAATTAAAACGGCAGCAATACCTACATACTATCACACCAAAAGTAATCCTTATCTAAAAAGCAATTGAGTCGATAATTCACGCATAACTAAGTAGAGCCTAATTCTCCTTACTAAGCACAGTGGTTCGACATTGTCATCGCCTGGACAAAACTTTGAATCTTTGAAGCGTCCTCTGTGTGCTGATAAGATTTTATGCTTAAATGGACAGTCGTCTGTTATGAGCAGACTGGATTAAAATTACGTTGACGAACCATTCGTAAAGAGTGTTTGAGGTATACGTATTGATTTGGAAATATTCAATAGGCTAGGTGGACCCCGAAATTCATAACGATAATGAGTTCTGTGAATTTTAGGAATGTTTACAAACAAAACTGGATCCTATGTGTTCTAGAAGGGATGGTATATGCACATTCTTGGCATTCATGGTATCAGGTCCTGCTGTCAGCTTATCTTCATTCTAGAATACAAGTTCAATTTCGACACTGTAACTATGAATTTCCAATAATATGGATTATAATTTTGTGAGAGAAAATTTGGATTACACACCGAGATGGGATGGGTAGTCATGTTTTTTAGGTATTAGTTCATTTCATTGTGGGAGTATCGAAAGGAAGGCGACCTCAAAATGAGTCAGTTTTATTAATCATAGTAATGTCTTAGGTTTTCGCGAGTATTACACATTGTAATAAAACACTTTTAAGCGGATTCTATCGCGTATCGCAGGAGGACCTGCGACCACGAACCCTGCAAAGTGTTCGACACGTCAGGCAAAACAAATATACGCGATAGCATCCGTTTGAAAGTGTTTCATTATTTTATGAATCATTTAAATATGTGTCAGATATTCTGGTAGACAATCAATTGTAATGTCTACGCTTTTATACTATAATTACATCACCTGATACAGCTAGGAGAATCATCATTCAATTACAAATTAGCATTTTTTATGAATATCGTTTGTAACTAAACAATTTTTTGTTCAGATATAAAAGTAATTGGCGCTTTGTGCACGCCTGTTGAATAAATCGGGTTAATCACAATGTTGATGATGTTCAAGCGCCTATTTGTATGTTAATAGACATCTGACGGTGCTACGTAGACCCACCAAAACGTCCACGCTGAAAATTTGGATAAATGATATTTTTCATGAATATTTTTCTTGAGTCGTTGGCGATATGGTAATTTGTTTCATTCTAAAGCGATTTTCTCCTTGAATACGGTCATCTTTTCCCATGTTTTTAGTCGGCTGGTTTATTTTGAACAATTTGTTAACATTATTGTACGGCAACTGGAAGCGGATAAAAAGGCTGTGTAATCTAAAATAAAGTGTTATAATGGTAATTGATAATTATTGTAGTGGGTAAGATAGATAGTCTGCCATTTCTAAATATAATTTTTCCTCTGTCACTACCTGCACGACATAGTTTAACAACCCATAAAATAGTAATGTCTTAGGTTTTCGCGATTATTACACGTTATAATAAAACAATTTTAAGTAAAGGTTTTTAAACATTTTAAATAAAGATTTTTGTTTTTTCTAACGTTTTTTTATGTATCTTTTTAGGACATACTAGTTGTACACCGCGATTTCACCCACCATTTAATTTAAAATAAATTGTTTTAATTATAAACAATTAATATATAAATATTGGATTTCACGGGTTTTATTTTTTCTTGGAAACCCTAATTATTTCCCTGAAATAAAAGTAGCCTAAGTTACGGTTTATAATATCATCTATCTGACATTGAAAGTCCCGTCAAAATCGGTCCAGTCGTTTCGGAGATTAGCCGGATCAAACAGACAGCCAGACAAAACAAATAAAAATAGTGATCTTAGTAATGTCTTAGGTTTTCGCGATTATTACTCATTATAATAAAACAATTTTAAACGGATTAGATCGCGTATATTATAGATTTTTATTTTTCCTGACGTTTCGAATACTTGACGTGACGTGGTCGCAGGATGACTAAGGTGACAGGCATCGTTACAGATTTTAAAAAAGCTATTTTATCTACCGTACAATTTTAATCAAAAAATTAGTTTCGTTGCACGCAGTAATCACTCACAGTGTCTTGATGTTTTTTAGTGTGGTATGTTGTTTGGGACTTTATTATTAAATAAATGGATTCCTATACTTATTCAAATAGTTATCTTTTTATAAGTACCGTATTTAATTTTGTATCCATTTAGTAAAAATCTGTTAATTTGACATTACAAACAGACACTTAAATTTTATTTATTTGTATTGATTTAAATTATATTTCGTATATATATATATATATATAGCTATAGCGTCCGGATTAAGAATACAGCACCACTCCATATACTGCCGTGGATGTCGTAAAAGGTGACTAAGGAACTCTAAATCAGAGAGATGGGCAGCAGCGTCTTCTGTGGAACAGTAGTCGTACTGCGCCCACCAGCCTTGCCTGTCAAGCGTGGTAAATACTGGCAAATTTCACCCAAAATGACGACACAGTTGTAGAAATCTATGGGGGAGGTCTTGTTTCAGCAGTGGACGCCCATTGATTGATATGATGCAATTATATTCCAGAGAGATATTAAAACAGTTATGCAAAATATTTCTCACATGGTTTCACATTTTATTCACGCTGGGTATGATTTGACCCACTGTGCAGCAGCCACGTTACAACTTTTCGTACACTTTTATTTTGTTCATAGTTTAGCGGTGGCCGCTACAGAAGTCGTTTTTTACGCAATGAATATTTTTATGAAAACTTTCTGGTTCCTGTTATTTTAATTCACACAAAACTCAACTTTGTACAATTGGATCTAGCGGCTAGTTATAAATAAACAGCAGTGGCTTTAATTTGTTTATTTACATACACTTTATTGTACTCAATAACTGACTAGTTACAGTAGTTTCACTACAATAAACAGAACGCTCTGGCTGGCTGGCTCAGCGGCGCACACTCGACATGTGGCAGCATCACCTTCAGTTGCAGATCGCCACCAAGTGCGTCGTCGAGGCCATGCTGTCGCTTTTTAGAAAATGACTCAGAAGGAACGAGCGTGTCACCTACCACCTGGATCCGCTTAATTCTGCCATGGGCTCTCATTCCCTATCGATGACATGTATACATTTTTGTAAAAGTAATATTAATAATAAATCGGCCTTAATATTATTAGATAAGTACGTATACTTTTTAATACATTATAAACAAATAACTTTCTTCATTTCTTATTTACTACACTGATACTCAGCACAATTATTACACACTCTATTCATGCATTCATTACACACAACATAAATCATAATACATTTTGTATTATGTCATACGTGACATTGACATCCGTGGTGTACATAAGGTTCCAGATGAAAACCAGCGTCCGGCACTTAAGCCTGGCATGAAGCTGATCTGGACACCTATTTGGTCCAACCGTGAGACATATATTATTAGGTACCTACGAAGGTTTACGTTAGTTTTATTTGGACTTATGTCCCTGTTTTTACAATCGTGTCTCTGTGTTGTGATCAAAATAAATCTTTCTTTCTTTCTTTCACCTGACGCAGGTGTTCACCGGTCACGGTTGGTTCGGTGCGTACAGAATAGGACGCGAGGTTACGGCACAGTGCATTGTGGAAGCGACCAGGATACTGCACAGCACATGCTCGAGGAGCGCCCTGCGTGGGTTGCGGAGCGGCGGTCCTGGTCAATTGGATCCGGAACGATCTCTCTCTGCCGGCACTAGTGTCGCAGAGCATGAAAATTGGAGTGCAGTGGTCACATTCAGCGAGAGCGTCATACTCCGGAAGGAGACTGCAGAACAGGATCGAGAGAGGGCCGATCCCGTACGGATAAGGACGGCGCCGGGGTAACAACCGCCCCGGCTCCCAGGTCTGACACGCTTGAGCCCCTACCATCGGTACATATTATTGTACGCTTGGCAAACGATTTCATGCAAGTTCAACTTGGAACTGGTGGAACATAATTATAAAAAATAAATAACAAACTATATACAATACAGTCAGTACAACGGGCTGCCACCGCATACAGCACCCGTTCACGATGTTGTGGGCAATCACCGAAGTGCTATGTCAAAAAGTACATTAAGGCCCGTATTACAGATTCAATTGAATATAAATGCTGGTTCTAGTACATAGGGTTCATATTTGACTAACACAATCTTTCATCATCATTTCGGCCGAATGAAGTCCACTGCTGGACACAGGCCTCCCCCAAAGGTCACCACAACCACTGATATGGATGTGTTGTGGGCTCATTGGGGGGTTTTGCCATAATCGCCACGCTTGGCAGGCGGGTTGGCGATCGCAGTTGAGTTGTTAATGTACTCGAAGGACGCTGCTGCCCATCCTCCAGCTAATCCCTTAGTCGACTTTTACGACGCCCATGGGAGGAGATGGGGTGGTGGCATTCTGAGCCGGCACCACACCACACCATCAATCTTTACTCGAGGTTAACTTAAATTTTGATTCTCGTTCTATAATAGGGACCTGAAAGCTATGTTTACGTAGTCACATAATTATTTTGTCAACCTCAGTCCAATACGGCTTCGACCCGTACACCGAGCCTTCTGTTGGATTCAATAAATTTGTTTTCTTTGTTCTGCCTCATCTATCTATTTTTAACCGACTATAAAAAGGAGAAAGTTTTCAATTCGATTGTATGTTTTTTGTGAATATTATATATTATCTCACATCTTCAGTAGTTGGCGAGCTTGCCAAGCTTTCTCCGTTCAAAGATTTTCGTTTCCATCGCCGCACTGAACTAATATTTTATGGCCTCAAGCATGTGTGCATATAAGATTTATGAAGGTATGTGAACTGTACCCATACAGGAAAACCTTACCTTTGGTCGAAATTAAACGTTTTGGAGATAGATAATGTAACTCCTCAAGATCAGAGTACAAGACAGATAATTAAACAGATATCCTGGTAAAATTTATTACCTATTTTTCGGATTACAAGGTTGGCGGCTGGTAAATAGTCAGAGGTCTAATCAGAGGACTAATCAGAGGGTGGGAGCAGAATTGTTTGATAAAATAGTGGTTTATTTTGGTGTCAGTTTTATTCTTTATATTGATCATCAATCATAATCATCATCACATCAGCCAAACGATGTCTACTGCTGAACAAAGTCAACCCCATAGATTTCCACAACGACTGGTTACATCCCTCCCCCCCACATTCCTTTACAAGATACCTGCATTGATGGCCTGTGCATCTAGGTTGTCAGAGGTTGTTAGAGAAAATGGCTGGCATGTACCTCCTGTTCAAAATACAGTTATTAGAATAATAAAGTCTCAAACTTCATACCACACTAAAAGACATCAAGATACTGTGAGTGCGTGCATCGAAATGACTGTTGATTAGAAATGTACGGTAGATAAAATTAATTTTAAACCTGTAATGTACGCGATGACATCATTTCAGCCAAATGAAATCCACTGCTAGACACAGGCCTCCCTCAAAAATCGCCATGACGACAGCTCTTGGTGTGTTGTGCAATCATTGGGGGGTTTTGCCATAACTGCCACGCTCAGGTTGGCGATCGCAGTTGAGTTGTAAATGTACTCGAAGGACGCTGCTGCCCATTCTCGAGCTAATCCCTCAGTCTCCTTTTACGACACCCACGGGATGAGACGGGGTGGTGCTGTTCTTAGCCGGCACCACACGGCACCGTATATACGCGATGTAATCCGTTAAAAAGTGTTTTATATACTGAGTAGCAATCGCGATACCTAAGACATTACCAACGTTCAGCGGTTAGTGAAAAAGACAGCTTTAAAAAATATCAATACTTTGAATTTAATTATGATAAAATAGCTATAATACTTCGTCCTGTGTACGCTCAGGTTGTGGAATCACTCCCCCCGAGGTTTTGCCAAGGGACTACAGCATGGGGCTCTTCAAAAAGGGCGCAAAAGGATTATTGTAGTTCTTTTTTGTATAGTTGTATTTGTTGATTTATTAGTAGGTATAATATGCAATATTTATTTTATATACTATTTTTACACCCGTGAATCACCGAATCACCGAAGGGTCCAGTTGAAAACCAGCGCCAGGCTCTATGCTGAGCTGGTTACCTGTTTGGCGCAACTGTGGGGCACACAACTAATTCTAACTTAATATTGTTTTTTTTTGTTTAGGTATTTATAACACTATCCAAATTTTTTATTGTGTTTTCTTTCAGTTCTATTACCGTTTGTGATCTCAGTTTGCTGTCAAATAAAGAATTTCTTTCTTTCTTTCTATTATGTTATAGTGTTGCAAGTGTTCATAGGTTACGGTAACACACAACTTACAATCAGGCGGGCCGTATGCTTGTTTGCCACCTTAGTGTAATAAAAAATTCGAGTAGTACTTCGTGTTCATCATATCAGCCACAGGACGTCCATTGCTGAACAAAGGCCTCCCCCTTAGATTTCCACAATGAGCGGTCACATGCCGCTCTCATCCAACGACTCCCAGCGATCTTCACCAGGTCGTCTGTCCACCTCGTTGGAGGTCGTTCCACGCTGCGTTTTCCGGTGCGCGGTCTCCATTCGAGAATCTTTGTGCCCCAACGGCCATCAGTTCTACGAGCAATGTGCCCTGCCCATTGCCACTTCAGTTTACTAATCCTTTCAGCTATGTCGGCAATTTTAGTTCTTCTACGGATCTCCTCATTTCTGATTCGATTTCGTAGAGCAAGCATAGCTCTGTCCATAGCTCGCTGAGTGACTTTGAGCTATCTTATGAGGCTCATTGTGAGTGACCACGTCTTTGTTCCACATGTCATCACTTCGTGTTCAGATAGTAAATACTATTGTGTATGAAATTTATGTCTGTAAACGCACCCACAACACAGGAGAAATCCTAATGTGGGGCAACGATTTTTTAAGAAAATTTTAAAAATTCATCTCTTTCAACCACTTTTAATAATCGTCTTAAAATTGATCTAGAAAATTATGTATAGAACATTGCAGTGTACTGTGTACTCGTAGCCCCTCGTCTTGGGAAATCTAACATCAGAGTCGCGACCGATTTAATCAAAAGAAACAAAAACTTTACATTTCCCTTATTGACCTTAAAATTTTTGGTCTTTTACGGTTTTGAAGGTTCCTTTTTCGATCACTGTATATTCGTGATCTTACTTACCAAAACTTGGAATAAGCAATTAACTTTCTACGCCCTGCAACTTTGATCCCTAGCTGCTTTAAACATAAATTCCCATTATCTAAGGATTTCATCAAAGAATTTGACTTTTAAATGAGACCGCAGTGCAGGAAGTGCCCTTATCCCTTATTCCGCCTAAAAGTAACAGGCGGTGACTTTACAACAGATAGTCGAAGTTTATGGCTTACTGCATTTTATATAGGGATTAGATTCGATAACAGTTTCTGGTTAAATATGGATGTACTGGTACTGGTACGTTTAACTTTTTAGGGTTCCTAACGTCCGAAGGAAAAAACGACGGAACCCTTAAGGAATAACTCGTGTGTCTGTCCGTCTGTCATAGTCAATTTGCTCCGTATCTACTGGACCGATTAAGTTGAAATTTGGTACACATAAGGATTTCTACAACCCATAAATGAATTTTCAGTACGGGGGTCACTTTTGGGGGGCAGTATGGAAAATTAAAGAACAAAGTTTTGCAAACTGTACCTTGTAATGTATCAAAGGGCTTGGTGTAAGGCTCTCTGATATATTTATTTTATCATTTTAAAATATATAGTTTTAAAGTTATTTAGGAAAATAGACGAAAATTGACCATTCGCCTTCGACAATTGACTAGTGGAGGGAAGGCGACTGTAAAAGGGCTGCCCCCAGGCTCTTCCCGGGAGGATTGTAAGGATCCCTCCAAGTCTCGCTGTGCGCTGCGGTGCGCACACGGCGGCACGTGGCCACGTGGGCGCCGCCGTCTTCCCTTTCTCACCCCTGCAGAATCTGCATGTATCCACAGTGCTTATAATAATGACTGCACAGGTAAACGTAAGCTACCATTTATGTGAAGGAGCAAAATCCAAGCATTTTTTTTGTTATCTTTATGGAAAATTCCTTCTAGTGCTCGTATATGGATAGATTCTACTTGCCAATAAAACGGAGAGTTGAAGTAAAAAAATCTGATTTTCTCATCTGGTTCTGACATTATTCTTACCTTCGCATAATTTATGCTAATTGATCAATGTGGGCCTCGGAGACTTAGCACGATGTACGACCGACTCGGGAATGTCGTAATTCATTAAACTTATTATACAAAATTAGGATTTCTTTAACGATATTAATGTTTAAATTCCTCACGACGTCCTCAGAGGCAGAGGATTTATTAATCGAGTGCGCCAAGCCAAAGGGGAGGATTAACAAGGTAGTCTGAACTTCCAAAATTTATGAGCAAAAATGTGTTCATGTCCGTGTGGTGTCCGGATTAAGAATATAGCACCACTCCATCTCCTCCCGTGGAGGTCGTAAAAGCTGACTAAATGATTCTAAACCAGATATATGGGCAGCAGCGCAGCAAAAACACTTTGGCAGCAAAAACAGCAGCCATACTGCACTCATCAACCCGCCTGCCAAGCGTGGTGAGTACTGGCAAATTCCCCCCATAATGACCGCACAATTGTTTGGACGAAAAGAGTTATTAACATGAGAACCTTCCTTGGAAGATGGACTGGTGATCGCAATACCATGTTTTGAGAATACAGGAAGTGTACCTATTCTCTCTCGATCTCTTAGTCGTCTTATGCGACATACTACCACAAGAAACGACTGTGAGTGAACTTATTAGACTTAAATAGATCACAACTGAGAAACCTTTTAGAAGCACTCACCGGGCACTTCGGTACCAACGAGCACCTCCACAGAATGAAACTGAGCACGATGGACACATGCAATTTCTATAGGAGTGAAAGAGAAAATGTCAATGTTGCATATACCAGATCCAGATTATGCGCAGCTCCATGCTATCACAATTGGTGACGGCACGGTTTGTGCAGTGGCTGAGACAGTCGGCTGCTGCGCTCCGGGACGTGGGTTCGATTCCCACACGGAACAAATATTTGTATGATCTGCAGGTAGTTGTTCCGGGTCTGGATGTATTGTATGTGAAATTCATGTCTGTAAACGCACCCACGACACAGAAGAAATCCTAGTGTGGGACAACGTTTTTTAAAAAGAGAAAGAGGGTGTTCCTTGTCCATCGCATTTCATCAGACAAGTATGAGGTCAAGAGCAGACCTAGCCATAATAAAAAACAGGACTGTATTTGTCCTCTTTGATGGCATTGCAGTTTATTAATTTATTTATTGTCTATTCAAATAAATAAAATTAAAATGTCTATTTGTAATGTCAAAATAACAGCTTTATACTAAATGCATATGAAAGTATATTATGCGGTACCTACAACAAAAAATCTATTTTACTTTTTTTTGTCTGTCTGTCTGTTTGTTCCCGCTAATCTCCAAAATGGCTGGACCGATTTCTACTGGTTTTTACTGGCAGATAGCTGATGTTATAAGGAATAACTTAGGCTACTTTTATTTTAGAAAAATGATTAGGGTACCGCGCAAAAATATTAAAACCCATTAATTGTATGTGGAATTCATGTCTATAAACGCACCCACGACACAGGAGAAATCCTAGTGTCGGGCAACGTTAGAAAAAAAAACAATTGCAGGGTACCTACAAGAACTCTTCTATATGACAGCAACAGAATAGAGGGCGAGGGTCAGCACAAAAGATCCACAAGGGTCGAGGTGCTCTTCAGTGAAAGTGGAGCCTAATATATAACCGACTAGCTGGGACCCGTGGTTTCACCCGCGTTTAATTTAAAACAAATTTGGAGTACTTCGACATATACACTTGACATAGAATGTATATATTGGATTTCAAGGGTTTTTTTTTTTGCGCGGAACCCTAATTATTTTTTTCAAATAAAAGTAGCCTAAGTTATTCCTTATAACATCAGCTATCTGCCAGTGAAAGTCCCGTCAAAATCGGTCCAGCCGTTTTGGAGATTACCCGGAACAAACAGACAGACAGACCGACAGACAGACATACAAAAACTTTAAAATTGTTTTTTTGTTATATGTACCGTATATACTTGAATATGCATTAAGTAAAAAGCTGTTATTTTGACATTACAAACAGACACTTCAATTTTATTTATTTGTATAGATAAAATACATAAGAGACCTGACAGACCTTACCATCCTTAATAAAACACGATTTAAATTTGTTAATTCCCACGTTGGCACCAGAAACATCCATCTCCAAATCTGCTAACAAAATGTTTGTTTTATAGTTGCGAGTTGTCATGACTTGGCCAAGTTCTCGTGAGCCGGCCCACTGGGCGAGAGAATTTTAATTTATAACCGTTCTATTGAGCTTAAAGAAGTGATTGTGAACAATCGAACTGTGCTTTTATGGACACAGTTAGGTAATTGGAAAAGTTCAGAATAATACTGGGACAATGTGAATGTTTATGTGGAAGGTTGTATTTTTGTTTTCAAACTAATTAATTAAATGTTTATTCGTATTCGACGTTATTTAGGCTTTTAAATTATCTGTATTATTGCATCGCACGGAACAAATATTTGTATGATCTGCAGGTATTTGTTCCGGGTCTGGGTGTATTGTATGTGAAATTCATGTCTGTAAACGCACCCACGACACAGGAGCAATCCTAGTGTGGGGCAACGTTCTTTTAAAGAAAAACAAAAAAAAAAACAAAAAAAAATTATATGCTTAGTAAATAGGTATGAACCATAATCAAAACGTCCACATATATAGTGCAAGGAAGAATTTGGTGAAGGCTATCAAGTCCACAATTACAGCTGCCAAGTGTCCTTGATACTTAACCCTTTCCTGAATGCGCCATACGGCGTCAATACCACTTGCATTGACATCATATGACGCACATCGATTACTTCGTAATTGAGTTGATCGATATGCACGATAATTGGTACCCCAAGGTTTTCGATCCCTGATTACGTGTCTGCACTCAAATTGCAAAAAATCCAAAATAGCGTATCAAAATGCAAAAATCAATTTGAATCAGATGAAATTTGGTACTTTGGTACTTAGGGGTTCTCGAGGTGGCTAATCACGAATCTGCTCTCAAAATGCAGACATTCAAAATGAAGGCTGAAATGCTAAATATTATTGAGTCGAATAGAACTTGGTACTCGTGGGTGTTCGAAATTCCAGAAAAAAAAATGGCGGATCCAATATTCTGAACCTCCAAGTTTCATCCGATTCAAATCAATATTGCATTTGGTGTGCCATTTCGTATCTTCCAATTTGAGGGCAGCTTCATATTCAGCGATCTCGATATCGGCGTACCTATCAAATTTCGTGAAACTCCAATTACCTTTTTTTCGCGTTTTGGGACTAAATGTGAAATTTTCTTGCCGCTCAAGGGGTCACACATACCTCCCTACAGATAGAAGAAATTTTGTGAGTGATTATGTGAAGCTCGCCTTTGCACATCATGTTTTATTTTATTTAACAATCTGTATTTTCTGTTTTATGTTGTACAATAAAGAATAAGAATAAGAATAAGAATAAGAACATAATCACTATACTTACAGATATTCAAAGTCAAGTCAAAGTCAAAGTTTTTATTTCATATAGGCCCTAAAAGGCACTTAAGAAAAGTCGAAAGTTAAGGTGCACGGTACGGAAAAGTTGATCTTATGGAGAAGAAGCCGGCAAGAAACTCCATAATCCATATTCTCAGAGCACATAACTAAGCTCCCAGACCCTGTCGCCCATCGCCATAAACATTGTTCCCTCTAGAGATTTCCAACTTTTTTATACCGAGTGCGTTTTAACTGCTAAGTGTAAGAGTCCACAAAACGCTGGCAGCCAACATAGCCTTCGCCAGATATCCATTTTGGCCTGTTGCCAGGACTAATTTTAGTGGAAATAATGGGGTAAATAGTAAAAAAATTGGTACACCACGGAAGCGGATGTACAGTTCTTTTAATCGTGAAAACAATACAGCTAACTGACGTTTTAACTGAAGTGTTTTGGTCTAAGCTTGCTAATTATAGTAGTACTGTATCCGGTATACTGTATTCTATAATATATTATTTCTGTGAATTTATCATCATTTTTTGTCCATCTTACGAAAATAAACTATGCACGTGCATAAAATATATGTTATACGTATCTGAAGAAGTATCTACTTGAACGCTGGCAAGATATAATCAAAGAATAATATCTCAGTTGATGACGGTTTGTGCAGTGGCTGATACAGCCGGCTGCTGCGTTGCGGGACGTGGGTTTAATTGTCCCACGGAACAAATATTTGTTTATTTGTAAAGTATTTGTACCGGGTCTGGGTATATTGTGTGTGGAATTTGTGTCTGTAAACGCACCCAGGACAGGAGAAATCATAGGGTGGGTCAAGCTTTAGAAAAAAAAGTTCTAAGCAGCGAGAGGCAACGGTGATTTTTAATGTAGGTGGCGATCACAATATGTCGACACACTCAAAGTGACCCAAAGTCCAGATAATCATAGCCATCTTTCATATTCAGTAAGTGTAGTGTCGGTAGTTGTAAGTTAATATTATGTTATTAGTATGTAGGTAGATTTAAGCAATGTTTTGTCAAGCAGTGCAAATACAGCTGTGCTAAATAACGGACGCGTATACTTTCATTTCTTTCCCTCCAAATATTACAGTGGCGACGAGGATAGTTGAACGATTTCACGTGTGATTGTGCGTAATAGGGTATTATTGACTCTGTGCGAACGGAAAGTAATCAATTTAAGATGTCGATAGGTAAAATAAAGGAATTCGACTTGAAGTCCGGAACGTGGTCAGTGTATGCGGACCGGGTGGACATGTACTTTAAAGTTAACAAAATCGACGACGGCATAAAATTACCTACTCTAATAGCCGTTATGGGGGATGAGACATATGCACTGTTGTATAATTTAGCAAGTCCAAAAAAGCCAGCGGAGTTAACTTATAGTAGGGCAGTGGAATTACTACGGAACCATCTAGAACCAACACCATCGGTACTTGCGGAACGGTATCGGTTTAGACAACGGAGGCAGACCAATATCGAAAACGTAGCCACCTACGTGGCCGAGCTAAAGAAACTCGCCCGACATTGTGGTTTTAAGGACGGATTGAACGAGAATTTGCGAGATCAATTCATCTGTGGCCTACATAGTGACATCATTCGTCAACGACTGTTCGCGGAACCCGACACAATAACTTATACGGACGCGGTCAGGTTGGCAAATTCGTTGGAGGCGGCGGAGCGGGACGCGGCTGCGGTGGAGGTTAAGACGATAGGCAGCGGAGGTGATGCTGCGGAGATCGGATGTCTGCCGGTGCAGGCGGTACACGCGCTCGGTGGCGGAAGAGAGAGCGGTGGCGCAGGGTGGGGCGCACGGCGGAGTGCACGTGGAGGCACGAGCACAGTGGCCGCGCGGTACAGCGCGCCCAAGCCGAGACAGCATGCTGGCGATGGCGGCGTTGGCGGGAGCGGCCGCCGGCTTAACTGCACAGGATGCGGGGCAACGGAGCATACTTTTTCCGTTTGCCGGTTCCGCGACTACGTGTGTAACAACTGTAGACGCACGGGCCACCTGCGGCGTGTATGCCCGGAGCGGGTGTCGAGAGCGGCCGGTGGCACCGATATCAGGCGCTCGGCTATGTACTACGGAGACGCGAGCGAGGAAGTACTGCGGGAGGAGACGTCACCAGAAGAAGACTTGACTGGTCGAACATATCTTGTCATAGTAGATGCTACCTCAAAGTGGTTAGAGGTATTTAATGTATCAAGTACTTCAGCGTTAAATCTTATAGATCGACTAAGTGATTTATTTAGTAGATGGGGACTACCTAGACAGATAGTTAGTGATAATGGTACGCAGTTCGCATCGAAAGAATTTCAGGAATTTACAAAGAGTAATGGAATCAAACACATATTTACGGCCCCTTACCACCCCGCATCAAATGGACTGGCAGAGAACGCAGTTAGACTTCTAAAGCGGGTTATTAAAAAAGCTATTGTCGAGAAGCAAAATATAGATAGGGCAATGTGGACATATTTACTTTATTATAGGAATGTAGAACATTCTACGACGGGTGAGAGCCCAGCAATGATTTTATTAGGCAGACGTATACGCACTCGGCTGGACGCCATCAAACCAGATAGGGAAAATAAGGTACGTCTAGCACAACAACGTCAGCTTAAATCAGTGGAGGGGCTGAATAGATCGATTGGGAAAGAGGAAGACGTATGGTATCGACAATATTTAAAGGGGGAGAGATGGATACCCGGTCAAGTAGTAGATTGTCTAGGTCCTAGCAACTACCGAGTCAGGGGTACAAACGGGGAAACAGTGCATAGGCATATTGATCAACTACGTAGGAGAACAGGAGGAAGATTATCTCTAGTTGGTAGTGGTCCGAGTGCTAGCGAGCGATCAGACACAGATTCTCAGACGACAGATATCGAGGAGGTAAGAGGGGGTGAACAGACTCAGGCCGAGGGGTCGCTGAGTCCGAGCGGGGAGCCCAGCGGAGTGGTGGGGCCGAGTCAGTCAGTTGCTGAACCTCCTGTAGAAACTCAGCCTGCATCTGAAGGTTTGGTTGCCTTGCCTCAAGTGCCATCAACTCCACAGCGCTCCGTTAGACAATGTAGACTTAAGATACGTAATTATAAGGTTTAGGGTTATTTCGTTTGTGTACTAAATATGTATTAGATTAAGTTCATCATCATATCGGCCAAAGGACGTCCACTGCTGAACAAAGGCCTCCCCAATTTCACAAATATTTCGCCATTTTGGGGGAAAAATTGCCAGTACTCACCACGCTTGGCAGACGATTTGCGCGCGCAGAATGACTGCTGTTCCACAAAAGGGACGCTGCTGCCCATCACTCGCTTGCTTTTTACGATATCCACGGGAGGTGATGGAGTGGCGCTATATTCTTAATCTGGACACTACACGTTTCTACCAGCGCAACACAACCGTGGTCCGTGACGTGGTCGGTGAAGTCGTGGTAAGTTACAGTCCTGTCTTTGTTGAAATACCACTTTTTCATCATCATCATTTCGGCCGAATAAAGTCCACTGCTGGACACAGGAGGCCTCCCTCAAAGACCACCACAACGACCGATATCGGTGTGTTGTGTGCTCATTGGGGGTTTTGCCATAATCGCCACGCTTGGCAGGCGGGTTGGCGATCGCAGTTGAGTTGTTAACGTATTCGAAGGACGCTGCTGCCCGTCCTCCGTCTAATCCCTTAGTCACCTTTTACGACACCCATGAGATGAGATGGGTTGGTGCTATTCGTAGCCGGCACCACGCGAAATACCACTTTTTAAATAGTCGTATTTTATGAATATTAACTTCACGGACCGGACAGGGTTTTGTTACATATTGTAGATACAAACACACAACCTACGCTGCGCAATGATACATGAAAATATACAAGCTTTTCAAACTCGCGACAGAATTTCAAGCCCAACCGTACAATGCAGACCCTACTGCAAAATTAATTTTCAAAGGTCAAATTCTTTTCAGTTTAAACGAAAGCCAGGGTCTCTCCAGTGTAAGTATAATGCGGATCCCTCCATGGGCCGCTTTGAAGTTATTTTCGACGTCTATTTTTAGATATTCTCTGACATTTACCGTAAAGACTTGATACTTTTTGGCTTGGACATAGATTTAGGGTTACCTCAACAGACTGTAAACATCTACTGCTGAACAAAGGCCTTCCAATAACTGCTACAAAAGGTCATAAGTGATATTCTGGTAATCACCGTGCATGGCAGGTTGGTGATCGCAGTATGGTATTAGCTCAAGGGAGGAGGCTACTGCCGATCATCATCATCAGCCGTCCACTGCTGGTCAAAGACTGTCGCTATAGATTTCCACAATTGCTTCGTTCTTTTGGACTCTCTGCCAGTAGCACGCTTGTTAGACGGGTTGGTGAGCGCAGTATGGCTGTCGTTCCACAGAAGGGATGTTGCTGCTCATACTCAGCTTAGAATCGCCTGTTACGACATCCACGGGAAGAGGTGGAGTGGTGCTATATTCTTAATTTGGGCACCGCACGGAGCTAATATAATAATAACGAAATAAATTAATATATTAATAACGATTTACTTAATTTATTAATAACGATTTACTTAATATATTAATAACGAAAGAGATGATTTCGTCTATGAAGCGTACAATACAACACGATGCCAACAAATTGTCACCCAAAAACCGCAATAAAGGAGTCACTGATACGTTGCCAACCTGTAAAGGAAGGCGAGAAAAGGATGGAGAGAGGAAGTAGAGGGGATCTTATCATTCTCTGTGAAAAACGCAGATATACAATTTGACCACTTTAAATAGATACTTTACATGCCGTGTGGTGCCGGCTCAGAATACCACCACCCCATCTCCTCCCGTGGGTGTCGTAAAATTTGACGAAGGGATTAGCCGGAGGATGGGCAGCAGCGTCCTTCGAGTATATTAACAAATCAACTGCGATCGCCAACCCGTCTGCCAGGCGTGGCGATTATGGCAAAAACCCCCAATGAGCCCACAACACATCCATATCGGTCGTTGTGGTGATTTTGGGGGGAGGCCTGTTTCTAGCAGTGGACTTCATTCGGCCGAAATGATGACATAGGTATACTGTAAGAGCAAGCGTAGTTAGTTCTTCACTGGTAGAGTCGAGCCCGTTATCAAACTGTAACCAATCGTTGGCTACAGCAATGCTCTACCATGAAAACGTTTTGTTTTGTTATTCAACATACCACTATAAAAACTTAAAAAACCCTACACGATATAAAAATATTAAAACCACTGAAATGGAAAAAAAATATTATGAAGTCGGGCGGGGCCAGGTATAAAATATAACTTCTCGTTGGTCTGCATGAACCATGTTTGGGGCATACCTGGCTAAAAAGATTTATTTGTTTCTTTTTAGTGTATATTAATTTAAGATTTTTTTCCAATTTGATATTAGTATTTAACACTCAAAAGAAGAATGACTCAAATCGGTTCTCTGATCTGAGAGGAATCGAAACTATTAAGACATCATCTAGATAAGCGCAGTAAAATTAACCTGTATAATTAAAGCTGGTTTAAAAACTACTCAATCAAATGTAATGAAATTTTTATGGGACCAATTCGAAAGCATTCTGCATCAGTTGAAATATGAATTGCTCAAATCAGTCTACTAATCTCGGAGTAATCGGTGTACAGACATAAAAAAAATACCTCCTTTTCGAAGTCGGTAAAAATAATGAAACATAGAACTAGTAGAGATAGATATTTGATATAACGGCAATGTAGCTTGTAAGTTATGATATGCTATAAGAACATCGTTGACTCAGATTTTATTCTTACAGGAAAGGAAAAATGTAAGTCGTTTCCATTTCTTATCTTCAACGAGATGATAATGTTAATGGAGGAAAATACATTACATCGCTCGGAGGCTTCGCGTTGTTATAAAGATATCATTATATTTAGTTGCTTATTGCATTTCTTAAAGCGGTCCTGAATCGCCAACGGCTCTGTGGATGTAAGAATGGCTATCTAGCGTGAGGTATTGCGTGCCTTATTAACACAAAAAGTATATAAGTGATAAGAAAATTTTAGCAGACTAGAATTTGGAAATTTGTGAATGATTCTGATCTGTTTTTCTATAAACTTTGCCCCAATATGTATTTTTTCCTAAATTTACAGACATAAACAATCGAACAATTTTCTTTAGGTCATGTAAATATTTGTTCCATGCCGGAATCGAACCCGTGACCCATTAGCGCATAAGGAAAATTGCATAACCACCAGTCGTGCCGGAAAAATGGCACAGTAATAGGTTTGTCTCCGCAAAAATGTCGGTAGGCAAGAATTCACGTCTGTTAACTGTTACAGGGCATAGTTAAATGCAAAAATATTTGTTAAAATTGGTCCTACTGTTAGGTTCCCGGCTGAAAAGACGGTAGCACGCATGTGGTCACGCGCTGCCGTGGGACGCTTTGGGGGTTCCTTTACAATCCCCCCGGGAGGGTGCCCGCTTTACAGTCACCCTCTCAGGGATGTGCCTATAGGCGTGGCACCAGTGGGCGGCAGGTGATCATACGAGGACCTGGAGCCCCCCTTCGGTGCCGAAGATGACCGCTACAGTGGTTTTAGCCGGTAGCAGTCCGGCATACCCCTTCGCCCTTCCCCGGGGTGAAGGAAGTTCCATGTAGAATTTCCACTGGACATCAATAAAAAAGAAAAAAAAGTTATTTAAACGCGCCCGCACCGCGCCCGTACCGCGCACCACCGCCATCAGTCTGCCAAAGATCTTCGATGCGAGCGGCACGCAAAACGCCTTGTTGGGCCATGCATTGCCTATTGACTCTTAAAGTGTATATTGTTTATGTGTGAATTTGATTATACCATTTTATTGTTTTAACAAGTGTAATTACTTGAGTTCACCCCTACAACATTAATAATCATAACTGTATCGGGTATAATATATATTAAATGTATTTCCGCTATGAATGCGTAAAAATGAAGTCAATCGTCAGTTACCGACATTTCTGACATTGACAAAATGACACAAAGGACCCGGACACAGATCTCTATAGTGGCCGGTTACATGCCGTGTGTCATTTTGGGGAGATATGTCGGTACTCACCACGCTTGGCAGGTAGGTTGAGCGCATAATAGCTGCTTCAACAGAAGGTACGCTTCCGCCCATCCCTTTCCTGTAGAGTCCCTTAGTCTTATGATACCTATAGACTTTCGCAAATAAGTGGTATTCTTACTTCCTCTTATGTATTCCACTGCTGGGCGCAACCGGGAATCTAAATAATATTGTTATAATAGGATAGTGACAAAAAAAAATTTGTTATCCCCGCAACGCAAACCATTTCAATATTATTCTGTCAGTAGCTTTTGAATTGTAGCCGCAAAAGAAGGTAGAGAAGATTTTAATTTGTTATTAATGTCATGTTCGAGTCATCCAGGATCCAACAACTAAGTAGTCAGTTTAACAAACAGTACAAGCTATGTATATCAAAAAACTAGTGATAGCCTAGTAGTTGAATGCTTGCGTTGTATATAGCAGGGTCTGGGTTTGATTCCGGCCCGCTCGTCTGACTTTTTCAATTCACGTACGGATCATCAATTGCTTGATTATTATTGATTTGATTATCAATTGCGTTAATGGTGAAGGTATGGATGGCTCGATGATGATGCTCGAATGATCTCAATGGTGTATGTAGTCCACCAACCCATACTAGGCCACCGTGGTGGAGGAGGTGGTGGCCTAACCTTCTTCATCGTGAGAAAAGGCCCGTGCCCAGCAGTGGGACAGTAATGGGCTGATTATATAAGCTATATAATTGAGGTCTGGGATGCCTTTAAGAGATAAAGAGGGAAGATATATCCTCATCAAGTTGTAAAGGCAACGTTTGAAGTTCTTATCAAGTGCTAGATACATTTGTCATTTGCTTGTGGTATCCTAGCAGAAAATCTTCGCTGAAATGAGTGCATGAATAAAGCGAAGCCTTCATAGAGCCTAATTTAGAGCGCTCGTTGAATATTTGAGGCTTATATCTGCAGAGTACAAAATTTTATTCACCTCCCGCCTTGTGCGCTGTGATATGTTTATTTAACGAGGCGAAGTGAATTTTTGTGATCAGCTGGGAACTGAAGGTTAATCATGGTTTGTATGTTGAAGGCATAAATCATATATATGCCTTCAACGCATAATTCATCATTCAATCATAATAATCACCATGCTTGGCAAGCAGATTTGTGATTGCAGGGATGATGCTGACCATTCTCTAGTCTTTTTTTCATTTATTTGTTTATTATTTATGTACACACAAAAGTAGAAGAAAAAATACAGGGTATATAGGTCACTTAAGTACAAAGGTACCGCTTATTTCTAAAGAAATTTCTGCCAGCAGACCTGCGACAGGACAGGACAATTGGAAACGTAGACAGTGAGTAATATTATGAAAATAAAAAAAAGGTTTAACGATATAATCATTTCAAACAATAGATATACATAATAAAGCTAAAATACATACATAAAATAACTACAAATATACTAATACATATACTATCACAATTATGAGGAAAGATAATGTTCTCTAACGCGTTTCTTTAAAATAGATATAGATTAAGAATCACGTATATTAGGCGGAAGTGAGTTCTACAGTCTTACTACATGAACAGAAAAGGAGTACGAATAGTGATTGGATTTGTGGAGTGAGAATTGTAGAAGAGATCTAAGGTGAGACCTGGACGGGACCTCAGGAGGGCGCACATACGAAAAACGCTCTCGCAAGTAGGACGGATATGTAGGGTTGTGAAGGACATTGTAAAGGAGACCATTTCATCATCATTTAGACCGAATAAAGTCCACTGCTGAACAAAGGCCTCCCCCATAGATTTCCACAACTGTGTCATCATATTAGGGGGAATTTGCCAGTACTCACCACGCTTGGCAGGTGGGTTGGTGAGCGCAGAATGGCTATTGCTCCACAGAAAGGACGCTGCTGCCCATACCTCTGGTTTAGAATCCCTTAGTCGCCTTTTACGGATAAAACCACACGGATAAGACTAATTATATTAATAACAAATTAACGACACCAAAATCCAATCCGATGTCTAACCGTGAATGTCGTAAAAGGCGAATAAGGGGCTCTAAACTAGACGGATGGGCAGCAGCGTCCCTTCTACGAAACTCACCAACCTGTCCGCCAAGTGGGCAAATTCCCCCCACAGTGACAATACAATTGTGAAAATCTATGGAGGAGTCCTTTATAATAAAACAATTTTTTTTTTTAAACGGATTAGTCCTTTGTTCAGCGGTGGACATCCTGAGGTTGATATGAAAGAAAGAAAAAAAGAAAAACAGTTTATTTTTTCGGCGAACGTCGACGCACAAGTACAGATTCAAACATAAAAATTCTACATATGGCATTACTAACTACATAGCTAAAATCGATACTACATACTACGATATAATTATACGCTTAAAAACGAACACTTCGTGAAACCAAACGCATATCCGCGCTGGCAACACTGTTATTATATTTTGACAAAATGGCCAAAAGACTTGGTGTCCAGGCCAAATATAACTACAATATTTTTTGACCAAAGAGTACACATTTTTGTTTGTGGTCGAAAAAAGAAACAAATACTAATAAAATACAATGCCTACAATACAGGGTACAGGGTTACATAATAAGTTACGGTATAAGGGAAATTGTGCGTCGCATCTTCGCAAAACATAGGTTGATGCTCAGCATAATACAGTGGCATCTCAAAGAGCCATCAGCGCTGATTTTCAGCAACAGCCTTAGTGAGTGACGTAGTAGAACGCAGTAGAACGTTGAGCAAGTGAGAAGTGACCAAAATAGTGTCTAAATTTGGAAGCGTTCTCCCGATTCCACTGTGCCCCTATATGATGATGATGATAACAAAAATCAAATCCAATTTATTTTTACTAGTACTTTTCTTTCTATCTCTGTTACACACACAATCCTACACATTTACAATGTAACTGCACAGTGTTCGAATTGGCGAACGCGACAGAAGCTAATGAGGCGAGATCGAATTCAATATAGCCCCAGTGTTTCGCGCGCCCGCGTGGAAATAATTCACTTCATCGACTTGTCGGCGCCACACCGCTTTTAACTATATTTCTCTTTTCATTTTTCGATTTTTATTAAATGGTACGAGTGCTGACTTCCAAGTCAACTCGTTTTATTGCGTGGTGTTATTAAATTGAGTTTTTTGAGTCGAGTACTCAAGGTGTAGTCAAGATTATAAATATCCACTGGTTTTAGTGGAAGGAATGTTACGAGAATATTTGATGCTACATATTTTATGGGATTTAAAATTGAAGGATTCCTTATCACGACTGCAGGTAAGGAATACTCCTAATTTTGGGCGGATATTGCCAGTACTCACCACGCTTGGCAGGCGGATTGGTGAGTGCAGAATGGCTACTGTTCCACAGAAACGACGCTGCTGGTATTTAACCCGGACACCAAAAGGAACTTTATGTATTAACTATAAAAAATTGACTATACAAGCTGTTTTTTTAATAAATGCGATCCCACCTGCTTGTCCCTTTAAATTAAGTTTACTCTTCTTGTTCTACAAGTATATCGTTGTACGGGTTAATAGTAATTTTACAAGTCCATGGGTTTTACAGTTCAAAAATATAGTTAGAAACAAGTCATGATTAATTTCTAGCAGTATTTAACCTTTATGTATTTTTATTGAGGGAGCAATCTTACAGTCGCCTTCCCTTCTGCTAGAGGGGGTGACCGCTTTACAATCATCCCCTCCGTGACGCTTTAGGCAAAAGCCGTGGCACCAATGGGCGGCTCTAGTGTTATCTTACAAGGACCTGGAGCCACCCCTTTGGTGCCGAAGATGACCGCTCCAGTAGTTTTAGCTGGTAGGAGTCCGGCATACCCCTTCGCCCTTCCCCGGGGTGAAGAAAGTTCCGTGTAAAATTTCCACAGGAAACCAACAAAAAAAGGGGGAGCAATCTTGAATCTAGTCTAAGGCATTATCAGAAAATACTAAAATACAATAACGCCCAAGTAATCGTGCCCAATGACCAAAGCTTAAACTATAATTCTGCCGCACTATCGTATTACAATGAGGATCACGCTCCGTCCTGAATGAACATATCTGATATTGAAATGTAGCCGTTGTCCCACGGGGCGGTGGTGAGACGTCGTTACGCGCGATTTATCGCCTTGTTCGCCACTGGGGACAGAGAACTTAGCCTAGTTATTAACGAGTTCTGTTGGTGCGAATTAAGAGAAAATTGTTGATTAGATTTTTTAGCTCCACGAGGTGCTACGTAATATAGCTTAATAATAATTTGGGGAACATGGTGTTGACGTCGGGTTCAACAGTATGGGGAACAACGCGTGGTGTTCCTCCATAGAAAAGGGAGTATCCTCCAGCCAGGCGGGTGGTATGCCTGGCGGGCCGAAGCCCAACGATTAATGTTGGGCGACTGTATATATGCTGCGTTGCGCGAATACTTTTAATAGCGTGATTCAGGATTCTTTGACGTCATCGGAGAGTTGCGATTAATGTTAGGCAATTAAATATTTATAGGACTCTCACAACAAGCCCTTTCATTTAATCAATTTATTTATTTATTTATACTTAATGTACACTAGTGTACAAAGGCGGTCTTAATGCCGTAGGCATTTTCTGCCAGACGACCTTTGGGTGATGCAGAGAACAATAAGGTAGATGCACCAACAAAATCTGAAAGAAAGGTATAGATGCGAAGACATATTATACAAATAGATAGACGTACATAAACATAGCATGTATAAAATATATTTATATATTATATAATAAATATACACAGATGAGAAAAAATAAAAAATAAATAAATTCACAGTTGAGATTAATCTGCTGACGTCTTTTTGAAAAGGTATTTTCGTAATTTAGTTTTAAAGTTGTTCCGATTGTTAGCCATCTTGATTTCAAGGGGGAGCGCATTCCACAGTAAAACAGATTGGACGAAGAAGGTAGAATGAATAAAGCCAGAGTTATGAGTGGGACATTGAAGAAGACGATTATTACTGGAACGAACATATTTATTGTGGTTGGAACAAAGATATTGGAAGTGAGAAGATAAATAAGAAGGAGAATTAGGAGAGTATAACATAGAAAAGAGGGTGGTCAGTACTCTCACATTTCTGCGCTGACGAATAGGCAACTAATCTATACAAATAAATAAAATTTAAGTGTCTGTTTGTAATGTCAAAATAACAGCTTTTTACTAAATGCAAATGAAAGTATATACGGTACATATAACAAACAAACAATTTTTAAATTTTTGTCCGTCTGTTTGTTCCGGGTAATCTCCTAAACGGCTGGACCGATTTTGACGGGACTTTCACTGGCAGATAGTTGATCTTATAAGGAATAACTTAGGCTACTTTTATTTTAGAAAAATAATTAGGGTTCCTCACAAAAAAAAAACCCTTGAAATCCAATATATATATTTATTCATTTCTATACATTTTCTATAGAAAACGGACGTGTAACGTAAATTTTGGGGATTGATCCCCCAAAATTTACGTTGCACGACCGTCTTTGAGTTGCAAAAAATCCATATGTGTACCAAATTTCAACTTAATCGTATAAGCAAGTTCTACTTAAGTTTTGCTTATAAAAAACAATTTTAAACGGATTACATCGCGTATATTTTAGATTTTTGTTTTTCCTGACGTTTCGAACACTTTGCTGGCTTCGTGGACACAGGATGACTAAGGTGACAGGCGTCGTTACAGATTTTGAAAAACTATTTTATTTTAGATACCGTACAATTTCAATAAAAAAATTGTTTCGATGCACGCAGTAATCGCTCACAGTGTCTTGATATTTTTTAGTGCGATATGTTGTTTGGGGTTTTATTATTTTAATAACCGGATTCCAAATAGGGGGTACCTGCCAACCATCTTCTCTATTAAAATTTGGAAATTTTTTAATTCAGGAGCCTCACGAAATATTCTAGGTACATATCGGTTCTCTTTCGCGAGGACTTCGGAGCGTCTATGCTTGATGTCAGCTATATGTTCTTTTATTCGGGTGGCTATACTAAGTTTAACGTCTCGTTCTGATACGAGCCTTAGATATTAAATAAAGTTTACATAACAATAAACGATCTGCAACTAGATCGACAAACGACTTGGTGATGATAGCTGGGAGTCGTTGGATGCGGGCGGCATGTAACCGAACGTCGTGGCCATCTATGAGAGGCCTTCGTTCAGCAGCTGATATCCTCTGGCTGATATGATGATGATGATTAACGTCCTATCAAGTTCCATTCCAAACTGCAGCCACTGCAAAAATAATACTATCATTCCGGCTGACTAGGATTTTTATTCATGAAATATTTTTTTATACTGAATAGAGTATAAGAATACATAAGTATGAATATCTCGTTACTAAACAAAATCAATCAAAACTTAAATTGACTTTGTTCTAAGATTGAAATTAATCATGAATATTCATGTTCATTACGTTATTCCTATGAAACCTTCAATCAAAAATATTAAACTATGAATAGTAATGCGGCAATGGATAAAATAAATACAGTCTTCAAACAACTTCGGTATGAAAACGAAACGACAATGTAAACACTGTCGTCCTCATAACACGCAGTTTACCGACATTATTTTTCTTATTATTAGTAACATTTGTGTGTTTTTCTATACAAATACTCGTACGCTTAATAAAAAGTATGATATTATAGTAAACTTCAAGAACAAAAGCTTTGTCATTATTGCGTCATGAACAAATAATGTTAAACGACTTTATATGAAGCATTAAATATATGTAGGAGCTATTATAGCATGGAAACTGTTACGATTTGATAAATGTAGCTTGTTCCTTAAAAATAAATCGGCTATCAACGACAATCCACCATTATTATCCTGACACTGGACCTATTGGGGCGTCAGCTGAAAATCAGCGTTGCAGATCATGGCTGAGTTCAGCCCTATAATACACACAATCTCACACCGAGCCTAATATACGTTTCTGTGTGGAAGCATCGTTACAGTTACGACTTGATAAAGTAGCTTGTTGTTAAAATAGAACTCGCCTATCAATGACAATCCAACATTATTATCCTGCTACTGGGCCACTTGAGGAGTCAGCTGAAAATCAGTGCTGCAGTTTATGGCTAAATTCAGCCACTCATTATCCCAAACTGAGGCTACTACATGTTACTGTACTTTTTTCTTTGTTTTATGTTTTTTTTGTTGTTAACTATTAACTAACTTTACTGCAAACAATTTAACCTCCTTTTTTTATACAGTTTTTTCGTAATCGAAAGCCTTTGAAAAAGGGAAACAATTACGCTTACCACATTGAAATTTGATCCCAAATATTCAGTACATTCAATTAATCTACCAACAAATTGTTACTAAAATTTTGCCAAGAAAGGAATTTTAGCTTAAAAATATATTTAAATTATTACGGCTTTACACAACATGCCGTGGGCTACATCTGCGGCCTGTCAAAGCCAAAATGTATATAATTGGATCCCTGAAGCATGCCACCTACTGTAACTTGTCAATAGAACTTGAATTTAAACTTTATTATTTGTTTTATAACACTGCGAAGTTTGGTTTCAAGTTTAGTTTATGAATAATTAAGACAAGTTTATTTTGTTGCTAGGTGTAAGTTCTAGTGTAGTTGGTGAGAACATTATTATATATTTGAAGATGAAAATACATTTGATAGAGAATTTTATCATTTTTGAGAAAAAAATTATGAATATGTAAAGATTTATTAATCTAAACACCGTACGACGTTGCCTTATACTTGACATTGGCGAAATTGTGGAAGATACTCTACAGAAGCCATAATCTAAGAGAAGAAGAAGAAGAAGTACATTTTAAAATTAAACAGGGCCAATCATACGTCTGCAGTATTTACTACGTGTTTTTGTATATACAAGTGTACATTCGATTCTATATTTTAATGAAACACTTTTAAACAGATAACTTCGCGTATTTTATAGAAAAATTAAAAAAACATCAAGACAGTGTGTTTACTGCGTGCATCGAAACAATTTTTGATTACAGTTGTACGGCAGATAAAATGACTTTTAAAATCTGTTACGACGCCTGTCACCTTAGTCATCCTGCGACTATGAATATGTAAAGTGTTCGAAACATCGGGAAATAAAATACGTGATGTAATCTGTAAGTGTTATTTTTTTGTTTTTCAGACTGTAATTCAAATTCTTATTAAATTGTTATAATGGACTAAATTGGTTGTTCACACGGGTGTAGTCACTATATTGTAGTAACCTGTAAAAGAGGTATCACAAATTAATTCTTTCATCATCATCATCACTTCAGTCATAGGACTGGTGAACAAAGGCCTCCAATAGTTTTCCACAATTGTGTCGTCATTTTGCCTGCCCTCCGTTGTTATAATATGACTTGGAAAAGGGTCTGTTATGACCTAATTACTAAATAAATGGTTGTATTCTATCGCATTGAATATAATGTTGAATGTTCTTTAACGCTGCAAAACGGAAATAAAGTTATTTTATAATCTATAACAGAGCGGAGCTTTTGGCGCGTAATCTATACAAATAAATAAAATTGAAGTGTCTGTTTGTAATGTCAAAATAACAGCTTTTTACTAAATGCATATGAAAGTATATACGGTACCTATAACAAAAAAACAATTTTTTTGTCTGTCTGTCTGTCTGTTTGTTCCGGGTAATCTCCGAAACGGCTGGACCAATTTTGACGGGACTTTCACTGGCAGATAGCTGACGTTATAAGGAATAACTTAGGCTACTTTGATTTTAGAAAAATAATTAAGGTTCCGCGCGAAAACAATAAACACCCTTGAAATCCAACATATATATTATATGTCAAGTGTCTATGTCGAAGTACTCTAAATTTCTTTTAAATTAAACGTGGGTGAAACCGCGGGTCCCCGCTAGTAATTAATAAGAGCGCACTGAGCGGCTCGTACTCGGCGCGTCCTAATGAAATGTATTTGTTTATATAAATTGTTGATCCGTTAGTGTTATTTAAGATTGTTGTTAATATTGCTGTTCTTTTTATTGCAGGTACGTGTACGGCAGAGCATCAGAATTCAGTCAGTAATAAAGTTAAGTCCAGAAGATTGGCGGTTCTTAATTCATTTTAAGGTATTACAAAAACTGTTCGTCGTTATATCTGTGTGTTTGTGGGAGATACACACACATCAGCCCGTAGACGTCGACTTCTGAACTTCTCCCAATGATCACCACAATGAGCGGTCATAGGAAATAGTGCCATAATCACCACGTTTGCAGGCAAATTGGTGGATGCTGTATGTTATCATCAGATGCTGCTGCCGATTCTCTTGATAGCAATCCTTAGTCGCCTTTTACAACACCCATGGATCGAGAGGGGCGATCTCTTCTTTACCGGACACCAGACGGAACTATAATCATAAATTAAATTAAAAGGTATGTGTGGTGTCCAGGATAAGAATATAGCACCACTCCAAACGGTCTCTAAACCGGAGGGATGGGCAGCAGCGTCCCATCTGTGGAACAGCAGCCATACTGCGCTCACCAACCCGCCTGCCAAGCGATCTAATTTACTGTATACAAAAATCTCAACGTGTATGTCTATGAGGATAAAAAAAAAAAAAACATTCTTTCCTTCACTAAGATTTTACGTGTATCGTCAGTATAGTTTACAGACATAGATCTCACATGCACGACCATCCAGATCCGAAATAACTATCAGTAGATCATACAAACATGTCTTCCGTCCGGGAATCGGACCGGCGACACGTAGCACAGAAATCCAATAGCTTAACCACAGCACCAACCGTGCCATCAATAGATCCAAAAACTACAACTCATGCGAGCTTTGACATTACTAATACCCAATTATTATGTGTTATCAAATCTCAGCACATTACACGTGCAACCCACACAAAGAAACAAAACCCTACAACAAAACAAACGAACCTCATTATTCTCGAATAGTGACCTTTGAGTTAACGATGAATATCACTTGCGTTCCATGCTTGTTAGGGTTGCCACAGCAATCATTTTGCTTGTAAGTTTTTTTTCACTGTCAAACTAGTCCTTTGGTTTGCACGCATATCTTTTGATAAATATAAGTAATACCCTACAATAGGAACTTTCACATATAAGCACGGCTTACAGATCAAAATCATGCTGGTTTTTCTTTTTTGCTTTCCTTTTTCGTATGGTACTATGCCTAGCGTTGCTTTACCTCACCGATCCTCAAATCTTACAATATATACCAACCAAATCCCGAATAAAATAATTCTGTGTTTTTTCACTATATACGTATATTTCTAGTGCCGGGATCAAACCTGCAAGCCACAGTTCGAATAACCAAGCACATAGTCACTGCACCAGTCGGGATGAACGTATAACTCGCGCGCAGGCGCAAATCAGCCCGTAAACATCTACTGTTGAAGCCTATGTCCGAATGCATTTTATTTACATTTATTTTTAAATAATGTTGACGAAAAATGTTACATTAGACGGGCAAAGTTGTAATAAAGATGTTGGAGTCGCGCTAAAGTTGCAAGTTGACGGGACAACTATTTTTTTTTTTTTTTTTAAACGTTGCCCCACACTAGGATTTCTCCTGTGTCGTGGGTGCATTTACAGACATGAATTACAATACACCCAGACCCGGAATAACTACCTGCAGATCACACAAATATTTGTTCCGTGTGGGAATCGAACCCACGACCCGGAGCGCAGCAGCCGACTGTATCAGCCACTGCACCAACTGTCCCGTCAACTTGCAACTTTATTTATTAGTGTGGGCAAGGTTAAAAAAATGTATTGACAACCCTAGTGACGTACCACACAAGTTATATTAACAGGGTAGAGGAGTGTTGTGCTATTGTCTGTATCGAATGAAAGCCTTCGGGGAAATTACCGCGAAATGCAATTTATGGGGACTAAATATAATGGGGAAATATTTCATGACGTGTTAAAATAATAAAAGTTTTTATAGGGGAGATAACAACGGGCTCAATTAAATTAATGGCTGTCGCTCTGATAAGGGAGACGTAGAAAAATGGATTGTAATGTTTACGTTGACTTTGGATTGGACAAACAGGTGGAGTATGCTAACTACATACTACATTTATCATCATCATCATCATCGTATCAGCTATAGGACGTCCACTGCTGAACAAAGGTTATAGATTTTTACAATTGTGTCATCATTTTGAGGGGACTTTGCCAGTACTCACCACGCTTGGCAGGCGGGTTGGTGAGCGCAGAATGGCTACAGTTCCAGTCAGTGTCCAGTCTATTTCATTGTAATGATGTTTAAAAAGTATTTTATTTTGTTTTCTCGCTCGCTCCCAAGTAACATATCAATGAGAGAGGTGAGATTGTTTTATATAGAAATTGATGGTCAAGTGTGCACCAACTGTGAAACAAATCATCTCTATCTTATAAATTAATACAAATATACAGATCCGTCACCATGGGTCCTTCGAATAGCAACTCACGGGTGCTCTGCAGGGGTGCAATTCCTTAAGCTCAAACATCCATACATCCGTGAATACAGAATCGAAATAACGGTGTAAAACCAATTTGGTATTCGCTAAGACTGGTCCTCATGGCTTACCTTATGCAACGTGTTCTTGAATAGCTTCAATCATGTCTTAGCGAATACCGAATTTACACCGTTATTTAGATTCTGTATTCAAGGATGTATCGATGAGCTTAAGGAATTGCACCCTAGTACGCAGGTATAAACCATGCCTATTAGTTTGTTAACGTCTGTTGCAAAGCTTGGGCATCTCTCACTTATGATTTTGCGAAGACGCTGTCATAAACACCTCGCTGTGGACTGATCAGTTGTCATAACTGTTCAATTGTAATTCTATACTGTCATCATATAAGCTGAAGAATAGTGGACACTGTTGAACAAGGATTTCTTTTATAATTGGTTACGTGCCACCCGCATCCAATTACTCCCAGCGGCCTCCACCACGTCGTCTGTCCATCTCGTTGGAAACCGTTCCATGTGTTTTCCGTTGCGTGGTCCACTCGAGAAACTTTCTGCCCCAGTGGCCATTAGTTCTACGAGCTGTGTATTTACATATGAACTTACTAATCCTTTTAGCTATGCCGACAACTTAGTTCTTACGGAAATCTTCATTTAATTTCATCTCATAGAAAAAATACCAAACATTGCTATGCCAAGTCACTTATTGAGTTATGGAGAGATCAATAACTTAGTGACTTTGAGCTTATGAAGCCCATAGTAATTTTAATGTTTATCCCAACATTATTACTATTTTTTGTCCACTTATTGTAGTATCATTACAAATTGACGATATTATCGATATCACAAACTTAAAGAACCTCATCCCTCTGCAAGTTAAGAAAGTCGATGTAAACTTGTACTTTCATTACATTGGGCTCCAATGGAATTTTGATGGCATCTATCAACTGAAGCACGTGTTCTTTATGCAGTGTTGTTATAAATACGTGACGTCATAATAATGAAGATATTTTTAAAGGTTTCAAGACTTTTCAGACTAGAATTTGTAATAGAGTATGGTGATTATAATTTTTCTAATTAATAAGCTTTGTAGGTAATGTGTTTTGCCTAAATAACCTAATATAACGCTTTTGTCAATGATATATGTCGCATCGCATTTAATCCTTTACACACTGTGTCTACATTTGTATAATTTAAACGCTCCTCTCGCAAGTCTTCTAGAAGCAATTTCTTAAGAAGTAAACAGTACCTTTGTACCTTTTACTCCTATTTCCTCTTGCATTATCTTTTTGTTCCTATCATAAATTGTAAATAAATAAAATATATATATAAATAAAGTGCTGAGATATTTTAACAAAACAATATTTTGATCAGTAAAATATTATTTACCATAAAGACAAATTAAAACTGTCAAAGTATATTAACTTCAAACAGCGATCGAAATGAAATTAGGAATTTCATTTCATTGCTGATACATTTGCGCGCATAAATCTTTACTCATCAATAATCTCGTACAGAACCCTCGATGGACCGTAAAACATTCCGCTTTGTCAATCAATCGACCCACGAAATCCAATTAATATATTATCTACATTAATTGTTAGTCGGCCGCAGTTAGCGTTTGATGGAAAACCAAGCGAGGAGCCCAAACATGGGACAGATTGAAATGTTTAATTGATTGGTGTTTGGTAATTTTTGTTTAAATTTAACGTTGTGTCTCTGGGTACGCTTTTTAGAGTCATATCGGCCACTGCTGAACAAAGGCCTGCCCCATACATTTTCACAACTGTGTCATCATTTTGGGGAGTATTTGCCAATACTCACCACGCTTGGCAGGCGGGTTGGTGAGCGCAGTATGGCTACCGTTTCACAGAAGGGACGCTGCTGCCCATTCCTCTAGTTTAGGTTCCCTTAGTCGCCTTTTACGACATCCACGGGAGGAGATGGAGTGGTGCTATATTCTTAATCCGGACACCACACGGAATCTTTAGAGTTAGAGTTTAGAGTAATTTATGAACTGGTGTAGCAGCTAATAATTAATAAAACTGACTATTGTAAATAACCCTTCATATTTTATTCTTTGGTGTACAAGAAAGTTATATTCTAACCCATGGAACAAATGGAAGATATGATGAGAAGCGATGAATGAGATCTACGATAGAACGAGCGCAGCCAGAAGATTCGTGTACTCCTATTTTTATACATCGACGCTTCTATTTGCCTGTCGATAATTTAATATGTACAGTTAAAAAGTGTGAAACACGGCAGACTTTCACTGCGATCAAAACATGTCACATTTTCTTTATCAGTCAGGCTTTATACTTCCTAATCATCCCTTTTGAATCTGTCAAAAAATATAATCTACCAAGTAGCTGTGTGGTGCTTTCTAAGAATACCACCACCCCATCTCATTCTGTGGGTGAAAAAGAAAAGGCGACTATGGTTTTAGATGGAGAATGGGTAGCAGCATCCTTCGAGTACATTTTTAACTCAACTGAAATCGCCAACCCGTCTGCCAAGCGTGGCGATTATGGCAAATACCCCAATGATCACACAGCACAAACCCATACCGGACGTTGTAGCAGTCTTTGGGAGAGGCTTCTGTCTAGCAGTGGACTTTTTTGGCTGAAATTATACAGTAGATAGGGTGTTATCCTTTTTACATCTCTTACCTATTTACTATATCATCGGCAGCACACATTTTCTCTAAGGCCCTTTTTAATTGTTGTGTTTGACTACAAATCATCCTACAGCCGCGAACGCTATAAGGTAAAAGAAGATTGAGTGCTGCTTTAGTCTTAATCTTGGCACCACACAGATATTATCCGTTAAGTGTTTTATAATAATGAGGAATTATCGCAAAAATCCCTGATTACCAACCTTATTCCATTTGTATAAAGACCAAAATCCCAGCATGGAACATTAATTCTCATTGTTCACGTTAACACCACCACATAAGGTAACTTGTTGAGAGAGATTAACTCAAAATACTCTATATGTACTCTATATGTTACGTATATTTAGGTGTGAATCCCTCGTGTACTAAGTTCCTTAGTCCTTTGCTTAGTAACATCAGGATCAACACGGCTTCTAAGTTATAGGAGCACAATAGGTACGTGATTTTGTGTTTATATAGAGTTATGTAGCTACATTCTTAACTCTACATATATTAAGTCTTGATTTAATATTATAAAGGAGTAGAGAGAGTGTAAATGTATTAAGTAAATGGTTATGAAAAGGATGTGAACGAAGGTTTCGCGACGTTTTTAATGCAAAGGGTTGAATAGAAGGTAGTAGTACAAAAGTAGCTTTTTGTAGCATATCTGGATTCGTGAGGAGTATATTCGTAATAGCAAGGAAGTATTTAAATATTGACTGTTGATATTGGAGTCTGTCGAAGCATTCTCGCTAGATCAAATCAAATCTCAAATGTTTATGGACATAGTTTAACTAACAAACACGTTTAATTATTTAAGGTCTTAGTTAAAGTAGTTATTAATAAGTAAAGTGATACTATGAGGTATCTTTTCCTTTTTTTGGATTTAAGATAGTGACGTATGTTATATTATGTAACCAGCTAGTACCCGCTTGCTTCGCTAGGCGTAAATTCTATGTGGAATTCATGTCTATAAAACGCACCCACGACACAGGAGAAATCCAAGTGTGAACCAAGTTAAAAAAAAAAAACTTCTGATGTAAGATGACCACGTTTTTTTTTTTGTAAATATTCCTAAAATTATCCTTGAAATCTGTTCAGCCGTTTTGGAGCCTATTCGAGACAAATTGTTGGACAGACAGACAACAATTCTAAAAACGGTAATTTATGATTAGGCATCTTATTAATAACAGTTTTCACTTTCATAAATTTTGCCATTTATTTTTGAACCACATACAAACTGCAATTTTATCATATTGCTATAGATTTGTAATAATGAAGCGATCATGACTACAGGCGAAAAGTTACTTAAATACATAACAATATAGAAACACTACGACGTAGGTAACAAAATTGCTACGACCGCGTAGCCCCCGTAGCAACTAATTGATTTGCTGAACTTTGTTGCAGTATAAAGTGTTCTCTGAGGCATTCAAAGCTGTCTGATGTATGATCTACCTTCAGTAGCGGACTTTTTAAGTACTGCCTTCATCCTCAAATAAAGTACATTGTTTTTATTGGTGTACAGTGGAAATTATACATGAACTTCCTCCTCACCGGGGAAGAGTGAAGGGGCATGCTGGACTCTACCGGCTAAGACCACTGGAGCGGTCATCTTCACCACCGAAGGAGGGCTTTTCGTAAGATCACACTAGAGCCCCTCATTGATGCCACGCCTTTAGGCACATCTTGGAGGGGATGACTGTAAAGTCACCCCCCGGGGGATTGTAAATTGATCCCCCAAAGCACGTGACTATATGCGTGCTACCATCATCTCTTGGGTCACTCGGTGTGGGCACACAGATTCCCCAATCTATGCACCTGCGAACCCAGAGGTCCCCCGCTTTATAGCAATGGCAGGGGGTTTCAGGCGTATGGGAATTAGGCGCCAAGGTGGCTGTTACCCCGGCGCCATCTCCTCCGTCTTTGAGCGGGATCGGCTCTTTCGTGCTCCGCCAACATAGCCGACACCCAAATAAATTACCTAGTGCTTGTATGTAATTTGATTTCTAGTAGGGTTAGACCTACACTATAGTTGTTTTATCATTATAAATAGAGGCAGCAATAATACTAAGGGCAATATTTTAGCGGCAGCGATCTTAAATAATATCTCAAAGTTGCCACTTCAGCTACAAACTGTGCCAGCCGACGTTTTCTGATAACGCGGCCTAAGTTAGAGCGAACAGCGAGAATTATATCCTGTTCTATTATTTGATTTTAGTTATTTCGTGATCATTATGACCTAATTGTTCTTATCAACGAGGCTCTTCAAAGGAGCAGATATTTCATCTCGCATCACAGTATACTGCTGAGTATATCCCTCTCCCAAGTCCGCATCCATAAAGCAACTTTATTTTTCCTTTCTGGCCAACCTTGTGTCAGAGTTGTGCAAGCCACCCAAATGCGTCCAGCTTATTTATACCACTACCATCTAATGATAGCAACAGGGACCAATAATTTTAAGACCACTCTGCGGTCACATATCCATATACTGACGAAGCCAAGCGTTGCTTAAGCGTTGTATGGAGTAGTGAGAGTGACTTGTTATGAGCACTTCATGTAAAAATTGGAGTGTCAAAGAAATGACATATACGTATTTTGTGATCCGCGTCGTAGGAGAGTCATCGAGTAATTAGTCGATCGCAGCTAAATTATAACGCTCACAGGCTTGATATTAACTTTGCACCATTTAAGCCTAAGTCGGATAACGTTACGCATACGCATTAAGGCACTATATTCCCACCCCAGAGTAATATGACGTGTAAATTGTAAGTTAGGACTTAATTATTGAATAAACGATTCTAATCTATTCTTTTCACCTTCTTAAGGTCGTCAGTCAATTAGGTTCTAGCTGGTGATAGACATTTTAAATGCTGTTGGTATTGTACAAAAACGTTTCAATATATTTCCGCTCGTAAAATTTGATTCAAGTTATACAACTCTACCCCGCTTCTGTTCTAAATTTGTACCACTTTTCAAACTGGCCAGTGGCATCGGTTTCGGTTTCAATTGCTCCTTAGATAATATCTGGTGTAATTTAATCAAAACTTGCCGGTGAAACCTAATTGATTTAGTGTTATTTTAACTCCGACATTATTATATTGCGATCGAGAGTAACTTTCTTGCCATGGCGCTAAATGTTAGAGAGATATCCGCGTATTTTAGATGATCTGGGTAAATTATAACAGTATCATTTTGTTGCCATTCGGTTTGTACAATTTTTGCTATCTAAATGACAGGGCCGATTTCACCGTTCGCTTTAAAACCGAGTTTAATTAAACATACTTTTGCATAACTGACTTCAAATGATCTCGGTTAACGTCAAATGGATTTACCAGCTATTATTATTATTATTTTGATCGCATTCACGAAAACGAAGGTTAAATATCATAATATATAAATGTGGTCAAAATTACAGACAAAAACTTCAAACTTCAAACTTCAAACTGTTTTATTGTGGATCATAGGGTACAAGGGATGTTTACATTATAATATGATCAGCTATGTCCCGCCATTGGGCATACAATATTTTAAAACAATAAATTAAATCATAACTAAAAGCGTACAATGTCAAAAAAATTAAAACAAATTATACCATAATTAAATCGAAAATTAAAATTAATCGTTTAATGGCAAAAAAATAGAAAACACATTATACCATAATTAAATTGGAAATTATTATTAAAAGCATATAATGTCAAAAAAAATAAAACACATTATACCACAATCAAATTGGAGATCAGAGAATTTGCAATTACAAATAAATCTTAATATACAATAATAATTACAAGCGTAGCTAAAGCTATAGTGTATTTATAATCTGTACATTTAACTACAGCTTATCCTTTAAAAAATCTCTTACTGAGTAGTAGCACTTGTCCACCAACAATTTGTGGAGATTCTTTTTAAAAATATTTATTTCTTCAGTGTTTCTAATTGCTGATGGAATATTATTATATATGCGTGGACCCAAACAAAAGACACTATCATGCAATAATTGTGTTTTACTGGCAACTATTGATAACTTGTCATTATTACGGGCTCGAGTCCGAAATTCAAACAGTTCCAGGTTTGTTTTTAAAAATATCGCAGTTTCATAAATATAGAGTGAAGGAAATGATAAAATTTTTAATTTTATGAAATGGGGCTTACACGAATCAGTTTGTTGCAAATTGCACATACTCCTGATACAACGTTTTTGAGCAATAAATGCCCGTTCTTTTTCTGTTGTGTTCCCCCAAAAAATTACTCCATACCGCAACGTAGAGGCGACATAACCATAGTAGGCTGCTAAGAGAGCTGGTTGATTTACTATTTTACTTAATCTAAAGAGGGCATATGAGAATTGATTAATTTTTTTACACACATGATCTATATGAGATTTCCAGTTTATCTTACTATCAATGTAAAGACCTAAGAATTTTGTAATGTTGATTTCTTCAATTTTGTATTTATGTAAGACACATTCAAAGTGTTTTCTGTTCTATTTCGCTGTTTAAAATACATTATTTTTGTTTTGTCAAGATTAATTATTAAGTCATTCTGACTAAGCCATTCTATTATTAAAGTTAAAGATGTATTTATGTCATATTGTAACTGAATTAGGTTATTATTGGCGAATAGTATGGTACTATTGTCTGCAAATAGTGTCATTTTATGTGTTGTTATTGTAGGCATGTCATTAATATAGACAAGAAATAAGAGCGGACCCAATATACTACCTTGAGGTAGTCCTGAGGTTACAGTTTTAATGTTAGATCGGTGTTTTTCTTCAATATTACTATACATAGAAACCCTTTGTATTTCCGTAAACTGTTTTCTGTCACTAAGGTATGATTCGACTATTTTATACACATTACCTCTAACGCCGTATGTGTATAGTTTATTTAGTAGGATTTTATGATTGACGTGGTCAAATGCTTTTGACATATCCATATAGAGAGCTATTGTCGGTGATCTCTTGTCCATATTTATTAACACTTCGTGTAAGAAATCATATATTGCCAAATTTATTGATTTCTTTTTTCTGAACCCATACTGACATGGTGTAAATAAACAATTATATTCAAAAAAGTTATATAAACATTTATATATAACTTTTTCAAATATTTTGGAAAATATGGGAAATAGAGCAATAGGTCTATAATTAACAATTTCTGATTTACCATCTTTTTTATGAAGAGGTTTTATCACTGCTATTTTCAAGTTATCAGGATAGATACCATGCTCTATAAAGGGCAGGCAATCAGGGCTGCTGCGTGTTTTACGATTCGTGTGGTGATGCCATCATATCCACTGCTAGATGTATTTTTTAAGGAAGATATTACTTTAAAGATATCATGTGGTATGGTAGGAGGCATAAATACAGAGTTAGAGTTGCAATTTATTCTATTTATTCTAATAACACAATGAATCCCGTGAATCCCTGTGAATTAAAACAATAACAAAAAATAAGCTAAGCTTTGCCCTACACTATTTCTTCTGTGTCGTGGGTGCGTTTACAAACACACAACACACCCAGACCCAGAGCAACTACCTGCAGGTCATACAAATATTTCTTCCGTGTGGGAATCGAACCCACGACCCGGAGCGCATCAGCCGACTCTATCAGCCACTGCACCAACCGTGCCGTCTATTCTGGCTGTGATGCGAACAAGAATGTCTTCCAAGAAGTCACTTCGTTGAAATTCAGTACTTTTGCGGCAAATACATAATTGCAGTTTAAATTCTAACGTTTCATAAGTGCCTGTAATTGGTTTAATGAAATAGAAATGTTTAACTTTGCTCCTGATACCAGCAATATGGCTCTCACCCAAACAAGTAACAAATTATTAATAAAATATTGACACTTGATAAAATAGGTCCAATTTAAAAGTTCAAAACAAACACATAAAATAGTAGCGCTAGGTAGGCTCGTGTGAAAATTTCTACATTTAAAGCATTAAGTTAATTTCCGTTTTAGTTTTAGTGTCAGTTACAGTAGTATTAAACCAAAAATTTCAATTGAATTAGAGTACCTTTTCACGCTTTGATAAATATCCATCTGACGCTAGATAGAGGATCTACTAGAGAAACCACTTTAAAATGATTGTTCAATAAAAGGTCTACATTTACCTTCAGTCAAAGCTTGTAAATAGATTTAAAAAAAACATTCGTCTATATTCATCGACGTTAGCATTTAGGTGTCAGCCCTATGCTAAAATATTAACGTCGTGTCGCGGCACCAGGGCTGTCCCTATTTATAGTGAGATCGATTGGTTCCACTGGGTTTTGCCGTACATCTATACAATCTATACAAATAAATAAAATTGAAGTGTCTGTTTGTAATGTCAAAATAATAGTTTTTTACTAAATGCATATGCATATAACAAAAAAACAATTTTTAAATTTTTTGTTTGTCTGTCTGTTTGTTCCGGGTAATCTCCGAAACGGTGGACCGATTTTGACGGGACTTTCACTGGCAGATAGCTGATGTTATAAGGAATAACTTAGGCTACTTTAATTTAAGAAAAATAATTAGGGTCCCGCACAAAAAAATAAAATCCCTTGAAATCCAATATATATATTCTATGTCAAGGGTCTATGTTGAAGTACTCTAAATTCATTTTAAATTATACGCGGGTGAAACCGCGGGTCCCAGCTAGTAACTGTATAAGTTAAAGCTTGCAAGAACATATCTCTTTTCTTGTGGCTACACGAACAAATTATTAGCCTATTGCTTATCGTTATGCCTGCCGAATGACACTTGTAATGCCACTCAGAGTTAGTCCTGTCTGGCACGATACTGTGCTTTTTTTGTTGGACTTCTCGCATTCATTTCTGGGAAATGAGGTTGCTTAGCCGGTCATACCTGGCGAAGCCAAAATAGGCCTCCAGCCAGGCTTAAAATTAATATAAAAAACTAAGCAACTTGCGCTAAGGGCGCCTACTGCGGGACACGAATCTCGGTTTAGAGCGTTGCTGGGGATAACAAGCTATTGTTTTGGGGACAGCTGGATCGGTATTAGACACTGCGCTCGTCACCTCGAGATATTTAAACGAAAAGACCTTGCTTTTTAATGATATATATAGGTTTTCTTCTGGGTAGCGAGTACAGTTTACTGACAAATCTCAAATACACCCAGACTCGAAAAACTACATGTAAGTCACAAAAATACATGCGTGGACGCGACCCGTAGCGCAGACGCCAGTTACTTTACCATTGCGCCAACGCACGGCAATATTTTATGTGAGCGTTCTACTGCCCAGTTAGGCCAGCCCGGTTTGCATGCCAAATACTGGCTAAGCTACGGTCTACCACAAAATATTATTCTTATATATTTATACCTCTACGATATCATTATCATAAGCCAAAAGCCTCCTGCATAGACGACCAGTTATATGCAGTGTATCATTATTTTGAGTGGAATTATCCGATACTCACCACGCTTGGCAGGCGGGTTGGTGAGCATAGAATGGCTGCTGTTTCACAGAAGCGACGCTGCTGCCCATCCGTCTGGTTTAGAATACCTTCGTCGCCTTTTACGACATCCACGGAGGGAGATGGAGTGGTGCTGTATTCTTAATCTGGACACTACACGAATTTATAAATACTACTATTATATATATTTGTCTATAAAGATGTTAGTAAAAATATTACAATTAGATATACGTATGTTATAACAGTAATCTATACAAATAAAAAAAGAATGAAGTGTCTGTTTGTACAAAATAACAGCTTTTTACAGTATACACGGTACATATAACAAAAAAAAAAACAATTTTTAAATTTTTTGTCTGTCTGTCTGTTTGTTCTGGGTAATCTCAGCGCTGGATGCCTGACAGTTGACATGACCATGGTGCCCCATAGCATACCATAGAGGGCAATAGACCGCACAACTCCCGTAGAGGCGAACTAATAAAGTGACATCCCTGCAATAAAATATTAACGAGGTGGCACTAGGGCAACCCCTATTTATAGTATCGATTTTTGACCAAAGCCGGCTGTGACGTCAATATGTACATGTAAGCGTGTCTGTGTGTAGACTTTTTGAAAAGGTTGGTGTATAGTGACGTCACACGGGGTGCTGTACGGATAAATATGAATACAGAATTATTTGATAGGACAAAAAATGTAAGAAGTGAGAATGCCTTTATGGTCTTGAAGTATAAATGTGAGTCTTGCATATCAAAAAGAACTTCACATATCCTCTTGGCCGTGTAGTTTTATGGCAATATTCCCTATAACCGTTTTTTAGGTTATTTCCGTTTTAAAGGATTACACGCGGGTTTATTGTAACACTAGTCGTTCACGGATGAAGGTTTCAGGTCTATTGTTTAGGAGGTGACGCCAGTGGCCTGAAGGTCATATGTGTAAAACTGAATGTGGAAGGCTCAGTTGATTTCAAGGCTGTGGCGGAACTTCGGAGAGGGGGTGTCAGATAGGTTGATTTAACTGAGACGCATGTTTTGTGGGTTGTTTTGTTTTAATAACTTGACTAAATGGAGCTACAATAAAATCAACTATACGATGTATGGGTGTTCATATATTATGCATCGTTAGTCGCGGAATATCTTGTTTTATACACCGACAAATGGCAGCATAAGAAATAGCGAAAAAGCGTAGTCTACTGCAGGCCCCAGTCTCGACGCCATGGGTCGAGGGGTCTTAGAATAAATTATTAGAAAAAAGGAAACTTTTATTTCACCTGAAGAACATAAACTGCAGTATGCAGTTACTGCTGCAAATTACAAAATATTATAATAAATGACATCTGTATTTTACCTATACAAATAAATAAAATTGAAGTTTCTGTTTGTAATGTTAAAACAGCTTTTACTAAATGCTTAAGAAAGTAGAAACGATAAATATGTTTAAAAAATTGTCTAATTGTCTTTCTGTTTGTTCCAGCTAAACTCCGAAATGGAAATGGCTGGACCGATTTTGACGGGACGGGAAAATAAAAAGCATTAAGGTTCCGAGCAAAAAAATGGAAACTCTTGAAATCAAATATATTTATGTCAACTGTCTATGGCCGAAGTACTCTAAATTATTTACAAATAATCCGATTTCTTTTTAATTAAACGGAGGGTGAGACAGTGGTTCAGCTAGTTAAAAACAAAACCAGTGACCCAAAACATTTCGCCGTTCATAGCATTAGAAAGTGGAGTTGTTCGACTCACAGATTGACGATATTTTTTCCTAATCAGAATAATCACCACGATGACGTAACGAGCAAGTATATCTAATGGGTTATGTAACAGAAAATTTCATAATTAAATCATCATGTAAAAGTATGTGTATAATTAAAATCGGCGTGTCATGGTTTGCCTTTGAACATCGTTCAAAGAATGTAAAATCATATTCCGATGTCAATATTAATACGAAATGAGGAAATATTAATTAGCAGTGTTGCTATTTATTACATTTGGGTTTTAATCACCCACTTGGGAATTATTTATTATTACGTAATATATGGCAAAAAGTTATAACGTCAGCTTTTTCTTGGAAAACTTACAGTGGGATTATATACTACTATAACACATCCGTATGGTCATCATTTCGGCCGAATGAAGTCCACTGCTGGACACAGGCCTCCCCCAAAGATCACCACAACGACACCCATATCTGTGTTGTAGGCTCGTTGGGGGTTTTGCCATAATCGCCACGCTTGGCAGACGGGTTGGCGATCGCAGTTGTGTTGTTAATGTACTCGAAGGATGCTGCTGCCCATCCTCCGATTAATCCCTTATTCAACTTTTACGACACCCACGGGAGGAGATGGGTTGGTGGTATTCTGAGCACCACACGGTAAATGGTATGGTGCCGGCTATGAATAGAACTAACCTATCTCATCCCGTGGATATAAAAGGCAACTATGGGACTAGCCGGAGGATGGGCAGCAGCGAGTCCTCAGAGTACATTAACTTACTCGAAGGGTGCCGCTACCCATCCTCTGGCTAATCCTTAGTCGCTTTTTATGACACCCACGGGAAGAGATGGCGTGGTGCTATTCTTAGCTGGCTACACACAGTTATGAGATGATTTACGCTAATCAAATCTAGTTTTGTCGGTCTCGCACGAGACTGCCTACACTGTTAACAAACTAACAAACAAAAAACTACCAAAGGCAATGTCTTCGCTACCAAGTTCAGTAATCGCTTGTGAACTTAACTAATTTAAGTTGGAACAATGTGTTACCACGTGTTTTAGCAGATAACTTGGTTTTTTGGATTTTTCGGGGAATGCCTCTGTTAAAGAGATAATCGGTGGCTGCGATTTCCAAGCAGCGCTTATCTTGCGATCTTTATTAGTTCACTTTGCAGCTTGCGTTCACTTTGTAGATTTCACCGTTCGCATTAAAAATCAAGTTTAATAAAACTACGTTTTGCATACATTTCAGCTGTAGAGACGTCCACTGCTGGACAGAAACCTCCCCAAAGGTAAGGGTTTGTGTGCTCATTGGGGGATATTGCCATAATAACCACGCTTGGCAAACCAATTGGCGAACGCAGTTGAGTTATTAATAAACTCGAAGGATGCTGCTGCTCATCCTCCGGTTAATCCCATAGTCGCCTTTTACGACACCCACGGGATAAGATGGCGTGGTGTTATTCCTAGCCGGTACCACACGGCCAAATTTTTGCATAACTAAATTGTTTAGTTTGATCTCGGTTTCGCGTTCACGAAAACGAAGTTTAAATGCCATAGACATAGGCAATTTTCACCCACTTGTAAATGTCCGATTGACTTGAAATACAGCAGACGTATCAAGAATCTATGACACTACAATAATTTGACATGACTATGACCTGGTGCTGTCACCAGGATCATCAACGCTTTAAAGAAACCTAGTAACAGGTTATTATTATGCAATATTATGGAATCGATCCCGTGGATCTCTATATTTGACCTTCAACATATTAATGATATGTTTTCCACGTTTACTGACTATATCACTCGGTTATTTGATGCACACTCTCCATATAAAACACATCATTTAGAATCCTACCAAAGCCTTGGATAACAGATACTATTAGGTTAATGTGTAGCCTGCATGTAAAGCTCGAAATCATTACCGCCACTCTAAGTTGCCAAGAAATGAAGAGTATAAAAAGAAAAAAGAAAGAAAGACACAATTTATTCTTGCGCCAAATCGACGCACAAACACACAGTAAGAAAAGATTCGACAAAGGCATGACTAATTAAACGCTTAAATATGTACTTATTAACAAAACATAAACATTAGACGGCACGGTTGGTGCAGTGGCTGATACAGTCGACTGCTGCACACATGGTCGTGGGTTCGATTCCCATACGGAACAAATATTTGTACGATCTGCAGGTAGTTGTTTCGGGTCTGGGTGTGTATTGTGTGTGGAATTTGTGTTTGTAAACGCACCCACGACACAGGAGAAATCCTAGTGTGGGGCAACGTTTTTTTAAATGAAAAAAAAATAAAAAATAAATATTTTTTTTTTTATTTATTTATATATATATATCTTCAGTTCAAACGTCAGGTCGTGATATCTCTTCATAGTGAAAAACAAGAGCATACTTTACAAAGCACATTAATGAGCATATCAATAACTAAGATTTTATGGAAAAATCTGAAATCAGAAGTCTATGCCATAAACCAACAAAATATGCTCCCAGAACATCTTCACGACCCCGATGCATGGGATAAATAGGGCTTTCTTGGAAGTGCCGGGAAATCCAGAAGTGACCATTTTGAAGCTGACATACTTTGAATGCAGTCTTCCAATGATGCTGAAGCATACCGACTGCTCAATAGACGGATATGGAAGTCCTTGCGGCACGATATCCGCACCTTTAACACTAACGGTGTTAAAGAGGCGATTGAGCGGAATCAAGGCTCCAAAGTGTTCGCAAGAGACAAGTCTATTGGGCAAAGTCGTATTATGAAGCTGAAGACCGAGGACGGCAGTGTAGCGTCGACTAAGCCAGAGGTTTTGAGAGAGATTGAGAACTTCTACCGGCAGTTATACACCTCGGTTACTATACCTACCATTGGCTCTGACAAAGACCCGCGAGCCAAACTAACCCGACACTATACCGAGGATATCCCGGACATCAGCCTGTACGAGATTAGGATGGCCTTGAAGCAGCTTAAAAATAACAAGGCGCCGGGTGGAGACGGAATTACGACAGAGCTTCTGAAAGCGGGTGGAACACCGGTACTTAAAGTCCTTCAGAAGCTATTCAATTCCGTCTTACTCGAGGGCACAACGCCGGAAGCGTGGAACAGAGGTGAGGTGGTGCTCTTTTTCAAAAAGGGTGATAACACCCTATTGAAGAATTATAGACCCATCTCACTTCTGAGCCATGTTTATAAGCTGTTTTCAAGGGTCATCACGAATCGTCTCGAGCGCAGGTTTGATGACTTCCAGCCTCCCGAACAAGCCGGTTTCCGAAAAGGTTTCAGTACCATAGACCACATCCATACGCTGCGGCAGGTTATACAGAAGACCGAGGAGTATAATCTGCCACTATGCTTGGCGTTTGTGGACTATGAGAAAGCCTTCGATTCGATCGAAACCTGGGCAGTGCTGCAATCTCTGCAGCGGTGCCAGATTGACTATCGGTACATTGAAGTGTTGAAGTGCTTATACAGAAACGCCACCATGTCGGTCCGAGTACATGAACAGAGCACGGGGGCAATTCCATTGCAGAGAGGTGTGAGACAGGGGGACGTCATTTCCCCGAAACTGTTCACCGCTGCAATGGAGGATGCCTTCAAGCTACTGGAGTGGAAAGGATTCGGCATTAACATCAATGGCGAGTATATCACTCACCTTCGATTTGCCGATGACATCGTAGTCATGGCAGAATCGCTGCAAGAGCTCAGCACAATGCTCGATGATCTCAACAGAGTTTCCCAACAGGTGGGCCTTAAAATGAACATGGGCAAGACAAAAGTCATGTCAAATGTCCATGTCGTGCCCACCCCAATATCCGTTGGGAGCTCTGTTCTCGAAGTTGTTGACGAGTATGTCTACCTAGGACAAACTGTCCAGTTAGGTAGGTCCAACTTCGAGAAAGAGGTCAATCGTCGAATCCGACTCGGCTGGGCAGCGTTCGGGAAACTTCGCAACGTCTTTTCGTCAACAATACCGCAATGCCTCAAGACGCAAGTCTTTAACCAGTGTGTGTTACCAGTGATGACATATGGAACAGAGACGTGGTCACTCACAATGGGCCTCATAAGAAAGCTCAAGGTCACTCAGCGAGCTATGGAGAGAGCTATGCTTGGTATTTCTCTACGAGATCGAATCAGAAATGAGGAGATCCGTAGACGAACTAAAGTTGTCGACATAGCTGAAAGGATTAGTAAACTGAAGTGGCAATGGGCAGGGCACATTGCTCGTAGAACTGATGGCCGTTGGGGCACAAAGGTTCTCGAATGGAGACCGCGCACCGGAAAACGCAGCGTGGGACGACCTCCAACGAGGTGGACAGACGATCTGGTGAAGGTCGCTGGGAGTCGTTGGATGAGAGCGGCATGTGACCGCTCGTTGTGGAAATCTAAGGGGGAGGCCTTTGTTCAGCAGTGGACGTCCTGTGGCTGATATGGATACTTTGAATATAATAAGTTTCGTTCGTCTGCACTTTAACTTAAACCAGTTGACCAACATGCTATCCTTAAGATTATAAACAACATAGCGACAAATGCTCAAAGAGTTGACGGTATATCCAAGGAAATTATACGACTCACACTTTCACAAGCCCTTTTTTTTTATTGATGTCCAGTGGAAATTCTACATGGAACTTCTTTCACCCCGGGGAAGGGCGAAGGGGTATGCCGGACCCCTACCGGCTAAAACCACTGGAGCGGTCATCTTCGGCACCGAAGGGGGGGCTCCAGGTCCTCGTAAGATCACACTAGAGCCGCCCATTGGTGCCACGCCTTTAGGCACATCTCGGAAGGGATGACTGTAAATCGGTCACCCCCTCTAGCGGACGGAAGGCGACTGTAAAAAGGTCGCCCTCCCAGGTACTTCTCGGGGAGGATTGTAAAGGATCCCCGCAAGCCTCGCTTTGCGCTGTGCTGCGCACACGGCGGCACGTGACCACGTGCGCGCCACCGGCTTCCCGGGGGTCGCTCGGTGTGAGCACGCAGACTCCCCGATCTGCGCGCCCGCGTCCCCGAGGTCCCCCACCATGAAGTGACGGCAGGGGGCACTTTCACAAGCCCTACGGGCTATAACAGCTCCCTCAAAGCTACAGGGAATTGCGACTTATAAGTATTCTTCCCTGTTTGTTAAAAATACTGCAGTGGGTGGTATGTTTGCAAGTCACAGAATAAGTCACATAATAATAGTAATAACATTGAAGTGAATCGTATACTCCCGGACCTCCAATCGAGTTTCAGGCAGGGACGTGGAACTGCCACTGCTCTAGCAGACGTCGTAGGTAATATTCTGAAGGCTAAAGATCCGGGGGAGGGATTTATTCTACGCTGCTAGACTTTTCACGGGCGTTTGATGCTATAAATGCAACTTTGTTGCTGTCGAAGCCAAATTATTTTCTGAAAAAAAAAAAACGATTGACTATGGTTCGATGAAAAAACAATATGGTGGTTGGACCGCTATCTGACGGACAGATCGCAATATGTCGAGATTCAGAAGGAGGATGGTTCTTCGATTACTTCCTCCCCTCAACCCGTTACTAGTGGAATTCCTCAGGGATCAAATTTAGGACCACTTCTTTTCATCATATATAGTGCAGATGTGACGCAATGCTTACTAGATTGTCATTACCATATGTATGCGGACGATATACAATTATACATGCCTCTCAGCGCAGGTAAGACGTAATTATCTATCCAAAACATCAATGATGAGCTAAATAGGGTTGCTTCCTGGGCGGAGCGCAACTGTCTGATTCCGAAACCGGCAAAATCGAAATTCATTGTCATGGGCAGCAAGAAACAAATAAATGCTATTTTGTCTGCGAGGCCGAAGATACTGGTTATGGGGGAAAATATCGATAAAGTGGAAACTGCATGTAGCCTGGGAGTGATCATCGATGTTGAGCTCCGCTTCGAGGCTCATATAAGCAATGTAGCCAAAAAATGTTTTTACCGACTGAAGGTGTTGTACGAGTATATGGTTTAGATAATACTTTAGTGTTGCGTTAAGAAAAAGACTAGTGGACAGTTAGTTCTAGCAAAACAGAACTACTGCGATACCGTGTATGGCCCTTGCTTTTTGTCTAGAACAGACAGTCTTGTTCAGCGAGTGTAGAATGCATGCGCTAGATTCTGTTGCGACATCCCGCCTCGGCACTATGTCACACCTTTTCTCATCATTTCGGCCGAATGAAGTCCACTGCTGGACTGGCTCAAAGATCACCACAACGACCGATGTGGGTGTGTTGTGGGCTCATTGGGAGGTTTTGCCATAATCGCCACGCTTGTCAGACAGGTTGCAGTTGAGTTATTAATGTACTCGAAGGACGCTGCTGCCCATCCTCCGGCTAATTCCTTAGTCGACTTTTACGACACCCACGGGAGGAGATGGGGTGGTGGTATTCTGAGCCGGCACCACACGGCACACCTTTTCTAAATGACGCTACCAAAAAAATACGCGTCGAATTGAGAACTTTCTGAAGTCGGTTAAATTACTCGGCATAGCGGAATAAAAAACTAAGGTTTCGAGGTGTCGAGTGCAGTATGGTGTACAGACATAGCCTAGTTTAGTAGGTTAATGGCCTTTAAGAGAAAAATATAAAACTACTAATATAGAAATAGAATACATGTCAAACGGACTAATGTCACGCGGAACTTTCATTATTATAGAAGCGATTGAACTGTACGGTTGTCTGTGTATCTCTGCTGAAAATATTTAAAAGAGAAGAATAACTATTCTTTCAGCTCTAACGCTCGCCGCCCAGTCTCCCCCTCTTACGGTAGCACTACGATAGTTATGGGCATCCGTGACAAAGATAACCACCACAAGAATGACTTGCTTGACTCATACAGGCTGTACATAAAAAAACACAGATCATGTTGGGCTCGTACTTTCAGTAAACGTCGATTAATATTTGGGATATGTTACCAAAGTATCATCAATAACTAATATACATAATTGAACCTTAAGACGCAAACAACTTAGATGGAAAACAATGACCCATATACATACATATATTCAGTAAAACAAGCAAACAAGCAGTAGAATAATGTAATCTATCTATACAAATAAATAAAATTGAAGTGTCTGTTTGTATTGTCAAAATAACAGCTTAATAAAAGTATATACGGCACCTACAACAAAAAAAAACAAATTTTAAATTTTTTGTCTGTCTATTTGTTCCGGGTAATCTCCTAAACGGCTGGACCGATTTTGACGGGACTTTCACTGGCAGATAGCTGATGTTATAAGGAATAACTTAGGCTACTTTTACGCCCTGGGGGTGACCGCTTTACAGTCACCCTCTCCGAGATGTGCCAATAGGCGTGGCACCAGTGGGCGGCTCTAGTGTGATCATACGAGGACCTGGAGCCTCCCTTACGTGCCGAAGATGACCGCTCCAGTGGTTTTAGCCGGTAGGAGTCCGGCATACCCCTTCGTCCTTCCCCGGGGCGAAGGAAGTTCATGATGAATTTCCACTGGGCACCAATAAAAAAAATAAAAAAAAAGGAGTCCGGCATACCCCTTCGCCCTTCCCCAGGGCGAAGGAAGTTCATCAAGAATTTCCACTGGGCACCAATAAAAAAATAAAAAAAATAGCTACTTTTACGCGCAAAATAATAAAACCTTTGAAATCCAATATATATTCTATGTCAATTGTCTATGTCGAAATACTCTAAATTTCTTTTAAACTAAACGTGGGTGAAACCACTGGTCCTAGCTAGTAAAATATAAAATTAAAGTAAATAAGCAACTCTTCCTCTGTCCTACTAAACTATAACCAACAGAGTCCATAATAATTCTGTAGATTTAAATCTACCATCTGTTTTTAACTTTACTTATGGAATGCAATAAAAGAATTGAATTGAGTTGAAAAATATGTTCATCACTATAACTTTTATCTCAAAGCTTTCAAGTTCTCTGCTCTTTAATTCTTAGCTTTTACCGCTACCCTAACTACTCCATCCTCACCCTTCCACTTTCCAGTACAATGTAAACACTGTTTTAGACTTAATGGCAAGTTAGGCTGCGTGCATATTTACGTGGTGCGCGTATTATAATCGTCTATTTGTAAGATTTTATGAAATATGTTTAAAATGGAATGATGTTTATTCAAAATAGACAAAAAAAATGTATGTCAATATAATATAAGAAGGTTCCAAAATGCCCCACCTTCTCCGCTTTCTAGAGTTTGTGACGAAGTCATCTTTTATCTTCATTTCAATCCACCTCTTTCATGACTTCATACCTTTTATTTCCATCACTGTCCACCTCACGAATCATTCTTTATTCAATTCAAAATTCGAATTTATGTGACGTAGAGTCGCTCTTCATATTTTGATCATGATCATTACACATTGGATTCTGAACGCTAATGGTTCAACACACAGCTGTCGCTCTGACAAATACTCTCCTGCAATATTACAATTACTTGTTTTAAACTAGCGTAAATTGTGATAATAAGCTATATTTTAAAATTTATATCAGCATGAAGATGAAGTGTTGAAGTTGTGAATATCAATATACCATTATAACAATATATATATGTTACGTTTCATTGAATCACAATAACAGATCTCCGTTACTTGCTGCCGTGGAGAGAGCCTCCTTGTTGAGCTAACCGGGAAGGAACACGGAGGGAGGCACTCCGCGACAAGTTTAAGTTAGGGAAAGAGTTGGAATGAAGAAGCGGCGGCACCAGTGGGTGGTGGTATGATGTGACCCAAAAAGGAAAATTTCTCTCCAATTTCTCTGGTGTGAATTGTGACCGCATATTTACCGTATTGTTACTTTCGAAAGGAAGAATTGAGTAGGAAAAATCAATACGTGTACTGCTGTATTTTCTACCTCTGACGTCGTAAACAGTGTACCTTGTAATTTCACTAAACTATTATACTACAATCATATCATTTGGTTCCAATGTGAAGGATAAGGGATACATAAAGATTTTTTTTTTTTTTGTTGGGCTTCTCGCATACATTTCTGGGAAATGTGGTTGCTAAACCGGTCATTTGCTGGCGAAGCCAAAAGAGGCCTCCAGCCAGGCTTAAATTAAATATTAAAAACTAAGCAACTTTCGCTAAGGGCGCCCCCTGCGGGACACGGACCTCGGCTTAGGGCGTTACTGGGGATATCAAGCTATTGTTTTGGGGACAGCTGGATCGGTATTATTTAAATTGTATTAGGGGACATTTAAAGCTACAGGCTCGGCACGGGCCGGCGCGAGCAAGAGACGGGAGGGAGAAGTGCTAACTTGAACGGGAAGGTGACGCGGCGATAGGCCTCCGCGACGTCGGTGAGGCGGGCATCCTCGGCGGCGAGGGCGGTACAACGGTCGGGTGTTTAGTGAACGAGACAACGCAAGTCTCTTCATGTGATCTAACGTGATTTTATCGTCTGGATCGACCAGAACGTGCCTCGGGCGGCGTACTCTACTGATACGGGAGGGTTCGTAGTCGGCGGCTGATACCACAAGGGAATTTGGGTGGGACAGGGCAGAATCGAGATAGCGTTTAGACGCTTGTTTCATAAATTGCCTGATGGTCGGCAAGTTAAGGTCGAAATGGTCATAAAGAAATGTATTTATTTATCCTTTTATGCCGTGTGGTGCCTAACTAATACAGGATACAGTATCCTTGTACAACATTTTGCCTAATTCCGTTCAATCGTCCCAGCATAATTGAGTAACATACAAACATCTGATCATCCATATTTTTGCATTAATAATATAAATGGTAATAGAATACACTGTAAAAAACACCCATTCATTTTCGACATTAAATCGAACTTGACACTTTGCCGTGTGGTGCCGGCTCAGAATACCATCACCCCATCTCCTCCCGTGGGTGTCGTAAAAGGCGACTAAGGGATTAGCCGGAGGATGGGCAGCAGCGTCCTTCGAGAACATTAACAACTCATTTGCGATCGCCAACCCGTCTGCCAAGCGTTGCGATTATGGCAAAACCCCCCAATGAACCCTCAACACATCCATATCGGTTGTTGTGGTGATCTTTGGGGGAGGCCTGTGTCCAGCAGTGGACGTCATTCGGCCGGAACAATGATCCTTTTATGCCCAGTTATTTTACTAGCCCCTTCTTTATTGTTAAGAGCTAGTGACAGAATTGTTTAATACAGAATATATGGCAGTCCGGCGCGGTGGTAACCATTTTTTATTTTTTATTGATGTCCAGTGGAAATTCTACATGGAACTTCCTTCACCCCGGGGAAGGGGCGCAGGGGTATGCCGGACTCCTACCGGCTAAAACCACTGGAGCGGTCATCTGTGGCACCGAAGGGGGGCTCCAGGTCCTCGTAAGATCACACTAGAGCCGCCCATTGGTGCCACGCCTTTAGGCACATCACGGAGGGGATGACTGTAAAGCGGTCACCCCCTCTAGCGGAGGGAAGGCAACTGTAAAAAGGTCGCCTCCCCAGGCACTTCTCGGGGAGGATTGTAAAGGATCCCCCCAAGCCTCGCTGTGCGCTGTGCTGCGCACACGGCGGCACGTGACCACGTGCGCGCCACCGTCTCCCCGGGAGTCGCTCGGTGTGAGCACGCAGACTCCCCAATCTGCGCGCCCGGCGCGGTGGTAACCTAGCCGGACTTTTCCAATATATCTGTTAAAACAGAAGAAGTAAATTTAAGTAAATTCAGATCATACCAGTATACAGTCTTCGTAAATACTAACACAGAACCAGACATGCGTACACAAATATGTACATAGTAGGTAATGTAATGCCCTCATCAGACTCAGTCAAGCGTTATTCACGACATCGCGATACATACATATGTACATATAATAATGTGTCTGTATGTACATACTCGAAGATATATTCGTAACAAAGTCTGGAGTGGTACACGCATATCTACGACCTACTTACTAATATAGAACCTGGTCACGTGACTTGCACTAATCATCATCATCATCATTTCGGCCGAATGAAGTCTACTGCTGGACACAGGCCTCCCCCAAAGATAACCACAACGACCGACATGGGTGTGTTGTGTGCTCATTGGGGGGTCTTGCCATAATCGCCACGCTTGGCAGACGGGTTGGCGATCGCAGTTGAGTTGTTAATATACTCGAAGGACGCTGCTGCCCATCCTCCGGTTAATCCCTTAGTCGATTTTTACGACACCCACATGATGAAATTTCACACAATTGATAGTGACACAAAATGTGTACAGGGTGTCCAGTAAATAGCACGACATACTGCAGGGGGTGAGAGCTTGGGTCAATACCTATAAAAAAAACACAATATATGTTCAGCAAAATCTTACGGATTTACAGTAGCACAAAATTTTATAGATAAGAAAATTGTACCGTGAAAATTTAAATAAAACTTGTATTTCTTGAAAGCATTTTAGTTTTTAATAGAATAAAGACATATCAATGACTAAAGTAAATATTCACAAATAATTTGAGGTAAAAAAAACCTAGAAAAGGAATTTTTCATTACGAGATGCTTAAAAATTTGAGTCAAGGTAGAGATTTTTCGATATTTCGGAAAAATTTGTACTACTGTAAATCCGTAAGATTTTGCTGAACATATATTGTGTTTTTTTGGTAGGTATTGACCCAAGCTCTCACCCCCTGCAGTATGTCGTGCTATTACTATATAGTTGATTGTGAAACGCCAAAATGGTTGGTTTTTGTGTGATAAAGTCCATCGCTGAACCAAGATAAGCAATAAATGACCTTCCTAGTGACTATAGCATCCGACTCGCTAGTGTTATTTCCATAATTTCAAGAGGTATACGATGGAGTATCAAGCAATGCACTAGCCCCTGAACAACTCTGGACTGTATTATCTTAACTTAAACAAGCTATACCACCATCACAAAAACACTACACCCAATGTAGTCGTGGCCTGTTGGTACACACAAGTGGAACAACCATACATAACAAATCACACATAATATATTCACGTGTATTGAGTTTACGAACACTTCGCGAAGAAAATCGTTCGACAATTCAACGCCAACTCTCGAGCACGCGACTCGCGCTTCCCTATGTATGTAGTCGCGTCAGCTTCAGCAAACTTTATGCAAATGTGGCGTGTGTTTTATGTTAATACTCCCTCCATGTCACGACATAAATAGATCCAGAAGTAGAAGAGCAGAATTCAGATATACGAGGTGGTGATAGAATGGAACAGTTCCGAGTGAAAGGAACGAACACCTGAATCCGAGCAATTGCATTCCACGACCTTAATCATTTTCGTTTGACATTTGTTTCACTGGGATAAACAACGCAGTCTGCGACCGGATTTAAGATTCTTTGTTTGTTTTCAGTCAAATAATTTATTTCCCAGCTTAAAAGCAGTGATAGAAACAAGAACAAAATCACCATGTTGTTATAAAAAGTGTGGTTCTTAGGAAAAAAAGTCCACCGGTGGGCGCCGCAATATTTGACAAAGGGATTTTTTTTTTTGGGACAAGCCCGCCACACATTCCCAACCACTGCAACTCCTGTAAGCCAGGATCTACAATGGCGACCACCGAAAAGAACACCGATCAATGAAGCTCGGTGTGTCCCAGAGAAATGAATAACTGTCAACAGTCAACAGAAAAGAAAAAGGAGGAGTAGGAAAGAATATACGTTCCACTTCCCTCCGTAGCAAGCAGGAGACAGAGAAAAACGATAGGCCATAGGCACAATAAATGGGAGTTTACAACAGGGTTAAGCCCAGTTGCCAAGCACCACGGGTACAATTTCTTTTTATTTACGGGTCCTATGTTGTGAGCTATTGTGACTGATTCAAATAGTAGGTAAGGCAAAAACACTTGAATGCACGGAAATTCGTCCTAGTCGCAACAAGGTCTGTATAGTAAACATCCCCGGATGTAACTTGCATGCTGTCAATCATAATATTGCGTTCATCTTGCCAAAGAATACACTCCCACAGGATATGATGTGCAAACTCCCACCTAGTTCACATACCTCTCTGTGAACTAGTTGCGAGTGGACGTCTTATTTGATTTTTTTTTGCCATTTTATTATTAATATTCAATATTCAATTATTGCAATCAGTTTGCCTTACCCGAAACTCGGTACCTCTCTTACTATCTTGCGGAGGTACCCGTATAGAGCCAGTGCCATATTGGAAGGTGTATTGCGCCATCCTGCTTTCCTTACCGGTGAGTGAAGACATATTATTGTTGGAACATCGGAAAAAGTCACCTGAGCGCGTGCTGTGATTTGAACTGGCGACTCATCGCGCACTGGGACCGCTGGCTGGTCCCTGTGCCGCTAGACCAACGTTAAGTGAGAACTCAAAAAAGAAGAAAGAAAACGCAAACAACCTGAATCGGAATTTGCAGATGCTATCAACAAACTTTCCCGTGACTTAAACAAAAAACTTGATGATTGGCGAGGCGATTTGGATTGCGTCATATCCAAAATATCCGAAAATGTCAATAATATTAAGGTTGAGCTTACCTCGATAACTCAAGTTACTTCAGAAATTAAAAATGAGTTAAACTGTCTACGGTCTGATCATGTAAACCTTGAAAAACAGGTATTAAACTTAAATTCCGAGCACCGAGTTATGGCTAAGGAAGTGGCTAGTCTTCAAAACTCGCTCCAGTATACTATGGACCAACAGGTTGAACACACAAATCTGATAAAATCAGTTTCCGATCAGACTAAACATACAGAAACACTGAAAATTTGTATATCGGGACTGGAAGCAAAGATCGATTCCCTTGAACAACAGGCTCGGCAGTGTAACTTGGAGTTATGCAATGTCCCAGAAAAGCGTAACGAAAACTTGTTGAACCTTATAGAAGACATCAGTTCTAAGGTTAATTTTTCTTTGAATCATAAAGATATTCTTAGTATACATAGAGTACCACACGCACATAAAGAAAGTAAAAGCCCAAAGAATATAATTGTTAAGTTGAGCTCCCGTATCTTAAGAGATAACTTACTAAGCGCGTATCGTCTGGCAAAGGGACTTAGCTTGGATCAGTTGGGATTCACTGGTTACACAAATCACTTGTATATGCATGAACACCTAACGCTGAAAAAGAAAGAATTATTTCGCCAATGTAAAGTCGCAGCTACTAAAAATAATTTTAAATATGTATGGGTTAAGCATGCAACTATCCTTGTGCGAGAGATTGAGTCAGAGCCAACTATTGCCATACGTTCAAACGAAGACATTGCGAAAATTAAACCTACCACATTTCCTAAAAACCTTTAACACTAGACTTTGTTTTCTTTTTTGTTTTAATGAGTATACAGTTAAGTCCTTTTTATTATGTTATCCATTCTGCATGGCTATTCAGCCCCTCTATTTTAAGATAGTTAAAGTATACATTGCTCTTGTATTGGTGACATATAAAGTAGTAAAATATAAAGTTATTCTTATCTGTTATTTTAATATTAATTGTATACAGTCGAGTCTGTTGTTGCACAGTACTAAGGGTTACTACAATAACTTATTTCAATGCTATACATTACACGCGATCTGGGCTTCGGAATATTTACATGCGTGTACACGTATAGTTTTACTGCAAATGTTAAATTTATTAAATTTGTGTTTTAATCGTGTTGGATAACGTAACCATTTACTACCAAAACTGTAGGGGGCTTCGGTCAAAATTACATACTTTATTTATGAACATACTTACGTATTGCTACGACATCATTATTTTAACTGAGACATGGTTAACACCCCAAATATTTGACAGTGAATTTATCGATGAGAGGTACACAGTTTACAGGTGCGACCGTAACCGGGAGGCTACAAATAAAAAAGATGGAGGGGGAGTTCTCATTGCAGTGTTAAAAAGCCTACGGTCCACGAGTGTAGTGCTTGAGTCGCTCCCATGTTCCCTTGTAGAGAGTATTTTCATACACTAGGAAGTACTGGGAGCAAGAAATATCTTATTTCTGTAGTCTATATTCCTCCGAAATCTTCTGACGAGGTTTACCTTGCTCATTTTGAAATTATACAGCACTTAATAAGTGAATTCGGTTTTAATTATTTTTATTTATTCGGTGATTACAACCTACCGGATATTGAGTGGCACCCTGCAACAAGTTATGATAATATCGTAGCACTTACTTGTAGTGGCAGTGGCGGTTCATCTGCTTGTAAACACATGGACAATTTTATGGCTCTGCTAAACGCTTATCAACTTAATTCTATTAGGAATTTCAGGGGACGTATTCTCGATTTGTTTATTAGTAATAGTAATTGCCCTTCATACACACCACCGAACTTACTGATACCGCCAGATAATAACCATCCTCCTTATTGTGCCATTATTAATTACGAATCGTCTTTACAAACTCTTAGACTTGCTAAAATAATTAAATATAACTATTACAAAGCTAATTATGATCTTATTAACGAGGAATTAAGTAAAATAGATTGGCATAAACTTTTAAGCGGATTGTCAGCTGAGGAGTGTGTGAATAGCCTATATGATATTGTCTTTGGACTTATAAAAAAACACACCCCTAAGACTAAGCCACGCTCTTCTAAATTTCCAGTTTGGTTCTCTAACTCTTTGATTCGTATGTTCAAACATAAAAAAAGAGCCTGGTTAAAATGGAAATTCTACCACAACATATCAGATTCCGAACAGTTCTCGCTCTTTAGGCGTAGATTTGAAAAAGCATCTAGGAAGCATTATAATAACTACATTAACTCTATAGAAGATAATATTGAAAAAAACGTAAAATACCTGTGGAGTTACATCTCTAATCGCAAAGGTAATGCTGGTATTCCGTCCACAATGTTTTACAAAACCAAAAGATCTAATAATCCGGAGGAGATCTGCAATATGTTTGTGAATTTTTTTCATTCCGTTTATGAGAACTCTACTTTTAACGTTAACACATGGTCGCCCCCTGAAGAAAGTAATGAACATCTCACTCATATTACTACCATTAGTTTTAGTGCTCAAAAAATCTTAAATTCATTAAAAGCCTTAGATTCCACTAAGGGTCCAGGACCGGATACCCTACCCCCTTACTTTCTCAAAAAGACTGCGATAGGTATGTACATACCTCTTCATATAATTTTTAATAGATGTTTGTTAGAAGGCACTTTTCCAGAAATATGGAAAAGAGCCAACATAACTCCCGTATTTAAAACCGGATCCAGACAGGATGTTCAAAATTATCGTCCCATATCCATACTGTCTGCCTTGTCGAAGCTTTTCGAAAGACTTGTCTATAATGAGATACATGGAGTGGTTTACAAAATTATTTTAGAACAACAACACGGATTTACTAAAAGAAAGTCGACAACTACAAATTTGCTTATTTTTGCTGATTATTTATTTAGTAATATGGATCAGCAAGTTCAAGTTGATGCTGTATATACAGACTTCCGAAAAGCTTTCGACAAGGTAGACCATGAATTATTACTGACAAAAATAGCCTTTAATGGTATCCGCGGTGATTTGCTTCGCTGGTTCTCGTCGTACGTTATTAACAGATCTCAAAGAGTTGTAATAAAAGGGTACCACTCTACTACTGTAACTGTTACATCTGGCGTGCCGCAAGGATCGATTTTGGGCCCCCTCTTATTCATCCTGTTTATTAATGATATCAATAACTGCTTTAAATACTCAAAATTCTTATTATATGCAGATGATTTGAAAATTTTCAAGTCGATAAAGAATTATACGGATTGTCAACATTTGCAAGAAGATCTAGACCGTTTTACTGACTATAGCGTTGAAAATAAACTTCAATTAAATATTTCTAAGTGTTTCACAATCTCATTCACAAAAAATACAATATCCTACAACTATAATTTAAGTAAAATATTTCTTACAAAAGTACCTACCATTAGAGATCTCGGAGTGTTGCTTGATGACAAATTACACCTTGACAAGCACATTCAGAATATAATTAACAGCGCCTACCGTATGTATGGATTTGTGATGAGGGCTACAACTAATTTTAAACGTGCTAGCAGTTACATCCACCTTTATAAGTCACTAGTTAGATCCCAGCTAGAATACGCCGTAGTTGTATGGAACCCATATTATAACAAATATGTAGATAGCTTAGAAAAAGTCCAGTGCAAATTTCTAAGATCAGTGCAATACCGATGCTACCGAAACTTCCCATCATATAAAGATTTACTAAAAAATTATAATGTGATGAGTCTAAAGTCCAGAAGATTATAACTAGAAACGATGTTTCTGTACGACCTGTGTAATCACAGATACGACTGCTCAGATATAGCTAATAGACTATACTACATTGTTCCCAGAACTGTTATAAGACGTGAGGTGCGCGCACGTCCACTTTTTGCGGTTTCGTCCTGTCGAACCAATGCTGGAGTCCGCGCTCCTCTGCGTCGTATTAGTAATAATTATAATAAACTATTTTCAGAATTAGACATATTTGCAATGCCTGCTAATAAGTTTCGTTACTGCCTCATGAAAACCATCCAGAGCTTATAAATATGTTTATTCTATTAGATAAATAAATAATTGTTAGATTTCTTTTATTCAATTTGCTCAAAACTATAATCTATTTTGTATGCTGTGGATAACGGTGTGAGTTGCACAGTTGTATTATTTGTTTTGTAAGCTAGTATATAAGCTTTAATGTGTAACTGTTTGTTAGTCCCAAATAAATAAATAAAAAATAAATAAAATAAATAAACTGTTCATATTCACAGTTCATATTGACTAAGGGATTATGCCCAGAGTAGGAGAAGCACGGGCCCACTAGCACGAGTGCCGGACTAATACCTGCCGGGAATGCGGCATATGCGCGAGCAAATCCCACACCCCTAGCGTGAAGAAGCTCGAAGGACCAACTTGGTGGGTTTTGCTGGTAAGAGGTTGGCACGGTCTTTACCAAGACGGAGGATGTCAATGAGGATACCCAAATGATCCTACACAGCACACGTTAAAACAATTCTCATAAAAAATATCTACTTTAGGTTAGGGACAAATGGCGTTAGCTACTTTCTGCACATGTGGCTTCCCTGGTAACCAATTATGTGTGAGATGCTCTTTGTACTGTACAGCTGCTATGTGTATATTTCAGCAATGTGTTGATAAACTCTTCAACACATTTATGTGATATCTAAATAATTTATGTAATACCTGTCTAATTCAATATTGTAACTCAATTATTTTAAAATAGTATCCATGGAGTTCCTTGCCGGTTCTTCTCCACAGGATCAACTAATTGGAACCGAGCAATTTAAATGCTGACGTTTCATAAGTGCCAGTAATTGGTTTATTTGAAATAAAAAATATTTGATTTTGATAAAAACAAAAACAGGATGGGCACCAGCATCCCCATGTATGCTGAAACAATGTATCACAATAAAAATGCGTCTGCAAAGTTCGTGGACTATGGCAATCGCCGTTCAGTGTGGTATTGTAGTGGTCGTACGCCCACTTCCGTAATGGTGGCGTTACTGTTTGTCGTCACTGTACCCAGCTGTTCCAGCATTAAATTCATTATTTATGTCAACTTTTGAAAAATCTTCATGATTAGCCAATCGATAACAGACATCCCTTCCCTATTCCAGTACGCACGCGCATTGCACGCAACTTAGGCATGTTTAGTTTTATTTTGCTTCTTATATTTTGTTTATTGTCAAAGTGTGTGATTCAAATTCAAATTCATTTATTCGCCTAACACATGTTATATAAACGTGGTAAAAAATGAAATATTCACTGTGTTCTACCAGTAGTGGTGTGCAAATTTTACATTTATCCAGTTATAAAAGTATAAATAATCATTTTATGTCAAACTAGCTGGGACCCGCGGTTTCACCCGCGTATAATTTAAAAGAAATTTAGAGTACTTCGACATAGATACTTGACATAGAATAAATATATTGGATTTCAAGGGTTTTATTTTATTTTCGCAGAACCCTAGTTATTTTTATAAAACAAAAGAAGCCTATGTTATTCCTTATAACATCAGCTATCTGCCAGTGAAGGTCCCGTCAAAATCGGTTCAGCTGTTTCGGAGATTACCCGGGTCAAAAAAAAACAGACAGACAGATTTAGTAAAAGTTGTTATTTTGACATTACAAACAGACACTTCAATTTTATTTATTTGTATAGATGTGTCAAACGTACATGCAATACATTGTATAAATTATAATTAACAAATGTCATAATTTCTAATCTAATGTCATATCAGATAATGTGAAATGATTTAAAAACGAATGACACCAAATGCTATAAATACGTTATTAGAAGAAAGAAAGAAAGAAAGATTTTATTATTGGCACACAATATACATAGTTACATTCTTAGAACAAAACTACACATTGTGCCAACAACGGGTCTCCCATTCTTCCCATTATTTGCTAAAATACTGCGTAGGCAGTATTCCAACGCTGATTTTCGATAGGAGGCCCAGGTAACGTACGGACATCAAGTCGAAGTAAATAAGAAAAATTACAAAAATTTGTAGAGTAGAGTAGTAACAGTAGCGAGCTTGGTGTCACATGTAGACCTTCTGTACTGTCTATTTTGTATCACCCTGCCATTCTATAGATTCCCTTCCGTTTTAATTGCGTACCTAACGGCGCGGCTTTGTACGGCATCGTTACTTCTTATGGTGAATGTAAAGGCTTTTATGAATTTGAATGTTCTGGCTTTGTAAGCATATGGTGTTCGGGTAAGGGTTGGCCATGATTTGCAAGGGTTAGGTTGTTATTTTTCTTGCTACGTTGCATGTATGTTTTGGGTATTATCACGAGTCGGTATAATTTAGCATGTTTCTGCATTTGTGTTTTGTTGATCGTTCCTATTTCAAATGCTGCTATAAGATCTGGTAAACTTCCTCTAAGCCGAATTTGAACCAGTAGCTTCAGATGCGGTTCGAAGGACCAAAACATTCCCAAAATATTACTTTGCTGATATTAAAATTATTAGCGACTTCAGGATAAATAAGTCCGTGTGGTGTCCGGATTAAGAATATAGCACCACTGTATTTCCTCCCGTGGATGTCGTAAAAGGCGACTAAGGGAATCTAAACCAGAGCGATGGGCAGCAGCGTCCCTTCTGTGAAGCGGTAGCCATACTGCGCTCATCAAACCGCCTGCCAAGCGTGGTGAGTATTGGCAAATACCCCCCAAAATGATGACACAATTGTGGTATACAGGATGTCCTTCAATATTTCGGAAAATTTTGTTCTGTAAATCCGTAAGATTTTGCTGAACATATATTGTGTTTTTTTGGTAGGTATTGACCCAAGCTCTCACCCCCTGCAGTATGTCGTGCTATTTACTGGACACCTTGTATATGGGGGAGGCCTTTGTTCAGCAGTGGACGTATAAATGGCCGATGTGATGATGATGATGAAGAGTTTATTCTAACTAAAGTTCAAATACAAAGTTGATACTGTTAAATGGTTTGATTACGATACGATGAACACACGCGGCGTGGTTTATGTCTGGTAGTAAACTAAATTATACGTTGAAAGAAATTATGAATATTCAAGGTTTTTCTGGGGTGGTTGGCGTATACTTTACAATGTACGGTTGAGCCGTATATTAAAGTATTCAATACATGATGCATAATGTCATTACCTCACGTCTGTATTCCTTAAAGGATTAGGTAGAGGTGAACTGTTTTTTTTTTGACCTTGCCCCTCTCTGGTATTTCTCCTGTGTCGTAGGTGATACAATACACCCAGACCCGGAACAACTACCTGCAGATCATACAATTATTTGTTCCGTGCGGGCATCGAAGCCATGACCCGAAGCGCAGCAGCCGACTGTATCAACTACTGCAGCAACCGTGCCGTCTAACCGTGCTAAATAACACGTTGCTCCACCTAGGAATTAAACTCAGGACCTCACTTTACTTGGGTAACTCGATAAAGAGTTGTCGTGATGAAAATGATAATATTGGTCATAGATAATATGAATTATGTTCATATCATACAAAGTCCATAAAGCACAATCATTCTAAAAAGGGTTACCTGCTTTTTTTTTTTTTTTGTGGAGTATTAGCATTTTGCTTTTATTTAGTTCTAAGTATGTCTCGTATGTATTGATGGTTTTATGATGTGTGTTGTCTGGTGCGTAGAAATATTTTTTCTTTCTTTCTTTCTTTCTTCTTCTTTCTTACTACCACCCTATCAATGAGTCAGTTATTCGGCAGAGTCTGTTAACTGGCAGAATCCCAGACACAGTTAAATTCTATTGTACGTGGCCCCCACATCGAAACAAATAAGAGGATATTCTTCAAAGTGATCTCGATCCTTTACAAAGTCTTTTCGTTATGATAAATTGTTAAGTTGAATAAAAATTACGTTCAGAACATACAAAATACAAAACTAATAATCAGATTCATGACTCTTGAGTCACATTTGTAGCCATCATCATGGTCCCAATAGGTTTTAGCTTTGGCGTTAAAGATAACTCATCATTTCGGCCGAATAAAGTCCACTGCATGATACAGGCCTCCCTCAAAGATCACCACAACAACCGACATCGGTGTGTTGTGTGCTCATTGGAGGGTTTTGCCACGCTTGGCAGGTGGGTTGGCAATCGCAGTTGAGTTGTTAATGTATTCAAAGGACGCTGCTGTCCATCCTCCGCCTAATCCCTTAGTCGCCTTTTCGACACCCACGGGATGAGATGGGTTGGTGCTATTCGTAGCCAGTACCACACGGTGATAAAGATAACTGAAGGCTCCCAAATTCTCTTCATTCTAATAGATGTTTTTTCACTCTAGAATTTCTCCTGCATCGTGGGTGCAGTTTATAAACATGTATCTTATATGCACAAATACCCAGACCCAATAACAATACCAAACAATAATATGCACCTACATTTAATGATTAAACTAAAAACCTTTGGAGTTCAGTCAAGACAACAGAAACGTATTTTAATAATAACATGACATCATAACAGAAGCATCTACAAGAGCTGTTATTTTCCATCAGAGGAGAAAATCTGCCGTCTCGGTAATAAAAGTAAGGTGCAGTAGTTTCATTCTATGTAATGCCCAGTAGCAAGGTTGGTGGTTTTTCAGTCTTTCACCCAGCTGTATTTTTGCTGACGCTTTGTAACACAAAAATATTAACGACAGCCCAGTGCTTCTATGCGTGGTTTATTGGCTCATTTCATCGCAAATTAGGCAACTGTTCACATCTTGACGCATAATAAGTTGTTGCTTATTGCTGAAAGATGCGGGTAAGCGCATAGCCGCGTGGTCACTGCCCCTAGAAAATAAGGCAATTAAATTTATACAATTATTTTTACTTTTTTACAAATATTTATGCAACAATTAGCTAGTGTAAAAGAGGTCTAACAGGTTGCTAGTGCCTCATCATCATCATATCGGCCATTTATACGTCCACTGCTGAACAAAGGCCTCCCCCATAGATTTTCACAATTGTGTCATCATTCTGAGGGGTATTTGCCAATACTCAGCACGCTTGGCAGGCGGGTTGGTGAGCGCAGTATGACTACCGTTTCACAGAAGTGATGCTGCTGCCAATCCCTCTGGTTTAGATTCCCTTAGTCGTCTTTTACGACATCCGCGGGAGGAGATAGAGTGGTGCTATATTGTTAATCAGGACACCACACGGAATAGTGTGTGAATGTTAGTGCCTACAATCTGATATATTCTGGACATCAATGCTATGCATAATGGGGTCCCGGGAGTGTCCCAGTATTTTAAATTCAAACAATAAACTGGACAACTTACATTCGTTGCACGGCGCACGCAGAACCTTAAGTTGACGTTGAAGAGAAAGTAAGTGTAGTGTTAATCCGGTGAAAAGGGTGCTAATATAGAGTGAGCCTTCTGTATTATATTATTTCGTAGATGGTTCAATAAGCGAGTAAACAACCGGGCGCCGCGGCGTCGCGGCGGCGGCTCCCCGGGGCGAGGCCGGGACGCAGGGGCGCGTCGCACTTGTACGTCTGTGGGACATCGAACAAGACATCAGCTTATATGACACTTTAGACAATGTTCTTACTAAATATGGATGATCGAGTCTTCAACTCTATTCTAATCTATCAATTTAAATGCTCTTGTCAGTAAAATTGTAAATGACTGTGGTATTAGGTACTCTATGTAAGAATCCAGCTAGGTAGGTACCACCGCAGTCACAAATATTCTGCTTATGCTCTAATTCAGGTACTTAATGATTGTCCTTATCAACTATCTTTATCTTCATCATCATAATCATATAAGCCGTAGGATGCCACTGCTGAACAAAAGCGTCCCCTATAAATTTTCACAACGACCGCTACGTTAAATGCCACCCACATCCAACAACTCCAATATGCCTTCACCGGATCGTCTATTCATCTCGTTGGAGGTCAACCCATGCTGCGATTTCCGGAAACATAGATTACTTAGTCTCTCTCAAGACTCAAGAACTTTTTGCCGCAACGGCCATCAGTTCTACGAGCAATGTGCTTCGCTTATTACCAATGACTTATCTTATAATTATTATTAGTAAGGCACACATGAAGACTGAACCAAATTTAAAACAATAAATAGAAATTATTTTAAATCACACAAGTCAAATTTAAGACCGTAGAGAATAAGTAGATTTAAGGGTCACAAAAACGATCGAACGGGATGCAAAGTTGTTATTTCCATTTATCATAAATAATGCCTATTCATGTTCCACGTAAGTTCATATTTGTTCCTATTATCTATATACAATACCCTATACATGTGTGCTCTTAAACTTTAGCTGAAAATCAGCGCTGCAGCATTAGGTGATATGTGGTTTTTTAAACACGCGACTCCACTTCACCTCCCGCCTTCTGAAGATCAATAATGTATCAATTAGTTCAACTCATCTTCAATCAGTTCAATCAATCTGCAATAGTTAGCAGTTGTGTTTTGATTGGTAAATATAAACTCAGAAGTCTAATCAATTTGATTAATTTCTTGATTTAACAACAGATTCTGTGGTCTAGACTGAATCAGATAGGCATAGTTTGGTCGAAAATAGACCAAGTAATAAATGTTAGTGATTTACAGTATATTTTTCTTTTCTCCGAAGACTAGCAAGTCAACGTAGCGAGTGCCTGTAATAATTATAATACTGCCCAACCATAGTACTCAGATGGCACGGTTGGTGCAGTGGCTGATACAGTCGACTGCTGCGCTCCGGGTCGTGGATTCGATTCCCGCACGGAGCAAATATTTGTATGATCTGCAGGTAGTTGTTCCGGGTCTGGGTGTATTGTATGTGGAATTCATGTCACAGGAGAAATTCTAGTGTGGGGCAATAATAAAAAAAAGAAGATCTGCATGCACAAGTATATGTTTCTATTCGTAGATATTAAAATTTCGACGGCACGGTTGGTGCAGTGGCTGATACAGTCGGCAGCTGCGCTCCGGGTCGTGGGTTCGATTCCCGCACGGAACAAATATTTGTACGATTTGCAGGTATTTGTTCCGGGTCTGGGTGTATAGTGTGTGGAATTTATGTCTGTAAATGCACCCACGACACGGGAGAAATCCCAGTGTGGGGCAACGTTTTTTTTAAAAAAAAAATCTGCAAGTCGAACGTTAAATGAACTTCCAGTACAAACGAGGTGCACGGAGACCGGTGACTGGCAACATCGACTGGAAAGTAGACATGATGTCGACTGAATCTGGAAATAATACTAAAAATGGGGTAACGAATAGATCATGTGGTTCACGATCCGGCTGCCAGGTGCGATAATTTGGGCGATATTTCCAATGACCACTCATTGTAGTGATCATTGGGATGTCCATGTTCAGCAGTGGACATTTACAGGATGTGTGGTGGATACGGAAATGTTGTTAAACATGAGTGGCGCGTCTGTGACTGTCATAAGCAGATCTATATGTCACCTTGTCTCAGAGGTGTTCAACCCGCCCAAAGGCCTCCAACTTGGCTACGATTGCCGTCTAATGGCAACAACCCGGACCGATGATTTTAAATGCCCTTTGAAGCATGGAGACTCTCAGCTCAAATGCCACTATGTGGTTACCCATCCATAAACTGACCGCGCCGTATGATGCTTAACCTATGCGATCGATTACCAATTAGTGAGTGCAAGTAGCTATGAGCAGCTCTTAAAACTGTTGGTGGATACATATAATTATTGTTCTGGCACCCACTTTACAGTGCGTCATTACGGCAGCCGAAGGACGTCCACAAGTGGACAAAGGCTTCTCCAAAGATTCCCACAATGTATATTAACATGAAAATCATTTGTTGATGGCAATACGATTAGATGTAAATATTGTGTTGCTTACTGCAATGATTGCTCTCCGAACTGGTAATGGTTACGCTCCGCTCGTCCACGCTCCATACCGTATTCTTATTACCCCATTTTGTTTCAGGTTGTTTGAAATCTATTAAAGATTAAATATGCTAATGAGATAATTGAAATCAGATTATTACCTATACGTACATAAAGTTCCATTGAATCCTATTCAACTGTGCTCTCATTATCCGCAACCAAATTCCTGTTGTCTGCGTAAAGTATTTAAGGCCCTATATATTTTCTGTATTTTTTTGTTATATGATGCCCACTTTTGTATTTCTCCCATGCCGTGGGTATAGTTTACAGACATAAATCTCACATGCACAAACAGACCCAACAACCATCTATCGATCATACAAATCTTTGTGCCGTTCGGAGATCGAATCCGACACACATGCGCATGAAAACAATCGCTTAGTCACTGCACCAACCGTGCCTTTTAATAAGATCGCATTTAATACGGGCTTTAAACTTTTCATCAGCAAGATGTGTAATAGATTTGGGTAACTTATTATAAAAAACAATTCCACTCACTCATATACGGATAATATACGACTAAATTACTATAGTCAAAATCACCGTATACACATTTTTTTACACCAACGCTTACGAGTACGACACTTACACATAAGTGAGCCTCAGTCAAGTACATACAATTAACTCTATCTGCTCAATACACACATCCATCAAAACTACAATTCTGTCACTGTTTAGAGAAGAAAGCGCTGCTTTTCCCCAGGGTTTCACCACTCTATTTAGGGAAGCAAAGACTTAACCTATTTCTTTTGTGTTTTGATACATGCAGTATACCTTTTATTAAACTGTTATGATATGCTTTAGAGAAACAGAAAACTAAAACATATATATATATACGGGCAGCAGCGTCCCTTCTGTGGAACAGCATCCGTTCTGCGCTTACCAACCCGCCTACCAAGCGTGGTGAGTACTGGCAAATTGCCCCCAAAATGATGACGTAGCCGGTGGTTTAAGGGGGAGGCCTTTGTTCAGTAGTTGACGTCTTATGGCTGATATAATGATGATGTACTAAGAAGCAGTCATTTCATAATGCAAAGACATCTCGTCGCAAACAAATCGATGTCAATTTCAAAATAGTAGTAGTAGTTAGGTGTTGCTCAGTATACACACTCTTGTACTGTTAGGTTACTGGGAGACTAGGAGGCATAATTAGAAAGAGTACAGAGTAATATAATTGTATATTTGTTACTGAATTATTGCTTTATATGAAATTTCATTTCCGTTTGTTTCTTATACTTTCATGGTTTCGTATAAGGCGACTATGGATGATGGGCAGTCGCGTGATTCGAGTACATTTACAACTGAACTGTGATCGCCAACTCGCCTGCCGATTGGCGATTACGGCAAGGCCCCCAATGAGCACACATAACAAACACAAACTGGTCTTTTTTTTTTCTAGTAGTCAATGTCTTTTGGCTGAAATAATCATTAATATATCTATAATATATATATTTATATTATATTGCCTTCCACATTTTATCGTCACCCAATTTTTCGCTGCAGTAATTACGGTGTGGTAAAGTTTCTACAAAACCTATAATTGTGAAATGCAGGCTGGCTTTTTAAGTGGATAGTAATTAGTGGTAATTTACGTAAACGTGTTGTTTTTTATTAAGACTGTTTTTGGGGTAAGTTTTGACTGTTTGTGACATCCGCATAATTTAACATTAGACAATTCTGTAGTTTTGACGTTTGACGATGTATAATGAAAGTGAGTATTTTTCTAGGTTTCACGTTGGCTTTTTTGTCAGACCTTATCTGCAAGGGATGTACGAACTCCTCGCAGAGAGAGACTGACAGTCTCACTCCCATGCTGGGTCTTATCGCCACTATGCGCCCTGCGTAGGGTTGCAAAGGCCACTTCTTCCATTCAGCCATTAGAATCTGCCGAAGCTTAGACTGTAGCACCTTGATCTCTTGAGGTGCTGGCCGTTCACCCCAACATAGTGCCACCTCGCGCTACCGATGTAGAGACGCAAGGGTACTTGCTTCCAGAACCCAGGACAGTCATACAGCAAATTGGCTCGCTGCCTCATAGAAGACACTTCGTATCCCCTTATCCCCTGATGGCCATTGCTCACTACGATCTATGCAGTGTTGCGATGTTGCAGAATATCAGGTTTGTTTGCTGTCCACCTTCCTAATAAAATAGTGGGATCATAATCCACTAATATGCACTGCTTAGCTATCGTTTGGGCAGTTCATTGCGAATTGTCATTAAATATATAGCTACCAATCTAAATCCACCCTAATACCCTGCAAGGAAAAATAAAATAGCCCGCACTTTTAAATGCCGAGAACTCTCGCCCCCGCTATATTAATCTCAAACCCCATAATTTAAAAGACTATTTATCCTATAAATTTTGCCGACTACGTATCTAGGAAGACGTCTGCTAATGTGTTTGTTTATCACGGCTCAAGGACGACAAGACGTCGTCGTTGGTGCGAGTAAACAAGCTTAGTGGGAAGGTCGCTCAAATGTGTTGCGAAGGAAGACGTTCGGTTCTTATGTGTGTTTCTGTTTAGGTTTATTTTATTATTACTGTGTGTTTTTGCTTAATATTGACTATTTATGTGGACGATACTGGTAATAAGAGAATGCAATTCAGATTCAGACAGATAAGAGTCAAAGTAATTATTCAAATAAATGTTTTGTATTTGTACAATCTGAAGACGAGACGAGCAAGTCCTACGTCTGGTGCTACGTGTCACGCCTATGCATAATAATGTAATGCTACTCAGGACTGGTCCTGCGTGGCATCCCACTGCCCTCCTCACCTCGAAACATTTGTTATTTAGTCGGTTTTTACTAGCTACAGTGACCATCTAGTCGGTACACATTAATATTTAAAGTACTACTGCTAAGTTTACCACACTGATTGGTTTGTGTGTGTTTGTATGCTTATTAAAAGGGTTTGTCATAATCGCCATTCTTGGCAGGCGGGTTCGCGATCGCAATTGAGTTGTAAATTTACTCGAAGGATGGTGCTGCCCATCTTCCGACCCAATTTATAGTCGAGTTGAATAAATATTAATGTAGACAATATATTTATCTACATTGACAAAATTTCCATTAAATTCAACATCGTGTACGATCTTGCATCGTCATTATCAAATCACTCCAAACAATACATACCTCACCCTCATCTCTTCAGCGACACATCGCGATATGAAACATGTCCCAACTTAGACCACCAGACCCGCAAACCCATCAATGTCACTGGTCTGAAGCGTGGGTCTCGGGTTACTTATATGCTGTGATGTATTACGGGTAGATTTGATAGAGATTGTGGGTATATTTTGATGTTATTAAGGAAAATGTGTGTTTGAGATTTTGTAAGGCTGGTAATATACGCTGACATGTTGGCGTTACACTAACTTAGCTACGCGCGATTGACGACAGTATAGAATTATATACAGCTCTAGAGTCCGCTTAAATATCTATGAAATGGAAATATTTTACTGCTGTCTCACTTCATAAAATCATCATTCATCATATCAGCCGAAGGTGAACAAAGGCCTCGCCAAAGATTTTCACGACGATCAGTTTACATGCCGCCTGCATCCAATGACTCCCAGCTACCTTCACCGGGACATCAGTCTATCTCCTTGCGCCGTCGTTGCATTTTCAAGTGCACGGTATCCACTCGAGAATCATTTTGCCCCAACGGCCATCAGTTCTACGAGCAATGTGCCCTGCCCATTGCCATTTCAGTTTACTAATCCTTTTAGCTATGTCGGCAACTTTTACTCTTCTACGGATCTCGACCATTAGTGATTCGGTCGCGTAGAGAAATACCAAGCATAGTTCTTTTCATAGCTCGCTGATAATGTCTTAGGTTTTCGCGATTATTACACATTATAATGAAACACTTTTAAATGGATTCTATCGCGTATATTTTAGATTTTTGTTTTTCCTGACGAAGTTTGGAATCCTGTTATTAAAATAATAAAGTCCCAAACAACACACCACACTAAAAAAACATCAAGACACTGTGAGTGATTACTGCGTGCATCGAAACTAATTTGTGATTATAATTGTACGGTAGATAAAATAAAATAACTTTTTATAATCTGTAACGACACCTGTCACCTTAGTCATCCTGCGACCATGAACCCTGCAAAGTGTTCGAAACGTCAGGAAAAACAAAAAAATCTAAAATATACGCGATAGAATCCGTTTAAAAGTGTTTTATTATAATAGCTCGCTGAGTTACCTAGAGTTTTCTTATGAACCCCTTAGAGAACGACCGCGTCTCCATGCCATATGTCATCACTGGTAACATACACTGGTTAAAGACGTTGCATTTCCAGAACGCTGTCCAGCCGAGACAGATTGCAAACCACAGAAATACAAAACTGTTTGGAGTCTGGAGAGGAGTTTTGAGTGGAGTGGTGGATCTGTTCAGTCAACGATGCATAATTAAATGGAAGCAAAACTAAATGTGACCTTCTATTCTGCCCTTCTTATGACACCTTCGTGTGTATGTCGTGCGGTGCCGATGTCGTATGGTGCCGGCTCAGAATGCCACCACCCCATCTCCCGTGGGTGTCGTAAAAGTCGACTAAGGGATTAGCCGTAGGATGGGCAGCAGCGTCCTTCGAGTACATTAACAATTCAACTGCGATCGCCAACCCGTCTGCCAAGCGTGGCGATTATGGTAAATGCCCCAATGAGCCCACAACACATCCATATCGGTCGTTGTGGTGATCTTTGGGGGAGGCCTGTGTCCCGCAGTGGACTTTATTCGGCCGAAATGATGAAACCTTCTATTCGCTTCCCGGTGAAGTACTGGCTTGCATCATTCTTCCATTTCAAATAGCCTTTCAGGTAGAATAAAATCTAGAGGAAACCACGCAGCGGATACGCAGCGTAGAATGGTTTTGGAAGCCGTCCTATGCCGAGATGTACTATATGCTGAAGTTCGCTGGGAGTCGCTGGATGCGGTTGTCGTGGAAATCTATGGGAGAGGCCTTTGTTAAGCAGTGGACGTCATCCGGCTGATATGATGATGATGATTCTTTCATATAGTGTTCACACAAGGTAACGGGGGGAAACTATCAAGGGGGACAGTATGTTTTTTTTTTTTTTTTTTATAAAAACGTCGCCCCACACTAGGATTTCTCCCCTGTCGTGGGTGCGTTTTACAGACATGAATTCCACACACAATACACCCAGACCTGGAATAACTACCTGCAGATCATACAAATATTTGTTCCGTGTGAGAATCGAACCCACGACCTGGAGCGCAGCAGCCGACTGTATCAGCCACTGCACCAACCGTGCCGTATAATAAGTACCTGAAACACTAATCCATTTTAGTAAGCGTTCCAAAGTCCTATTCAAAGTCTTGGGTTTAGAAAGGGATTCGGTAAATCTACGTTTATAATATAGTTGTACATAGAAAAGTACCCCACGCAATATAGTTAATGCACGAAATACATTGAATGTACGTAATTCATTGATATGTAAATACAGGCTTTTTAAGGCCTAAGTAACCTATTCAGGAAATTTAAAGAATTTAGGGCAGATTCTAGAGTGATTTTAAGAGGACCTGGAGATCCCCTTCGGTTCTGATAACAACCGCTTCAGTGGTTTTAGCCAGTAGGAGCCCGGCGTGCACCTTCGCCCTTTCCCGAGACGGGGAAGTTCATGACGATTTTCCACGTGCAAAATAATAAAAACAAACGGGCGAAAGTGACGTGTTGTGTAATAATATGGTTTGTAAGTGTAACACTTATATAACTGTATAATATAAAAATTTTCATATATAAGCGGCAATGGACCGAAGGTTAAGACGTCGGATTGCCGACAGGAAAGTTATTAGTTCTTGCATTTTTATTTTAAACGGTCACACACTTTGAGTTTTTTTTTGGATGTTTTTTGTTAACTTTTTTTTTTTATCGTTGTCCCACACTATGTTTTCTCCTGTGTCGTGGGTGCGTTTACAGACATGAATTCCACATACAATACACTCAGACCCGAAACAACCCGTGTGGGAATCGAACCCACGATCCGGAGTACTGCAGCCGACTGTATCAGCCACTGCACCAACCGTGCCGTGTCATTACGTCGCGTATATTATATTAATTGTATTTCCGTTTCAAATACTTTGCAGTGTTCGTGGTCGCAGGATGACTAAAGGGGCCCACTCAAAGCTCTGCATGCAGGGCCCTACATGCAGTATCTCTGCCGGATACAGTGTGAATTTTTGCAGAGCCGATATATATAAAATATCGGCTCTGCAAACATTCGCACTATACAATTACCGCTTAAGGTGACAGATGTCGTTACAGATTTAAAAAGTTATTTTGTTCTCGATCTTCTTAGTTTCGAATAGTTGTGGTAAACCTTATGTCAGTTTTTCAAGCAACTCAAAAGCCTCCAATTTGGCTTAACGACTGCTGTGTAATGACAAAAACCTAGACCGATGATGTGACATGCCCTCCCAAGCACGGAGTTGCTCAATTAAAATATTCCTGCTTTCACCAATCTATAGACTGACTGCGCCGAGCGTTGCTTGACTTCGCCGATATCTTATCGTCCAGTGAGAACAACTGTCTATGCGCGCCTATCGGACAAATACTGAAACGCCAGTTTATATTAAGTCCCGCTTTCCTTTTATTTTAGCCGCCCGGTTTTGTACCGAAAACAGGTTTCTCGAATAGTTACAGCGAGGTTTAATATTATCTGGCGTTTCAGTATTCTGCCTTTTGAGTTTTAAACGACGCCCCACACATTTATATCTATATCCTGTATATTTACAGACATAAACCTCACACGCACAAACACCCAGATCTGAAGCAACTATCTGTAGAATATCCAAATATTTGTTTCGTCCGGGGTTTGAACCAGCTACACGTAGCACAGAAAGCCAATCGCTTAGCCTCTGCGCTAATCGTGCTGTCGTTAACTTAGTAGTATTAGCGCTATAACCTTCTTAAGATACATAAGATCAATGGAAATAATAAGATGTACATGTATGCAAAATAAATAAATAACTGCCTACATGATATTACATTATACATGAATGCAAATTGCCCGTAGCTCAAAAATTCAAGCCGTATATTCCTGTAAATCTTGAATCGGTACTCATGTGCCTATACTAACGACGAACACATACAAAAACTTCCTTTACCTAATTATCTGTCACAGAGTGCTACGCTGAGTGTGTTCCCATTTGACTAGCTGGCAATCGAGCTCCGTCTTTGTACACTAATTAGGTACTCTGTGACAAAGCAGGACCAAAGATCTATATTTAATATTAGTATATTTTGTACTGCATCCGAGTAAAAAGGAGCTGATTAGAATTAAATTTGAATCATAATAAATTAAATACATTTTAATTGAGAATACAAGTATATATTGCTACAAGAAAGGAAAATATCAATTGGTGGTCTTCTCTCATATCATCATATCAGCCAAAAAAGGTGCACTGCTGAACCTTGGTCAATGGGGAAATCTAAACCAGAGGGATGGGCAGCAGCGTCCCTTCTGTGAAACGGTAGCCATACTGCGCTCACCAACCCGCCTGCCAAGCGTGGTGAGTATTGGCAAATACCCCCCAAAATGATGACACAGTTGTGAAAATCTATGGGGGAGGCCTTTGTTCAGTAGTGGACGTATAAATAGCCGATATGATATAGGTAATAATGTTTTTCCGGACAGCTGCTATCTCATCCCCACTAGAAAATATCAATTTCTATTATCACATCACATCAGTTCGTAAACGTCCACTTCTGAACGTGGCCCTTCCAATATATACTACAATAAGCGGTCTTAGCGGATATTGCCATAAACACCACGCTTGGCAGACGGGCTGGTGATCACAGTATGTTGTTATTAGCACACGGGAAGATGTTGATATCCATCCTCTTGATATCAACACTTATTCCCCTTTTGTGACACCCATGCTGCACCCATGGGTGGCCGATACAGTCGTCTGCTCCGCTCCGGGTCGTGGGTCCGATTCCCGCACGGAATAAATATTTGTATGATCTGTAGGTAGTTGTCACCCCGGGAAGACGGTGGCGCGCACGTGGTCACGTGCCGCCGTGTGCGCAGCACAGCGCAAAGCGAGGCTTGGGGGGATCCTTTACAATCCTCCCCGAGAAGTGCCTGGGGGGGGCGACCTTTTTACAGTCGCTTTCCCTCCGCTAGAGGGGGTGACCGCTTTACAGTCATCCCTTCCAAGATGTGCCTAAAGGCGTGGCACCAATGGGCGGCTCTAGTGTGATCTTACGAGGACCTGGAGCTCCCCCTTCGGTGCCGAAGATGACCGCTCCAGTAGTTTTAGCCGGTAGGAGTCCGGCATACCCCTTCGCCCTTCCCCGGGGTGAAGGAAGTTCCATGTAGAATTTCCACTGGACATCAATAAAAAAAAAAGGTAGTTGTCACGGGTCTGGGTGTATTGTATGTGGAATTCATGTCTGTAAACGCACCCACGACACAGGAGAAATCCTAGTGTGGGGCAAAGTTTAAAAAAAAATCTATAATAAATAGAACTCTTATAAACTTTACAAGAACAAAAGAATAAGGTAGCGTATAGCATTATACTAAAATAGAATTCACATAAACAACATTTTTGAAAGAAAGACTAATTTAACACAAAAAAAACTTACAAGAAAATAACAAGAAATTTGTTTGTAGAGTGTAGCAAAAAGAGCGGTCTCATCTCTACACTACATAATAAGTACCTACAGGCCATATAATGCGCGACCGAGTGTTCGCTCATTTGATTAACTGGCAAAGGGGTCGCGTCTTTGTTCAGTAATTAGTTACTCTGTGACAGGCTCGTATTACGTCGCCCGAATCCCCTGGAATGATACGTCGCTTGTTTCTTGTGTGGAGTATTGATTTTAAGCTGAGATTACATGGCAAAGTTACAGTTATATTATATAATATATGCACAATCGTATAGCTTTGTTACGCTTGAGAGCTATGCTACAGTTCTCAGTGTTTCTGATTGGACGTGCAAATCACATGCTAATGCGAATGCGAATATTTATGTTTAGTCTTGTCAAAGCAAAGTTGGAGACCATTGGAACAAAACAGGAACAGTGATCTGAAACATAAATTAACTTTTTCTACTGCGAATATGTAAAAAGGTCGTTGTGGAAATCTACGGAGGAGACCATTGTTCAGCAGTGGACGTCCTGTGGCTGATATGATGACCACCAAGCAGTAGTGTTTAAACTTTAGACATTAATGTTTCGGTTTGAAGGGCACTGTAGCTACTGAAATTACAGCATAAGAGACTAAATAACTTCACGTATCGAGGTGCCGAGCGCAGTGTGATGTCTCGCAGGACTAAGATATTCTTTTAAGTGTTTGTTAAATAGAATGAATTTGTGTTCTTCTTAAATGTTTGCCGGTAATTTGTTGAAGATTTTAACTGCCATGTAGTGTGTATGTGCCAACTATGGTTGAGCATTTTGATTCGGGACGGTGGTAGATATAATCTATTCCTATGGCGCGTATTCAAACGATACTATTATATATAATATTATTACCTATGATTGAGAGCTGTTGCTTGCTGTCGTAAACGTCATGGAGTGTCATACCGTACTGTGAGGTACGGTAGATATCTTTATTTCGTTAAGACATTACTGCTTGGATTAAATTAAATTTATGGACTGAATTTGAATTGGATCGATAACATTAAGTTTATTGGATCTTATCTGGTTTCAATTACATTTCAATTTGATTAAGATTAATTGCGTTAAATTGAATCAAATAGCTTCCGCGGTTATAGCACCACTCTATCTCTTGCCGTGAATGTCGTAAAAGGTGTCTACGGGACTCTAAACGAGAGGCAGCTAACAAGTCGTTTTGGGGGGAATTTGCAGTACTCACCACGTACTGTTCCATAATAGATGAGACGCTGCTGTCCATTCCTCTTAGTAGGTTGTTAGCTTAGTGTCCCTAAGTCGCCTTTTACGACATCCACGGGAGGAGATGGAGTGGTGCTATATTCTTAATCCGGACACCACACGAACGAAAGTAGCCTTCTGAGTGCTAAGAACCTCTCACTGCTTGCCAAGCGTGGTGATTACGACAATATCCCCTAGGACCGTTCACTGTAGCAGCCATTTGGAGGTCGATTGTCCGTCGTGGACGTGAACGCACTGATCTCTACTAACATGGCGACACTACTGCTGCAGTGCCTCATGGATAAGCTTACTGTGCTACTGGTCCGAGATTCTATCCTCTCACAGAACAATTAATTTCTAACAGATTATAATAACTCTTTCAAGAAGAAAGCTACGTTGTCCTAGATGGACAGAGGCTATTTTTATCCGGTTAGCGCACCGAGGACGCGGTAGTGAAATAACCAAGGTTTGCTGGACCATTTTCCTTACTTTACCTCCGTTCCAACCGATTTTCACCACAGAATATATATTCGTGAAAACATATGTTTCAGCCTAGCCCACCCATCACTTGCCCGGGAAAATGACTTGGGAAAGTTTGCAAAAGCGTATAAAAGACAAATTGCCTACCCGTGACTAACGAGCCCCATTTATTTTTACCTCACAACCTTTTCAATATGTCACCCTGTAATGTATATATATACATGAATATGTGAGCTTAGCGACTTTTTTTTTTAAACATTGCCCCACACTAGGATTACTCCTGTGTCGTGAGTGCGTTTACAGACATGAATTCCACACACAATACAACCAAATTCGGAACAACTACATGCAGATCATACAAATATTTGTTCCGTGCGGGAATCTAACCCACGACCCGGAGCGCAGCAGCCGACTGTATCAGCCACTGCACCAACCGTGCCAAAAATAAAATAGGTCGTCTTCATTCTTTACATTTACAACATTGTGACTTGACGAGCAAGTCATTCCCCTGGTGGTAAGCGACACGCCTGCCCATAGAAATTGTCAGGCTCGTCAGGACTAGTCCTGCGTGGCATCATACTGCGCTTGTCACTTCGAGACGTAACGTTATTTAGCCTCTTACGCCCAGTCAGTAGCTACAGTGCCCTTCAAACCGAAACAGCAATGTCTAAAGTTTAAACATACTACTTAGCGGTCCCCACACCGGAGCGGTCCTCTTCGGCATCGAAGAGGGGCTCCAGGTTTTCGTAAGATCACGCTAGTGCTGCCCATTGATGTCACGCCTTTAGCCTCATCTCAGAGGGGATGACTGTAAAAAGTTCGCTCCCTAGGCACTTCTCGGGGAAGATTGTAAAGGATTCCCCCAAGCCTGTGCACACGGCGGCACGTGACCACGTGCGCACCGTCATCTTTCCGTGGGTCGCTCGGTATGAGCACGCAGACTCCCCAATATGCGCGCCCGCGACTCCGAGCCGGTGGTACCTACCTAGCCGGCCTCTTGTAATAAGAACACTTTTTTTAACACTGGTGAAAAGATTCTTCTTTTTGTTCTTTTTTTTTTACAAAACAATTCCCCACACTAGGATTTCTCCTGTGTCGTGGGTGGGTCACACACAATACACCCAGACCCGGAACAACTACCTGCAGATCATACAAATATTTGTTCCGTTCGGGAATCGAACCCACGACCCGGAGCGCAGCAGTCGACTGTATCAGCCACTGCACCAACTTAAAATTTGGGTGTTTATTTCTCAATAATATTCAAACGGCTGAAAGGGTTTGTGTATTTAAGGTTTTTATTTAAGGTTCATGTATTATGACGTAGGATCCACTTCATTGCATTACAAAGTTCCAGAGCTCAAATTTGACCCCGTGTGGACGAAATCGTGATAGCATATAGAACAAAGACGTGGTCGCTCATCAGAGGCCTCTTATGAAAGCTCAACGTCACTCAGCGAGTTATACTCTCGCTCTCTACGAGATCGATTCAGAAATGAGGAGATCCGTAGAAGAACTAATGTTGCCGACATAGCTGAAAGGATAAATAGGTTGAAGTGGTAATTGGCAGAGCACATAGCTCGTAGAACTGATACCCGTTGGGGCTGAGAGGTTCCCGAGTGGCCACCGCGCATCGGAAAACTCAGCGTGGGACCTCCAACGAGGTGGACAGATGACCTGGTGAAGGTAGCTCGGAGTCTCTGAGTACGGGTGAAATGTGACTGGTTGTTGTGGAAAACTATGACAGAGGTCTTGGTTTAGTAGCTTCAGTTCTTCGGCTGACACGATGATGATGGCCGAAGTCGTGGGATGCGAGGAGTTGTTTATTTTAATTTCAACTTAACACAGAGTATCGTGGTCCACTACTGGACAATGGCTTCTCCCACTTTGCGCCATTATCTCAGTACTCCTCCGTTTTAGTTAACGCTTGGCAGGTGGATTGGTGGTTGCAGTATTTGGTTATTACTACATAAGAGGATGTCCATGTTCTTTTTATTAACCCTTTTCGCCTTTTACAGCACTAATGGGGGGAGAGGAAAGTAGAGTCAACTATTTTTTGCCGGGAGTCACAAGGAAAATATAATAACACTTTTTTTACAACGAATATACAACATTAACCAAAAAACTTTATGAACTAACGTAAACCTTTGTCAATACATTATCATTTCGCCTTCTCTCACAGTCCTCTAAATTAACCCTATCTTGTTTGGGTATATACATGGGTTGTAAGTGCATTGTGTTCTAGGCTGTCCCCGTCGCCATTTGGCCGGGACAGACTCGATGGGCGGCTTCGATTATCCAATGATTGCTTGTCTGAGTGGCACTCCGTGTTGTGTGGGGTGTATGGTATGAGGGAGAGGAAACTGTGGTGTATTCTTAATAACCGTACTTTATTTAACAAGGTTGGTTCATAACAGCTCTTGAGACATCTGAGATTTGGAGACAATTTTTGTCTGCAAAAAGACCGGTAGCTCAGCCCACTAGCATTTCTCCTGTGTCGTGGGAACAGTTTACAGACTCACATCTATTATGCCCAGACCCGGAACAACTATCTGTAGATCATACAAATGTATGTTCAGTGCGGGGTCAAACCTACGATACGCAGCACAGAAAGATAGCTGCATAAGCCGCTGCAAACCATACAGTCATTATTTGACGGATTTTTGTTTGAATGTGTTCGAACAAAATATAGAAAAACCTGATACAATAGTCATGTAAGCAGGATTATAAATTTTAAAGATACGGCCCCAATAATGCCTTCGATATACAAAATTACTATCACAAAGGCTGCACAATAAAACCAAGGTGCTTTTTAAAAACAAAACGAGGCATGTAAACATGAATCGGCAGTGATCTCGCGCTTAGCAATCGGCTCTGCTCAGCTCCGTTGCGAAGAGACTTTACATCTTTATGCCTCGTCTATCGCATATAATATAATGGAGATTGCTCTGAGGTACTGTTTAACATGATTCCAGCCACTTTCACCATCGTACCACCCGCCTCAAGTCAAAATTCACCTTTCTCCTTGAGGGCTGTGGGAGCAGCGCTTTGTCCCGTACGACAAAAATGTAAAACCAATTTTAGTCAATGGTTTTCCCGAACAACTGCGTAGTGGGGACCGTCGAGAAAAGTCTGTATGTTTCTATTAAAGATCGGCAATGCATCAACGACTATCGGCAATTCATCAACGACTCCTTTGTGGATGATCATGGACAGTGGTAATCGCTTACCTGGTACCTCGTAAGTGCCACACATGCGCAGTTGTCCGCTCTGTTATAAACAGGGTGTCTAGTAAATATCACGACATACTGCAGGGGGTGAGAGCTTGGGTCGATACCTACCAAAAAAACACAATATATGTTCAGCAAAATCTTACGGATTTACAGTAGTACAAAATTTTAGTAGTAGAAAATTGTACTGTGCAAATTTATATAAAAATTGTATTTCTTGAAAACATTTTAGTGTTTAATAGAATAAAGACTTATCAATGAGTAAAGTAACTATTCACAAATTATTTGAGGTAAAAAAAAACTAGAAAAGGAATTTTTCATTACGAGATGCTTCAAAATCTGTGTCAAGATAGAGATTTTTCAGTATTTCGGAAAATTTTGTACTGCTGTAAATCCGTAAGATTTTGCTGAACATATATTGAGTTTTTTTGGTAGGCATTGACCCAAGCTCTCACCCCCTGCAGTATGTCGTGCTATTTACTGGACACCCTGTATAAAAAAACCGCTCCCGCTTTCGAATCGCACCATATTCTACGTCGGTGTTGGTTGTCGTCGTCGCTTTCGGCTCCAGAGCCCAATTTATTTGCTGCGGTTTGTCGGTATTCACTGAATTATTTCGATTCGGTCCGTAATTACTGACCATCTGTGTCTCTAGTGTGTTGTGGTTCTCTAGACAACTTAATGTACTAGAAGAGATGTTTCAAACAAATATTTAAACCTGCTTTGGTGGCCGGGAAAGGCCACTCGTGCCCTCCCCCTGTTTGACGGCGTACAGATGAAATAACTAAAGAAAAATGTATAATTACAAATTAACACAATGAAATGCCGAGTGTATTTTTACTGACGTGAATATTGAAAGTGACAGAGAAGCTGCTAGCAGCTCAGTGTCAAAGCAGGCGGTAGTACAATGTAGCAGGTGGAAAAGAGGGGATTCTGAGTGCTCAGAGTGCCGCCGTGCGCTCACATCGCACAGCGAGTCTTTATAGGCATCCATTACATATGCCTGGGTTCGGCGTCTTCACAGTCGCCTTTCCTCTGCTAAATCAAAGTCAAAGACGAATATTTTTATTTCAAATAAACCAAATATTGGCACATATGAAACGTCAGAATCTAAGTTGCACGGTTCCAAATAGTTGATCTATGGAGAAGAGCAGGCAAGAAACTCCATGGATACTCTTTTAAAATAATTGAGATTGCAATGTTGATTGATACAAATTATGGTAAAACATATAACGAGCATTATGTAGGCCAATGTATAAAAAAAAAAAACTATTACTATATATTATAATAAAACAATTTTTAAACGGATTAGATCGCGTATAGTATAGATTTTGTTTTTCCTGACGTTTCGAATACTTTGAAGAAAAAGAAAAAAAAAAAAACGAATATACGCGATCTAATCCGTTTAAAAATTGTTTTATTATAATGTGTAATAATCGCGAAAACCTAAGACATTATTACTATATACTATATATATATATATATATATATATATTACTATATAATACTAATGTAATATAATTATTATTCGCCATGGCAGTTAATTAATGGCTGACCAGTCCCAACAGACGGCACCCGTTCACGAGCATGACGCTAGAGGGGATGAGTTCTTTACAGTCACTTTCTCTGAAATTTTCTCAAAATCGTTGCTCCGGATCGTTCGTTCTCGAAGTCCTGAATCCGTAGTTGCCAAAGTGCTACAGCCAAGCCGCTAAGAGTTCGTCATCACCTTCCACTGGTTGGGGGAAGCCCGTGGGATTTCCACCGCAATAAAGAAGGTGGTAGTACAGCAATACTGACCATCTAACACTGAATTTCATATGGAACCCACGTGTGTTACAAACCTTCAAATGACTGACAGACAAAACTAAATACTGTGTGTTGTATAGTGCAAGCTTACAAGAACTACAGACTAAAAAATAATTCAATAAGGATGTCCGATTAATCTAAGGAGCCATTTTAAATACCTCATTGCTCTAGTGGCCGTAAGCGCGACTGCCATGCTTGAAGTCCTGGGCTCGATTCCGAGGCTGGGAAAAGCGCTATAGAGTGTTTCTCAGCTATAACTTCAATTCAGAGTAGTGCCCGGTAAATGTCAACTGGCTCACCCCAGTAGTTAATACGTTATCAAAAATCGGAGAAATGTCTCCTCTGCCTAACCTTTTAAAGATTAAATAGGCATGATGTACGCGGTGCGTGGTGAACGGGTCAAGCCGAGAACTGCCATTGCGAATATATTTTTATTAGAATGTTGTGTTGCATCTTTACATATTAACCTATTTTATTTTCTTATTGTAATCTTGTATTGTAATGCTTGGTATTTCTCTACGAGATCGAATCAGAAATGAGGAGATCCGTAGAAGAACTAAAGTAGCGACATAGCTGAAAGGATATATATATATGTATACTCAAGTGGCAATGGGCAGGGCATATTGCTCGTAGTACTGATGGCCGTTGGGGCAAAAAGGTTCTCGAATGGAGACCACGCACCGGAAAATGCAGCGTGGGACGACCTCCAACGAGCTGGACAGACGACCTGGTGAAGGTCGCTGGGAGTCGTTGAATGAGAGCGGCATGTGACCGCTCGTTGTGGAAATCTAAGGGGGAGGCCTTTGGTCAGCCGTGAACATCCTGTGGCTGATATGATGATGATTGTAATCTTAATTATTTTAAAATAGTTGCAATGGAATCTTTATCTACTACTTCTTACGATGTATAAGTGCCAGTAATTTATTTATTTGAAATATAAGCTTTGACTATTTATGTTGTTCTTAAATTTACATAAATTACTGTAACGAACCATCCATCATTCATCTCCTTTCTCAGTAAAATAAAACAAAATACTAAACTTCAAAGTAGTCGCGAGCACGTTCGGCTGGCGTTCTCATGAATTATTAATGCCAATATGGCGGCTGTAATTATTTGCAATTAACTTAATGATTGGACGGCTGCTGGCTATTTTATTCCGTTTGTTTTCTGTGCTGGGGAGTTGTTTTTTATGGTTATTATGTTATTCTTCTCCCCTGAACTGAAAATTTTAGTATGGCGTTCCAGTACTGCAATTAAACCCTGTTTATTTTGTTATGTTATTATAACTTCGCTGCCATAATTTGTAACGACGCATCCATTGAAGACAAAACTCCTGTTTGATAGATGCAAATGACACCTTATTGTCCTATGGCATTTTTATGTCGTATGTCATATGGATTTTTTTTATGTCGCAGCGCTATGCTGAGATGTATTCCGTTTTTCATTTTTCGATTCGCGCAGGTTGCTTAAATTTGGTTATATAAATATATCCTGTACATTATCTGTAATTTACAATTTGTGTGAGTCCAAGAAACTGTTTGCTGTGCTTCTTTCTTTCTTTCTGTCCCTCCAGAATTCCGAAGAAAAGTTAGAAGGAAAATTCAACGATTAAGTTAATCGTAGTATAGTTGTAGTCAGTGTCACATACACAAACATATCAACCCGAAAACTGTTGAAAATAGGCCTCTCAATAATCATGACAATAAGTACTCACAGGGGATATTGTTATTGTGGCGACACTGACATCACCACTATATAAACTACAACTTACAGCGACATCTATTTGAACATTAATTGCAACTCTCCGATGACGTCAAAGAATCCTGAATCGCACATGTAAAGTATTCGCACAATGCTGCATACAATATACAGAGGCCGAACATCAACCATTGGGCTTCGGTACCGCCAGGCATACCACCCGCCTGGTTGGAGGCTTCTCCCTTTTCTATGGACGAACACACCACCTTATCCCCCATTAGTATGGGGGACAAGGTGGTGTGTTCGTGAACGCGCATGGTAATCACCAGTGTGACCTCGACGTGATTACCATGTTTTACCATATTGGTGTCCACTGACCAACATCTGTGCTGATGCACGATGCCTTCTCACCATAACGACCTGTTTGGATGTTTTGTGTGATCATTGGGGGGTTTTGCCATAATCTCCATGCTTGGTAGGTGAGTGTATCGGGTCGTTCGGTTCCCTAGAATATGGTTGAGCTAAGCGATGCTGATGCATGCGTCATGCTCGTGAACAGGTGCCGTCTGTTGGGACTGGTCAGCCGTTAACGGTCACGGCAAATAATAATTATATTACAGTAGTATGTTTTATTGATACATTAACCTACATAATGGTTGTTATACGTTTTACCGTAATTTGTATCAATCAACATTGTAATCACAATTATTTTAAAAGAGTATCCATGGAGTTACTTGCTGGCTCTTTGCCATAGACCAACTATTTGGAACCGTGCAACTTAGATTCTGACGTTCCATAAGTGCCAATATTTGGTTAATTTGAAAAAAATTATTTGACTTTGACTTTGATTTGGCGATCGCAGATGGGGGACCTTGGGGGCGCGGACGCACCGATTGGGGAATCTGCGTGCTCACACTAACGACCACCCCCGGGAAGATGGCGGTGCGCACGTGGTCACGCAGCTCTATTGTATATTGGAGACGGCTCTAGTTTGATCTAACGAGGACTTGGAGCCCCCCTGCGGTGCCGAAGATGACCGCTCCAGTGGTTTCAGCTAGTAGGAGTACCCTTCACCCTTCCCCGGGAGACCAATAAATAAAAGGTGGGTTGGTGATCACAGTTGAGTTGTTAATGTACTCGAAGCAAGCTGCTTCCCTGCTATTCCCAAAGTCGCCTTTTATGACACCCATGGGATGAGATGGGGTGGTGTTATTCGTAGCCGGTGTCACGTATCTGCGTTTCGTTAACAACCAACTCTATTTACCTTGCGTCATATAAACCCAGAAATGTATACTCAGGCTCACGATATCCCCAGGGAATACTTTACATACAACATCATCCGCTTGTTAGAAAAAGGAAAGTTTTGGTATTATTTTCGGCTATATTTACAGAAAGTTAAAGGGTTCTTGTCTGGTTATTGTGTAGAGGCGTTTGTTAAGGCTTTTTATTGTACGAGGGTGGGCAGAATACTTATCGTATATTAGGATGAGGGTAATATATAATTGGAAAAATATGAGAAGGTATATATATATCTAACCTACTTATAAGAAAACCCAGGGAAAGAGAGTTTGATAATGTATTCGGTATACTGAGACTATATCAATCGAGACAGATGCTGTACTTTTAATGTCTCGTGTCTATAAGTTCACTTCAACAATGGATGTCGTAAAAGGTGATTCAGGGTTGATATCAAGAAGATGGGTAGCAGCATCCTACCATGTTCTAATAGCAACAAACTACGATCACCAATTTGCCTGCCAAGCGTGGTGATTATGGCTGCGCATGTAGTATTCGATGGGAGGCCTAAGTGTAGCAACAAACGTATACGGGTTGACGTGTTTATTTGTGTAAGTATATATACATTTCAGTCTTATTTTGCACATTTTTATCGGGCTCTTCACAGCCCCGATGTGGACTTTCTAACATTCCACCCGTGTCCTGATTATGGTTTGGTGCCCTTTTCGGGTTTTGTTTGTATAAATATGCACGAGGACATCATGACGGACAATTACCGGAAATATATTGTTAAGGACGGTACGGTTGACACGTCACCATCCGGGCGAATCCCGTAGACATATTATTATCTCTGGTTCGTCGTCATTTTGCTAATGGCGAATATTTTCACAGGCTAAGTGGCTGGAAGGATCTTTCACTAGCAATTCATTCTGAAGTACAAACTTGTGGATTCTGAGGTACCATATTACAGGTATATGCCCGACCTAACTCTTGAAAATGGTCATTTCACGTTGTACTGGGATCGTTCTATCATCACTAATAGCCGGTTATGATAGATCGATTAGCGTGCTGCGCGATGATTGTTGATGTTACCATCCCGCATGACGAGAATCTCGTGAAAGCCAATAAAGATAAATTAATCAATAAGATGAATTAAGTAAGTTAGGCACACGAGAGCGTTGAAATGTGGGATGTGGACTCTGCAGTCATCTTGCCTACCGATTGTTCTGACAGCCGATGGACTTATTGATTGAGCCATCTAAAGAGGTTCTCGTAAGGTGACTGGATCACGGGTTTGGTGCAGAAAGCAGTTCTTCAGTGAGAAGGTTCTTTTCTCTGTAACCTTAATCAACAATAGCTTGGACCCTGTGCGCGATGCATGTTGGCCACAATATTTCTATTTTTAAATATATATAATTTATTTTTATATTATATTTTAAAAACCGGACAAGTGAATGCTGAACTTGCATGGAGAGCATTCCGTACGATTAAAATCTGAACCAAATTTGTTTGTGGTGTTACTAAAAAAAGTATACATGGTGAATATATTGTCTGTTGATGAATTTGGTCTTGCACCAATAATTTATCCCAAAAACAACGTTTGCATTGTAGTTAAAACATGTTCTCATATACATTCCAACGGCAAATGTAAGTTTGCACGCACAATATCGAAAGACTTACCATGTTATTTTAAGACCATAGACTTCGTAGAGGTTTCCTGTACTCGATAAGTAAACTATATTTGGTTTTCTAAATTTTTGGGATTGTTTTATTCGATGATAAGACAATTTTCATATTTTTCTTAAATGAGTTTAAACCTATTTATTAAGAAAGTATATTAAAAAGAAAGATATGTTACACGCTCGCAAAACAGTTTTATTTTTCTATATTTCGCCCCAAAAGTGATATATGAAATATTCTTTTTTTTATTTACGTTACACCGACCGTGTTTGGGTCGCAGGAATTCATATTTATACCAAATTTCAGGTGTAGTAAAATCGAAGCAAATTAATTGTGACAGATGGACACACACGTGCGGGTTTTGCCGTGTTTTTCATACGGACGTACGGAATCCTAAAAATGTACTCTGTATCTTTAAAAAAGGTAATAAAGGGAATAATTATAATGCTACCCAGGACTAGTACTGCGTGATACTACGCTGCGCTCGTAACCTCGTAATTTAAGCAATTTAATTAGCTACAGTGCCCTTCTAACTTGAACAGGGTAATGTTTAAAGTTAAAACACTGCAAATAGTTTAAATTTAACTGGTTGGCGGCAAGTACCTTGTCTTGCGGTGGTACCTTCCTTCCTCTTTCAGTAAGGTTCACACTGACACTAAAAACGCCTCTATTCTAAAAATAATATGGTACCTTTAGTACCTGGTATATTAACGGTACGGATAAAAGATAAAAATATTTTTTATTCATGTAAAACCATTTATAGGCACTTATGAATAGTCAAGACTTTAGTTGCCGCGTTCCAAGATGTTGATTTCCTATGGAGAAGAACGGACAAGAAACTCCATGGTTACTGTTTTTAAATCATATTGGTACAAGGTTTTTTATTTCTACTACAATGTTCTCGAAATTGTGGTAATGTGAGGACAATGCGGGAGAAAAGAGTCTAACTTCTTAAAAAGTCTAAACTAAACAAGCCTGATTTTAATATTTTTCTATCATCCAACAATATTCTCCGCCGTTTCTTCCATTCTTTGCCGTGTGGTGCCAGCTCAGAATACCACCACCCCATCTCCTCATGTGGGTGTCGAAAAGTCGAATACGGGATTAGCTGGATTATGGGCAGCAGCGTCATTCGATTACATTAACAACTCAAATGCGATCGCCAAGCTTGGCGATCATGGGAATACGGGGGGTAATGCGCTCACAATACACCAAGACCGATCGTTGTCGGATATCTATGGGTCGTTGTGGTTTAGGAGATGCATGTGTCCAGCAGTGGACGTTATCCTGAAAATATGACTACTTTTTTCCTTTAATAAATGAGTGGGCCACTTCAAAACATTGCATATTTTTCTTTTTTATGCTACAATTTGTACTTAAAAGCTATGGAAAAATAAAATGTTTTCTATCCACCACTCCTAAATTTATTCCAGTTTATAAACACTTTATACTAGTAATATTTTGTGTTTCAGAACACTAGGAACTTAGCATTAACATAACCAAGATACCACTAGACCATAATACTTCATTAAACCTTCCATATAACTTAAATTCCAACTGAAAAGAGGTCACGACGAGAAGTTCTTAAGCATCATTTAAAACTTGGAAAATTATGACAAAACTGCATTCCATTACTTATATACTAAAAGGCACTCTAGGAGGGTTAGTGCACATGCCTTTGGCACTCTTAAAATGTATTCCATTTACCTGGATGCATATGCACCCCTTTTACGTTCGTCACCCGTTTAAGGTTAACTACGTAGTTAATGTGAGCGCTAACTTGTTAACCTAGTTCTTTTGACTCTTCCTTTGTGTGAAAATTGCAAATTACTGCGTAATTAGTATGTAACATTTCGTCTTTCCTAATGTCATTTCGTAAGTTGAAATTCCAAATCGTCCACAATGCCTTCCATACTCTTCTCCCAAGATGTTAAAGTATATTCTCTTATTGAGGTAAACATGTTGCTTTGATATAGAAAATCAAGGGTGCCTGCACCTTTTATGTTTTAGTGCGAGGTTAAAACGGATAAATCATTACATGACGTAATCTAAAATATAGCAAGTCTCAAGTTTAAAATAAATAACTGGCAATTGCAGAACTTTTTGGGAATAGTTTTATAACACCACGGTGTAATTTAACTGCTACGAATTCTAAACAGTCGGCCAAATACTGAAACGCCACTTAATATTGTATGTGGAATTCATGTCTGTAAACGCACCCACGACACAGGAGAAATCCTAGTGTGGGGCAAGGTTTTTTTTTTTTTTTTACAACTAAGCAAAATATCCCGCTTTATCTATTCGAGAAACCCGTTTTTAGCGGGACTTTATATTAAGTGGCGTTTCAGTATTCGGCTGTAAGATATACTCGTATTGATGACATGTAGTTACATTGCTACGGCGTAGCACTCATTAGGCTACGTTATAATAAAACTTGGTGTGCCTATATACAAGATTGATTTTTATTTAATAAAACTGTAGTCATCATATATTAATTAATGTATTTATAAAATACAATCATTACAAAATACCCAATACAAACAATGTCACCTTCTCGAATTTGCCTTGAGAACGTCTGAAAAGGTCAATGTTTTCTGCAACTAGGCCATTATATGTAAACTAATATTTTCTTCTCATTTGTTTCAGGTAAACGCACAAATACGCTCGCGTACCTATTTACAAAAACAAATACATAAACAATTTCGGAGGTAAGTTAAGAGATTGAATTTAGTAAAAATATTTTGTAACTTAATTTGTAATATTTGTTTGCCAAAGATTTTTTTTTATTTTGTGGGAGTTTCCTCAAATACTTTTACAGTGCTCACCTACGTTTTATAAAGAACAAAATCATACTTCTACACCCACCAGTTCAAGTTGTTCGTTGTCTGTCAGTCAGTGTTGGAGTTTTATTAAGGACATAGCAAGTAGGTATTTAATATAGTATTATTTCTAGGTCTAAACATAATTATAATGCCAATTAATATATGCACCAAGTAGATCTTTACGCTTAAAGACCTCATTCTTGCTAAATGTAAAACCAATTTGAACAAGAGCCATCGTCCCCAATACTTGGCATAGCTCCTAAACTTCCCCACTCACATAGTTTCAACGGCCACGTCCCGAACTATTCCCTGACGCATTGCCACCTAACAGGGTCTAGTAAAGTAAAGGAATTTTGATATTAGAACTTATACTATAAAACTTAAAATGCTGAGAAAACTACGGTTAAATGAGAAAACATATTATCTTGTTAGTGGAAATGCATAACTCATTAACTGAAACAATTAAAAATCTATTATGTCTCGCCGGCTGCCGGCAATTGACAGGCAAGAGTTAATCAATCAATTGAAATGGATGGCTGATATGTTCAACTTCATTGTACTGTCAACATCATATTTTCAACTTTGGATGTAATTGTCATAAGCAGTCATTATGTTTTCAATGATCTCAATGATCATCATTTCGGCCGAATGAAGTCCACCGCTGGACACAGGCCTCCCCCAAAGATCACCACAACGACCGATGTGGATGTGCTGTGGGCTCATTGGGGGGTTTTGCCATAATCGCCACGCTTGGCAGAGATGGGGTGGTGGCATTCTGGGCCGGTACCACACGTCAATCTCTAATATTGTATGTCATTACCATCATCATATCAGCGAAAGATCGTCCACGGCTGAACTAAGGATTCCTTTATAGATTTCCACAACGACCAGTTATGTTGCGCTCGCATCGAACTACTCGCAGTGACCTTCACCAGGTCCGTCCATCTCTTTGGAGACCAACGCTGCCTTTTCCAATGCGCGGTCTCCACTCGAGAACCTTTCTGTCCCAATGGCCATCGGTTCTACGAGCTATGTGCTCCGCCCATTGCCACTTCATCTTACAAATCCTTTCACCTATGTCAGTAACATTCGTTTTCTACGGATCTCCTAATTTCTGATTCGATCTCGTAGAGGTATATAAAGTATAGGTCTTTCCATAGCTCGCTGAGTGACCTTGAGCTCTCTTGGGACTGGGACTTATTAGAGGTTACTGGGTGCTTGTTATGGGACTTAACTGTCATGGCAAACGAATTATTATTATGTTCCATATATATATTAATCTACATTTTGCTCCTATGGCTTACCAAAATTCGTGTCAGTCAATATGGTTATCTCTAATATTTTTAAAAGAGTATCCATGGAGTTTCTTACCGGCTCTTCTTTATAAGATCACCTAAATGGAACCATGCAACTTAAATTCTGTTGTTTTATAATTGGTGTTCAAAGTCAAAGTCAAAAGTTTTTTATTCATTTAAACCATTTCCTGGAACTTACGAATAGTCAGAATTTAAATAGTTGCAAGTCATTGGTCCTATGGAGAAGAACCGGCAAGAACCTTCATGGATATACTCTTTTGAAATAATATATAAATGTATTACAGTCTTCAATATCTAAAACCTTTACATATCGTTTTAGCATTCATTTTATTTGAAATAAACAACTCTGAGTTTGACCTATGAGGCACAGTGAATTACCACGTCTCTGTGCCATATGTCATCCCTGGTAACTCACACTGACTAAAAACCTTCGTCTCGAGTCACTACTGTAAGGTTAAGGAAAACAAGTAGAAAAAAGTATCCCGAACGCTGCCCAGCCGAGATTCGACGATTAAGTCTTCGCCGAAGCTGGACCTACCTACTTCGATGGTTTGTCCCGATAATCTCTAATGTATCTCAACCTATTGACATAAAAAGGCTTTTGGCAGCATTAGGCTTACAGGTCCCAACAGACTGAACTCGTTCACGAGCATGATTATGATTCTTAACCGATTTCGGTCACAGTGACTGCAATATTTTGTTTCCTTCTAAAGGCAGTCGAGTGCTTTGACTTTGATCAAAATAATGTCGTTCACTTTATACTATGCCCGAAAACACTTAGTGCCAAACTCTTAATTTCCTTCACCAACGTCTAGATATTCAAAGTCGAATCTCGAATATTCAAAATTCTTTTGCATTTTCAATTCGTGCATTCTTCCGACTTCCGATGAAAAGCACCGTTCGATACATTCTTGGCACGTTATAATTTAATGAACATTGTTCGGAAATCGGAATGGATGCCAGCTGGGCGGAAGTCGAACAATTAAATACTTCATTTCAGTGCCTATGCATTTTTCAGGTTGGTCTGTTGGTCCAAATCTTAAGCGGGCTCTATTGTAGTCATGTTTTGAACTTATGGTTACTTTTTAATTCTCTCATTTGCTACTATTACCTTTTTTATTTTTTATTGATGCCCAGTGGAAATTCTGCATGAACTTCCTTCGCCCCGGGGAAGTGCGAAGGGGTATGCCAGACATCTTCAGCACCGAGGTCCTCGTAAGATCACACTAGAGTTTAGACTACTACCTACAAGTAATGTTATATTGGTATAGCCATTAAACTTTTTTGTCTCAAGTGATGCTACTATTTGATTATAAGATGATTCAGGCATACAATTATTATATGCAGAATGACCTAGGCTGTTGGTTAACAACCCACCCCCCTCCGCCCGCCCTACATTCCCCATATAACGTAACCTCTTGTAACTTGCATTGCAACACAAAGGCGAATGCATCTCCCTACAGTTTTTATTTGAGTTCCATGGATGTACAGAGTTCAACAACTGCAATTTTCCACTTTTGTAATTTGCACACGTTTCATATCAAACTTGTGGGGGCTACTGTGCTCGTTTATTGTGTATTCTATTTGTTTGAGTCTAGTTGTGGGTGGTTAAAGTATGAAACGTTGTTATGCTCGATCCGTTCGTTAAATGGATGAAAAACGGTACAGTTGTAGTTATTTTTATGGAGGTAACGATAAAAATAGTAACTGGTGCTTTTTTCCAGAAGATTCCGATTATTTTTGTTGACGGCACGGTTGGTGCAGTCGCTGATACAGTCGGCTGCTGCGCAAATATTTGTACGATCTGCAGGTAGTTGTTCCGGGTCTAGGTGTATTGTGTTTGTAAACGCACCCACGACACAGGAGAGATCCTAGGGTGTGGCAACGTTTTTATAGAAAAAAAAAACAGCTCTGTATGGCTTGCTTATGTACGATTTCTTAAGAGCCAAAGAACTTAGTCCCTACGTCCAGAAATTGAGATAGAGTAAAATCTCGTCCATAGTATGATAAATGATCGCAATAAAACTGGCATAATAATACCTTTGTAACGCGCATTGTTTGCCATAAGGAAGTACCTATTGAAATGTGTTTAGTTTCAAACGAATGAATTTTATGGTTTTTATTATTAATCTATATAATATCATTATAATAAAACACTTTAAAGGGATTCTATCGCGAATATTTTTGATGTTTAATTATATATTTTTGGTTATTAAATTCATAAAGTCCCAAATAATGTGGTGTGTTCTGTAAATACGCTTCTCACCTTAGTCATTCTGCGACAGCGAACCCTGTAAAGTGTTCAAAAAGCAGGAAAAACAAAAATCAATAATATACGAGATTTAATCCGTTTAAAATTGCTTTGTTGTAAGGTGTAATAATCGCGAAAACCTAAGACATTACTATTTAGAAAACCAGTCTGTCTGTTTCATTACGTTAAAAACCTGTAAATATTTGGCTATCAATGTTAGTGCAGTGGCTGATACAGTCGGCTGCTGCGCACTAGGTCGCGGGTTCGATTCCCGCACGGAACAAATATTTGTATGATGTGCAGGTAGTTGTTTCGGGTCTGGGTGTATTGTGTGTGGAATTTCTGTGTGTAAGCTGCAGCAGTAAACTTACAGGGAGCGCCGCGTCGCGCCGCCGTTTGTCGCGTATTGCCATTACCACCATAAACGCCATGAGCACTGACAAACCATAAGATTATTTTTTATTTAGTGATGGGCGGTCTCGGTTACCTACTCATTAGATTATTTAAATGCCAATTATGAAATTATTGTTAAATATGTTCGATTTTATTATTTATTTTTTGCGCTTTGTGTAGTTCTTATTTGTATATATATTTGTTGATTTATTAGAAGGTATAATATGCAATATTTATGTTATATACTGTTTTTACACCCGTGAATCACCGAATCACCGAAGGGTCCAGTTGAAAACCAGCGCCAGGCTCTTGTCTGGCAAATGCTGAACTGGTTACCTGTTTGGCGCAACTGTGGGGCACACAACAAACTCTAGCCTAATATTGTTTTTTTTTTCTGTCTTGTTTATAACCCTATCCAAATTTTTATCGTGTTTTTTTTAGTTTTATATTAAGTTTTATTACCGTTTGTGATGTCTCACTTTGCTGTCAAATAAAAAAATTCTTTCTTTCTTTCTTTCTTCTTAACGCACCCACGACACAGGAGAAATCCTAGTGTGGGGCAACGTTTTATAAAAAAAGAGAAAAAAAAAAGAATTTTGCAACTTGAAATAACAGTCATTTTTGATGAAGAACCTCTTACAAAGATTACGCAATCATATTTTCTACACTGACTGTATTCGATGACTGCTCATCATAAAGAGTACAATACCGTTAAATTCTATCCAATGTCTCACCAAATTCTTGGATTGTTTTATTGAGAATACACTTCATATTTCTCTCCTCCATAATAATTAGGGAAAGATAATGAAGGTAATGCTAAGTCTATATTCTTTCTGTTGTTCTTTTCCGGAACCGGAACAAACTTTATAATGTTAAGTTTATTATGTCTCTCTAATTATGGGTTAAATAGCCTCCGTAAAGAGCAACACGGTCTTTTGATAGGCTTACGCGGAGATATGGGTCCAACACGCAGAGGCCCGAGAATTTTAATCTTAAATTGTAATGGGATACTAACCAGGGACTAGACCGGGGATGGCCTACCGCGAAACTTCCGGTAAACGACACCCTCCAGCTTTCTGGTCTCTTTCATGAACATCTCTAGATGGAGTGGCGGGACCCGCATCACAAAAGGTATTATTAATTTTTTATAAAACCGTTTGTGATGCATAATAAATAAGTAACCAATAGGGGACGTTGTAATTAAGCTGTATAATATGGGTATAGTTTACACACATAAACAAACACTCAGACCCGAAACAATTATCTGTAGATCATACAAATACTTGTGCGTGCGGGAATCAAGCCTGGACAGACAATTATTAAACGACTGCGCCAACCGCGCCATCATTGCAGTTAACATTGTGACGCGGCTTCTTGACGCTAAAGGTCCATTTATGATTTTAGATTGTTGTCTCAAAGTATTCGCTTTAACCCCATATTTCTCTTCCTTAAGTTATCACAACTGTCACGCTATCCCTCGTCCCGATGTAGCTTGGTGCCTAATAACCCCATTTTCCTCGCTTGACCCACATAAATTGAGGGATGACAACCAGCTGACACTGTGTATATTTGTTTCATCCCCCTTACAGAGATATTAGTCGTGTTGTTTTACTCATGATGGCCTGAGCAAGGTTGTCGAGCAAAAGGTACTGGGTTCGATTTCGTCGATTCCACGGAAGGATCCGTAATGACTAAGTGTGTAAGAATTTAGTTGGAACTTTAATCACTTGACCTGTCAAACGTGAGTTGATTTTATGAGAATTTTTTGCTGCACACATATTAAGAATAAGAAAAATAGATGATTAATATAAACATGCTTAAAATGAAGAGTCTCATCTAAGCGTTGTAGAAAACTAGTCTCGCCGATGGTATGCAAAAGAGTAGTCTCACGTAAGCGGCTCAAACGAGTAGTCTTAGCTTTTAGTATTAGCGTTAGCCAATGGTTCCATCGCATGAGATCGTACTTCAAAAAACAATAAAAATATCAACAGGTTCCTCTCCTCTCTCTCATTCCGCTTTTTATATTCTAAAGTATAATACATACATAGACTAACAAAATATTTAACCAGATGTATTTTTTATAAAAAAAAAAACATTCTAATAATCTTGTAAAGACCACAATTAAATGCCCTGTTTTAAATTAAACTTCTTTAGGCGCTATTTGAGTTTTTTTTTGTTTTTTGTAGAGTAGTCTCACGTAAGCGTCGCAATGGAGTAGTTTTGCGTAGGCGTCGCAATAGAGTAGTCTCGCGTAGATATCGCAAAAGGGTAGTCTCACTCGGGTGTCACGTTCCAAGTAGCACGTGCGACCTTATACGCCATGGGCCACGCGGCCCATGTACGAGATGACCTGTTGAACTAATTGTAAAATTCTGTTAAATAAACTAACAAAAACCACGTGCATATCATCATCATCATCATCATATCGGCCGTTTATGTGTCCACTGCTGAACAAAGGCCTCCCCCGTAGATTTCCAAAACTGTCATCATTTTGGGGGGTATTTGCCAATACTTACTACGCTTGGCAGGCGGGTTGAAGAGCGCATTATGGATACCGTTTCACAGAAGGGATGCTGCTACCCATCCCTCTGGTTAAGAGTCCCTTAGTCGCCTTTTACGACATCCACGGGAGGAGATAGAGTGGTGCTATATTCTTAATCCGGACACCACACGGATATGGCGCATATGGCGCTCCGGAAATGCGTTGTGTCATTTAGACACAACGATTGAAAGAGCGTTTTTAAAATATTGTATTCTGTTCGTGTGAATGCGGTCGATGTCATAGAAAAAGAAACCTGAGGTACTAACAGACCTAGGTATGGAATGCCATGGGAGTGGCCTTTGTCAAGTTGTGGACGAACAGCTAGTGAACGTCCACTGCTGGACATGAGCCTCCCAATGACAATGACAATGAGCGATCACAGGGGATATTACCATAACGTCACAACACTTGGTAGGAGGATTAATGATGCCTGGGGCGACCTTTTTACATTCACCTTCCCTCCACTAGAGGGGTGACCGCTTTACAGTTATCCCCTCCGTGATGTGCCAAAAGGAGTAGCTCCAATGGGCGGTGCCGAAGATGACCGCTCCAGTGGTTACAGCCAGTAGGAGTTCGGTATACCCCTTCGCCCTTCCCCGGGACGAAGGAGGTTCATGTAGAAATTCCACTGGAGACCAATAAAAAATATATTTAAAAAAGGAGGTCGCAGTATTATTAACACACGGGGTACTGCTGCCCATCCTCATGATATCAACCTTTAGTCACCGTTTACGATACCCAGGTGGGGAGAGGGGTGGTCTATACTTCGCTTGGTTCTAGGGATACCTGCTATAAACGTTGAAGTATTCTATTTCCCAGTTCTATGCTTATTCAAAATGCACCCTAAGAATATTGCCTCACAGTGGAACACGATTGTAACATAAAAATACACAAATTCAACGAAAAAGCTGTAACAATATCCATCAAAACAAACGACTATATTCCACAACTTTCAAAAATTCTCACGTTCCCGCCACGGCATGCACGTGGAAAAGTAATTTGGAAGTCTAGACTGCCAGTGTTTGGCTTAAGGATGAAATATTGTGTATATTGTGAATACGTACTTCGTTCGGCAGCCAAACTTATCATTTTATTTTATAGCCTTTATTTTGTGGCCACTTATCGGTATTTATGACTTTGCAACATCCGTTTTGGCTGCGTTGCTTTTTTGTTTTATAGGTTTGCAACAGATAGTGATCTTTAATAGCTTCAACGACATTAAATTTACTTACTTGTGTTCAGACAACAATTTGTGCTGTGTAATGTACATACTGTGTGGTGTAACGGGTAGCAACGCAACGGGTGCTTTGAGTGTCGTAAAAGAAGATTCGATTTTGACGACACGGTTGGTGCAGTGGCTGATACAGTCGACTGCTGCGCTCCGGGTCGCGGGTTCGATTCCCGCACGGAACAAATATTTGTATGATCTGCAGGTAGTTGTTCCGGGTCTTGGTGTATTGTGTGTGAAATGTATGTCTGTAAACGCACCCACGACACAGGAGAAATCATAGTGAGGGGCAACATATAAAAAAGCGACAATCCCATTAACTATGACAAAGCCAGACATAATTTAAAATCTATTGTCTCGCGGCTGCCGGCAACAAACAGGTAAAAAGGCTATGGGATTAACCGGAGGATGGGGAGCAGCATCCTTCGAGTGCAGTAACAACGCAACTGCGATCGCTAACCCACCTGCCAAGCATGGCGATTATAGCAAAACGGCCCAATGAGCACACAACACCCGGACCGGTCGTTGTGGCGAACTATGTGTGGCTTGTGTCCAGCAGTGGACTTTATTCGGCTGAAACGCAGCCTGGTGATAGAACACTTTAACTTCGCATGTTTATGTGTACTATTGCAGTGTACGATTACTGGCTGATGTGTGTGTACACACATTAACGTACACTATTCGTCCACTGCTGAATATAGGCCTCCCAAAAGGTAATAGGAATAGTATTGCCATAATCACCACGCTTGGTAGGCGGGTTGCTGATCGCAGTATATTGTAATTAGCACAGGGGAACATGCTGCTACATCCTTATCTGTGTGCATATAAAAATATGTTTTTTTAATAAAAAAATATATTATATAATCTATTTATAAGGACATATATATTATATCAGCCGAAGGATGCCCACTATTGAACAAACGCCTCTCCCATAGATTTACATCTGTCTGTCTGTCTCGTTGGATGGCATCTCACGCTGCGTATATTAGGTCTTATTTTATTAATCCACGATATTTTGCATGGTGCCTCAGTAAATGCTTAAGTTGATGTACCGAACACAAAAAAAAATTCATGGTAAAAATCCATTTCATTCTTTTGTGTGATGTCGCTACCGTGCGCCGTCTGTTTTGTTTAACGTTACAGACTGTCTAAATCAGTCAACCAGCCCTGTCCGCCATTGTCTTACTAGATGCATGTGAATATTATCACAACTAAGAGAACTAGGAAGTAATGAAATAAATGACTTAATAAAATATTTTTTTAAACAGCAAATTTACAAGTTTTTTTTTATACCTACATTATCTTCATCGTTCACTATAGCGCCATGCAAAATATCGTGGACTATTAAATTAAGACCTTGTATATATCATAGAGCACTATATACGTATAAACATATCTAGTACAACAAAGAGTACATAAATAATGAAAACAATGTCGCACACACGGGAGAACACTAATATTGAATTAAATGCACCAAATTTCATCTGAACAACACAGTCACGACGTCCCTGGGAGGTATCTTAGCTTGGCAGATGCAAACTTCAGTCTCTGTGTGGTGTATTGCACGAAGTTAGTGGGAAATAGGATGAACTTGCTTCATTACTCCCAACTCTTTCTACTAACAACAGGTCGTTACAAAATGGCTATACCTACATATCTTTCTTCAAAAGGTCATTTCAAACTTCGCCCTACTTTTTTCTTCATAGTAAAAACAAGATAAAGATAAAAATATTTTTATGCATGTAAAACCATTTACAGGTACTTATGAAGTATGATATGATGTAGATTTCCTATAGAGAAGAACGGGCAAGAATGTTATAATATTTGTTGACTAAATTGTTCTCAAAATGAAGGTAATATGCGGACAATTAGATGAAAGATTTAACAACACACAGCAACAACAACAATAAAATTTCTTAAAAAGTCTACACTAAACCAGTGCTATTGTAAACAAGTTTGGACTTATAACGTTAACGAGTTTCTTGCGGTATTTTTTCTCGGACGGAGCCGGTAGAAAATGCAAGGCTTCATCTAAATTTACTGACGTGTGAATGTTTCTCGAAAGCTACTTGATAAATAACGATCATTTATCATATTATGATCACCATCTCTCAGCCAAGCGTGGTATTCTTTTAAACGCCTTGCGGTCTGATTTCAGCCAGAATCTACAATGGCAACCACTGGAAAGAACACCGATCAATGAAGTCTGTGTGTCCCAGAGAAATGAATAACTGTCTTGGAACCTGCAACAAAGATAATCAGAAAAAAAAGAAGAAGTGGGATGGAAGACACGTTCCATTTCCCTCAGTAGCAAGCAAAATACAGGAAAAATATATAGGCCAGCATCATGAGTACAAAAATACTCATTTATTTATTTAGGGTGCTATTTTGCCATAGCTACCTTTTTTTTTATTGGTGCCCTGTGGAAATTCTTCATGAACTTCCTTCGCCCCGGGGAAGCGAAGGGGTATGCCGGATTCCTACCGGCTAAAACCACTGGAGCGGTCATCTTCGGCACGTAAAGGAGGCTCCAGGTCCTCGTCTGATCACACTAGAGCCGCTCACTGGTGCCACGCCTATAGGCACATGTCGGAGAGGGTGACTGTAAAGTGGTCACCCCCCGGGGGATTGTAAAGGATCCCCCAAAGCGTCCCACGGCAGCGCGTGACCACATGCGTGCTACCGTCTTCTCTTGGGTCGCTCGGTGTGGGCACGCAGATTCCCCAATCTACGCACCCGCGAACCCAGAGGTCCCCTTCACAGCAATGCCTATTGGGACTAATTCCAATAGCTATGGCAAAAAAACTTGAACGTACGGAAATTCGTCCTAATTGCAACAGGGTTTTGTATAGTAAACAACTCCGGATGTAACTTGCAAGCTGTCAAACATAATATTGCGTTCATCTTGCCAAAGAATGCACTACCACTGGATATGATGTGCAAAACATGAGCAATATTCACAGTCCGGTGTTGAAAAATTGCAGAATGGTGAGGCAACAAGCTAGAAGCTAAATAATTTACTGTTTAAAGTTGCCATGTCCCGGTGATAAATTGAGCCACGCAATGATCGAACTCCAATGATGTACTTGCCAGCCGCTCAAAAGAATCGATTGCAGTACGATGACATAAGAACGCTATACGCCCCAAAAATCACGTCCATTAAATTGAAGTTAAGTATCAAACACCCAAAAGTAGATACACAATTTAATTATACTAAGCAAACATTATTTCCGCAGCCTGACACTTTCTGCCACCAACTTCCGAATACAAGGCGTTTCGCAGACTGTCATTCGCACAAAGAATGATAATTAGCTCGACTGTACCCTGGTGTCCCCCCTGGCGTCCCCTGGCAGCCGGTTGTTATTCTGCGCGCGACAGGGAACCACCCCCATTGAAAACGCGGCCGTTTTATCTCAAATTTTATACTGGCAACTTAGTAATTTTGAATATTGGAACATTTGAATCTCTTTTATTGAGCTCTGAATTTGATTCTCGAACTGGTAATTATTAAGTTGACTGTTTGAATTTGTGAAGTAATTTTGAATAAAGAACGTGAAATATTCTGAAAGTCGTATGAACGCTGGCACTTTTACCTTGATAATACTTATACTGTTTGCTTAATAACAGTTATTTATTTTACGGCAGTAAAAGGTTTTGTCTGTTACCGGCCATGTAGTCCATGTAACTTCATCATTTTGGCCGAATAAAGTCCACTGCTGGACACAGGCCTCCCCAAAAATCACCACAACGACCGATATGGGTGTGTCGTGGGCTCATTGGGGGGTTTTGCCGCCGTAATCGCCGCGCTTGGCCGACGGGTTGGCGATCGCAGTTGAGTTGTTAATGTACTCAAAGGACGCTGCTTCCCATCCTCCGGCTAGTCCCTTAGTCGACTTTTACGACACCCACGGAAGGAGATGGGGTGGTGGTATTCTGAGCGGGCATCACACGGCATTGTAAGCCGGCACCACACTACAACATATATCTGTCATCCTGCGACCACGAATGCTGCAAAGTATTCGAAACGTCAGGAAAATCAAAAATCAAAATATACGCGATAGAATCCGTTTAAAAGTGTTTTATTATAATGTGTAATAATCGCGAAAATCTAAGACATTACTATATATCTGTGTAACTTATATCTCATATAAAATAGTTACATGACATTATTGACGGCACGGTTAAATAATTAGTTTTCTGCGCAACGTGTTGAGGCATCGATCCCTGAACGGAACAAATATTTGTATAATCTACAGATGGTTGTTTTGGGTCTGGGTGTTTGTGCATATGAGATATATGTGTGTAAACTGTACCCACAACACAGGAGAACACTGGGGCAATAAGTAAAAAAAAAATACGACAAAAACGAAGACATTAAAAATTATATGTAACTAGTTTTACCCTGCCACGCGCTGCTGTGGCTAAATGCACGTAATTACAACATAATTTTGATACTGAATAAAAAAAACAATTATGGGTCTTCTGGTTTAATAAAAACATGCGCGTATATGAATACAACGACCCGCCTCACCGACGTCGCGAAGGCCTATCGCCGCGTCACCTTCCCGTTCAAGTTAGCACTTCTCCCTCCCGTCTCTTGCTCGCCCCGACCCATGCCGAGCCCGTAGCTTTAAATGTCCCCTAATACAATTTAAATAATACCGATCCAGCTGTCCCCAAAACAATAGCTTGATATCCCCAGCAACGCCCTAAGCCGAGGTCCGTGTCCCGCAGGGGGCGCCCTTAGCGAAAGCTGCTTAGTTTTTAATATTTAATTTAAGCCTGGCTGGAAGCCTCTTTTGGCTTCGCCAGCAAATGACCGGTTAAGCAACCACATATCCCAGAAATGTATGCGAAAGGCCAAAAAAAAAAAAAAAAAAACAATACAACGATATGTAAAAATTTCAAAACGTTCTGTAAAGAACTTTAACATTATTTGCGATTTTGAACGAAACGATAAATAAAATGGATGTAAGTATATTAAATTTAATAAACATTTAATGTTAAACAACTGAACTATTAAGATAGTTATTTAAATGATAAAAATGTCTATTTAATTATAAGTATAGATTTTAGCCACTTCCACCCCCGAGCAAACATACAGATATGTATAAGTATAAATTACCTGATGCTCGTATGGTGGGTATAAATGTTAGACTTTTACCTATATTTGAACTATTTCTATGCCTTGTTTTAGGCGGAATATTATGAGCCATGTTACAATTTATACTATCTTATCTACCAGTATTCACGCAATATTTTTTTATTCAATTAAATTGTGTACAAATGATTCAGTAAGCTCGACTAGCTAAGAAGTAGAACTAACAAGAAACTTTTTAGTTATCAATAATATTTTATACTCGTTTACGTGCTGATCACAACGAACGACTGCTTTTGCCGGGACGTCTGTCCATCTCGTTGCCAACGTTGCGTTTTCAGGAAAATGTTGAATCTATGGGGAAGGCCTGTTGCGAGCTCTATTCTTGAAGTTGTTGACGAGTATGTCTACCTGGGACATATTTTCCAGTACGGTAGGTGCAACTTCGAGAAAAAGATCAATCGTCGAATCCGACTCGGCTGGGCAGCGTTTGGGAAACTTCGCAACTTCTTCTCTTCAACAATATCGCAAAGCCTCAAAACGAAACTCTTTAACCAGTGTGTGTTACCAGTGATGACATATGGAACAGAGACGTGGTCACAATGGGCCTCATAAGAAAGCTCAAGGTCACTCAGCGAGCTATGGAGAGAGCTATGCTTAGTGTTTCTCTACGAGATCGAATCAGAAATGAGGCGATCCGTAGATGAACTTAAACACAACGACATAGCTGAAAGGATTAGTAAACTGAAGTGACAATGGGCGGGGCACATTGCTGGTAGAACTGATGGCCGTTGGGGCAAAAAGGTTCTCGAATAGAAATCGCGCACCGGAAAACGCAGCTTGGAATGACCTCTAACGAGGTGGACAGACAACCTGGTTAAGGTCGCTGGGAGTCATTACATGAGAGCAATTGTGAAAATCTAAGGGGGAGGCCTTTGACTGATACGATGATAATGATGATGGGCCTAGGCCATAGGCCTATTTCAATAGCGGAGTCCTTTCACTGTTAGTATGATCATGATATGCGTTTTTTGTTCCATGAATTATATACATTTAAACATACAAACGCCGTGTGGTGCCGGCTCAGAATGCCACCACCCCATCTCCTCCCATGGGTGTCGTAAAAGTCGACTAAGGGATTAGCCGGAGAATGGGCAGCAGCGTCCTTCGAGTACATTAACAACTTAACTGCGATCGCCAACCCGCCTGCCAAGCGTGGCGATTATTGGCAAAACCCCCCAATGAGCCCACAACACATCCATATCGGTGGTTGTGGTGATCTTTGGGGGAGGCCTGTGTCCAGCAGTGGACTTCATTTGGCCGAAATGATGATGAAACATACAACTTAAAAGCAGCTTGGAGAATTCTAATCAGCCAGCAATTCGTAAAAAATGTTTCTTAAATTCAGCGTGGGCCTAACTGTACACAAAGACTTCATTGTGAGTCAGTTCACGTGCCCTGGGTATAGGGAATAGTTTTTATTGTAGCCACTAAACAAATGATACGGACTCACTTGCCCGGGAAATTTGGGAGACATTGTCTCTTTTTGTATGTGTGTAATAAGTTTTGCTATCGGTGATAATGTGGTTTTGTAAAGCTTGGATATCTTTATTAGGCAAGGTTCATATCGGCCATTTATACGTTCACTGCTGAAGAAAGGCCTTTCCGATAGATTTTCAGAACTGCGTCATCATTTTGGGGGGTATTAGCCAATACTCACCACGGTTGGCAGGCGGGTTGGTGAGCGCAGTATAACTACCGTTTCACAGAAGGGACGCTGCTGCCCATCCCTCTGGTTTAAATTCCCTTTGTCGCCTTTTACGACATCCATGGGAGGAGATGGAGTGGTGCTATATTCTTAATCCGGACACTACACGAAGAGTAGAATATATTATAAAATGGCTATTAATTAAAACCATATACACAAAACACAGTTAGGTAGAACTGGACAGTTTGTCCCAGGTAGACATACTCGTCAACAACTTCGAGAACAGAGCTCCCAACGGATATTGGGATGGGCACGACATGGGTATTTGACATGACTTTCGTCTTGCCCATGTATATTAAAAGGCCCTCCTGTGGGGATACTGTTATTATTGTAAACACCATTAAATTTCATGAAATATAATTTCACAATACTATAACTAACATAAAATACAAGAACTTTCTTGTAACGAAACACAATAACATTATTTGTTCCTGAAATCTCTATTCACAAAAGTTCTCGTCAAAGTTAAGTTAAGTATCGCTAAGCGCTACGCTTATTATCTCGCTTGTCGGAACATGACAATTCATCAATAAACTGATTTACAAAATGTTTCAGTTGTTTTCAGGCGGAAAGGGCTGATAGCCCGTTGATAATATTTGGAGGGAGATTGAAAGTTTCGTTTTTATGTAAGCAGATAAATAACACCAGAAAATTTAATTACAGTATTAGATTATACTAAAAGATTAAACAGTAAACAGTAACTATACTGTTCTCACCAACCCAGCCAAGCGTGGTGATTACTGGCAAATTCCCCCCAAAACGACGACTTAGTTTTCGAAATCTATGACGGAAGCCTTTGTTCAGTCATCCCTTGGCTGATATTATGACAATGATTGCAAGCATCAACTTTATAATAATTCTTTATAACAAATATATAAGTCAATCATCTATCTTCTTTCTTCTTTCTTTTTAAAAACGTTGCCCCACACTAGGATTTCTCCTGTGTCGTGGGTGCGTTTACAGACACAAATTCCACACACAATACACCCAGACCCGGAACAACTACCTGCAGATCGTACAAATATTTGTTCCGTGCGGGAATCGAACCCACGACCCGGTGCGCAGCAGTCGACTGTATCAGCCGCTGCACCAACCGTGCCGTCGTCTATCATGGCTTCTAAATTAAATAATAATTATATTATTCCTTATAACTCGTAGATCACTTGGCAGAGTTCACTTAAGTACTCACATTACCATAATCTGCATGACAATAATTCTAAAATAATAATGCTAACACACTAACAATTACAAAAACAAAACTCGGTAATCAACAAAACAATAACACAGAATTACTTGAAATTAACTGAAAGGAATCGAAACGGTTTGTTTTGTAACTCTGCAGTCCATTAAACATTACAGGGGAATGGAGGTAGCACGTAGTAGCTATATATTGGACAGAGGGGTGCAAAACGTGACCGACCAAGAATTAACAGCCAGATATCTTGAAGATATCCTCTAAATTCACGATAGCGACAACATTGCTACGTATAAATCATTTATTAAACCCTGGATAGAAAACGATTTTACAACGTAGATGGGTTCGGAGATGGGGATTTTTTGCTAGTGTTTTGTTTTCTGTTGTATAAATAAAGTCATAGTATCAGATACACATAATTCGCTTTTCGTTCCTGTTTTTCCGTAAACACCCTAATATTTCCTAGAACTGAGCTATCCGCACCAGGCGGTGTGCGGCTGCTGTGGTGCCAAATGGCGCGATACAACATCTAAACAGTAGTCTTATGGGGGAGGCTTTAGTCCAGCAATGGATTTCTTTTTGGCTGACATGATAATGAGTTATATCTAATATATTTTGTAGGTATCCACCACGGCTCTAGTGTGATCTTACGAGGACCTGGAGCCCCCTTCGGTGCCGAAGATGCCCACTCCAGTGGTTTTAGCCGGTAGAAGTCCAGCATACCCCTTCACCCGGGGAAAAGAAACGGCGCAACAAACGTTTCTGTTTTTAATGTTATTTTTTATATTGAATACATACATATGCTTAGTATAAAATTAAAGAACACCAAAAGCGTACAGCTTCTCATCGTGAGAAAAAACCCGTGCCCAGGAGTGGGACAGTAAAGGGCTGATTATGTATGTATGTTCTATGTGAAAGCGTTAGCTGTAGTAGGTTGGTGTGTCATTGGCACATAGTATCAGCTAATACTTCTACACTTCCTTATACAATTGAATAAAAAGAATATTAAAAAATCTCAAGCACTACGTATAATAATAAAAAAAATGTGTCGGCTCTGACGCACGGCTGGAGTTTAATCCTTACAAACGATTTTTTTTTTTTTTTTTTTTTTTTTTTAAACGTTGCCCCACACTAGGATTTCTCCTGTGTCGTGGGTGCGTTTACAGACATACATTCCACATACAATACACCCAGACCCGGAACAACTACCTGCAGATCATACAAATATTTGTTCCGTGCGGGAATCGAACCCGCGACCCGGAGCGCAGCAGTCGACTGTATCAGCCACTGCACCAACCGTGCCGTCAATTATGATATATATCGAATAGAAAAAGAGGGTAAATGAACACATCTTCTAAAATGATAACAGAAACAAACGTATATCTGTAATTATTCGGCTTATTTATATTACTTCAATAAAAGCGTATTACATAAAGATATGATTTGTTTAATAGTACATAAAAATACACGTATCAGTGCATAGAAGCTCAAGAAAACTTTAAAATCAAAACATTTAAAGTTGATGGTTAGGTTGCTGTTTATGTACGTTGTATAGATACAATAAATGCTACTATATGTATTAATTATACACCATGCACACCCTGTACTCGGCAGCAGTATACAAGATTATTACATACACTATTATTGGAACAGAAAACGGGTTATTTACCATGTTTTTTATTTTTTTTCGAAATCCCGATATTTCTTATTTCTTACAATTACTTATTTTTCAAAGTCAAAGCCAAAATCTTTTATACAAAATAGACTATAAAATAGTTCTTTTTGAACGTCAACATAAGACAGCACCCCATTAAGCCTACCCTTCACCGCACCGAGAAGAAACGGCGCAACAAACTGCCCAGCAACACATTAGTCTGTCATACTCTGACATTTCCTTATTTTAAATGATTCACATTAATATTTATATCGCAAACAAATGCTACCGTAATAATTTCAGAAATTCTCAGCTCTCTACAGTACTACAATGAAGCACGTCGTTCAACGCAGCTAAGTTGCAAAACAATTGTCTAATGGTACAATACTCCATCTCTCGCAATATTCCAATAATTCCCTGTTCTGACAAATAAACACGTTCGCAACAGATATCAATTAGAAGTCAACGCTGAATCGATGTATTGTCAGCCGATGCGTTTGTATTACCTTGTAGCGCTTTAAATAACACGATCTATAATATCAATTGATTTTGAGTTATATAATTGGAAAATTTAATACAGAACATGGGGTTTTGGTTATATTACTGCCTTTAATGTTTAGTTTGTCATAAGCCGTTCCCTTTCTTTCCTGTATCGTGACAGGATATTGATGAAGATTTAATGTTTTTAAGTGTGTTGCCTATTCAACGAATTTAATTTCATAGTTTGTCTAACTTTTTCTTTTTATTGATGTCCAGTGGAAATTCTACATGGAACTTCCTTCACCCCGGGGAAGGGCGAAGGGGTATGCCGGACTCCTACCGGTTAAAACCACTGGAGCGGTCATCTTCGGCACCGAAGGGGGGCTCCAGGTCCTCGTAAGATCACACCAGAGCCGCCCATTGGTGCCACGCCTTTAGGCACATCTCGGAAGGGATGACTGTAAAGCGGTCACCCCCCCAGGCACCTCTCGGGGAGGATTGTAAAGGATCCCCCCAAGCGTCGCTGTGCGCTGTGCTGAGCACACGGCGGCACGTGACCACGTGCGCGCCACCGTCTTCCCGGGGGTCGCTCGGTCTGCGAGCGCAGACACCCCAATCTGCGCGCCCGCGACCCGCGAGATAGTTTGTCTACCTGCTGCTGTCTGGCAGCATTGCCTGCGTAATGATAGCATCTCTCAGTGAGTCAAACTTAAAGTAGTCCTATGTGTAGACCCGTATACGATATTGGACGTCTATGAGACTTTTTACAAAGTCAACGTCAAATATTTTTTATTTCATATAAATCAATAACTGGCACAAATGAAATCACAGAATTTAAGTCGCACGGTTCTAATTGATTACGTAGTCACGATTGTCTTACATGTAGGTACGTAAGAATAAGAAAAATATTCATATTCATATAATTGGAATTAAGAGAAAAAATCTTAAGTACACTACAAGTCAGCCGGAGGATGGGCAGCAACGTCCTTCGAGTACATTAACAACTCCACTGCGGTCGCCAACCCGTCTGACAAGCGCGGCGATTATGGCAATACCCCCCTATGAGCTCACAACACACCCATATCGGTCGTTGTGGTGATTTTTGCGGGAGGCCTGTGTCCAGCAGGGGACTTCATTCGGCCGAAATGATGAAAAAAAAAGATGACAAGTGGCAAACACCAATTTATTCAAGTTCTTGTAACCTGGAAGACCATCCCTTTGGTTTCAAATTCATTTTCGTTGAAAGAGAACTCAAATTGCATTTTCATTCATTTTCAATGACGCAGGTCGAGACACCAACACGTCACATATCAGATGTCATGCCGTCAGCGCAGCTGGCTTAGCGCGCGGTGACGTGAGGAATCAATTCCGATATCATTGTTCCGAGAGCATTCGTGAAGCTTCAAAGTGTAGTAGTTTGCAATGAGGTTATTGATGTCCGATATATATACACACAGGTATTCAATTCAATTCATTTGCGAATATGGGTAGGTGGTGGCTACTTCAGAACTGGTTTTAAAACAAAAAGATAAATAAGTGCTTTAAAATAAAACAGCGTCTCTTGGAAAGCAACAAGTGAAGCAGCGATATATGATAATCGTAAGATTTTGCTGAACATATATTGTGTTTTTTTGGTAGTATTTCGTGCTATTTACTGGACACCCTGTACAAATAAATAAGTTTAAACCAAATTAGGACAACTGATAACGCAGATGTGATGTGACAAGGCAAGGTAGGTAGTTAGTTAGGCAAGGTAAGTGAAAAAATAGAATTATGGTGACATGTAATGTTCCCTCGCTAGTTGTTTGAACACTGGTAGCGACTCAACCCGTCTAATAGAAATTGGTAATGCATTCCACAAACGAGCGGCCTGAACTTTGAAGGATTTGTCGGTAACATTTTTAAAATGCATTGGCATTTTAAGCCTTAGGTTTTCTGATGATCTTAGGATACGCGAATGAGTATCACCAAGAAACTCGAAACGTTTTGAAAGGTTGGAGGGAGCAGGAGTACACTGTAAAGTAGTGAAAGAATATGTGTATTCCGACCAAGACGAATAGGTAACCACTTGTCGGCGGCGCGCACTTGTAAAGTGGCGTCATCGCCTGCGGATGCAGTTTGCAACCAAGCGCGTCGTCGAGGCCGTCCTGCCGCTCTTTGGAGCCTGGCTCAAAAGGAGCGAGCGCGTCACCTACCGCCTGAAGCAGGTGCTCACCGGGCACGGTTGTTTCGGCGCGTACCTGCACAGGATAGGACGCGAGGCCACGGCACAATGCCACCATTGTGATAGCGACCAGGACACCGCACAGCACACGCTCGAGGCGTGCCCTGCGTGGGCCGCCGAGCGGCGGATCCTGGTCGATCGGATCGGGCAAGATCTCTCTCTGCCAGCAGTAGTGTCAGCTATGTTGGCAGAGCACGAAAATTGGAATGCAGTGGTCTCCTTCTGTGAGAGCGTCATGCTCCAGAAGGAGACCGCAGAGCGGGATCGGGAGAGGGCCGATCCCGCTCGAAGAAGAAGGAGACGGCGCAGGGGTAACAACCGCCCTGGCGCCTAATTCCGATACGCCTGAAAACCCCTGCCGTTGCTATAAGGTGGGGGACCTCTGGGTTCGCGGGTGCGTAGATTGGGGAATCTGCGTGCCCACACCAAGCGACCCAAGAGAAGACGGTAGCACGCATGTGGTCACGCGCTGCCGTGGGACGCACTGGGGGATCCTTTACAATCCCCCTGGGGGGGTGACCGCCTTACAGTCACCCTCTCCGAGATGTGCCAATAGGCGTGGCACCAGTGGGTGGCTCTAGTGTGATCATACGAGGACCTGGAGCCTCCCTTAGGTGCCGAAGATGACCGGTCCAGTGGTTTTAGCCGGTAGGAGTCCGGCATACCCCTTCGTCCTTCCCCGGGGCGAAGGAAGTTCATGATGAATTTCCACTGGGCACCAATAAAAAAAAAAAAAAAGGTAACCACTTGAGCTTAGTGCGGAATTCTGAAACGTGATCATAATTTCTTGAACCAAATATGAATCTAATACAAACATGTTATTCCGTGTGGTGTCCGGATTAAGAATATAGCACCACTCTATCTCCTCCCGTGGATGTCGTAGAAGGCGAATAAGGGAAACTAAACCAGAGGGATGGGCAGCAGCGTCCCTTCTGTGAAACGGTAGCCATACTGCGCTCACCAACCCGCCTGCCAAGCGTGGTGAGTATTGGCAAATACCCCCCAGAATGATGACACAGTTGTGAAAATCTATGGGCGGGGCTTTTGTTCAGCAGTGGATGTATAAATGGCCGATGTGATGACAAAGATGTTGGAGTCACTCAAGCTTATCAAGTTGTTAATGTTGATGGTGCAATTTATTTGTTCGTATTATATGTACGATAAGTTGTGCGTTACAAAACCACAGTACTATTAAGTACTTACAAAGTCAAACAAGGACATCGAATGTTACTATCAGATATTGATTATTGGTTAAGTCAGTTGGAGCCGAATTACGTCTACTGCTGGACACAAGCCCCCGAAGATCGCCACAACGATCGGTCAGGGTGTGTTGTGGTCTCATTGGGGAGTTTTGCCATAATCACCACGCTTGGCAGGCGGGTTGGCGATCGCAGTTGAGTTATAAATGCATCGAAGGACGCTGCTGCCCATCCTCCAATTTCATCTTAATAACTGTTAAAATTAAATTTTCCTTCTAGCTCAATAATTTTCATAGTCTTGGTACTAATTATAACATGACAGTCTGTTTCCGAAACCTATATTATTCTAATAATAAACCCTCCCAAAGTCCTTAACTCTACCCAAATCATCATCATTTCGGCCGAACGAAGTCCACTGCACGACACAGGCCTCCCACAAAAATCACCACAACCACCGATATGGATGTGTTGTGGGCTCATTGGGGGGTTTTGCCATAATCGCCACGCTTGGCAGACGGGTTGGCAATCGCAGTTGAGTTGTTAATATACTCGAAGGACGCTGCTGCCCATCCTCCGGCTAATCCCTTAGTCGACTTTTACGACACCCATGGGATGAGATGGGGTGGTGGCATTCTGAGCCGGCACCAAATACTATCTACAAAGTAGAAGAAAACTGTTCAGACTCGGATACCTAGTTGGAATTTTGTACGCAGTCCCTATACAGCGTGAAGATGTACAATACCGCACAATACAGTTGGGAAATTTCCATAAATTTCGGAACAATGTTCTTGGTATTTGGGGTCTTTCAGTTTCGAGACAACTGTTCACTTGGTAGTTGAAAACACCGATTTACCATCTTGAATAACTTAATTATTGATTAACAATACCACACTGTTCACACTTGGAGTAATCTCACTTGAAGATAATTAAGTATAACCAACAATCGAGTACCTCAAGTTACCTAGTTTGGTACGAATCGATATTGGGTTTATTATTCGAAGCCTGTCCTTTGATGGCTTCAGATGTCACGATAACTTAATATAAAATTAGTTTTGGGATGTTCTTAAATAATATTGTAAGCGATAAGCTAAATTGACTTGACATTTCCCATTTTTATTTGTATTTTCATTTTCTTTGTAATATAATCCTATTGCAAGACGAGGGCCTCATTTATGATCTCACGTTTCAGAAAACAAAGTAAATATCGAATAAGTACCACATCATTGAAAGTTATTGTGTAAGATAGCTTTTTTTTTTTTTTTTTTTTTTGTTGATCCTGTGGAAATACATCATGTACTTCCTCCGCCCCGGGAAAGGGCAGAGGGGTATGCCGGACTCCTACCGGCTAAAACCACCGGAGTGGTCATCTTCGGCACCGAAGGGAGGCTCCAGGAACTCGAATAATCTCCATCTAGAGCCACCCATTGGTGCCACGCCTTTAGGCACATCTCGGAGGGGATGTCTGTAAAGCGGTCACCCCCTCTAAAGATAGCTAATACTCGTACAGTATTCTAGATACCCACTATTTCATCTAAACTAATATTATAAAGAGGAAAGATTTGTTTGTTTGTAATCGATAAATTAAAAAACAAATCACAAATAAAAAAAAATCTATAGCAAGCTACATTATTAGAGATTAAAATAGGATGCATTTAAATTTCGAAACAAATTAAATCTTTATGCATGTTACAATAAATAAATAAAAAAACCAAGAAAGTCATTATTTGGCGCGCGTTGCGAAAACTATTGATCATACATAAAATAATGTACTACATGTTTATAGTACCCATTATTACACACAAAAAATCTTGGAGGCTATATGTCTAACTGTTATATATATTATAGTTTGTTTAAAATTAGATTTAGATTTAACGAAAGATATGACTTATTTACAGACATTACTAAAAATATCCACAATATTTATGCCTTAAATAACTAACAATAATAAACGCATCTACACAAATCTACGCATCAAAGTACTCCTTCTTGTTGCTGTCAGCTGGTAATGTTCTCAGAAGACTGGTAGCATTGCCACTTTGAGTGGCAATGCTTAGATATTCTTTGGTCAAAGAAGAGGCCAGCCCTCTGGTCACGTGAAGTGAGAACCAACCGTTCGGCAAAATCTTTGAAAATCATACGTACACTCAGACCCCATGACCCAAGCGTTTCGACCCCAAACGTCTCAAAACAATAATTTCCGGTGAGATTATGCACCGTTTGAGGTTTTCTGCTGCAGAAGCGGCAGCGTAAGCACACTCAGCCGTGCTAGGAACATAGGAAGAAGCAAAGGGTGTCGACATACCCCACACCTGAGGCCTACCCATTTTCCAAGGTAGTAACGACATACTGTCCGGTCATTCATTCATTCATATGATAATCATCATCATCATCATATCGGCCATACAACATTCACTACTGAACAAAGGCCTCCCCCATAAATTTCCACAATTGTGTTATCATATTGGGGGGAATTTGCCAGTTCACCACACTTGGCAGGCGGGTTGGTGAGCGCAGAATGGCTAATGTTCCACAGAAAGGACGCTGCTGCCCATCCCTCTGGTTTAGAGTCCCTTAGTCGCCTTTTACGACCTCCACGGGAGGAGATGGAGTGGTGCTATATTCTTAATCCGGTCACCACACGGAGAGTTACTTGCAATATTTTTAAATCAAATGCGTGGTCAATAGGTATATGGAATATAGGAGCCCAGAAGTCCAATTTTACTCTTTCATGAACGAAATTTTTCCATTTGCTTGTTCTTCGTGTATCTGATTCCATCAAGTTGTTTCCTCTTGTTAAAGTTCTCTTGAATACTTTCCAATAGGTTGATATAACTTTATCAGGCCCCGATACTGTTGATTTTGTCCTTTATAATCTCTTTGCTTGCATCCCATGAATGCGCATTTTCGCTACAGACAACATCTTGATGACAATAACCTCGCTGTTTTAATAAAATGTGTATATTATTATGGCTTTGATATACCCAATATAAAATAATTATTTTTGACTAGTGCCTTAGGGTGTGGTAGTAAGTCAGATAGGGATATCAATCCACGTTGGCCCTCGCCCGTACACCTATGTATATGTACGTCTTGTTGCATTTAATAGTCTCAGTATTGGGTACCCCACATATTTTTCGCTGATGCCGAAATCCATCTCCTTTAATATTTAATAGGCCGCATACTTATTGCAATCTACGGGACACTTCCAAGGTCCAGGATGTAACTGATAATTTTCTTACAGAAAACCTTCTCACGTTGAGCAGTTGTGCTGTATCATTGGATTTGCTCATTTATACCAATATTATAAAAATTTTGTTTGTTTGTTGGTTGTGGGTTACGACATGAACTACTGAGCAGATAAAAAATCTTTCACTAATAAAAAGCTACACTATCGCTAAGTAATATAAGCTATATTTGTATCGATATTGATAAAAATAAACGTGCGGGTGAAACCGTCTTTCCCCTCATTCATTCAAATTCCCATCATTTTTCAAACCCTAAGCTAATCCAACAATAGTCGATCCAGGCCTGGAACATGATCCATATTTTTTCTAGCGACATTTATATGTGACGGCTAGACATATAAATCGTCTAAATAAACCAGTTTTGTAGCTTAGGCCTAGGCTCACAATGATCTGAGATTTGCATTACATTTTCCTTGGATTTTCAAAACCATATCACTTTATTTCTCAAAATCTTGTCTAGACGTATTTTGAGAATATTTTTAAAGTTTATCATCTTTATGAAGACATTTTAGTTTATCGGTATATTTTGTTTATATTTACATAATTTACTTTCATTACTACATTATAATTCGTCCCATACTATGGTTTCAAATATCACTCATACCAGTTTTTTTCCAAGCAAGTTAACAGATAGTTAAGTTTTTATACTACAACTTTATCATTTTGTATAACATAATTGCCATTCCTCTAAAAAAAAATTATTACAATGTAATATTTAAATTTCTTTGCCAAGCTAAGCTGAGCAGGACATCTAATCTCTCAATGTACGTACATTATGCTCATGTTGTACCCTTAGCCAACAAAATTACAAACAAAAAGAAATACCTTAAAACATTAAAAAGTTTAAAGCTGGCCATCTCATTTACTTAGAATCCAAATGCCTAGCTCATATTAAAACAAATGAAGCTTTGAAGAAACCATTTGGAATATTATAAAACAACTTTTACAGAATTACACCTACTTTAATATTTATAAAAAGCCCTGAATTTTTGAGTTGGTAAGGTCCAAAATACATTAACATAACATATTCAGAACGTGAGTAGGATTACATTAAGCTCTCAACTACTAACAATGTTCGAATTGTATAAATAAGGTTTTACACATTAATTCGCTCCATTATCTTTGTATTATGGAATATGCAAAAGTAGACCTTAGTATCACTAACAATTGTGGCCTATATAATAGTTAAATTTACATAACAAAACTATTGTAACTTCTATATTGGGTTGGCCGCGAATTGCCACTTGTACTCCACTTTGTTTGTAGTTATTATAGGTGAAGTTGGCTGTCCTAGTGGTTTGAAGCATTGTTTTACAAAGAAACCTTTGTTCTTTGATCAGATGAAGTAAGTATGAAATTGATAAAGTCGGGAGGGTTTAAAGTACAATTTGTTAGAAGCTAAACTTTTGAGTGTTGGTGTTGTAATTAGACATTTGAATACCTTTGTTTCTAAGACTAAAATTATTCTAATAGCTTATGTTCCATTTATATATATTATGTACACAAATGAATACAGAAGTGTGCTTATGAAACTTCAAACACTTCTTTACTTTAGCGACCACTTTTAGTGATTCAACGTAAACCATTTAAAGATTTGGATACGAAATATAAAAATAGTAGGATTGAAGAACAATACTAACAAGAGAGTTACGAACTAGCCGGTGCTATACAGAAAGCGAGTCAAAGAAAGATGGCAAATAAAGTTTGGCTGGAGTCATAGTCGTATCATGTTTTCTAAAGCTCCTAAATGTGCTAGCGGGACCTGGGAAGTACCACGCCGTCACAGAATACCGGCGTTAAGTAACAACATTGTTAGTGTTGCTGCATTTCGTATGGGAACTGACGAATACCGAAAGCCTAACCCCCAAAAATATGGCTGTCATACGACATGGGGTCCTTCAAGGATTTTTTATGTATGCCCTAAAGGTCGCCAACACAAATGAATTGAAATGAAATAATCATTTATTCAAAATAGACTAAAATAATTAGTTATTTTTGAACGTCAACATCGCTAATAAATTTGCGTAATCTGCGTGGTGTCCGGATTAAGAATATAGCACCACTCCGTCTCCTCCCATGGATGTCGTAAAAGGCGACTAAGGGATTCCAAAACAGCGGGATGGGCAGCAGTATCCCTTCTTTGGAACATTAGCCATACTGCGCTCACCAACCCACCTGCCAAGCGTGGTGAGTGCTGGCAAATTCCCCTCAAATTGATGACACTACTGTTGAAATCTATGGGGGAGGCCTTTGTTCAGCAGTGAATGTCTTATGGCTGATATGATGATGATGATGCACGTCAACATTAGACCGCACCCATGTAAGCCCACCCTTTACCGCTTCCTAGTGTTTAAGCTCCACATCCACAAGTCATCTGGTATTGCGGGTGTTAATGAGTGGCGATGATCGCTTAGGTGAGCCACATACTAGTTTGCTCATGATTTCAGCCAATGGACGTTCACTATTGAACAAAAGCCTCCCCATAGAATTCCACAACTGTAGCATAATTTTGGGGGGCATTTGCCAGTACTCACAACGCTTGATAGGCGGGTTGATGAGCGCAATATGGCTACTATTTCACAAAATGGACGCTGCTCTCCATCCCTCGATTTAGAGTCCCTTAGTCGCCTTTTACGACATGGGAGGAGTGGTGCAAAGGTGCTATATTCTTAATTAGGACAGGACAACACACGGACTTGTATGTTCACCCAAAATAAAACTCTCATAAGTTTAATTTCTGAAGTCTCATAACACATTCTAATATTTTATACATAATTATCTCAAACTGAACTAAACTTTTAATTTCATAGCTTCTCGCATTCCAACTAACAATTCAATCAGCTACGGGTAGCGACAGGCGTTCTAAGGACTGACATCATCTAGATAAAGCAGACGTTGGATCCCATTCTATAACCACAGTTAGCATCGTGTTGTCAGTAGCATTGAATCTGGGACGTATTCAATCCTCCGACAGCGATACCGTGGCCCACTTCATTTGTTAGACGCGTCTAACTTAGTCTATTGTCTGAATCGAAGTAACATCGATTTGATAAAAGTTGTCGTGTGGAGCGAAATTGATTTAAAAATCTCGGTGTTTCGTTTCAACTTTTGCTTCCTGATTTATAAATTGATTTAGTTTTATAGAAACACTTTTGTAGATCGGTTTAATTTAATTTAACTGATTATGTTTTGGACAGTATGAATACTGAAGCGTAACGATAGGTGCTAGCATATACATGTATAGTCTTATTTTAAATTACACTACGATAGTTTACAGAAAAAAGCTATAGATAATGTTGAAATGTACCTGATTAAAAAAAGTAATACATACCTATACTAATATAAAAACGTATACTACATTACAAAATTATAAATAATTAAATATAATACAAAAAGAACCTGATATAAATACTAACTAAAATGACGAAGACCGTTTTGAACAATCAGTATAGCCATGACTTCAAGAAGTGTTGACGCACTTTACGTTTAAATGTGAATTTACTCGGAGCTGTCTTTATATCAAGAAGAAGCGCATTCCAGAGTTTTATAGTTGAAACAGCGAATTAATTAGACATGTGTGACACCACAAAAAAAAAACTCTTAGATAATGTATACATCATCTTCAGCAATTACTAAGGTGCCGCGCAAAATATCATGGACTGTTAAATTAAAACCTTATATATTTTTGAATACTTAAGATATTAAAATAAAGCGAATTAAAAAAAAATCGTTTCGGTTTAAAATTTTATGAAATTTCGTGCGGTCCGTACGGGCCCTGAGGCAGATGATTAAACCAATCACCGCCCGATATCACAACTAGGTCAAAGCTCCAAATGTTAACAAAAATATTTATACATTAAATTTCGCTTATCAAACTCGAAATTGAATACATTTGTCGATAAAATTAAATAACAATATACTTAATAAAGCATTTTTGCCCCAGGGTTGTTATCGAATATCTTTCAAGATGTTTTATTTGTTATGTTTAAAATTAAATATCTTTTGTACTGAGGAAAATTTTCCGAGTTTTAGCCTTGAGTGTACTATCACCCAGACTGGAAAGCGTGGTGATTAAGCCACTTGGGTCTAATTGTACTAATAAATTCAAAGGCCTTCCGCCTTTAATTTCCTACGCCCCCTATTATTTCTCCTGATTAAATTCGTTGTGGGCTCCAAGACAACTCAACTTGTGATACTTAGAACTTCAGTACTTAGAGTTATTGTTTGGTCCACCTTCGGTACATGGCTTACCTAACTACATACTATTAATGGCAACAGATACTTTGGGAAAATACGGATACCATTTTAACATAAGCTTGGAAACGGCGGTGTCTTCATTAAATTTTAACCCGGACGGAGGTAATGGCTCAGATTACCTTTAACAAACCACAGCTAAACAGGATAACGATTACGCTTTACCACTCATCAATATTGGGAAAGAAAAATCTTTGGCAACAGTCTGTTATAGACGCCACGGTTGGTGCAGTGGCTGATACAGTCGGCTGCTGTGCTTCGGGTCGTGGGTTCGATTCCCACACGGAACAAATATTTGTATGATCTGCAGATAGTTGTTCCGGATCTGGGTGTATTGTGTGTTGAATTTATGTCTGTAAACGCACCCACGACACAGGAGAAATCGTAGTGTGGGGCAACGTTTGTCTTTTAAAAAAAATAGATATATATTATACCCACTATTTCAGTGTGGTTTTTGAATTTAGAATTGCCAATCCATCCTCCCGTGGATGTCTTAAAAAGTCACGTGAAAGGGATAAGCGGCAGCGTTCCCTTTTAGTACAGTTGCCATATTGCGGCTTGACAGATGGGTTGATGAGCGCAGTATGGCAACTGTACCACTAAAGGGAAAGCTTCTACTCAGTATTGGCAAATTCACCACTATTTTATTTTTATTTTTATTTATTTCACATATACATGCACAACATTACAGATTATACTAATTTGATGTACAGTTATAATTATTACAGAACATAACAAGTAAAAATAAACATTTTGGCTATGTAAAGCAATATATACAAAAATATGGCAAACAAATCAATAAATTTATCTGTTATCAATCATCTCACAAAATCTCAAACATTCCCGACACACATCTATCCATCTCGCTACAAACAAATCACACTCCGGTGCTGATGTTAGGAGAGCATTTAGCATCGTAAGCGAACGGACGAGCGGAGAGTTGGCATGGGAAACTGTGCGGGCCTCCAGTACAGCCAGTAACTGATGTCTACGTGGCCTGAGCTGGTGCTTAGGCATATTCGGAATAAATAGCCGCACCACTTGTGACACCAGCTCCGGACAATCAGATTCACCCCGCAGAATCTTACATGCAGAAGTCAACAAACAATAATTACGTCTTACTTCAAGAGAGTTAAATTTTAACATTCCTAGTAAGAACTTTGTGGGATATAGGAATGGGTAATATCCAAACTGCTTTTTATATAAAAATCTTAAAAACGTTTTTTGTACTTTTTCCAGAAGCAAGGTGTAAGTACTTTCACGTGGATTCCAAATAATCGACGCAGACTCTAACTTGCTTCTAACTAAAGCCATATAAACGAATTTGATAGCCATGGTATTATTAAATTCTCGCATATTGCGTATGACAAAACCTAATATCCGATTAGAATCGGTGGCAAGCGACTTCATGTGCTCGTGGAAATTAAGTCGAGTATCAAAAGTTACACCAAGATCTCTAACAGAGTTGACACGGTTTATCTGTTCAGAACCCAAGAAATATTGTATGTAATGTGGATTGTGAGTACGGCTATAAGACATCACACAGCACTTAGCGGTGTTGAAAAGGAGCTTGTTGTCTGTACTCCACTGAAACACAGAGTTGATGTCATTCTGTAGGGTTATAGCATCAGCATTTTTCTCAACACCATAGACCAGTTTCAGATCGTCAGCATAAAGCAGACACTTTGCATGCTTAACAATAGCTTTCAGATCATTTACCATCACTCCAAAAAGGAATGGTCCCAAAATGGAGCCTTGACTGACGCCAGACTGCGTGTGATAAGGCTCGGAAACAAAACAACCATGCTGCACGTATTGCTGGCGATTACGTAAATAACTGGCGAAGAATTTAAGTAGTTTGGGTGAGAACCCAATTTTATTAAGTTTATTAAGCAATACATCATTATCCACTCGATCGAGACTTTTACTCAGCAGTGGAAGTCTTTCGGCTAATACGATGATGATGATGATTTTATCAGTTGCTAATCATCTAAGGCTGTATAAAACTTATAATTGTAACCATCCACCCAATATATTTCAAATAATCATCATTTCGGCCGAATGAAGTCCACTGCTGGACACAGGCCTCCCCAAAGATCATCACAACGACCGATATGGGTGTGTTGTGGGCTCAGTGGGGGGTTTTGCCATAATCACCACGCTTGGCAGACGGGTTGGCGATCGCAGTCGAGTTGTTAATGTACTCGAAGGACGCTGCTGCCCATCCTCCGGCTAATCTCTTAGTCGACTTTCACGACACCCACGGCAGGAGATGGGGTGGTGGTATTCTGAGCTGGCACCACACGGCATATTTCAAATAATACTCATAAATAAATTCTCAGATCTGGAACTACAGTTTCCACTATAAGAAAATATCACAAATACAATAGGTTGTCACTATATCAAAGGCCCGAAGCCCTAACCCACAATAGTTTACCAACAAAAGCTTTTATTTTCCAATTACGGGCACGTCCCGCAGACAACGTGTATGTGATGGAATTCAAACAATTTATTTTATTCACAGTCCAAATAAAAGGGTTTACTTTTCGAAAGGGTTCTAGAAAGTTGCGCGTGAAAGGCGGCCTTTGTGCGAATTCCTTAGCTACAGACGGCTTCAGTTTAGTGAGATGATGTAATTTAATTTGAAGGTTTATGGTCTTAGGTTGTGACTGTGAGGCATTTTGTTCATGAGTCACCAGTACTTCAAGTGATGTTTCCTTCTTGAAATGTCGATAGCTGCCATTGTTTGATGATTTTTAGAAAACTCTAAAGATAAAGATCAAAATATTTTTATTCATGTAAAACCATATGCAGGCACTTATGAATAGTCAAGACTTTAGTTACCGCGTTCCAAGATGTTGATTTCCTATGGAGAAGAACGGGCAAGAAACTCCATGGTTACTCTTTTTAAATCATAATAATTATTACAGTATTTTTTAATTACATTGTTCTCAAAATAAATAATGTGAAGACAATGTAGCAGAAAAAAGTAAACTTCTTAAAACTCCACACACTCTGATTAACAAACCAAATTGCCACAATATTGGAAGGGTAAAGAGGCAAATAAAATATAAAACAGGACAAGAAAACAATGTTTGGGATCATCAATTATTTACGCTGAGCCTATTTTTTCACCGCAATAGAAATCCATCCAAAGTATCCCGAACTCTTACTAGCTAAAACCGCCAGGTTCTCATTAATGGGCCCCCGCCTTTAAGCACATCTACAGCGTAGGGAAGTGACTGTAAAGAGGTCGCCCTCCTCAGGCACATCTCGGGGGGATTGTAAAAGATCCCCCGGAGCCCCGCTGTGTGCTATGCTGCGCATACGGTGGCACGTGTCCATGTGCGGGGGGGCGTCTTTCCGGAGGTCGCTCGGTATGAGCACGCAGATTACCTAATCTGAGCGCTCGCGACCTTTGATCGAATTGAGCCCTAAAACTATTAGTTACAAATTGAGGGGGTTAAATAAATAAGTTCGCCTCCCCAGGAGTTACAGACGTAGCAGTTATTATGGGTACAAAAACAGATATTCCTCGACCGTTAAACGAATCAATTTATGAGAGAGTCCTCAACTCTACAGTGGATGTCTGCCGACTAATGTAATAAACTCAGTATTTTACTCTCATCCCGAGACTCGTATAATTTGAGACGCGAGTTTTATGTTAGGTAGTTATTATTGTATTAAGTATTATGAACGGTCGACCTCCGTCCTCGCTCAGGGTTATTATCTATTGTATTTTTCCAACCTATGTTAAATTAAATTAATTATATTCGTTTAATACTCTTGTTTTCGTCGTTCTAGTTCTAACAATATTATTTTTGCTGATGAAATTTTACTCTTGTATGATTCATCAGTATTGACAGTTTGTTGTTGTTAAAATTGTGTTCGAATTAAGAATATAGCACCACTCCATTTCGTCCCGTAGATGTCGAAAAGGCGACTCAGGGAAACTAAACCAGAGGGATCGGCAGCAGTGTCCCTTCTGTGAAACAGCAGCTCTATTCTGCGCTCACCAACTCGTAAGCCAAGCGTTCAAATACCATTCCAAATTTTCCAATACTACCATTAGCAAATTTCCCCCAAATTGACGAAATAATTGTGAAAATCCATGGGAAAGCCTTTGTTCAGCAGTGGACGTCTATAGGCCGAAATGATGATTAAAATGTTTGATTCCCTGTAGGTTCGAAGAAATGATTTGTGAAACATAGTCTATGTAGCCTATAAGAACTTCTTTAAATGTTAGTTTTGCTGTAATTTTTTTATATAATCGTCGCCAACTCTGATATAGCCGTTTTAAATGCTACCGCCATACAATAAATCGCACCGCGCCATTTTAACCTAACTTAAAATACCGCTTTAGTATGTAAATGGGCATATTATTCTAAAACTTTTACTATATATTTCGACTCAAATGTGTAACCAAGCTGAACTTTTAGGCCTTAGCTCCAATAAGTGGGAATAATGCATAAGTTTACGTGTTTCAGCCAGTAGCTTTTTACAGGTAGAGTCACAAAAGTCAAAGTCAAATTACATCTAGTACATTATGTCATGAAATGTTTTGCGTAAACTAGAAAACGTTGAAACATTTGATAGCATCATGTGGATAATGTGAGTGAAGAGTGAGAGTACTTCTAAATGAATAGTAGTGGTGGTCGAGCTAGGGGGACGGGTCATTTTAGATTGAAAAGCCGTCCTTTTGCAAGATTTGGGGTTCAATTGTCTTTTGTTAATAATATATTCAGAAAGTCACTCAGTGAGCTGTGGAGGGAGCTATTCTTGGAATTTCTCTACGAAATGGAATCAGAAATGAGGTGATCCATAGATGAACTAAAGTTGCCGACATAGCTGTAGGATAAGTAAGATAAAGTGGCAATGGGCAGGGCACATTGCTCGTAAAACTGATGGTCGTTGGGGCACAAAGGTTCTCGAGTGGGAACCGCGTATCGGAAAACGCAGCGTGGAACGACCTGAAATGAGAATAACTGACGACCTGGTGAAGGTCGCTGGGAGTCGTTGAATTCGGGTGGCATGTATTCGGTCGTTGTGAACATCTATGGGGGAGGCCTTTGTTCAGCTGTGGACGTCCATTGACTGATATGATGATGATGATGAATAATATATTTGTGGGATTATGGTCTTTGGGCTCAAAAATAAATGCTGACTGATATGATAAAGCTTGAATGTACAGAAATTCATGACTTACGATTATAAAATAATACTATTTGATAAGAAAAATAAAAAGTAAATTGAATAAATAACAATAAAGAAACAGTATCGCGACTAAATCTAAAAAAAAAACCGGGAGTGCCGACAGAAGTGAATATATTCTTATTTTATTTATCTAGACGCATTTGCAGTCTGCTATATGTACATGCATATATGCACACACTATAGCTGCGTCTCGTAACGGTGTCGCGAGTCCAGTCATTTTATCTCATCTAAAAATATGCGTACCGCGCTAAAAGAAGTTTTCACTTCAATATTTTCCCACGTTTTTCAATCTCAGGTACCACAATTCAGCTCAGCTCATACGATAATCTCTTCAATTCAGCCAACAATACGTAAATATGAAACTCGGAAGGCATAACACGTCAGATATCGGTTCCCGAAAAACATATACCGTTATCGTTTGGCGGCGGAACCTGAGCATAATTCGCAGCTTCCAATGCCTTCCGGCGACGGCCCAGATTACGATATCAACGTAAATCATGAATTTTGTCATCCCCTTATCCGTTGAACCCCAGGGATGTTTCAGCTCTGGCTGGTTTAGATATGAACCCGTTCTTAAACTTCGGTTCCGCTGTGAGCTTGGAGGATTAAACGGATGTTTTTTGTGTACTTTAAGTCACTCTTTCGTTGGTAAAAGATGTTCAGATGAAATATTGTGTTTTCTAGAGATCAGCGAGAAGCTCTGTATGATGTTTCATGTGAGTGGTCGTAATACTACCATTCCAAATTATATTTTTAACCGACTTCAAAAAGGAGGTTCTCAATTCGATGCGTATTTTTTTTATGTATGTACACCGATTACCGATACTCCGATATTTGAAGACCGAAGGACGAAGGGGTATGCCGATCTCCTACCGGATAAAACCAGTGGAGCGGTCATCTTCAGCACCGAAGGGGGGCTCCAGGTCCTCGTAAGACCACACACACACACACACGGAGGAGATGGCTGTAAAGCGGTCACCCCCTCTAACGGCGAGAAGGCGACTGTAAAATGGTCGCCCCCCAGGCACTTTTCGGGGAGGATTGTAAAGGATCCCCCCGAGCCTTACTTTGCGCTGCGTCACGCAGGTGTCCACGTGAGCACCGCCGTCTTCCCCGTCTTCCCGGGGATACTGCCTTGGTACCTACGCATCCGGCCTCTAGCAATAGGAGACCTACCACCAGTGAAAGTAAAAAGTGATTAACAACAGAAGAAGAATCAGTTATTCTTGTAAGCAGAATTTAGGACAAACTATACTAGTCTGGACACAACACGTACTATATTTTGAAAAAGTGCAAAGGAATGGTGGTGGCGCCCGTATAGTCAACGATTCGGTGCCCACGAGTGTCGCTCGCTGGGGTCGATGGTCTTTATATATCATTAAGCTGGCAAACAAGCATACGCCGCCTGATGGTAAGTGGTTCCCGTAACCTATGACCACTTGCAACATCAGAAGAATTTCGTTATATGTTTGTTTAAATACTGTTCCACACTGGGTTTCCTCCTATGTCGTGGTTAGAGTTTACATACACAAATAATCAACCTTGAAAAAACCACCTGTGGATCATACAAATATTTGTTCCGTGCGGGCATACAACCTGCGATACGTAACGTGGAAAGCCTAATGCCATCGCCAACCACTCCACCTACGCATTATTGTGTTTTAAATAAATAACTCTACCCTTGTAGCGGTCTATGAAGGTGACCCATATTCGTCTAAGTAGCTATCTACGGACTGTGATGTATATTGCTATAAAAATAATATATACTCCAACAGGCAAGACGACATTCTTCCCGTCTTATAAGAATAGTAACATTTGTATAAATATCGATAACATCAGATATTTATGCAATACCTCTGAGGGTCAATTCTCGTAATTTAAAAACGTTCAAAATATAGTTCCGATCTAGTCTCAGTGTCATAAATGTCACAAATGGTATTCTCCTAAACTAACAAACAACGTCAAACGTGAACTTACACTGTGAATCGAAAGTTGATCGAAGTCAAAACGGTATTCTGCTAACATTTCGAACTGTCACATGTACTACATTGTCATTGAAGTGCCGTCCCCGTGCTATGGAGAAAGAGTTATTTCTCGTCTGTTTCGGTTATACAGTGTGACAATCCACGATTGTGTGCTTTAAAAATCGATGTATCTGGTAAACATGTTGTGATAATTAATGTATACATGCCAACGGATTTTTTGGAGAATTTACCGGATTTTTCACATTGCCTGAAACTTCGTGCAGTTGTTGTTGTAAATTACTTGAAAGTTTATGAGTTGGAAAAATACTAAATAATTGAAAGAGACATTAAAACGTATGTCATTATTCCACGGATCACATCACTGTTGATTCAATGATGATTTATACAAGCGCAACATCTGGAGACCCTCACAAAAGAAGAATTTTGACCAAAGGACCCGTTCGCGGACGTTTCCGCGGATGGATACACGATATTGCAACACGCAAAGAGACATGATGCCACCAATAAGTGTGTAATAGTGACGCTGTATTTGGATAGTTTTATAAGATTTTATCATATTTGCTCAATTTATTATATGGGCCTCTGTTGCTTGAAAACATAAATAATAATAATAAAGCAGCTATAAATTTAATACTTTGTGTAAGTCGGTGTAGGTATCGTAAAAGTCTCGCACGCGCCTCTACATTATAATACATTTGTGAGGTACCGCTGAGTACCTCAACTTTGTAGAAGATTGTTTGCACGACAGGCTTGTTAAAAGTTAAACGTGCTGTGAACAATATTACCTTAATAGAGATACTCTCTCCACCGTAAAACAATTAAAACGCTCAGAAACAGAAAGATTATGCAGATATCAGTCGAATATTCTTGAGTAATAAATGTTTTAATGTGAAACATCTAATGCGGCGGGTCAGACCGACTGTGGGCGTGGCGACGTCGCCACGCCATGCGTCGGCACTCTTATGGTAGTATGAAACCTTTATTGCGGTGTGGTGACGCGTCGCCATGCGCAATTAAATTAATACAAATATTTAGCTGGGCTGAGCAGCGTTCAGGAAAGTTTGGAACGTCTTTTCGTCATCACTACCGCAATGCCTCAGGACGAAGATCTTTAACGAGTGTGTGTTACCAGCGATAACATATGGAATAGAGACGTGGTCACTCACAATGCGCCTCGTAAGAAAGCTCAAGGTCACTCAGCGGGCTATGAAGAGAGCTATGCTTGGTATTTCTCTACGAGGTCGAATCGGGAATGAGGAGATCCGTAGAAGAACTAAAGTTGCCGTCAGCTGAAAGGATTAGTAAGCTGAAGTGGCAATAGACATGGCACATAGCTCGTAGAACTGATGGCCGTTGGGGCAATAAATGTTCTCGAATGCAGACCGCGCACCGAAAAACGCAGCGTGGGACGACCTCCAACGAGATGGACGGATGATCTGTTGAAGGTCGCTGGGAGCGTTGGGTGCGTGTGGCATGTAACCGGACTTGATAGAAATTTGTTGGGGAGGCATACACACACACAGGCATACTCACACACAGTGCTTCTCTTTTATAAACCTACTTTACTGCATTATACCCTTAACCCTTCCAACGTCAGTATTGTTTGCTGTCAAAAAAATTTCATCGTTAAATGTTTATTCAATAAACAACAATCGTTTTCTTTAAAAAAAATGTAATATTTCATTTTTGATTATGCCATATTTATTTTCTTTCATAAACTATCCTTTTATGCATATTACAAAAAAATTGTAATATTTCATTTTTGATTATGCCATATTTATTTTCTTTCATAAACTATCCTTTTATGCATATTACAAAAAAATGTAATATTTCATTTTTGATTATGCCATATTTATTTTCTTTCATAAACTATTCTTTTATGCATATTACAAAAAAAATGTAATATTTCATTTTTGATTATGCCATATTTATTTTCTTTCATAAACTATTCTTTTATGCATATTACAAAAAAAATGTAATATTTCATTTTTGATTATGCCATATTTATTTTCTTTCATAAACTATCCTTTTATGCATATTATTTGTACAAAATAATTTCGATGTTTCACATCAGCCAGGCGTCCCGCAACGGCTCACTTTTTTATGGTAACAAGGCTTTAGAATTTCATCTTATTACTGTATTCCCTATAAATTTATTTTCAATAATATATAGTTATTTCGATTTTAGACTGGAAAGTGCAATTTGTGAACTGACAACCAAATCATCTATATAAATGAAATCACCACTCCATAAAACAATAAGAACTCAATGAACATTTCTATCAGTATTAAAACAACAGGATTACATGTAATCCTCCAGTTTTATGCGTCCAGGATAATGGATAATGAGAGAGTTTCAGAGGCTGAAGGATGTCTTTTTTCAGCTGCGTCCCGTCCCAAGACATTACTTAGTTTAAATTGATCGTCTGTTTTTCTCTTATTGCCAACGGTTTTCGTGAATTGCAATCTATTTTCTATTATTAGGTTTGGTTAATTAAAATCTAATCGAGATCCTTATTGAAAGTGTCTTCAATAACGGAATATTCCCGTTTTAAAAATCGTATTCTTGTGTAAAATATGTCAATTTTGCTACCTGCATTACATAGTTCTATAATTTATTAACAATGTTTAAAAATACACAAAATGTTGACAAAACAACATTTCAATAACCGAAGTTTAAAATATCAAAATAATTTACTCAACACACAGTACCGCACTTTGAGTGTTTCTATGCTCTGCCACTAGTAACACCTCAGGGGTGACAAATTCTGGATGATGGAAATACATATTTCGACATCTTCGACACGACGGAGAAGAACAAGAACGCCAAAGATTTCAAAGTAGACATTACTTTCAGTTACTTTTTAATCATCATTATTTCAGCCGTAAAATTGGCTACAATATTGTTAAATGTTTCGTGTAAAATATATTTTTAATAATTTGTATTGTAGCTGTTTGTTGTTCCATTTTCATTTAAAAAAAGTTATTGACATTTTGGTGTTTTTCTAGTAGTCACAATAAAATTTAGAGACAAAATATTTAGGGACAAAATACACCAAAAAACGCTGACGCTGAGACATGACGCATAAAGCTACTAGAAACATTGTAAACTTTACAGCAGCTCTACCGCATAAATTTAGTGTTATGTCCATAAAACATGGACCAACTTTACGATCTTATGAAATATTTTGCAGTTAGACTTTTGCTGAGTTAGCGGATCTCCTCGGTATATTGATTTACGAGCAATTGTTTACAAGTGAGAATGAACTTTAAAAAGCTTATCTTACAGTGCAAAACGTATAGAATTAGAATCAAACTCCTAGTGAAAGATCAGCGCTTTTAGTTTCAAATACATAGGTTTGAAACGGTAATTTCTTGTTATGCAAGTTTAAGCTTTAATGTGATAGTAGTAAGGTTTGTATTATGATGTGATAAGTATTATTATTGGATTCCCCGAGACGGTCGCAGATAGAATCTTGCATGTTTTTCATTTGTTAACATTGTTTTCTCGTACTGTTTGCAGACTCCTGGTTTTATTTTAACATGCAGTTTGCACTTTAACCTTTTGGTTTAGCTGCCATTATGCTGCGTTTTAAATTTTGTTTTAACTTCGACTGCTACAGTTTATTTAACAATTAGATTAGATACAGAATACAATGAGTTAGTATTTGTATTTTCTTTCACTTTGCTTTTTGTTTGTTCTTTTAAACATTGGGCCGGACTAGGTTTTCTTCTGTGTTGTTGGTGCGTTTACAGACATAATTCCACACACAATACACCCAGCAGATTTGGAACAACTACATGCAGATGATACAAATACGGCACGGTTGGTGCAGTGGTTAATACAGTCGACTGCTGCGCTCCGGGTCGTGGGTTCGATTCCCGCACGGAACAAATATTTGTACGATCTGCAGTTAGTTGTTCCGGGTCTGGGTGTATTGTGTGTGGAATTCATGTCTGTAAACGCACCCACGACACAGGAGAAATCCTAGTGTGGGGAAACGTTTTTTTAAAGAAAAAAAAAAAAAAAAAATATATATTTGTTCCGTGCGGGAATCGAACCCACGACCCGGAGCGCAGCAGCCGACTGTATGAGCCACTGCACCACCGCGTCGTCTACTTTTGAGAACACAGAAGAGATTCATTTTATTTATTCATGTCATTGGTTTCACTAATTGCATGTTTGTAATCTTGGGCGAGTAGTATCCTAATTAAGAATATAGCAACACTCCATCTGCTCCAGTGAATGTCTTAAAAGGGACTAAGGGATTGAGGGACTCTAAACCTGAGGGACGGGTCAAAGTCAAAGTCAAATAATTTTAATTTCAAATAAACCAATTACTGGCACTTATGAAACGTCAGAATTTAAATTGCTCGGTTCCAATTAGTTGATCCTATGGAGAAGAACCGGTAAGAAACTCCATGGATACTATTTTTAAATAATTGAGGTTACAAAATTGAATTAGACAGGTATTACACAAATTATTAGATGTCACATATATGTGTTCAAGACTTTATCAACACATTGCTGAAATATAAATATAGCAGCTATACAGTACAAAGAGCACCTCACATATAATTGGTTACCAGGGAAGCCACATGTGCAGCAAGTAGCTAACGCCATATGTCCCTATCGTCAACATAGTCCCTAACCCTATAGTAGACATTTTTATGAGAATTGTTTTTACGTGTGCTTTAAACTTCCCATCTGTGAGATCAGTAAATGCTTTAAGTATTTTATTATAAAATCGAATACAGTTTCCTAAGAATGAGTTACTGGTTTTTCATCATCATTTCGGCTGAATGGAGTCCACTGCTGGACACAGGCCTCCCCCAAAGATCACCACAATGACCGATATGGGTGTGTTGTGGGCTCATTGGAGGGTTTTGCCATAATCGCCACGCTTGGCAGACGGGTTGGCGATCGCAGTTGAGTTGTTAATGTAGGTACTCGAAGGACGCCGCTGCCCATCCTCCGGCTAATCCCTCAGTCGACTTTTACGACACCCACGGGAGGGGATGGGGTGGTGGTATTCTGAGCCGGCACCACACGGCAACTGGTTTTTGACAATCTGAATTTAGGAACAACAATTTTATGTTTATTTCTAGTATTCATACAATGAATGTCGCTGAATGGGTAGCAGCGTACCTTATGTAACGTTATTTTTTTTATGTAACGTAACCTAACCTAACATCATCCATTCTGAGCTCACCAATCGGCTTGCCAATATAACCGATCTTCTGGCCGATATTATGATTATAATGTCGCGTTGGAAAGACAATCATACTTTTATCTCACAAAGAATATTTATTTCCAATCCAGTTCAAGAATTTGTCCCGAATCTTCAATGATCTTGATTAAAAAAGTATTAACGCAAATTAGAAAATTCTTCGTACGAACGCAAACAATCTTCGGGAAAAAAGGAACGGAGTGTCACCAGAACTCGCAGCTTCTATTAAGTCTCCCGAAAGAGCTGACCTAGTTGAAAACTGCGCGCTTATTACCCGACCAATTACTAGCGGCTCTTGAGAATTAAGTCCTTCGAGCTGTTTGATGCTGACTAAATTTCATTACAGTATCGTACTGTATTACTTAATGTATTTTTATTTAATTTATTTCGCTTCATCATCATCATTTCAGCCGAAAAACGTCCACTACTGGACAGAAGCCCCCTCCAAAAATTGCCACAACGATCGGCATGGGTTTCCGTTGTGTGCTCATTGGGGGTTTTGTCATAATCGCCATGCTTGGCAGACGGGTTGGTGATCGCAGTAAATGTAATTGAAGGACGCTGCTGCTCTACTCATTGATATTGTCCTTAGATATTTTAGGCATACTGACTCTAAACTGTATAATTTGCAAAGAATATGAGCAGTTTGGCTCTCCACCAGCAGCCAAGTACATTCTCTCCCGAGTATTTCCACATTGCATTTCTTGGATATTTGGAACAACTTCTCGTGTTATTTTTATTACTAAATATAATAACGCAGTCATTGAAATTCTACAAAGCTTTTCTAAACTCCGAGACAAATATTGTACTTTTGTTTTGTGTGTGTTGGTGTTATGTTTTTATAACATTTTTATAACTATACGAAGTTTCTTTCAGCCATTAGGGAGTGATATTAAATTTAGAATACATATACGAGTTACAAAAACTTATTTTCATCGTCATATCAGCCAAAGGATGTGCTGAACAAAGGCCTCCCCCATAGATTTTCACAATTGTGTCATCATTTTGGGGGGTATTTGCCAATACTCACCACGCTTGGCAGGCAGGTTGGTGAGCGCAGTATGACTACCGTTTCATAGAAGGGACGCTGCTGCCCATCCCTCTGGTTTAGATTCCCTTAGTCGCCTTTTACGACTTCCACAAGAGGAGATGGAGTGGTGCTATATTCTTAATCCGGACACCACACGGAATATTGACATCACATTTTTCAATTTTTCATATCTTTGTTTTACTTGTACAACTGACAGCTTAACGTGCTCACCAAAAGGATGGGTACCGCTGTGTAAAGACCATTCAGCCAACCAAGACACCAGAGTAAGCCAGCTTAATTTCGCACCTCAATCGACCTGGCCAATAGCCATATAAGCACGATCCCCTCGCTCCTAAACATTTTAAGGGTCCCAAGCTACTCCTAAAATTGTTGCTTTGAAAATTAGTTCAAACTTAAAGGTAGGATTTGAAGTCAGTTGGTAGGATTAATTACAGCAGTTGAAGTTTCAGGCGACATATGACAATGGGAGTTTAGGCCGTTACTTACGTAATTAGATGTACCGAGTTGGACAGTTTTGAACTGGAGTAATCTTGGTGATCTGAATACGCAATGAAGTTAAGCTATGAGACTGGGCTTCAAGGTTTAATTGTAAGTGTGAGATAAGTATATAGAGTGATCTGACAAAGCCAATATTTGTCACAATTTATTAATTTGGATAGATTTTATTATTACGGTCCAAAGATTTAGTCCAGCGGTGTGGTTCCAGCAAAAAATACCACCATCCTATTTCATCCCGTGGGTATCGTGTCGACTATGGGACTAGCCAGAGGATGGGTAGCAGCATCCTTCGAGTACATTTATGACACAACTGCCATCGCCAACCCATGGCGATTATGGCAAACACTTCCCAATGAGCACACAGCACCAAATACCGGTCATTGTGGCCATCCTCGGAGAAGGTTTCTGTCCAGCAGTGGACGTTTTGGCTGAAATTATGAAAGTTGAAGTCTCTTACAAGAATTAGGACCTGGAACGTGGCACTTCTAATTCCATTCAGTATTCGCGTTCTGTTACCCGCGAAACAGTTACAATTTACAATTGTACAATTGTACGAACAGTGTACGATTCCTCGAGGCAGTTTACGGCGGGCTAACCATGTTCTCTTATTGCCAGTCAGTTCTAGCGCTGATTATAAACTGCCTCGAACATTCGTACAGCACGGTTTCACGGGTAAGAGAACGCGAATGCTGAATGGAACTTGAATGGAGTTGAAAGTTCATAGCCTGGGGGGCTTAATTTTTGTAAGAGACTTAAACTTTGGAATATAATAAAATATTTCGTCCTCCCTATGTATCCCTCCGATATTCTATGTATTTGTTACTCAATTATTAATAAGTATATACATGTTAATCATCATTTCGGCCAAATAAAGCCCACTGCTGGACACTGGCCTCCCTTAAAGATCACCACAACGACCGACATCGGTATGTTGTGTGCTCATTGGGGGGTTTTGCCATGATCGCCACGCTTGGCAGGCGGGCTGGCGATCGCAGTTGAGTTCTTAATATATTCGAAGGACGCTGCTGCCCATCTTCCGGCTAATCCCTTAGTCGCCTTTTACGACAGCTACAGGATGAGATGGGTTGGTGCTATTCGTAGCCGGCACCACATGGCATAAACATGTTAATGCTATGTCGTAACTGCCCGGGGCATGTATATACATAGAAAACCAGCGCTGTAGCATACGTTGTTGCAGAATATTTTGACAAAGGGACCTTTTTTGGCGTCGTACAGGACTATTATAGTCATATATATATTTCGTTTTGTTAATAGTAAGTTTGCATTGTCACTTTGGATGAGTTTAAAATAAAACTAATTCTTTTTTCTTTATAAATTACTCTCCGTGTGGTGTCCGGATCAAGAATATAGCACCACTCCATCTTCTGCTGTGGATGTCGGAAAAGGTGACTAAGGGATTGTCAACCAGAGGGATGGGCAGCCTCGTCCCTTCTATTGAACAACAGAAATTCTGCGCTTCCCAACCCACCCTGGATCTGCCCTTGCACCTGCCAAGTGTTGTGAGTACTGGCAAATTTCCCCAAAATCATGACCCAATTGTGGTAATCTACGGGGCGTTTGTTCAGCAGTGGACGTCCTTTGGCTGATATGAGGATGATGATTGTGCTGATCCTAAGTAACTTGGGCCAAGGGCCTGAAAATGATGATACGTATATTTACTTTTGGATGCTAACCTTATTTAGTGTCAAAAAGCGGTTACGGTTTTATTTATTTTTTTTGTATTAATATCTAAAGTGCGGATAGCATTTCTGCCCGTCAACAACTTTCAGTGTAAACTTCAATAATTTTCAAATTGTTTTCCCATAAAATTAAAACATGCAAAATTGCAAAGCGCTCCCATCCAGATACTCGATATCTGTAAAAGATCAAATAAACCTCAAGCAAAAAAAAATGAAACACCATCGTCGGAAACGGAAATACGATAGGAAATCTAGTGCCGCGGTATTACGAATCAAAATTGCATGAAGTATCATCTCAGGATATTGTTGAGGGAAATCAGATCTTATTGCAATAGCCCTTCGGTGTAGATACGAAGATCGTTGAAATTCCTGATTCAATAAGGTTGAGAGGCAAGGTCAGACACAGGCGGATTGAATTGTGTGTCGTGAGGCTTTCCATGGCTCGGCTCCGCTTTTAACATTCTGCACAGAAATGAGGATATTTGGCGTGCAAAGTCTGATATCTTGCTTCTTTACAAGTATCTTGGGACTAATTCTAATGTATACGCTTTAAGCGCACTTTTATAAATACTGTTTTTTAATTTGACATCATTTGCTTCATTGAAATTTAACGACGGTACGGCTGTTTTGAGTCAGTACGGGTCATCTTTACTTAGTACTTTGAGTGCCTCCATTTCAGTCAGTAACAAAATAAATTTTATTATACTAATGTAACTTATACTTACTGGAAGCAGTAGCAACGTTTTAGTAAAGCAAAATATAATTTAGTTGTACTCTTACTTAATTATGTTTATTATCAATGCAGTCAGCCTATTGCCCACTGTTGGACATCGGCCTTCCCAAGTCGCACCATTATACTCAGTTCATCACCTCTCGATCCATTCTAACTATATTTCCTCCAATTTAGGATTAGCAAATTGTCAAGGATATTCTTTGACCATACTTACAATACACGAGGTCACAATGTTCTATATTCAATTTTTTTTTTATTCAAATTAATTTATTTCAGATACCACATAACCCATATTAGATAACATCTTTAAATTATTCAAGAATAAATACATAATCACACATAAATAAACACAGCATCAACACATAATGATAACTGATATTAATTACAGTAGTCTCGTACGTGCGTCACTATATGTAATTTGTCTGTCACAGCAGTGTCGCACATAAGGATATATACAATATTTTTGAAAAAAAAATCCTCTGTCTGAATAAAAATATAGCTTTGACCCTATTTAATAGACAGTTAACCTTATCAAAGTCATACATTACCTCAGTGCCGCTGGGTCTCAGCCCAATAAATCCCTTCCGATCTCATTACAATCTCACGCCGTTTGTTCCGATCGTTTCACGTTACATTGCGTTGTATACACAATTCATCCGGCTGATATACTGTTGTGGATATCATTGTATACTTAGCCAGGCGATATTGTATCGATACGTTCCGATTTGTGGTGCGAAGCGAGGCATTTAATTCGAAAATAATGGTTTCGGTTTGGATGTCTGTAATAATAATGTTTGAAGGTTATATAATATAATAACGGAGTAATATAATATCGTTTAATTCGGTAAACCCACAAGGCTTAATATAGTCGAGTATAAGATATTAAATCTTCAACGTTCATGACTTATAAATTACTTCTTAAGTAGACAATTTGGTATATTTGTTATTAAAGCCAGTTTCCGTCTGAAGTCACTCTTTCTACTTGCGTGTACAGTAAGAAAATTATACTTATATAAAATATTGCTTATATATTAATAGAACCTTTTTTTTTCTTTTTTTTTTAAACTTTGCCCCACACTAAGATTTCTCCTGTGTCGTGGGTGCGTTTACAGACACAAATCCCACACACAATACACCCAGACCCGGAACAACTACTTGCAGATCGTACAAATATTTGTTCCGTGCGGGAATCGAACCCACGACCCGGTGCCCAGCAGCCGACTGTATCAGCAACTGCACCAACCGTGCCGTCAGCCGCTTCGTATAATAAATTACGTTCAACATTTCGATGGATCAGAAGTCATAAAACTGATGACGTATCATTGTTTTGTCCTCATGCAATGACAGATTATAACATTTAACATTTCAATACAAGACTCCCAAACGTGTTTCTAAAATCCTGCTATACTGAAGGGCTGCAAACGGATATTCTCATAATCACCACGCTCAGCGTGGGGTTGGTGATGGCAGTATGTTGTTATTAGTACAGGTAAAGATACTGTCACTTTGCTTGACCTTTTTTATTGATCGCCCTGTAAATATTTTTTTTTTTTTAGAATTAGAATTAGAATTTGTTTATTTGTAAACATAGGTACAAGGGTTGGTATAATAATTATAAAACTATTCGTCCATCTATCCATCTATGTTTTGTTTTGTTATTCCATGTACTTCCTCCGCCCCGGGGAAGAGTGGAGTCATCTTCGGTACAGAAGGTGGGCTCTAGGAACTCAAAATCTCCATCTAGAGCCGCCGACTGGTACCACGCCTTTAGGCACGAGAAGGGATGAGACTGTAAAGGGGTGACCACCTCCAGTGGAGTGGGAGGTGACTGTAAAAGGGTCGCGCCCCAGGCACTTAAATATCTTGGTGATTGTAAAAATCCCCCGGAACCTTCGATGTGCACTATCCTGCGCGCACGGCGCTGTTTGATCTAAGCCCATTTGTACAATAAACATAAGAGAGGTTGCAATATTCTTTGCCAAAACCACCCTGGACACAACTACACATCCCTCAGTAATATTTTTATATCATCGTTCATCGTCATCGTTTCAGCCAAATAAAGTCCACTGCTGGACACAAACCTCCCCCAAACATTGCCACAGTGACCGGTCTGGGCGTGTTGTGTGCTCAATGGGGGGTTCTGCCATAATCACCATGCTTGGTAGGCGGGTTGGCGATCGCAGTTGAGTTGTTAATCTACTCGATGGATGCTGCTGCCCATCCCCCGGTTAATCCCACAGTCATCTTTTACGACACCCACAGGATGAGATGGGTTGGTGCTATTTGAAGCCGGCACCATACGGTAAACCATTTTTATATCAGGCATCTTGCATTTCAGTAGGTAGCGTCGTGGCCTGGAATCGGTCTGCTTGATTAGTATTTCTCCATCTCTCTCTCTCTCTCTCTTATCCTCTAAGCTTATTAAACTATAATCAACCACCGGCCGGCCAACCGTACCGGCGCAGTGGCTAATCGATTGGCGTTCTGCGCTGCATGTTGTAGATTTGGTTCCGGCACGCAAAAATATTTTTATGATCTATAGATAGTTGTTCCGTAGTTGCATATTTGTGCGTGTGAGATTTATGTTTGTAAACTGACCCCGATGATGATGATGTTGACGATATATGAGAAACTTAGGCTGAGGGCCATAATTTTATTACAAAAAAGGAAAAATCTACGTTTCCTTGTCGCTACGGTGGCTACTAAATCTCTGACCCCACATTCTACTCTATCCACCCATTTTCAAGGCTAGGCTATGACAAAATAATACGCCTAATACATAAATAATTACATTCAACACAAACAATCTTTATTTTAATTACCTTCAGGGTCGACATAATTGCGGTGCCTTAAAAACGGCAAGACTCAACCCTTACAAATGAGCGAAATTAAAAAAGGGCAAAAAGGGATTTTCTTTGTGCGTTTTTTAACAATCCTTGTAATTACCCACATGTGGCCGCCATTGTCCTGTATAATATTTTATGGAACACCTCGCGATAATTAACTGCCATTGTTTGGTACACTGAATTATACAGGCTGTGGTTATGAATTTTAAGTTTGGGTAAATTGTTAATTGTTTCGGTTAATTGTAGTTTGTGAATATTATAGTATCAATGTTTCTTTATTTTAATATGTTTTGTTTCTCTAATACACGGGTTTATATCCCCTGTAAGGGGGAACCCGGTCTTTTGATAGGCTTACGCGGGGACATGGGTCCAACACGTAGAGGCCCTTTAGAGAATTTTATTCTAAAATGTAATGAGACACTAACCGAGGACTCTTCATGGCTGCACTATAAAATGCAGTCTCGGATTTCCCCGGAGGTATCCAACTATTGTATGAAATGGAAACTACAAGTATAATGTCCATTGCAATGGGTGCTAAATGGATTTAATACTAAGAAAAACGGAAAAAACGGCGTCTACCTTTCAACCTTTAAAGTGAAGTTCTATGGCAAACGGTGACTTGCCACTCACAAGATGGGCCCCCTAAATGGCCACCACTACAAGGTTTAAGACAGGTGACAAGGAGCAACACTGGTGTGAGCGACTAGGGGTGTAGAGAGGTGCGGCACCGGTTTAACCTTCACGCGTCTCGAAGACTCGGAGCGGGTTTCCCCGTTATTACGCCATTAGACACTTCCACCCCCGGCCAACTAAGGCAAGCCGGAGACGAGCCCCTGACCGACTCTCTGGAGCATTCGGGTACGCAGTGTCGCCACTCACATTCTGCTCGCCACAAACTGCCATGCGTTCTATAAGGTACTTAATTTTTTTTTTTTTCTTATATACTTTTTCTTATTATAAGGTAGGAAGAAATCAAGCAGCTACTTTAATCTGCCCTCCATGATTACCTTATCCCATGGTGAGATAACGACTGCCCAGATGGGTAATATGTTTTGTTTTATTATTAGAAAGCCGATTTCAGAACAGCCAGCATCACCCTGTCATCTCAAGAACGTCCTCTGAATAAAGGCCTGCTGCATAGATTTCCACGAATGTGCCATAATGTGGGGAATTTGGAAGCGCGACGCTTGGCGTGTGGGTGGGTGAGCACAGAATATCTGCTGTTCCATAGAAGGAGTGCTCTGGTTTAGAGTCCCTTAGTCGCCTTTTACGGGAGGTGATGCAGTAGATATTCTTAATCCAGACATCACATGGAGAGCCAGTATCATAAGTTTTTTTTTTTTAAACGTTCCCACACTAGGATTTCTTCTGTGTCGTGGGTGCGTTTACAGACATGAATTCCACATAAAATACACCCAGACCCGGAACAACTACCAGCAGATCATACAAATATTTATTCCGTGTGGGAATCGAACCCAGGACCCGGAGCGCAGCAGTCGACTGTATCAGCCACTGCACCAACCGTGCCGTCCGATAAATACTTTGGAAGTTTTGGATTGGAACAGATAATTATTATGTCGTATATTAACCATAGCACAGAACTTCCTCTATTAATTAAATGTTTATCAAAGAATTCATTATCGTAATTTCTTAATAACATGACACTTTTGGAACTGATCAGTTCTCACTTACTTTTATTGTTGATGGTAATTATGAAAAACGTTTTTTTTTCGTCTTTCGTCAGGGTTCATCTTTACCGGGGGATCTTTACTATTTTAACTTTAGTTCTTCTACGGATCTCTCATTTCTGGTTTGATCTCGTAGAGAAATACAAAGCATAACTATCTCCATGGCTCGCTGAGTGACCTTCAGTTTTCTTATGGGGCCCATAAAGAGTGACCACGTCTCTCTCTCTGGTATTTAAATAGAAGATGGGCTGCACCTTCTATATGTCTGCTGATGGCAACATATTCTGGCCATATATCCACCTGCCCAGCATGAAGCTAAGTCTAGCTGTATTATGACAGTAGGCAGCATCATCATTATATCAGCAGAAGTATGTCCACTGCTGAAGAGAAGCTTATCCATAGATTTTCACAACGACCGGTTATGTCATACTGCCCGCATGCGATTACTCCGAGCTACCTTCACCAGGTATTCTACCATCTCGCTGGAGACTGTTCCATTTTGCAATAGCCGGTGCGTGGTCTTCATTCTAAATTTTTTCTGCTACAATGGCTATCAGTTCTACAAGCTATATACCCTGCCCATTGCCATTATCACTTCAGCTTACAAATCCTTTCAGCTATGTCGTTAAATTTTGCTCTACTACGGATCCCCTCATTTCTGTTTCGATTTTGTAGAGAAAATCTCATTGTTACAAAGAATACCCTCGGATTCTAAGTAATAATGAGTAATAGCCAAATACCTAAGCCCATAAGTGGCAGGAACGTTCAAATACAAGAGAAGATTTCACCACTACTATTGTTATTATAATACATTTACTTTGAAAGCTTATATAGTCATATTTCCCAAGCATTTAGCGGTCCACATCTGCAGTAGAATAATTAATGTTATCCATGCCAAATATTTGGCCCCATTCGCGGAATATTGCCCTGAAGACCTCTACAAACATCATTAATGAAAAGCTTGCTCACACAACCACGGCAGGCAAATTGAAAACGTCCCATTATGTAAGTGCTATGTAAGAAAATTATTACTGACATAAAACAAACTTATAAAATTGCGGTGTAAAGAAATTCAATATCAGCGTTAGTTGTTTATATTCCAAAAGATTTAATTTAATTGTGACATAAAAGCGACACAAGTTAACTTGTGTCGCTTTTGTATCAATCTGCACTTTATTGGCTCTATTTAACTATTTTCCGCAATAAAACATCTTTGTAGATTTAGAAAACTTTTGAACTCTATACCTGGCATGGTCGTGTAGTTCTCGGAAAAGAAACTCTCCAATTATTCCTTGCGTCATAACAGTATGGTAGAATGTGCCTCATCATTTCGGCCAAATAAAGTCCACTGCTGGACACAGACCTCCCCTAAAGACCACTACAATGACCGTTATGGGTGTGTTGTGTGATCATTGGGGGAGTTTGCCATAATCGCCACGCTTGGCAGGTGGGTTGGCGATCACAGTTGAGTTGTTAATGTACTTGAAGGACGCTGCTACCCATCCTCCTGCTAATCCCATAGTCGCATTTCACGATACCTAAGGGATGAGATGGGTTGGTGCTATTCGTAGCCGGCACCACACAGCATAATAATGTGCCTGAGGAAACATAATAAGTTAGGCAGCACCAACCTCCTTTGCGCCAAAACTATGTACTGCGATCATCAATCCGTAAGACAAGCGTGGTGATCATGGTGATATTTTTTTCCTCTTTCATTATAGCGATCTGTAAGGAGGCTGATTTTCAAGAGCGGACTGATAATATGATAATGAATTTAACTTATTTGGTATGGTGTGGCTACGTCGCTCTACGCGCATGCACTACATTGCTACGAATCTCGTAGCTAGCCTATACGATGTCAATCATAAGCGGCAGCGACTACGTCGCGTGGTTTAATGCTACACAAGTCAACACTTGCATAATATCATTAAATCATTTTTATCCACTTATATAAAAGTCAAGTGGCAAGGGAATCGCTTGTGAGTTGATTTTATATACTTCTGCTATACCTACCTAATATCATGTTTTGTTCTACTTCTTTTTATGTGATTAGAGGCCAACTCGTGTCAGAGTTTTTGAAGCCGCCCAAAAGCCTCTGACTTAGCATAATGGCTGCTGTCCAATGACAACAACTAGGACTGACGATTTTACGAGCCCTCCAAAGCGTAGACGCTCAGTTCAAATACCACTATGCATACCCATCCAAAGAAATACCACGCCAAGCGCTGCTTAACCTCGACGATCGCTTACCGATCAGTAAATATGAGCGCCTCAATATTATGTTTTGATCGCTAACAATTGTTAATTTGAATATCGTCGTAGTTATTCGGTATTTTAAAAGAAAATGAATACTCCTTAAGCTCAAATAATAACTGTTGAAAGACAAAAAGATATTTTATATATGTTTCTCCATTCACGGGTTTATATCCCCTGTAAGGACGAACCCGGTCTTTTGATAGGCCCTTTAGAGAATTTTAATCTATAATGTAATGGGACACTTACCGGTGACTCTTCAGGGCTACACTATAAAATGCAGTCTTGGATTATCCCCGGAGGTGTAAAACTATTTTATAAGATGGAAACTACAATTATAAGGTCTATTGTAATGGGTGCTAAATATACTTCTAAAAACGGAAACAACGGCGTCTGCCTTTCAACCTTCAAAGTGAAAATCTGTGGCAGACGGTGACTTGCCTCTTACAAGATGGACCCCAAAATGGCCTCCACTACAGGCGACAAGGAGCAACACCGGTGTGAGCGGCATATTTTATATGTTATTATAATAATAGTGTTTTACAAATATGTAATAATTTTATATATATATCCAATTAGGATCACGACATAAGTTATTAGGTTTTAATAGTGGATTGTTAGCTTGTTATTGCTACCAGAAATTAATAAATCCTCAATACTTACAGTCATAAAAAAAATATCAAAGTGTGTCAGTCCAAATTCAAAATTCGAACGTGTAAAACTTCCCATTGACATCGCTTTGACTCCCGAACAAAAACGTTCACTGACACAACACGTCAAGCGCACGTCATACAACTCGCAGCCTTTGACCCTTTGTGTTCACGAAGAAACATCGTAACGAACTTTAGTGGATATTACAAAAGAAATATCTCAAATGTTCCCAGTTTCCACAGAGGATTATATTTCAGCAATGCTTTGTGTTTGAGTACTGTAATTAAAATTGTGGGTCGGTGTTTGTAAGACGCAATTGTTCGTGCAAATAGTTTGTAGAGAATATCGTGTTCAGGTGCTGTATACATTAAATAATGTAATGCTGTGCCTTTTCTTGAAATCATTACAAATCAATGCTTAATTTTAACGGTTTGCTGGTTGGCTCGACCGGGGAAATACCATGCCGGCACAAAGTACCGGTGTGAAGTAGCAATATTGCTGCGTTTTTCTGACGGCACGGTTGGCTCAGTGGCTGACACAGTCGGCTGCTGCGCTCCCGGTCGCGGTTTCGATTTCCGCACGGAACAAATATTTGTATGATCTGCAGGTAGTTGTTTCGAGTCTGGGTGTATTGTGGGTGGAATTTGTGTCTGTAAACGCACCCACGATACAGAAGAAAACCTAGAGTGGGGCAAAGTTAAAAAAGGATACCGGAAGCTTAACCCATTGAGGGTTAATCTTCCGGTAAGGCAGACATACGACATGGGGGCCTTCAAGATAAAAGTGTATAGCTGACCTAAAGGTCGGCAAATATCAGCCACCCTTGTTTTTGTGGCGGCGGCGATCGCTTGGGCGACCCGAATGTTTGCCCTATTTTTTTTTTCATAAAAAAAGGATACATACATTTACTTTGATAAACGTTCTGAGTTTGAATTGTTATAATTGAAGTATTTACATAAAATAAATCACATTATAATGTACTCATGTTTTAATAGCACAGACATTGTCTCATCGTATGATGGGTAACCATATAGTGCCGGTTAAGAATAGCACCACCCCATCGCATCCCGTGGGTCTCGTAAAAGGCGACAGTAGGATTAGCCGGAAGTTGAGCAGCAGCGTCCTTCGAGTACAATTATAACACAACTTCAATCTTCAACCCCACTGCCAAGCATGGAGATTATGGCAAAATTTCCCAATGAGCAGTGGACGTTTTTCGGCGGAAATGATGATAATGATGGTGGGCAAGAATGGACCAGGATTTTTATCCCGTTGCATTACCAAGATATCCGGGTGTAGACAAGACATCACACAAGAAATACTTCGGCTTGCTAATCATCTAATTAACCTTTTTTTTACTGATCCGGTGGAAATACGTCATGTGTTTCTTTCGCCCCGGGAAAGGGCGAAGGGGTATGCCGGACTCCTACCGGCTAAAACTACTGAACGGTCATCTTCGGCACCGAAGGGGGGCTCCAGGTCCTCGTAAGATCACACTAGAGCCGCCCATTGGTGCCACGCCTTTAGGCACATCTCGGAAGCGATGACTGTAAAGCGGTCACCCCCTCTAGTGGAGGGAAGGCAACTGTAAAAAGGTCGCCCCCCAGGCACTTCTCGGGGAGGACTGTAAAGGATCCCCCCGAGCCTCGCTTTGCGCTGTGCTGCGCACACGGTGGCACGTTGCCACGTGCGCGCCACCGTCTTCCCGGGGGGCATGCCGGACTCCTACCGGCTAAAACCACCGGAGTGATCATCGTCGGCACCGAAGGGAGGCTACAGGAACTCGAAAGATCTCCATCTAGAGCCATTGTTGCCACGCCTTTAGGCACATGTCGGAGGTATATTATTAACCTAACCCATTTCTTCAAACAAACCAGTCCAAAGTATCGAGATCAGGCTGGGTTAAAGAAGACACAGTTATTTACTTCGAGAAACAAAGTATCCGGCAATAAGTCTCCACAGAACGGGGGCAGCCCTAATGAGCTCCGTGGATTTATTGCACGCACACACGAGTACGGTATATGTTGTTATATGTACAGATATGTATGTGTGCGTGTTATTGAGCTTGACCTATAGTTAGGGTTGGCACTTACTGTGGTAGGTTATCCGTTGCTTCACGGACATCGCATTAATATTTAAATGTTATCAAGTAATCTATCGTTAGGGTTGACACTATCCGGTGATATTTTTATTTCACAGTACACTTATTATGTGTGTCAACCCTGATCTATTGTTGGACTTCAAACTTTTTGTGGTTCTGTGCCGCTATAAATAGAATATCTGTGTGTGTGTATGAGGATATCAATAGCGACACCGGATCTGAACTTTTTATGATAGTGTTAATAAATTTCAACACCTTTGATTTGATTTTGTGTAGTTATTCAATTTAGTAAGCGGTGAAGGCTAGGCGTTTTTGGGCGTTGAGACGGCTCGCTCGGCGGCGTGCACTTGAGTACGCGCAAAAGCGCTTCTTTGTGGCCGTCTTTCCGCTCTTCGGAGCCTGGCTCCAAAGGAGCGAGCGCGTCACATTCCGCCTGACGCAGTTACTCCCGGACACGGTTGTTTCGGTGCGTATTTGCACAGGATAGAGGTCACGGCACAGTGCCACCACAATGGAAACGATCAGGATACCGCACAGCACACGCTCGGAGAGTGTCCAGCGTGGGCTGCCGAGCGGCGGATCCTGGTCGATCGGATCGGGCAAGACCTTTCTCTGCCGACAGTAGTGTTGGCTATGCTGGCAGAGTATGAAAATTGGAGTGCGGTCTCCTTCGGTGAGAGCGTCATGGTCCAGAAACAGGCCGCTGAGCGGGATTGGGAGAGGGCCGATTCCGCTCGGAGAAAGTGGACACGGAGCCGAGGTAACAACCAGCACGGCGCCAGTGTCCTACACGCCTGAGCCCCCTATCTTCTTTATATGGTGGGAGCCTTGGGGGTCGTGAGTGCGCCTAGAGGGAAACCTGCGTACTCATACCGAGTGACCCCTGAATGACGGCGGTGCGTATGTAGACACGCGCCGCTGTATGCAGCACAGCGCATAGCGGTAGGTTTCGTGGGAATCCTTTACAATCTCCCCGAGAAGTGCCTGGGGAGGTGGCCTCTTTACAGTCGCCTACCCTCCGCTAGAGGGGGTGACCGCTTTACAGTCATCCCCTCCGCGATGTGCCTAAAGGCGTTGCACCAGTGGGTGGTTCTAGATGGAGATCTTTTGAGTTCCTTGACCCTAAATTTTTTTTGTCATATTGCATAGGTTTTACAGTCGGGCGCCCGCTTGACACCAATCCACCTTGCGTATGCTTGCGTTGGTGGTTTTTCCGCTACCTACGGTAACCCAAAGTACTGAAAGGTATGCACTGGGTTCTAAACTATCTAAGGCCTTCTACGATACCCACGGAATAATATGGGTTAGCCCTTTTTGTGGCCGGGAACTGCACTATCAAAGTCAAAGTTTTTTATTTTAAATAAACCAATTGCTGGCACTTATGAAACGACAGAATTTATGTTGCACGGTTCTTAATAGTTTTGATCGAAAATTCTGTGATGCTCTTTTAAAATAATTGAGATTACAATGTTGATTGATATAAACTATAGTAAATAATGTAAAGTATAGTAATGTTGGTTAATGTGTAAAGATGGAACATACCACAATAATATAATAATCATGTATTTGCCGTGGCAGTTAACGGCTGACCAGTCTCAACAGACGGCACCCGTTCAAGAGCACGACGCATGCATCAGCATCGCTAAACTCAACTATATAATTTATTCAAAGTCAATGTCATTCGCTAAAATATGGGTACAAAGATGGTATTTAAAGATTTAAAGCTGCCACATATTGACAATTTCTGGTATACGAATTAATATTATTTATACATCATACTATCATAATTTCGGCCGAATGAAGTCCACTGCTGGACACAGGCCTCCCGCAAAGATCACCACAACCACCGATATGGGTGTGTTGTGGGCTCATTGGGGAGTTTTGCCATAATCGCCACGCTTGGCAGGCGGGATGGCGATCGCAGTTGAGTTGTTAATGTACTCGAAGGACGCTGCTGCCCATCCTCCGGCTAATCCCATAGTCGCCTTTTACGACACCCAAGGGATGAGTTGGGTTGGTGCTATTCGTAGCCGGCACCACACACAAAAATTACAAGTTTCTACTAATTATAGTATGAACCTGCTTCACTCAATGAACTCTCATGTTGAGAGTCATAATAATGAACTACAGTATATTATGTAATTATATGGGTTAATGTTGGTTTTATTTATTACAGGTACGTGGCAGCTTTACCGGATTTACTGTAAGATATTTATACTTTTTAGTTATTACTTGAAGAACCATGAATAAACACCTTTTAATATTTCATTTCTTGAATACTCAAACGATTTGAGGACAATCAGCAAGCTAATGCGGTAGTTACAAAATACCATTTAGTTCACATTCTCAGAATTAGAACAGAGTAGATAACATTCATGTACTTTGCACTACCCATGTTGAAGTTTGCTATAATTTAAATATACACTTACTAATATTATCTGAAGTTTACGCGAATAGCATCCATTGAAACGAAATAGCTTACGGAAATATGTCCCGTTTATTTCATTCATTCTACATACTTTACATATATATTTATAATTTTAAGATTTTATCGGGTCTATTCGCGAACAGATTTTTTTTAAATCATGAATTCAATTCGCGAAAATTTAAGAATTACAATTCATATATTTGTGCATTAATAATGTATACAAATAAATAAAATTGAACTGTCTGTTTGTAATGTCAAAATAACAGCTTTTTACTAAATGCACATGAAGTACTTGAAATCCAATATATATATATATATATTCTATGTCAAGTATCTATGTCGAAGAGTTCTAAATTTCTTTTAAATTAAACGCGGGTGATACTGCGTGCCCCAGCTAGTAATTCATATATTTATGATTTTAAGATTATATCGGATCTATTCGCGCACAGATTTTCTTAAAATCATGAATTCAATTCGCGAAAGTTTAAGAATACAATTCATATATTAATATATTAATAATGTAGGTAATAATTGTTTGTGCTAGGGCTGCACGTTACACGTACTTATACGGTAACGTGCAACGCAATCTGTGTGGTGTCCAGATTAAAAACATAGCACCACTCCATCTCCTCCCGTGGATGTCGTAAAAGGCGACTAAGGGAATCTAAACCAGAGGGATGGGCAGCATCGTCCCTTTTGAGAAACGGTAGCCATACTGCGCTCACCAACCCGCCTTCCATGCGTGGTGAGTATTGGCAAATACCCCCCAAAATGATAACACAGTTGTGAAAATCTATGCGGGAGGCCTTTGTTCAGCAGTGGACGTATAAATGGCCGATATGATGATACGGTACATAGGGATGTTGTATATGATGTAACTATTTATAATGAATGAAATAAACGCGCTATATTTCCTTAAGCTATTTCAATTCAATATACACTTACTATTTTTCTTTTTGTCGTAATCAGCAAGAAAACAAAGTATACCAGGGTTTGCCGTCACAAAATACATTTCAAAACTTCGCCGGAGGAAATTTGCCTGTACTTGTACAACGTTGAGCTTTACTTTGAGTTTAAAAATGAATGAAGAATTAAATACCATTTTTTATTTATTTTTTTGATCCGGTAGAAATACATTATGTTCTTCCTACGCTTCGGGGAAGGATGGAGGGATATGACGGCCATACCACCGGAGTGGTTATCTTTGGCACCGAAATGAGGTCCTAGGAACTCGAATAATCTCCATCTAGAGCCACCCATTGGTGCCACGCCCTTAGGCACGTCTCGGAGGGGATGACTGAAAAGTGGTTATCTCTTCTAGCAGAGGGGAGGTGACTGTAAAGAGGTCACCCCCCGGGTACATCTCGGGATGTAAAGGATTCTCCGGAAGCTTCGCTGTGCGCTGTGTTGCGCACACAGTGGCACGTGTCGACTTGCGCACCGCCGTCTTATCGAGGGTCGCTCGGTATGGGTACGCAGATTACCCAATCGGCGCGCTCGAAGAACTAAATACCTAGTCAATCGTATTATGGGGTTTTTATAAGAAAGGTATCATCAAAATAAATTCATCTTTTCTACCGAACTAATGTCATGAGAAGTAGGTACGTAGGTTCCATGAGCTGAAGACGGTAGCACGCATGTGGTCACGCGCTGCCGTGGAACGCTTTGGGGGATCCTTTGCAATCCCCCCGGGGGAACCGCCGGAACCGGGGGGGGTTACCGCTTTACAGTCACCCTCTCCGAGATGTGCCTTTAGGCGTGGCACTAGTGGGCAGCTCTAGTATGATCATACGAGGACCTGGAGCCTCCTTTAGCTGCCAAAGATGACCGGCCCTGTGGTTTTAGCCGGTAGGAATCCGGCATAAACCATTCACCCTTCCCCGGGGCGAAGGAAGTTCATGAAAAATTTCCACAGGGCACCAATAAAAAAAATAGGTTCCATTAGCACATTGCCGGCTGGTGAAAATACTGAAAATAGAAAAACTACTCGGGACTTAATGCTCACTGCCCTCGCGACTGTTAACCCAAAGCGGTTAAATAAATGGTCCTGGGAGATAATGTGTTAATCACCAAAGTCGTGATGTGGTCACAGTTACATACACGTGGACAGGTGATTATTGTGGCTCATTCTTGTGATTTAAAGCCTTCGCCGCGTGTTACGACTCCCTAGAGATTGGTCGGGATGATTTTATTCGTAACTGAGACATTGCCATCAGTATTGTTAAGTTGTGATAAGCGTTCGGGGCAATAGCTGTAATGGACTCTGTGTGTGTAATCACACAGTTATAATACCACTTTCTGGGATGTAGACTTTTTCTGCCTGTCTAAAACATCGTTTAAGTCTCAACTTATGAAAACTCCACTTAACTTCACTCCATCAGAGTGCTTCATGTGTTTGATATTTGGTAACGTTTCTGGTTTATATAGCTGCACTCGATTATTGTCATAATATCCTTGCCGTGTGGTGCCGGCTCAGAATACCACCACCCCATCTCCTCCCGTGGGTGTCGTGTCGTAATCGTAATCTGATAGAAACCTATAATTGGCCATACTTAGCAGTTATACACACTTTTGTACACATTATTATATCGCTGTTGGTTTTCTGAATAAGTAATAATAATAATGAAATAGTGATGCGACTCACTGCAGCTGGGCAGCGATTGGGAAACCTCGCAACGTCTTTTCGTCAACAATACCGCAATGCCTCAAGACGATAGTCTTTAACCAGTGTGTGTTACCAGTGATGACATATGGAACAGAGACATCATCATATCGGCTATTTATACGTCCACTGCTGAACAAAGGCCTCCCCCATAGATTTTCGCAACTGTGTCATCATTTTGGGGGGTATTTGCCAATACTCACTACGCTTGGCAGACGGGGTGGTAAGCGCAGTATGGCTACCGATCTGCTGCCCATCCTTCTGTTTTAGAAGAGATCCTTTAGTCGCCTTTTACAACATCCACGGGAGGAGATGGAGTGGTGCTATATTCTTATCCGGACACCACACGGACACGGACAGAGACATGGTCACTCACAATAGGCCTCATAAGAAAGCTCAAGGTCACTCCGCGAACTATGGAGAGAGCTATGCTTGTTGCAGCTGTCGACTGTATCAGCCACTGCACCAACCGTGTCAATTAACTATGTATTACACTACATACTGAAATATTCCAAATTTCTCACTTCTCAAAACCCTGTAGTATTAACATAATAATAAAGTAATGAAAAATATTAACAGAATATATAATGTAACCGACTTTTTGTTAACGAAGACTCAAAACGAAGGTGTATTGACGTAACTGATGAAAACTGGATCAAAGGGAATTATTCTTTTTAATGTAGTATGTTATATTAATATCGTGGAAAAATACCGTTTAAGTATATAGAAGTTGTTAATTAAAATACTTGGTTATTACCCGTTACTTTCACTTTCGTCTGAACCTTTAACATTAGACTTTCTAGAATTTAAATTAAATGTAATATTACATGTTTGATAGTAGAAATATTTTGAATTTTAGCTACGATTTGCTTCAGCTAATATAACTAATAACACGCTTTTAAAGTTTTATTTTCAACGAGATGGTGTAGAACATCTAAACAAATAAATAAAATTGAAGTGTCTGTTTGTAATGTCAAAATAACGGCTTTTTACTACATGCATATGAAAGTATATACGGTACATATAACAAAAAAACACTTTTTAAATTTTTTGTCTGTCTGTCTGTCTGTTTGTTCCGGATAATCTCCGAAACGGCTGGACCGATTTTGACGGGACTTTCACTGGCAGATAGCTGATGTTCTAAGGAATAACTTAGGCTACTTTTATTTTAGAAAAATAATTAGGGATCCGCGCAAAAAAATAAAATCCTTGAAATCCAATATATATATTCTATGTCAAGTGTCTATGTCAAAGTACTCTAAATTCCTTTTAAATTAAACGCGGGTGAAACCACGGGTCCCAGCTAGTCAATAATAAAAATTGAGAATGTGTTTGTCTTGAACCGACGCGTATACAGCTTTCTTTTAAGTAGAAGTATTTATATATTTATCCACATCATTATACATATTTATAAGTTGAAGAAAAAAAATTGTTTTAATTAATGAATACGTCAATCGTCACTTGCAACAATCTATACAAATAAATAAAATTGAAGTGTCTGTTTGTAATGTCAAAATAACAGCTTTTTACTACATGCATATGAAAGTATGTACGTGACATATAACAAAAACACTATTTTTTAATTTTTTGTCTGTCCGTCTGTCTGTCTGTTTGTTCCGGGTAATCTCCGAAACGGCTGGACCGTTTTTGACGGGACCTTCACTGGCAGATAGCTGATGTCATAAGGAATAACTTAGGCTACTTTTATTTAAGAAAAATAATAAAGGGATACGCGTAAAAAAATAAAATCCTTGAAATCCAATATATATATTTATGTCAAGTGTCTATGTCGAAGTACACTAAATTTCTTTTAAAATAAACGCGGGTGAAACCGCGGCTCCCAGCTAGTTTAATATAAACTTTTAATACAGGTAGCGCTGTAAAAATAAATGTATTTATGTGTACACCGTCCAAGTACAGAACTAGTAGTCTGAACCTATTTCCTTGCATTACGGTGTGAGACAAGGGGACTTAATCTCCCCCAAATTGTTTACAAATGTAATCGAGGATGTGTTCAAGACGCTGGACTGGAAATGCATGGAATAAATATCAACCGCGAGTACACCCCACACATAAGATTTGCGTCGTCGTCATCATGGTTGAAATGCTGCAGGATATACAACAGATGCTTAACGGCCTAGCTGATTCTTCCCAACGCGTCGGTCTCCGCTTGTACTTGGATAAAACCAAGATCATGATTAACCAACATGTCATACCGGAACCGGTTGCAGTACATGGGGAGGCTCGAGGTTATTCAGAGGTTTAAGTCGGGAAAACTCAACAGTTGAGTAAGAACAATTTCGAGAAATAGAAGAATTAAGTTGGGCGGTATTTGGGAAATTTTGTTTAGTGTTTTTGCCCTCAGTACCACAGAGTACCTTACCTCTTACCTGAAGAAAAAAGTCTTTGACCAGTGCGTCCTACCTGTTATGACATACGGTGCAGAAAAATGGACAATAACGGTTCGACTAGTTCACAAATTTAAAGTTGCTCAGCGAGCTATGGGGAGGGCTATGCTTGGCGTTTCTTTGAAGGATCGAATCCGACAGAGAATCATAGTCACCGACATAGCCCATCGGATTAGCAAGCTGAAGTGGCAATGGGCTGGCCATATTAGCTGTAGAACTAATGGCCGTTAGAGCGAACGTGTTCTTGAGTGGAGACCGCGGCTCGGCAAACGTAGGGTAGGGCGCCCTTAGGCTTGGTGGAGTGATGATCTGCGCAAGGTGGCTGGCATAAACTGGATGAGAAGAGCCAAGGATCGTACTCAGCGGCGTGACTTTGGAGAGGCCTATGTCCAGCAGTGGACTGCTATGGGCTGTTGATGATGATGATATGTGTATACATACATTTTGACTTACAGCGTTACCGAGTCAGTCAGTGATGAGCGTAAATATATTGTTTATATATTTTGTGGCTAACGAAAATCTATACTAATGTAACAAGGCCGAAGAGTATTTTTTTTTGTTTGAACGCGTCCATATCTGGAACTGCCCGTTGGATTTAAAAAAATCTTTTTGTCTTTGATGGCCCAATTCTTGACGAAGGTTGTAGATTATTTGACATTACACGACGATACTGAGGAGCCGAGCAAAAAGAAAATCAGCCAGAAAAACGGTAAGTGAAAACAAAGTAACAGTGTGGGTGGACGATGCGACACGGTGAGCTGGCGGTTTAGACGAAAATATGACAAAATATTATGTCTGTGCAAAGTACTCTGAATTATATGTAATTAATCCGATTATTTTTAAATTAAATGACGGGTGAAACGCAGGATACTCTGATCTGTTGGCGTTAAACTCGTGCAGAGGAGATCACGGACTCTCTCCATCTAGTGTTTCCACAATTTTGTGTAATTGCACTTCGATGTTGCTACCGCGGCCCTTAACTAGATCGGGCTATTCTGAATTTGTTTAATGTTGCAATGAATTTATATCCTGTGGCTTGTGGTTTTCTAAGTTTATAATTATACAGGGTGTCCAGTAAATAGCACGACCAGCAGTAGTCAATACCTACCAAAAAAACACAATAATGTTCAGCAAAATCTAACGGATTTACAGTAGTATGTATTATGAAATGAGAAATGATGTTTATTATTTATACCAAATTTTACAAATAATCTTCATTTCCCGCCCTATTATTCTAACTGCTATAGCGCATGTCACAGTACAGTTGCATTGCACCTTGCCTACCTACAACTCTGCTCACCTCGCAGTAAACACGAACTATCAGCGGTTAAGCGTAAATCTCGCACCCACCCAAGTAATTTGTTGTTCTATACTAACACCCGGGTAAAACTGGGGTGAAACTGGTAGGGAGGGGTGAAATGTGTTTATGTCTTGCAGTAAAATATTGCTTCTGGTGTGCGGAAAAAAGGAGTTTTGAAAAAAAGCGTTCGTTTTATAAAATATTTTGCTATTTGGGGTAGGAATAAGGTACAATACTTTATTTTTATTACACTGATATATTTATGCATATATGAATACTGCAAATGGTTTGTGTTTTGTAGATACTACGAGTTTGTCCATGTGGTGTCCGGATTAAGAATATAGCACCACTCCATCTCCTCCACTGGATGTCGTAAAAGGCGACTAAGAGATTTTAAATTCCGCTCCGTAAATCATCCACAATTCCGTATCCATGTTGCAGCAGTTGTAGACACAGCCAGTAACTCAAAATAAAAGATAATTAAATTCCAAAACATACTATATTCGTAGTATTAAGGTGGCCCGAGGTCACCCAGCCGCACCTTAATCTTATGTGGCATTATTGGCCCATCATAGGAAATTAAATGTTTTTTGGTAGCTACGAAGTAGTTCGTTGCGTAGTGTTCAAATCTCATGAAAGCCGCGATACGAATGTCGCATTGTTGTCTTTTTGAGTTACTCCCAACGTATTGTGATTATTTTACACCAACAGAACTAAATCACACTCACACACCATCATCCTTTGTTTCCCCATGTCTAAAACACACTCGCACACATCCACACACCCTACCATAACTTACACCTTTTTCACGCTCACAGATATTTTTAATTTTAACCCTAAAAATAAGTACTACTTACCTTTCTGTAATCCTAAATGATGGACGGATGGATGACCCCTGTAACACAAGACTTTCCTAGCACGGGGGTCGTCATTGATCAAAGCTTTTGGCACTTGTAAGTTTTACGCAGTAAATGCTGCACATACTTTGTACATAACTTTGGAAAATAAATTATTATTATTATTATTTCTACAAGTGTCACTACACAAACAACGTATTGTGGGCACAATAAACGTTGTATTTCTTTGAGCTGAACACATACATACAGCAGCAGCGTTAAAATACAGTTTACTGCAGATTTAAAATCACCGAGCATGTAATCTCCTTTTTTATTCCGGATTAATTTACTTCCGGAGTCCTACCGGCTAAAACCACCGGAACGGTTATCTTTGGCACCGAGTGGGGGCTTCAGGTCTTCGTGCGACCAAACTAGATCTGCCCATTGCTGCTACGATTTTAGGTACATCTTGGAGAGGATGACTGTAAAGCGGTCACCACCACTAACGAAGGGGGTGACTATAAAAAAAGGTCGCCCCAGGCACATGTCGGGGGGATTATAAAGGATTCCCCCGAAGCCGCGCTGTGATCATACAATCTCCTATGGTATCGTTATTTTCATTTGGTATTAGGAAAGAAAAGACAAAAGGAAACCATTTATTTTTGTACCAATAACTGTGCAATCAACTAAAACTAAGCATATAATAATATTTAAAAGAAACACAAAAATCAACATGCAAATTGCAGTAAACTGGTAACACAAAATTATAATTTGGGTACACGGCCAAAGGACTCGGAATCCAGGCCAAACATCTGTACAAATAAATAAAATTGAAGTGTGTGTTTTTAATGTCAAAATAACAGCTTTTTACTAAATGCATATGTAAATATATATGGAACTAACAACAAAAATACAATTTTTAAACTTTTTGTCTGTCTGTCCGTCCGTCTGTCTGTCCGTCTGTCTGTCTGTCTGTTTGTTTGTTTCGGCGGTTTCAATTTCGACGAGACTTTCACTGGAAGATAGCTGATGTTATAAGGAGTAACATAGGGTACTTTTATTTTAGAAAAAATGTTAGGGTCCCATGCAAAAAAATTAAAACCCATGAAATCCAATCCAATATATATATATATATATAGTATATTATAAAATATTTCAGTACAATATAATTATACTGATATATTTGCATCTATATTATTATAAATAAACGCGCGGGTGAAACCGCGAGCAATAGCTAGTAATACATAAAACTTATATAGTTTTTACGCCACCTAATTTCAACGAATTAACATAAAGTGGCCGGTTAACCCGGCCTACTTTTGAAAATAAGTACAAGTTTTAGTACACCACCTTCTTACTGTAACATTTAAGCTGCCACTTAAAGTTGAACCACTCTAACTTTCTCCGGAAAGAGTTACAAATGCATTTATAACTAAGTATACTTGCCGAAGTAAATATATTTCTGAAGCGGTTAAAAGCTTGAAGTTTTCAGGAGAGAGCCGTGATATTACGTCATAGCTATTGCATTTTAATTTTTAACCATTGTAAATTTTCAAATCTTTAATCTTGGAGAACATACATATACTGTAAATTTTACTAATGAATGTATATATATATATTATTTCTCCTCCCGTGGATATCATAAAAGGCGACTAAGGGACTCTAAGCCAGAGGGATGGGCAGCAGCGTTCTTTCTGTGGAACAGTAGCCATTCTGGGCTCACCAACCCGCCTGCCAAGCGTGGTGAGTACTGGCAAATTCCCCCCAATACGATGACACAGTTGTGGAATACTATGGGGGAGGTCTTTGTTCAGTAGTGGACGTTGTGTGGCTGATATGATGATGACGATGACAACCCAGGCCCAAAACAACTACCTGCAGATCATACAAATATTTGTTCTGTGCGGGAATCGAACCCACGACACGGAGCACAGCAGGCGACTGTATCAGCCACTGCACCAACCATGCCGTCATATTGTATTGTTTTCATCATTGGGAGCCCATGGTCAGTAAAAGACAAGGCAAACTACGCGTTGTAGAAAAGAAAGTTTTCCATACGGACTCAACTTCTTTCTTTCTCATCAGGTTAGTGGCCAACCTTGCGTCAGGGTTGTTCAAGCCGCTCAAAGGCTTTTGACTTGACTTAACGGCTACCTTTAATAAAGACCGGAACAGGCGATTTAACGTGCCCTCCGAAGAACGGAAACGCTCAGTTCAAATACCACTATGTGATCACCCATCCATAAATTGACCGCGCCGAGCTTTGCTTTTACGAAGAGCGTCTCAAGGAATTTAACTTAACCTGACATAAGAAAACAAACGCGGAATGTCTCTTGTCTGTTTTCTATAATTTGGCACGTCCGTACACAGCGGAAAACACGTGTTCGCAATAGTGTTCCTAACCCTCAATCGGAACACACACGTGTTTCCTTGTTGGACAAATCTTCTTACTTGCGAGAAAATACAATGAACAGGCCCGCCACTTCTATTGATCTATAATGTTTGCCGTCCCTATAGCCCTCTTTGATCACTCGTGTGTCTGTCGGTCACAGTCAATTTTCTCCGAATCTACTGGACCGATTAAGTTGAAATTTGGTACACATATGGATTTCTGCGACCTGAACACGTTCATGTACCGTAAATATTATTTTAAATATGGGGGTCAATATAGAAAATTAAAGAATAAAGATTTGCAAACTGTACCGTGTAGCATATAATTTTTTTTTTTTTTTTTTTAATCGTTGCCCCACACTAGGATTTCTCCTGTGTCGTGGGTGGGTTTACAGACACAAATCCCACACACAATACACCCAGACCCGGAACAACTACCTGCAGATCGTACAAATATTTGTTCCGTGCGGGAATCGAACTCACGACCCGGTGCGCAGCAGCCGACTGTATCAGCCACTGCACCAAATGGAAGGGTTCTTTTTATAATTTTAAAGTATATAGTTTTAAAGTTCTTTAAGAAAATAAAATAAAAACGCCACGTGTTCGCCATTTCTGTAAAACAAAAACAAATTTCGGTCACAAATTTATTTTAAGCTGGCAGTCGAATGTTGGTAATCTTTTACCACGACTGTGCTTATGATTTTTGTACCCATTACGTTTTTATAGTGCAATGGAATAGTTTTCAGGATCTTAAGTAATAATAAATTTCATTCTCATAAGTTTGGTACATTTGGTTCTACCTTTTGCAAACAAAAAGAAAACATTTTTATAGTTTTTATTTAAGTAAAATATAGAGTAAACAATGGTGTCTATGGTAGTATGAACTGTGTGATAGGCACCAAAGTATATCTATCAGTTGAAGCCAACATAGTGTAAGGAATGTAAAGAAACTTCAAAACTGATTCTCAGACATTTATTTTTAACTTTAGCATGACACACATTATAGCGAAAATATTGAATTTATATAGTTATTATTATTTGTACATAATACGTACCTTAATTTATTTTCGACAGTAATTACAACACGCTTCCAATTACACTTTTAACATCCGTTCGAATCAACTCTCGTAGCAAGACTGACTTTTTTAAACTTAATCAAAGGTCTGTAACGACAACGTTACTCCTCCCCTCTATTCTTTGTGGTAAGGTGCAGTGGGGCAATTATGTCCGTAAAGTCAGTATTGCCAAGCGAAAAATATCTATAGGCGTTTTAATTTTAAGGTTTAAATATACAAGTTTCTTTAGAATAATTATTACAAGTTTTACAATTCCTAACAATAGAGTTTGTTAAAATAAACTATTTTCATGTCCATATACAGGGTGTCCAGTAAATAGCACGACATACTGCAGGGGGTGAGAGCTTGGGTCAATACCTACCAAAAAAAACCACAATATATGTTCAGCAAAATCTTATATAGCACCACTCCATCTCCTCCCGTGGAGGTCGTAAAAGTCGACTAAGGGACTCTTAACCAGAGGGATGGGCAGCAGCGTCCCTTCTGCTGAGCAGTAGCAACTCTGCGCTCACCAACCCGCTTGCCAAGCGTGGTGAGTATCGGCAAATTCCCCCCAAAATGACAACACAACATAAGCACCGGCCCCCAGTTCCCGGCAGCCCCGCCATTCCTGGTCATGGTAGCGGCCACGGAAACGGCGGGGCAGGGGGTGCTAAGAATCTCCGGATGGGATCCGGCTACCACCCAAACCGAAAACTGGCCCTGGTGACATATAACACACGCACACTGAGGGCAGACGAAAAGATTGTTGAGCTGGAAGAAGAAATAGATAAGTTGCACTGGGATATCATGGGTCTATCAGAAGTCCGAAGAGAGGGGGAGGACACGATAACCCTGAAATCCGGCAACTTATTCTACTACCGGGAAGGCGAACATCTGTCTCAAGGTGGTGTCGGGTTTCTCGTCCGCAGGTCCCTCATTAACAGTATAGTGGCCATCGAAAGTGTGTCGAGCAGGGTAGCGTACCTTATACTCAGAATATCCAAGAGATATTCGTTGAAGGTCATACAGGTCTACGCACCGACCTCGACACACCCAGATGATGAAGTAGAGAGTATGTATGAGGACGTAAGTAGGGCCATACATACCTCGAAGACACATTTCACTGTTGTGATGGGGGACTTCAACGCAAAACTGGGCACTCGATGCGATGGTGAGTTGAGAGTGGGGCAATTTGGATATGGGCAACGGAACCCCAGGGGACAGAGGCTGGCCGACTTTTTGGAAAAGGAGGGACTCTTTATGATGAACTCCTTTTTCCAAAAGCCGCCTCACAGGAAGTGGACCTGGATGAGTCCCGATGGTTCCACGAGGAATGAGATTGACTTCATCATGACCAATAAAAGACAAATATTCAATGATGTCTCTGTGATCCACAGGATGAAAACCGGTAGTGATCACCGAATGGTAAGAGGCACATTGAATATTAATCTCAAAGTTGAGAGGTCTCGTCTGATGAGGTCTACGCTCCGGCCCTCTAGTGCTCATATCCAAAACCCCGAGAGCTTTCAACTCGAACTCCAAAACCGCTTCGAGTGCCTGGAACATTGCGTATCTGTGGACGATTTAAATGGTAGGTTTGTAGAAACTGTCCAAACGGTTGGGTCTAAGTTCTTTAAAGCCCACCGTAAAGGTAGACCAAAAAAGTTCTCCGATCACACTCTCGACCTTATGGCAGAAAGACGCGCCATGACGCTGCAGTCTTCCGATGATGCTGAAGCATACCGACTGCTCAATAGACGGATATGGAAGTCGTTGCGGCACGATATCCGCACCTTTAACACTAACGGTGTTAAAGAGGCGATTGAGCGGAATCAAGGCTCCAAAGTGTTCGCAAGAGACAAGTCTATTGGGCAAAGTCGTATTATGAAGCTGAAGACCGAGGACGGCAGTGTAGCGTCGACTAAGCCAGAGGTTTTGAGAGAGATTGAGAACTTCTACCGGCAGTTATACACCTCGGTTACTATACCTACCATTGGCTCTGACAAAGACCCGCGAGCCAAACTAACCCGACACTATACCGAGGATATCCCGGACATCAGCCTGTACGAGATTAGGATGGCCTTGAAACAGCTTAAAAATAACAAGGCGCCGGGTGGAGACGGAATTACGACAGAGCTTCTGAAAGCGGGTGGAACACCGGTACTTAAAGTCCTTCAGAAGCTATTCAATTCCGTCTTACTCGAGGGCACAACGCCGGAAGCGTGGAACAGAGGTGAGGTGGTGCTCTTCTTCAAAAAGGGTGATAACACCCTATTGAAGAATTATAGACCCATCTCACTTCTGAGCCATGTTTATAAGCTGTTTTCAAGGGTCATCACGAATCGTCTCGAGCGCAGGTTTGATGACTTCCAGCCTCCCGAACAAGCCGGTTTCCGAAAAGGTTTCAGTACCATAGACCACATCCATACGCTGCGGCAGGTTATACAGAAGACCGAGGAGTATAATCTGCCACTATGCTTGGCGTTTGTGGACTATGAGAAAGCCTTCGATTCGATCGAAACCTGGGCAGTGCTGCAATCTCTGCAGCGGTGCCAGATTGACTATCGGTACATTGAAGTGTTGAAGTGCTTATACAGAAACGCCACCATGTCGGTCCGAGTACATGAACAGAGCACGGGGGCAATTCCATTGCAGAGAGGTGTGAGACAGGGGGACGTCATTTCCCCGAAACTGTTCACCGCTGCAATGGAGGATGCCTTCAAGCTACTGGAGTGGAAAGGATTCGGCATTAACATCAATGGCGAGTATATCACTCACCTTCGATTTGCCGATGACATCGTAGTCATGGCAGAATCGCTGCAAGAGCTCAGCACAATGCTCGATGATCTCAACAGAGTTTCCCAACAGGTGGGCCTTAAAATGAACATGGGCAAGACAAAAGTCATGTCAAATGTCCATGTCGTGCCCACCCCAATATCCGTTGGGAGCTCTGTTCTCGAAGTTGTTGACGAGTATGTCTACCTAGGACAAACTGTCCAGTTAGGTAGGTCCAACTTCGAGAAAGAGGTCAATCGTCGAATCCGACTCGGCTGGGCAGCGTTCGGGAAACTTCGCAACGTCTTTTCGTCAACAATACCGCAATGCCTCAAGACGCAAGTCTTTAACCAGTGTGTGTTACCAGTGATGACATATGGAACAGAGACGTGGTCACTCACAATGGGCCTCATAAGAAAGCTCAAGGTCACTCAGCGAGCTATGGAGAGAGCTATGCTTGGTATTTCTCTACGAGATCGAATCAGAAATGAGGAGATCCGTAGAAGAACTAAAGTTGTCGACATAGCTGAAAGGATTAGTAAACTGAAGTGGCAATGGGCAGGGCACATTGCTCGTAGAGCTGATGGCCGTTGGGGCACAAAGGTTCTCGAATGGAGACCGCGCACCGGAAAACGCAGCGTGGGACGACCTCCAACGAGGTGGACAGACGATCTGGTGAAGGTCGCTGGGAGTCGTTGGATGAGAGCGGCATGTGACCGCTCGTTGTGGAAATCTAAGGGGGAGGCCTTTGTTCAGCAGTGGACGTCCTGTGGCTGATATGATGATGATGATGAAAATCTTACGGATTTAAGAGATTTAAAATTCCTTTTCTATTTTTTTTTTACCTCAAATTATTTGTGAATAGTTACTTTACTCGTTGATAACTGTTTATTCTATTAAAAACTAAATTGTTTTCAAGAAATACAATTTTTATTTAAATTTTCACAGTACAATTTTCTTATCGTAAAATTTTGTACTACTGTAAATCCGTAAGATTTTGCTGAACATATATTGTGTTTTTTTGGTAGGTATTGATCCAAGCTCTCACCCCCTGCAGTATGTCGTGCTATTTACTGGACACCCTGTATATTCAACTCTAGAATAACATGGGCGCCTCGCACCTCAGCCTCGGTGATTAATGAGCCAACTGATTCAATTTGCGCCAGACGACAGCTGTCTGCACTATTGCTTTTGTTTTATTACTAGATTAAGTGGGGGGGAAGTTATTGATAGACTACGTACGTGATGTTTTGGGCTGGCTCTTAATGTTTTTAATTTAAGTATAATGTACTGTCAGGTATAGGTGTGGGTAGCACACATAACATACATCGGCCCCTAAAGGTCTACTGCGTGACGTGAGTAACACAATTAGCAGTCATAAATTGCCATAATCACCATGTTTGGCAGGCGGATTGATGATTAGCACACAGGGGTTGCTGCTACCCATCCTCTTGATATCTACCCTTGGTGGCCTTTTACGACACCCGTGGGCGGAGAACGATGGGCTATTAATTTTCTATTGAATAGACAAATGTGTGGTGACGGCTCAGAATACCACCACCCCACCTCCTCCCGTGGGTGTCGTAAAAGTCGACTAAGGGATTAGCTGGAGGATAGGCAACAGCGTCCTTCGAGTACATTATCAACTCAACTGCGATCGCCAACCCGTCTTCCAAGCGTGGTGAGTACTGACAAATTTCCCTCAAATTATGATACAATTGTGGAAAGCTATGGGTGAGTGGCCTTTATATAGCAGTGGATATGCTTTAATGGGTTGGTGAGCGCAGTATTGCTGCTGCTCCACAGAAATGAAGCTGCTGCCCATCCCATTAGTTTAAAGTCCCTTAGTCGCCTTCTACGACTACCACGAGAGGAGGTGGAATGGTGCTATATTCTAATCCGGACCATAGACCACCACAGACATATTTACAACGTATAAACACAAATCCCACATTGTACACACCACGCAAAAAAACTTGTATTCCACTAAAATAAAATTCCAAACAAAAGCGCTTTAAAGTCCGGAATTAGGTTACAAACGAAATCGGCAATCGCCAAAACAATCAGTGATATCCGACGGCTATTAGCCGGTGACCGGTTCAGGGGAGGAGGGAGGGAGGCAATTAATCTTCGCTGAAAAGGGGGGTCTGTCGGCAACACGCCTGCCCGATCAGCTTAGTATTGAAGGCGTGTGCATGTGTGATGTAAGTTTGTGATTTCGAGGTTACGTGTACGAATGTGTGTGAAAGACAGACGTGCATTTAAATTAGATATGAACGTCATCAATAACTCGATACAATCTGTATGTTTAATTTCGTTTTATATGTATAATATCAAATCAATGTGAACGAGAAGAGTTTGGTTTTATATTAAGAACTAGCTGGGACCCGCCGTTTCACCCACCATTTAATTTAAAAGAAATCGGATTATCTATGCAAGTAAACAAAATTGAAGTGTCTGTTTGTATCAAAATAACAGCTTTTTACTAAATGCATATGAAAGTATATACGGTACCTACAACAAAAAAGCTATTTGTAATTTTTTTGTCTGTCTGTCTGTCTGTTTGTTATTTTTCTAAAATAAAAGTAGCCTAAGTTATATCATCAGTTCAGTCTTATATTAGCCGGAGGATGGGCAGCAGCATCCTTCGAGTACATTAACAGCTCAACTGCGATCACCAACCCGTCTGCCAAGCGATTATGGCACAACCCCCCAATGAGCCCACAACACACTCATATCGGTCATTGTGGTGATCCGCGGGGGAGGCCTGTGTCCAGCAGTGGACTTCATTCGGCCGAAATGACGCTGCTATCCATATTCTTTATGTACACTCTTAATCACCTTTTACGTCAGTCTTTTATTTGATGGAAACCACATAAGCTCAGAAACAGCCCGACAAAACCAACCAAAAAGACTGCTCAGCCAAAAAGATATTAACCTACCGATAATTACTTTTGTTCCACTCCCAGTAGCTTTAGTGAAACAGTTCTTCAAAGATGACGTCAAATATAACGTTGAAGCAACCCTGTCATTAGATGTAGATTGGTCATAACTGAGCTCCTTCCGCGATGTGCCTATAGGTGCGGCACCAATGCTTTGGAGCCATTCCTTACAATCCCCCCGAGATGTGCTGGGATGGCTTTTTTACAGTCGCCTCTCGCCGCCGCTTTACAGTTATCCCCTCTAAAATGTCATAACTAATAAAGGTGTAGTGGGTGGCTCTAGATGGAGATTATTTGAGTGTCTGGAACCTCCCTTCTGTGCCGAAGATTACCACTCCGGTGGTTTTAGTACGTTAGAATCCGGCATGCCCCTCCGCTCTTCCCCGTGGTGAAGGAAGTACATGACGTATTTCCACCGGATCAATAATAATAAAAGCGCGGCACCAATGGGCGGCTCTGGGGCGTTCATTCTCGAGATCCCCCCTCGGTTCCGAAGATGACCGCCCAAGGGATTGTAGCTGGTAAAACTCCGATATTCTCTTCGCTCTTCTCCCCAGCAGTGTCAAACGATGCATGAGGTTTACCGCCGTGGTAAAAAAAAGGCAAGACTAAGCTACCAAAGCCTGTATTGCAGCTAAAAAGACGCTTGAAAACCTCTAGAATTTTCTGAAAACAATTAGTGTTGTAACATATAGATCCCTGTTTAATATCTCCCCCTGCATGTGTAACTCTTACATGTGAGATCGCAGGTCCCGCTCCGTGTGAACAAAGGCAAGACATGATTAGCAATCAAAATACTATTAGCAAGTTTGTTCGTTAGTAATTTTGTACGTGTATGTACGTTGGATATTACTTTGTCGAACTTTGTCCTGTGTGGAAGGTTAAATGAATCTGAGTTGAGGTCGTGTGGATTGAAGCTTTAGAACAAACCAATTTCTATACAGTATATTTTAAATAAAACTGGCGATTCAGTGTTAACTAGGATTCCATCAATTGGTGATCCGATTAGTTAGGTTGATTGGGATATCATCATCATATCAGCCACAGGACGTCCACTGCTGAACAAAGGCCTCCCCCTTAGATTTCTACAACGGGCGGTTACATTCCGCCCTCATCCAATAACTCCCCCCCCCTTCACCAGGTCATCTGTCCCCTTGTCGTCGCTTTATGGCGAGGGCCCTCGGTAGTCGCGGGCGAGATTGAGAACCCTATCAATTACTAATTCAGCCTCCAGTTCTTGCAGCTATATCGGCAACTTTAGTTCTTCTACGGATCTCCTCTTTTCTGATTAGATCTCGTAGAGAAATTTCAAGCATAGCTCTTTCCATAGGTCTTTTAGTGACCTTGGAGTTTTGTACGTTGCCATAGTGAGTGACCACGTCTCCGTTTCTATGTCATCACTGGTATATACTTATAATTAATATATAAGTAATATATATAAGATATACCGTTAATATATTAGATATTTCTATGAACCACAAAGTACCGCAGAGATAATAAATTCCATTCAAAATTAATAATAAATTCAATATTGAACATTTGCATATTATCGTGTACTCTATATAACTCAAACAACCTCTGCTAATTACTATTCACAATATAATATCGACCTCGAATCTGAATTCATTAATTCAATACACACAAAATGCTAATTAACTTTGCCGTCTATATTATTATAAAATAATTATTGGACTCTAAATATTCAAGGTACTATATATACGAGCGCTATACCTGAAATGACATAAGAAGGCAACTTTGTACTTCAACTGGTAGTGATGACGCAACTTGGAAGAGGCCTAAGTCCAGCATCCCTAATAGACTGGATAAGTCCGTCGTTTGCTATTTAAAGTTAATCCAAATTTTGGGCGCAATGATAAAATTATTATAGAAATATAACCAAGAACCTTGTCGTAAGCTCAATTTTCGAATTAAAAAAACATAGTTTTTTGACCTGCAGAATGCAGATACTTTGTTTTGGCTCTGGCTAAACACCCAGTGTACAATCGTGGATGTCAAAATTATACAATACAATACTCTTTATTGTACACCGGAAATAACAAAAATAAGATCCAATACAGAAAAATACATTTGCAAAGTGTACACGTACATGGTCTTATCGCACGCGGCGATATCTGCCAGAAAACCTTGGGATGGACAGATTTGTAAGAGAAAAAGAAACGGGTAGTTCGTGGTGAAACAATAATTTTAGGTTAGTATTGTCTTAGGTTTTCGTGATTATTACACATTATAGTAAAACAATTTAAACAGATTAAATCGCGTGTATGATTGATTTTTGTTGTTCCTGATATTTCGAACACTTTGCAGGGTTCGTGGTCGAAGGATGACTAAGGTGACAAGCGTCGTTACAGATTTGAAAACTTATTTTATACCCTACCGTACAAAACTAATCAAAAATTGTTTCGATGCACGCAGTAATCACTCACAGTGCCTTGATGTTTTTAGTGTAGTGTGTTGTTTGGGGTTTTATTATTACCTGCCAACCCTCTTCTCTATTCAAATTAGGATGTTTTTTAATTTCAATAGCCTCACGAAACATTCTTGGTACATAACGGTTCTCTTTTGCGAGGACTTGAGGATGATCAAATCGAAGAAAATGATTGGGTCAAATCGAACACACACTGCAGACTTTATGGTGCGTCTATGCTTGACGTCTGAGACTAGGTACCCATGATACAACAGAAATCCAAATACAGGATTGCGAAAAAAGCTAATACGCTGACCTCGCAACTGGAAAATACAGACACAATAAACCACTATATTCTTTTACGAGTTCTTTTCTTAATATAGGTGGCAACACCTGGAACATGAAAAGACTTGTGACCCACAAAACTTGATTCATAATATAATCTCGTGAGGTCACCCATAACTTCCAAATACGTTTGAATAAACCCGGTGACCTGTACACTGGCTTGGCAAGTTGCCAAATCCGTATACGATCAATATACTTCTATGTCATATAAATTTACCGTGGTTTAAATGCAGTCAGTCATCCTTACCTCTGGGATGGAAATTACATGTATTAAATAAGCGATGCTGTAGTTTCATGTTTTTGTTTTTCTTGCAATACCGTGACGAGATGAGCAAGTCTTTCGCATGGTGGTAAGCAGTATGCCTGCCCATGACATTTGTAATGCTGTCCTGTAAAGTCCTGCGTGGCACCACACTGCGCTCATCACTTACATGAGTTATTTAGTTTCTTATGCTCAGTAATTTCACTAGCTAGCCCTTCATAGCTCGTAGAACGGATGGCCGATGGGGCCGAAAAGTTCTCGAGTGGCAACCGCGTACCAGAAGACCCAGCGTGGGCAGAACCCCACGAAGTGGTGAAGGTGACGGGAATCCGCTGGATGCGAGTAGCGCAGAACCGGTCGTTGTGGTGATCTTTGGGGGATATGTTCACTAGTGGACGTCTTTCGCCTGACATAATGATGAGTCCCTTCTAACAGGACTACAGTAATATCGAAAGTTTAAAGAACCACATTCTGTGGTCACCTCGATAGCTTTCTCCTCGGGAGCTTATTCCACAGCTAGAGAGTCGTTGTTTATTTGTATTTTGCGGTCATAAACTACACAGATTATAAAGCATACATACATATAATCACGCCTCTCTCCCGTAGGGGTAGGCAGAGACCACTTCTTTCCACTTGCTACGATCCTTACATACTTGTTTCGCTTCGTCCACTTTCATTATTCCCTTCATACATGCTCTTCGGTTTAGGGTACTCTTGACCTGGCCTTTATTTATTTTATTATAAAGCATGTATGATAATATCAGCACTATAACAGTGGAAGCACATGAACCTCGTGTAGTGCACAAAGAAGCCGGAGGAAGCTCATTTCAAACCGTACAGTACGAGAATTTGTTTCCAAAGAATGGGGATGAATCCGTGTAGGGATATCTGTATTATATGTATAGCCACCACTTTTCAGCACTGGGGTTGTACAACAAATGATTATGGCTTTTCCTCCTATGTCCGGTCACTGTAGCTCTAATTGGGGCTCATGTTCGGCGCCGTTTACAAGCTGTAACGATAATGATGATGGTGAGTCATTCAACGGCACGGTTGGCGCAATGGCTAAGCTATTGGCTTTCTGAGCAACGTGTCGCGGGTTTGATACCTGCACAGAACAAATATTTGTATGATCGATAATAGTTCGGGGATCCCGATCCCCGACTGCTGCGCTCCGGGTCGCGGGTTCGATTCCAGATCAAATATTTGTATGATCTGCAGGTAGTTGTTCCGGGTCTGGGTGTATTGTGTGTGAAATGTATGTCTGTAAACGCACCCATGACCATGACACAGGAGAAATCCTAGTGTGGGGGAAATGTTTTTAAAAACAAAATAAAATGTCAATATAAACTTCCGTTTTTATAAAAACGTTTGTTGTACTCGATGATGCTTTTTATGTTTTGCCTAAATACGAAGGAGTTAAATACGGTTATCTAGTTTCGGTACAGTTAAACCACCGCGTTTCACGTGGGAATACAGCTGTATATCTAAAGCGTTAATGGCTGAAGCGAATCGGACTAACTGCTGCGAAAATGTTTGTGAAACAACGCTTTAAAGTAGAAAACTAATTGCAAGTACGTTTTCTTTACGTTTTAGATTTAGTTTTGGTATTTTGTAGACTTCGTGATTCAGGTACATTTTGTTCTGCCCCGCTAACTTGTTTATATTTATTTGTCCTATTTTAGATACTCTCTGCACTTACAGTTTCCCTACACGTGCAGAGTCAATGACAATACTGAACATTTCTAATTTATTAGAATTTAAAACTACCTTTATTCATAGAATTCCAAATCCATCAAAGTTCACACACAACAGATGAGCTATAAAAATACACACTGAATAAATTAAAATCATTATTAGATTATTGTTAAATAAAGCTACAGTCATAATCCGGATAAAGAACAATTTGTAACAAAATAGTATTATTTATTTATTTATTTATTATATTCTTTATTGTACACCAGTTATTAAAAAGTAAAATACAAAGTAACACTTTGAATATAGAGTACAATGGGCGGCCTTATCGCACACGGCGATTTCTTCCAGGCAACCTTAGGATGGAAAAAAAAAATACTAGCCAAGATATGGGGTAGTCTATGGTGCACACAAATAAATATCCATAAACTTAAATAATACTATACTAAATATGTAAATAATGAAGATTATAAATACACTACATACATATATGGTAATATATACACATATAAAATATATAAATATACAAGTATAAACAAAATAAGTGAAATCAAAGATGTAACAAAAGGCAGAGTAAAAGCAAGAAAAATAATACTAATAATTACAGTGACAAGTAATGTTCTCTCACTAGTCTTTTGAATACCGGTAGTGACTGAGCCCGTCTAATTAAGATCGGCAATGCATTCCACAAACGAGCGGCCTGAACCGTGAAGGATTTATCAATAAAATTAGTAGAATGCATTGGCATCTTAAGCCTAAGGTTTTCTGATGATCTTAGGATTCGCGAATGAGTATCAGGAATTCGAAACGTTTTTTAAGGTAGCAGGGAGTAGAAGGAAAGAACAGTACACTGTAAAGTAGTGAAAGAATATGAGTATTCCGGCGAAGACGAATAGGTAACCACTTGAGCTTAGTGCGGAATTCTGAAACGTGATCATATTTTCTTAAACCAAATATGAATCTAATACAAAAATTTTGAAGTCGCTCAAGCTTATCAAGTTGTTCCTCTGTAAGATCAAGATAGCTGGCATCAGCATAATCGAGGATCGGAAGGAGAAGGGATTGTGCAAGCGCAATTTTAGTATCAGTAGGAAGAAAGTTGCGTAATCTTCTTAAGGATCCTGCCGACGCAAACATCTTGCGGCTAACTTCTTGCAGCTGGGTAGTCCAGGATAGATTTCTGTTAATTATCACCCCCAAGTTCCTAATGTTTTCACTGAAAGGAAGTGAAGTACCTTCAAACGAAACCTGAGGAAGTGTGGTCCAGTCGATTCTAGAAATCATCCTGGAGCTGCCCACAACAATAATCTGCGTCTTCACCGGGTTCACTTTTAGACCATATCTCCTACTCCAATCACATATTCGGACCAGATCCATGTTAACAGTGTCAACAGCGTCTGATAACTTAACAAGGGGAGCTTGAAAGTAAATTTGAAGATCATCTGCATAAAGGTGATAAGAAGAAAGTAGTTGATTAGAGATGGAATTTATAAAAATTGCGAAAAGTAATGGAGATAAAACGCCACCCTGCGGTACACCGACATTAGTATTGGACCATGTAGATGAAGTGTCCTCAATGCAGATACGTTGTCGGCGACCAGACAGGTAACTACGAAATATTTCAATATCCATTTTATAAATACACTTCCTCCATCCTGGGGAAGGCCGGAGGGGTGACTGGACTCATATTGGCTAAAACCTGAGTGGTCATTTTCACACCGGGAAGGATCGGTCTCAAGAACAATCGTACTGGAGCCACCCGTTAGTGCCTCGCCTTTAGGCATATCTCAAAGGGGTAGCTGTAATACGGTCACTTACTCCAGCGGAGGGAAGGCGACTGTACAGAGCCGCCCAAGGCACACGTCGGGGCGATTGTTAAGGATCACCCCGAAGCGTTGCTAAGCTGCGACCACGTGACCACATGCGCGTCACCGTCTTCCTGAAGGATCCATTTAATACCTACCGAAATAAATATCTTCTACAAAGAGGTTTTAGTGGAGGTAATGAACTGTCGAACTCGAACGTGAATACATTAAAAATAATCCCATTTACACACGTAAGCCTCATTTACCCGGCTCCGTACTAAATGGGACACTACATCATTTCCAGCAGACATTTTGAGAATAAAATAGGTATTATAGGCGTAATGTGGTTTGATAATTCACTTGAACGACTGTGGCATTTACTTTATATTAGTGAAGTGCCTATTTATTTCTTTCTTTATGATAATGTCTGTTTGAGACTACATTCAACCCGCGAAATATACAAAAAATATTGATTACAATTTTTTAAACCATCGAATGTCGAGTAGGGTTGGTAATCAAGACATGGTAAATCCATATGATGGCATAGTTGCCGCAGTGACTAAATTATCGGCTTTCTATGCACCGGATCTCGAATTATATCCCCGTACGGAACAAATGGAGTGGGCAGCACATAACTGTTCCAGGTCTTGCTGTTTGTGTGTGTGAGATTTTTGTCTGTAAACTGTACACACGATACAGAAGCAATAATAGTGTGTGTAATCATATATATCGTAAATATATCTAAGATATTCACAGTTGGTGCACGACGGCACGGTTGGTGCAGTGGCTGATACAGTCGGCTGCTGCGCTCCGGGTCGTGGGTTCGATTCCCGCACGGAACAAATATTTGTATGATCTGCAGGTAGTTGTTCCGGGTCTGGGTGTATTGTGTGTGAAATTCATGTCTGTAAACGCACCCACGACACAGGAGAAATCCTAGTGTGGGGCAAAATATAAAAAAAAAAAAAAAAAAAAAACTGTGTCGTCATTTTGCCAATATTCACCACGCTTGGCAGGCGGGTTGGTGAGCGCAGAATGAGTACTGTGCCACAAAATAGACGCTGCTGCCCATCCCTCTGGTTTAGAGTCCCTTAGTCGTCTTTCACGACATCCACGGGAGGAGATGGAGTGGTGCTATATTCTTAATCCGGAGACCACATAGAAATATGCTGTATTAACTCAAATATTTCCCAATATTTTAAAATTTAATTATACTGTGATAATATTTAGATTAACTACGTTAAATCATTAGAACTGCGTTGTCCGACACAACAATGTTCTCAATTTTAGTCCGTCAAATTGTGTACAACATTAAAGTAATCAAACAAATAAATCATTTAACAGTATCGAACTTAAATTCCTGGTACGTATGAAGCCAAATACAAACCCTGAAACAGGAAAACTGGTGGCTGTGTGTAAAAAGATTGTGTTCCGAAAAAGTTTCAATGCATGCCATGAAAACTTTTTGGCAGATGCCATTCGGATAATCCCATGCTACGACTTTGCCCTAGTTAAATTACTCTTATATTTATTTTGCTTCATTCTCGTCTCAGTATAAAATTTTCCTGTAGTATGACTAATATGTAGTAGAATATAAGTTTTTATTTGTTATTTCTTTTTTTAAACACTGCCCCACACTAGGATTTCTCCTGTGTCGTAGGTGCGTTTACAGACATATATTCCACACACAATACACCCAGACCCGGAACAACTACCTGCAGATCATACAAATATTTTTTCCGTGCGGGAATCGAACCCACGACCCAGAGCGCAGCAGCCGACTGTATTTGCCACTGCACCAACCGTGCCGTCTAAAAGTAAACTTCTAGCCAGCCACTATTTTCTGTAGTTAAGTGCACCTGAAGCTTAAAAGCATTTTCTTTGAAAACTCAACATTTAAGCCGATTGCAAAACCATTAGTGCCTCACTGTTCTAGTAGTTACGAATAGGGCCGCCGAACGTGAGGCAGCATTCGATTCCCAGGTCGAGCAAAAGATAATAGAGTTTATACGTTTGGAAATTCTCAGTAGCTACCCAAAGTTTGGACCTGTTCCTGGTAATGGTATGTAACAACAATCGACTCGTGATCCTATTGCATGGACTATATTTAAATAATAAGTACTTGAATATCAATCTATCTATCTAAGAACGTCTTTCCGAATGAAATGCTCAAAAGGCCTTGCCTTAAAATGTCGGCTGACCTATCCTTATGCCCCTACACTCCAAAACACGAATATCACACCATCATGGCTGTGTTGTCCATGTAGTCATATGACATTATATTGTTCAACTAGCTGCTACCCGCCCGCTTCGCTAGCCGTAAATAATATTTATATTCATATCTTCTGGACTCTGCAGGATAGCAAAAAGTTACATACGTGAAAATTTAAGTAAAAATTTCCGTTTTGAATTCCGGTAATTTTCATTGTAATGACTTAACCCGTTTCGGAGCATATTTGAGACAAATTTTCAGACAGATATACATCTAAATGCCGCGTGGTGCCGGCTATGCCGCGTGGTGCCGGCTATGCCGCGTGGTGCCGGCTATGCCGCGTGGTGCCGGCTATGCCGCGTGGTGCCGGCTATGCCGCGTGGTGCAGGCTCAGAATCCCACCACCCCATTTCATCCCGTGGGTGTCGTAAAAGACGACTAAGGGATTAACCGGAGGATGGGCAGCAGCGTCCTTCGAGTACATTAACAACTCAACTGCGATCGCCAACCCGTCTGCCAAGCGTGGCGATTATGGCAAAACCCCCCTCGTGAGCATACAACACACCCATATCGGTTGTTGTTCTTGATCTTTGGTGAGGCCTGTGTCCAGCAGTGGACTTCATTTGGCCGAAATGATTGATACATCTAAAACGGTTATTTATAACTAGGTATCGTATAAGTAGCAGATTACACTTAAATCTTGGCATTTATTTTAAAATCACACAAAGAAACTTCAATTTTATTATACTGGTATTGATATAAAAAATTGAACTCTCTCTACCCTGGACTTAATGCCGTGATAGGTACAACAGTTGACCTTTGGCTGACCTTTAGGTGAATCCTGGAGAGTTGAGTTAGTACGATATATCATTTTATTGCGTTAAGCCCGAGACCGGATAAAAGGATAAAATAGAAATTTTTAGAAATAGAGGAAAGGGAATCCCATATATGAAAAAAGGTTAGAATCGTTCGTAGTGATGATGAAAGTGAATGATTAGCTATTGATGCGTTCTTGTAGTGATATGTTTTTCTGTCTATTTATGACAGCTGTTCGAATGCTCTCAACGAACGTCTACTGCATTAGGGCTTGGTACAACTGTTGTATATTAATCGTCATCATATCAACCTACGTACGTCCGCTGCTGAAGAGAGGCCTCCCCTACAGATTTCCACCATTGCGTCATCATTTAGGGAGAATTTGCCAGTACTCACCACGATAGACAGGCGAGTTGGTGAGTGCAGAGTCGCTGCTGATCCACAAAAGTGACCGTGGTGCCGGCTCAGAATACCACCACCCCGTCTCCTCCCGAAGGTGTCGTAAAATTCGACTAAGGGATTAGCCGGAGAATGGGCAGCAGCGTCCTTCGAGTTCATTAACAACTCAACTGCGATCGCCTACCCGTCTACCAAGCGTGGCGATTACGGCAAAACCCGCCAATGATCCCACAACACACCCGTATCAGTCGTTGTGGTGATCTTTGTGGGAGGCCTGTGTCCAGCAGTGGACTTCATTCGGCCGAAATGATGAAACATATTTAGATGGTTCCGGACTACACTTTTTTTCGAAAAAAGTATTGGTAGCCTATATCAATTTCCTTTACTTTTTAATGAAACATAATTCATAATTAAACTTACCTGACCCAAACAATTAGGAAATATTCATAAATAAAAAAAATTGCGTGAAAGAAACCCCTAAAACTTCGTTTGACGTGAAAAATTACCCACGATATACTTTTCTGGGTTGTTCGAAGCTATAGCCATTAATTTTAATTGGACACCGATGGGGGAGCATCTAATTAGTTACGTAGTAAGTGGGGGTTCGAATCACGCCATGATCGAGTTACCACAATTTGGCTGATTTATAGTTACATGGTCAACTTAAAGGACAAATTAAAACTTCAGACTGAAGATTGTTAAAATTATGAATGTAAAGACTACTGAGATGCTGAGAGGGGTCATTTTGATGGTGTTAATAAGGGTTTTATTTGATTGGTATTTAGGGGGCCTATCTTGTGAGTGGTGAGTCACCGTCTGCAATAGAATTTCATTACAAAGGTGGAAAGGCAGACGCCGTTTTTTTACGTTTTTCCTAGTATTAAATCAAAAATTTAGCACCTATTACAATAGACCTTATCATTGTAGTTTCCATCTCATACATAGCTTTACACCGCTGGGGACAATTCGAGACTGCACTTCATAGTGTATCCATGGAGAGTCCCCGGTTAGTGTCCCATTACATTTGAGATTTAAATTATCTAAAGGGCCTCTGCGTGTTGGACCCATGTCCCCGCGTAAGCCTATCAAAAGACCGAGTTCCCCTTTACAGGGGATATAAACCCGTGAATAGAGAAACATGTCGATAATAATAATAATAATTATTGGTTCAAATCATTACGACGCATATAAAATTGTGGCAGCCCCAGTAAGTAATAAACAATATTTGTGTCGGAGCAAGTAATTTTGATATTTTCGGTTACTCTGTGATAGCAATGGGCAGTAGCGTTCCTTTTTTGGAACATTTGCCATACTCACCAACCCGCCTGCCCAGGGTGGTCAGTACTGGTAAATTCCCCTCCAATAACGACACAATTTGTGGAAATCTATGGGGCCCCCTGTTCTGCTGTGGACGTCATTTTCCTGGCATGATGATGAAGATTATAACTATTAAAAAGTTGTTTCTGGGTTGGGTTACAATTATTGAGAAGTCGCTAGTTATTGGATTGCTTTTGGTGATAATCTTGTTTTTTTTTTTATATTTGGGTGTAGTTTACATACATAAATCTCAAAAGCACAAACACACCGAAACAACTATCATACAAATATTTGTTCCCGCACGGATCGAACCCACGAAAGTGAAATAAGCTAACCTTTAGCAACCACGCCAACCGTGCCGTCATTTACGTTTTATGTATTATATTGGCGGCAAAACTCACAAAAAAAAGTTATACAAAAATAGTTTAACTGATAACTTAGTTTAATTTCTCAAGTAAGTAAATAAACATATACTTCATCAATAAAGTTTTTTTTTTGTTTTAATTGTTTTAATATCTTTTTATTGTGCACGGTTTACAAATCGGTTTGTTTTTGTTAAAAAGTTTAATTTGTTTATTTTTAGTGTAAATAAATGTAAGACCTTTCCAATTTGGTATCAGTAATTAACACTAAAAATAAGAACGACAAATCAGTTCTCTAATCTCGGATGAATCGAAACTATTAAGACATCATCTAGATAAGCGCAGTAAATTAAACCTGTTTTTCGATCTGGTTACGAAACTACTCAATCAAATGTAATGCAATATATATGGAACTAATTCGAAAGCATTCTCCACCTATTAAAAGAAGAATTGTTCTTATCGGTCCACAAATCTCGGAGTAATTGGTGTAAAAAGTAAAAAATATACATACGCCTCGAATTGAGAACCTCCTCCTTTCTGAAGTTGGTTAATGAAGAGTCGAATGAGAGAAAAAAACGTGGTTTCGTTTTCCGCCAAAAAGGTTATCCAGTGACTGTGGGTTTTATTTATTGTTTATGCACAAAAATACAACTTCACGCATTAGGCATACGAAACACATGTTTCCTTCCTTTAAGTAAGCATCAGTACTACTATGAATCGTCCACCAGCCAAGTGTGAATGGAACGGCCTTTTCCTCTAGTTAACAAAAATAAACAGTTAGGGAGAGGCCTTTTTAACGTGGGAAAATCCGCATGGAGTTACTTCACCGGGTGAAAAGTGGAGCGTCTCACTGGCTACTCCCACTATGGTGTTCCTTCCACTTACCTTGTATCAGGGTTGCGAGATTTGCTCCCTCATTCATCCCACCTAGGCTGCTTGACCTTTGACTGGGCCAGACAGAGGTGCGACCCACGTACCCACGCGCTCCCACTTCGGGTCAAGGAAAGCACCAGAGCCCAAAAGGTGAGGTCACTTATTTCTGCAACTGCAACCAGATCAAGGCACTGCATACTGTATGCTGCTGACATCTGCTTCCGGTCAATGCGACATAGATATTTCCGCAATCATTCATGTTTTGATAATATCTTCTTCACCTGGAAACTGATACTAACATGCCAAACTTAACTACAGTTAATTAATTGATTGAAACAAAAATACAATTTATTTAGAATATACTGCAACCATTTAAACAATGACTTAACGTCCACGTCACTATAGTGAACTAATTAGATTACAATCCAAAAGCTGTTACTTAGCAGTTTAAGTTTTTATAGTTGTTGTTATACTAATAGAAACATATTTACACTAATTGCTATATTTGCTCATATCCAGTTGCAATCACAGATCGGTAGAAGATCGACGAGGTTAAGCAACGCTAGGCGCGAGCAGCCTACACATGGGTGGCCACATAGTGGTCTTCGAACTGGGCGTCTCCGTGCTTCGAGGGCACGTAAAGCCTTCGGTCTGGTTGTAGTTATTCGATGGCAATCGTTAAGTCAAGTCAGAGGCTTTTGGGTGGCTTGAACTGCTCTGACTCAAGGTTTGTCACTAACCACACGAAAGAAAGAAAGAAAACGTTATGTGCTGTTTAGTTAGTAATAGGCTATTCCTTAATATTTTTTGGATAAACGAGAACTCATAAACGTAGCTCTCACAACAGTTTTAAATAATGTCGTACATCGCTCAACAGTTACGCAGCATATCAAACGACCGAGTTCGAGTCAGTAACTTTTATGACAGGAGAACTTGGCGATACTTTACTACGCTAGCAAATGAAAGCATGCGATTTGTCGAGATTTGTGGATGTAATCACTGCTATCATATGGCGATCTGATAAGTGACATGTTCTTTTTTCTAATGATTTACTGTCAATGAAAATAGTTTACTAACTAAAGTTTTTTTTTAGATTCGCTGAAAAGTGTCATTTCTGTCACACAGTAGCCACTGTTCCACAGAAGAGATACTGCTGACAATCGCTCTGGCGTAGAGTCCCTTAGTCGATTTTTACGACATCCACGGGAGGAGAAAGTGTGGTGCCATATTCTTAATCTGGATATCATACTGAAGAAAAACATGGGAACGTCAATAAATACAAGAACTTTATCAAGGATAAACAATATGAAATAAATTGAGCGAACACGTCATTCGGAGACAACTTATTACAGGTCTATGACCCGCAGTAAACTTTAAGATCTTGAGGCAAACTTTTGTGTCATAAGTATTTATATATAACTATATAGACCAATATATTATACTCGTATACCTTTTCATTTATGGCAGAAAAAAGGATGATTATTAGAAGGTTGAAGAAAAAAAATGTTATTAGAACATAACAAGTATTTACAGAGTGCATTACAAATTAAATAGTTATTTATAAACTAAATATTTACGATCATCATCATAACATAAATCCGTCTCAACCCAATTTTGTAAGTTCGAGTCACACGTAGAAGTTGCTACGTATAATGTAGCACGTGCTACGGTAATAACGTAGCATAAAGTTTACATGTGGCGTAGATCATAACGTTGAATCAGTGCTACGAGCGCAAAAACTTTTTTATAGCAGTCTTGCGAAATGCTTCAGAGCCCGTTTCTACATTTCCCTAATGTTACGATCATTAAAATATAATGTGTGGTATGATACAAGTTTCGAAACTTTTATCCCAAAACACACTTGTGTGCTGTAGTAAACTGATGTACAGTTTACGAAGGATTTTATAGTGACATGACAGTGCTCTTTTTTATATTAACTCTATCTTTTACTTAAATATTATCTAGATTTTTTTTTGTTTGCAAATGGCAAAACCAAATGTACCACACTTCTGAGAATAAAAGTTTTTATAATATAAGACATTCGGGTATGCAGTGTCGCCACTCACATTCAGCACACCACAAGCTGCCCTTTTTTATCTACATGTCTCTCTCTTCACGGGTTTATATTCCCTGTAAGGCGAAACCCATGGATTTTCACTCCAACTGACTAATAAAGGCAAGCCGAAGATGAGGGCCTGACCGATTTTCTGGAGCATTCGGGTACGCAGTGTCTCCACTCTCATTCACCTCGGCACAAGCTGCCCTGCGTTCCGTAAGCTTCTTAATAAATCTCCTTATTATTAATATCCAAAGCCGAAACAACTATCTGTCGGGTCATACAAATATTAGTTTCGTGTACCAAACTAAATGTACCAAACTTATGAGAATAAAAATTATTATCATTATATTCTACTACCGAAAAACGTATGTGAAAGCTTAGTGGTATTATAAAAAGGCTTCCATATTTAACTCATCTAACATCGTCTCTATTGAAAGTGGCAATTTCAGTTCATGTCCATCTTTTAGCTTTAACTCATATATTTAATCCCCTCTGGCTTGGTTGAACTAATAATTTAAGGAGACATCCAATTTTCTGCGCCGCCACCGACTCGTTTTTATATAGAGGGGGGTCGGTGACGTAGTTTATGTTATGCACAAGATGATAGGCAGAAGGTGAAATTTGAACTAGTTTTAAGATGTTTTAAAGTTTAATAGCTACTTAGATATTATTTTACTTTCATAATATACGTCTATAATTTGTAAAGTATTATGTTTCGTGTGGTATCCGGATTGAGAATATAGCACCTCTCCATCTCCTCCCATAGATGTCGTAAAAGGAGAATAAGGGGCTCTAAGGTAGAGGAGTGGGCAGCAGTGACCCTTCTGCGGAACAGTAGCCATAGCCATAGCTCACCAACCCGCATGCCAAGCGTGGTGAGTATTGGCAAATTCCCTCCAATATGATGACACAGTTGTGGAAATCTATGGGGGAGACCTTTGTTCAGTAGTGGACATTGTATGGCCGATATGATGATAATGATGAAAAGCCGAATTCTGAAATGCCACTTAATATTAAGTGCCGCTTTAACTAACAGCCGCCCGTTTTCCTACTGTAAACGGGTGTCTCGAACAGTTAAAGTGGGACTCAACATTAACTCGCATAATATTCGGCCGTAAGCTTCCAAAATCACAAAATCGTATAATATAGCAGTTTTCTTAAAAAAGCGAATAATGTCATTAAATTGACACTTCTGTGCCTCATCTGTACAGTGATGCGGTCGCTTTTTCAATTCCTTTCATCGTCACGGTCGAGATTTCTTTAATATTATCATGAATGGCTCTTGCGCTGAGGACCGAGGATGCTGCACAGGTTGCATCATTACTTTAACAGGTTTAAATTTAATTCCCTGTAATAAGACGTCATGGCCAGTTTGAGGACATAAAGTTGCCGCAGGAAATTGCAGGCGTAATAAGGCTGGCTGTGGATAATAGTAAATAACTGTGATAAAGATGAAGAGGATAAATAAGATTTAGGGTCCATCATTATCATCGGACATCAGGCAAGATTTGCACTTATTGACTGTCGGCTGCTTCGCAATCAATGATGAAAGAATAGTTGATAAACGTTTACTGCTGACATGAGCCTCCCCCTAAGACCACCACAACGACTAAACTGGGTTTGTATTGTGTGTGTATATCCCACAGTCGCCATTTATGATACCCACGGAAAGACTAGTATTGGCAAATACCCCCCAACATGATGACGCAGTTGTGAAAATCTATGGGGGAGTCCTTAGTTGAACAGTGGACGTATAAATGGCCTATATGATGATATCAAGTGATATTTAGTTTGTTACTTATTCATTAGCCTATTCACCAGAGCCGGAAAATAACTTAGATAAAGTATATAAAATTATTTTTTTGAATTTCAATTTGTTAGAGATCCCATTGATATTTAAGTATATAAGTAGGTAAAGTCTCTTTAAGTCGTTTCAATTTCTATGTGAGGCGTCCATAAATAGTGGTTTGTAAGTGGTCGAATAAAATGAGGTATTTTACTAAAAAGGGTCTTTTCAGTTTACACTTCAGTAAATTTTCACAGCTCACTGACTCTTATATACTATGTTATACATTATATTACGTAATAAATAACATGGAATCATTGAGTATTTATGAGCGCGGTGCTGAAAGAAATTGATACGATATCCCTGGAGCTTTTTGTCAAAGCTTTCATAAAAATATGGGAAATATCATATACACTTAAATCTACAAATTTGTCTATCGCTATAGGATTTTATACACACACAGAAGAGTGGAAATGGTGTATATTTCCACTCTTCTGTGTATGTATAAAATCCTGCTATAATGCTATTTAGGTAGGTACTATATTTTTTATATAGCCTTGTGGTGAGAGGAGCAAGCTATTCATCTGGTGATAAGCTTTATGCCTAGATTAGATTTGCGTGGCACCACACAGCGATCAGCATCTAGAGACAATAGTTTTTAGGCCATTATGCCAATAAATCGTTTCGGAAACATGCAAATTTCGTTCTACGACTTCTAGAAAAATAATCATTTCATACTGATTTCATGTTTATGTGTTTATGTTTCTTTTTTAAATGTTGCCCCGCACTAGGATTTCTCCTGTGTCGTAGGTGCGTTTACAGACATGAATGACCACACACAATACACCCAGACCCGGAACAACTACATACAGATCATACAAATATTTGTTCCGTGCGGGAATCGAACCCACGACCCGGAGCGCAGCAGCCGACTGTATCAGCCACTACACCAACCATGCCATCAAATGATTATTATCTTAGGTCATAAAACAAAACATGTTTGGTATAATCAGCATTTATTTATTTAAACTTAGATTAACACGGATTAAAAATCCAATTAAACTAACCGAAGGACATTAGGTACGTTACACATATTGAAAGCAATCGTATAATCAAATGTCATAAAACAAAACATGTTTCGTATAATCAGCATTTATTTATTTATACTTGGATTAACACGGTTTTATAAAACCGATTAAACTAACCAAAGAACATTATGTGACACACAAGAAAAACAATCATAAAATCAGTAAAAACAAAATCAATAATCAACATAAAATAGTCCCGAGCTTGAACTAACTACTATATCGTTTTCGTTTATCCTAACGCTAATTTGAATATCTATACAAATAAACAAAATTGAAGTGTCTGTTTGTAATGTCGAAATAACAGCTTTTTACTTAATGCATATGAAAGTATATACGGTACCTATAGAAAAAAAAACAAGTTTTAATTTTTTTGTCTGTCTGTTTGTTCCGGGTAATCTCCGAAACGGCTGGACCGATTTTGACGGGACTTTCACTGGCAGATAGCTGATGTTATAAGGAATAACTTAGGCTACTTTTATTTCAGAAAAATAATTAGGGTTCCACGAAAAAAAAAACCCTTGAATTCCAATATATATATTCTATGTCAAGTGTCTATGTCGAAGTACTCTAAATTTCTTTTAAATTAAACGCGGGTGAAACCGCGGGTCCCAGCTAGTGTAATATAATAAAGCATATATTTCCACATAAAACAGTAATGTAAATGCACATACACACAATGTAACACTAAACGGCTGTTGTTTCGCTCCAGTTCACGGATGAGGTCATCACTCACAGTAGCATTATAATATCATATCATAGTACAATAACCACGTAGCGTTTTGATCGCATTGTTTACGATACATTGCGTGCTCAAAGGTGACAGAAACGGTAAACTTTTATTTGTGAGATAAATGGCTTCCCTATTTTTATTATAAGCCAGAGTGTAGTGTGTAGTGTGTCTCTTCTCAAAGTTTCAGTGCGTTGTACTTACACCCTGTATTGTCAAAAACGTAAGAAAAACATATGTTCAATTGAAAAACCTACGTAAATGTTTCAGCTTCAGGAAGTAATATTCAGTAATGTCTTTTTAACTTCTAGCGCTTAAAGCTTGCTGTGAATGTTCTAATGGACGCTAAAATTGGGCGGAATGTTTCCGTAAGAAGCTTTAGAAAACAACTTAAATTTATCCTTTGTCTGTAAATGAGCATTTACTGGAACTACAATAAATAGAAACCAGCACTGTTTAGTTCGGCAGTCCAAAGGTTAAGAAACAGGTTAACCAATAACTGGTGGTCGAAGGACTCGCGAGGTCCATTACCACTCGTTTAAATATTGGGTTTTTTTTAAACTTTGCCCCACACTAGGATTTCTCCTGTGTCGTGGGTGCGTTTACAGACATGAATTCCACACACAATACACCCAGACCCGGAACTACATGCAGATCATACAAATATTTGCTTCGTGCGGGAATCGAACCCACGACCCGGCGCGCAGCAGTCGACTGTATCAGCCACTGCACCAACCGTACCGTCAAATCACAGCATTATCTCATCTTGGACTTGAGAGATTGATAGGTAGGCGTGTGACGTATTCTTTGTTTTCAGCTCATCAGTACCATGATTAATATTCTGATAAATGATTTCATTTTAAACGACACAATGCGTGACAAAATCCTTGACAAATGTGACCGGATAAATCACAAGCACATCGTTTCGGCCAAATGAAGTCCACTGCTGGACACAGGCCTCCCCCAAAGATCACCACAACGACCAATATGGGTGTATCGTGTGCTCATTGGGGGGTTTTGCCATAATCGCCACGCTTGGCAGAGCGGGTTGTCGATCGCAGTTGAATTGTTAATGTACTCGAAGGACGCTGCTGCCTATCCTCCGCATAGTCGATTTTTACGACGCCCACGGGAGGAAATGGGATGGTGGTATTCTGAGCCGGCACCACACGGCATCACAAGTCACTTAATATTAATAGAAAGAAAGAAAGTAAGTAAGAAATAATTTATTTTGGCTTTAGATTATATCCAATTATCATGAATCAATAATTAAGTTACTATATAACAAAAAGTAATAAAACAATCATAAAAAATAATAAATAATTACAAATCAAACAAAAAATACAGAAAAAATATTATTCATTACAATGACATTTCTAAAAACAACTATTAATTGCATCCAATCCAAAACATATTTATTACTGACAACAACTTTAAACGGATTCATCATCATCATCATATCAGCCACAGGACGTCCACTGCTGAACAAAGGCCTCCCCCTCAGATTTCCACAACGAGCGGTCACATGCCGCTCTCATCCAACGACTCCCAGCGACCTTCACCAGGTCGTCTGTCCACCTCGTTCAGGTCGTCCTACGCTGCGTTTTCCGGTGCGCGGTCTCGGATTATAGATCGCGTATATTATAGATTTCTGTTTTTCATGACACTTCGGACACTTTGCATACTCTGTGGTCGCAGGATGACTTAGGTGACAGGCGTCTTTAGATACTTTAAAAAGTTAATTTATTTTATCTACCGTACAATTCTAATCAAAAGTTATTTCGATGCACGCAGTAATCACTCACAGTATCTTGATGTTTTTTTTTGTGTGGTGCGTTGTTTGGGACTTTATTAATTAAATAACATGATTCCAAACAGGTGGTACCTACCAAGCATCTTCTCTATTAAAATTAGGATGTTTTTTTAATTTCAACAGCCTCACAAAACATTCTAGGTACATATCGGTTCTCTTTCGCGAGAACTTGAGGTTGATCAAAACGATCAAATGGTTTATATTAGTATACGTAAAGCTTCATGTTCATAATTAACTTTTATAGCCAGTTGCACTCACTGTTCGATAATCGATCGGAGAGGTTAAGCAATGCTTTGTGCGGTCAGTCTAATGATGGGTGACCACATAGTGATAGTTGAACTGGGCGGCTCCGTGCTTTGGAGGGCACATAAACTCGTAAGTCCCGGTTGTCGTCGTTAAACTAAGTCGGAGGAGGAGGAACAGCTGAGACGAGGCACACAAACAAAATAATCTTTTTTTTTAATGGGACATGCCCGCCACGCATTCCCATCCACTGCAACTCCTGTGAGCCAGGATCTACAATGGCGACCACCGAAAAGAACCCCGACCAATGAAGGTCCCAGAGAAATGAAGAACTGTCTTGGAACCCGCAACGAAACTAATCAGAAAAGAAAATGGAGGAGTAGGAAAGAATATACTTTCCACTTCCCTCCGTAGTAAGCAGGAGACAGAGAAAATACTATAGGCACAATAATTGGGAGTGTACAACTAGGATAAGCCTAGTTGCCAAGCACCACGGGTACAAAAATGTTTATAAATATTTAATTACTGTTCCTATGTTGTGAGCTATTGTGACTGATTCCAATAGTAGGTATGGCAAAAACGCCTGAACGTACGGAAATTCGTCCTAGTTGCTGCAACAAGGTCTGCATAGTAAACAACCGCGGATGTAACTTGCAAGCTGTCAAACATAATATTGCGTTCATTTTGCCAAAGAACACACTCCCACAGAATATGACGTGTGTGAAATTTTGTAATATATTAACAAAAGTCACAAAAAGTGCCGTCGCCTCTTCATTAGCGCAATGTCGTCACAATAAGGCATTACCCATTGTAACTGTAAGAAATTGCTCAACTCGGTTAAAGAAGAGATTTTTTGGAGACCTTTGTGTGGAGTTTATTCATTGCCATTTGGGTTTTGCGTTTTATTATTAGATTAAGTTGAGAGGGTGGATTCGATTTTTTTTAGCTTACGTGATAGGAGACTTAGGAGCTACGGCGGCACGAATGCATGTTGCATTCGATTTAAAATAAAAACTATAAAGATATAACCTTGGACGATACTTAACGTGTACTTAATATACTTCGGTTTCATCATTTCAGCCAAATAAATCCACTGCTGGATACAGCTTCCCCCAAAGATCGCCACAACGACCGATCTGGATTTGTATTGTGTGCTCATTGGATAGTTTTGCCATAATTGCCACGCTTGGCAGGCGAGTTGGCGATTGCAGTTGAGTTGTAATTAATGTATTCGAAGGACGCTGCTGCCTATCCTCCTGCTAATCCCATAGTTTCCTTTTACGAGACCCACGGGATGAGATGGGGTGGTGGTATTCTTAGCCAGTACCGCATGGCCTATTTTTATTTAGAACTAGCTGGGACCCGCGGTTTCACCCGCCGTTTAATTTAAAAGAAATTGGATTATTTATAATTATAATAATATATTATAATTTAAAGTACTTCGGCATAGACACTTGACATAGAGTATGTATATATATTGGATTTCATGGGTTTTATTTTTTTGCACGGAACCTTAGTTAGTTTTCGAAAATAAAAGTAGCCTTAGTTATTCCTTATAATATCAGCTATCTGCAAGTGAAAGTCCCGTAGAAATCGGTCCAGCCGTTTCGGAGATAGACAGACAAACAAATTACAAATAGCTTTTTTGTGGTAGGTACCGTATATACTTTCATATGCATTTAGTAAAAAGTTGTTATTTTGACATTACAAACAGACACTTCAATTTCATTTATTTGTATAGACTATGTTATTGTAAACAATAGTATATTCGTGTCACATGTATCTGTGGTCAAATATATGTTTATAATTTCTTTCTTAGTCTTTTTAACTAATAAAATTGACCTTTTCTTAACGGAAAGTCTGAAGCTGATCCAACGAACTATTTTTACAAGTTTGTAACAAGGAACATCAAATGGCGCCATAAAACCGAACATAAAATCTGAGGACATTGATGTTCGTCCACGCGTGGGTTATTAGATTATTTTGATGGTGCTAGCATGATTATAGATGTATATCTACTGTACAGAGCGATTCATTTATATGGGTCAGTATGGAAAAATCTGAAACTATTAGAGAGGTAGAACAATTAATGTTTTTATTTTTTTCATACATACAAATATCTTTACAGCCTAAACCAAATGCGATATTGTAACATTTTTTTTTCATTTCGGCCGAATGAAGTCCACTGCTGGACACAGGCCTCCCCCAAAGAACACCACAATGACCGATATGGATGTGTTGTGGGCTCATTGGGGGGTTTTGCCATAATCGCCACGCTTGGCAGGCGGGTTGGCGATCGCAGTTGAGTTGTTAATGTACTCGAAGGATGCTGCTGCCCATCCTCCGGCTAATCCCTTAGTCGACTTTTACGACACCCACGGGAGGAGATGGGGTGGTGGTATTCTGAACCGGCACCACACGGCATGTAACATTACTAACAATATTATTAGTACAGATACTTAATATAATTATAAACTATAACATAAAACTTTATAACTAAATACTGGTGGTGCCGGCTCAGAATACCGCCACCCCATCTCCTCCCGTGAGTGTCGTACAAGTCGACTAAGGGATTAACCGGAGGATGGGCAGCAGCGTCCTTCGAGTACATTAACAACTCAACTGCGATCGCCAACCCGCCTGCCAAGCGTGGCGATTACGGCAACACCCCCCAATGAGTCCACAACACACCCATATCGGTCGTTGTGGTGATCTTTGGGGGAGGCCTGTGTCCAGCAGTGGACTTCATTCGGCCGAAATTATGAAAAAAATGATGATGATGACCGGGCTAGTTCCCCGAGTCACGTATGAGAGTTTTGAAAGTATTTGAATGCATTTTTCACGCACGCACGGCAAGCTAACCCGGTCATATTTCTTTATTAAATGCATAGTGTTTTATTGCGGTAATTGATTTTGCTATGGAACCTTATCTTTCTATCACTGTTTTTATATCACTAAGTAGCAAACAGGCATGGCTCTAGTGTGATCATGCGAGGGCCTGGAGCCTCCCTTAGGTGCCGAAGATGACCGCCCCAGTGGTTTTAGCCGGTAGGAGTCCGGCATACCCCTTCGCCCTTCCCCGGGGCGAAGGAAGTTCATGAAGAATTTCCACTGGGCACCAATAAAAAATAAATAAAAAAGGTAGCAAACAGGCATGACAGGCACGAACATAACAGCATAACAGGGTCTAATGCGGCGGTTACCATAACTCCGCATACCAGAGCTGTCACTCGCGCGTTGCTGACTCTGATAAAATCTATTCACGTCTTTTTTTAGATCTCCGTGCTATAATAGTCTCAGAGGGAAATCTCGGGGAGCTTATTCCACAACCAGAGCATACGCAGGACGAAGTTCCTCTTAAACCAAACAGTACGGTTACCTTTTTAGCTCCAGAGTATGCGGATGAACTCCCCGCCGATGGCGAGAGGTGTGCTGGAGAAAGTAACCGTGGGCATATTGAACATTTAGACTTAGAGTTAGAGAAAACACTACGTTGCACAAGCGGTAGAACACACACAGGCCTCTTTGGGATTTTCCTCTAAAATATTTCCTCAGACTTAAGGCTTTTAGTCTACTTTCTTTATACATAGTAACAAATGTATAGGTTAGTTGGTTTGGGTTCTACCTTATCTTGATGTGGCCTGAAGGTAGACGAGTCACAAGTAACACGGAGGTTGTGTGAAGGAGTAGAATGTCCATTTACAAGTTGATGATTGTGTTTCCTGTGTTGAATGGTCCTGTCATTCCACAATATCATCATATATCATATCGGCCATTTACACTTCCACTGCTGAACAAAGGCCTCCCCCATAGATTTTCACAACTGTGTCATCATTTTGGGGGGTATTTGCCAATACTCACCACGCTTGGCAGGCGGGTTGGTGAGGGCAGTATGGCTACCGTTCCACAGAATTGACGTTGCTGCCCAACCCTCTGGTTGAGAGTTCTTTAGTCGCCTTTTATGAAATCCACGAGAGGAGATGTCAGAATGGTATATTATGCTATATTCTTAACCCAAACTCCAGACAACAAAAATAGCCCTCTTGTTCTTGTTATGCACAACACTCGGATCTTCCATGTGCATACCAGGACTTTTACGAATCTTCTCAGATTGGAGTAGGATGTGTAAATTAATTAGCTTCCACACAACATCATAACTGTATCGCAGAGTCCGGGATTATATAACCGACAGGATCCCGGCATCTAATCCCGGTGTGCGAAGCAATTATTATTTTATGCTTATAAACTGTCGACGTTGCGTAAATCACTTGCAAATCTGTCCCGGGACTAGGGTTGTGAACGAGGCTGTTTGGGATTGTTCACAACTTTGATACTACAATATGTATTTCACCTAACTCTAGGAGCAGGATAAATGATTACCTTTATAGACATGTATCAGAGCTGTTTGTACATTTATATATAATTATAGCTATATAATTCTGTCTTGAAAACTATTTGTCAGATATATGAATTGCTACCTGTGAATATGCTGAACTGGAGCTAAAGACATAGAAAAATACATTGAATCATGTATTTCTACTTAGTTAAAAGCTCAAGAATCGCCAGCGGTGCGATTCAATGCTTAGCGAAGTAAATAATGAAATGCGAGAGGGTTTCCTCACGCGCAAAAAATGTCATCATCATCATCATATCAGCCATTTATACGTCCACTGCTGAACAAAGGCCTCCCCATAGATTTTCACAACTGTGTAGCAAAAAATGTATGTATTAATATTTAATTAATTAATATTTATTTATTTAATATTTATTTATTTCAAACAATACAAGCTTACAGTGTGGACCAAAACGCTTATATGTTATGCTACTTCTTTTAAAAAACAAATCAATTCAATAACCTAAAGAATAAAAATAAAAATAAAACTGCTACCACGGATGCTGCAAAGCATTCGAAACGTCAGGAAAAACAAAAATCTAAAATATACGCTATAGAATCCGTTTAAAAGTGTTTTATTATAATAAAAATAAAGTTTATGACATTACAAATTGTGATAATAAAGTAAGTTATAACAATAAAATAAATTATATAAAAGCAAAACAATAACACGGCAAGAAGTTATGGCTGAATATTAAATTGTATTCAAATGAATCATTACATATTTCATCAATACAAATAACTTGTCGAAATATCGTATCTGCATCTAGACTGCTCTGCATAAAATTAATGGTATAATCAAGAATACATTCATAAAACTAAGAGCCAATCTCGAATAAAACTACGTGACCCCACTTTCTGGACTTCAGTAGTGCTAACTTAAGTACCTCGTGATAGGATATTGCTGGTGCGGCTTTTTACTAACTCAAATATCAAAAACTACAAACAATAAAACACTACGATTGATGCTGATTCCCTCACCATCGTTAACAGAACAAAATCTGCCACAAATTAAAACCGACACTGACCTCGAATAAACAATAAAAATACTTCGCAACTTGCAAATTTTCAACCCTCTACACAAGGGGTTGGACCCAAAAGTTCGTGGGTCCAAGTGCTCCCAATTGTTTATGTGGCATGCTAATTAGCGGTTGACCTCTGTTTACTGGCCTCTTGTGTAGTTTCGGGGTCTATTAGAGGTACCTGCAGCTTGAGCTCTTAAAAGTGCCAGCAGTGTTGGGGTAACAAACAGTTTGGATGAGGTTAAGTGATTTAGGAAGTGATAACAGGCAAAGTTAAACAATTGATTCTTTAAACATTAGCAGGATTTTTGCCTTTCTGGCTCCGTTTCATAGCTGGATGGCGAAAGTCTTATAGTTTGTAGTCCATCTGATTATCTGTTCGTCCGCACATCACAGTCTGTCGTACGTAGTTGTCCAGGCCCTTTTTTTATTGATGTCCAGTGGAAATCCTACATGGAACTTCCTTCACCCGATGAAGGGCGAAGGGGTATGCCGGACTCCTACCGGCTGAAACAACTGGAGAGGGGCTCCAGGTCCTCGTAAGATCACACTAGAGCCACCCATTGGTGCCACGCCTTTAGACACATCTCGGAAGGAGTGACTGTAAAGCGGTCACCTCCTCTAGCGGAGGGAAGGCGACTGTAAAAAGGTCGCCCCCCCAGGCACTTCTCGGGGAGGATTGTAAAGGATCCCCCCAAGCCTCGCTGTGCGCTGTGCTGCGCACACGGCGGCACGTGCCCACGTGCGCGCCGCCGTCTCCCCGGGGGTCGCTCGGTGTGAGCACGCAGACTCCCCAATCTGCGCGCCCGCGACCCCCGAGAGTTGTTGTCCAGGCCCTATCGGAACCAGTCGCAACGACAATGTTATTGCAGCACCATGCTAAGATATAGATCTTTTGTGTCACACATTAGCATTAAAGAATCCGACAGGCCACTTGTGACACCAATGTCACCCCAGGCATATCTTGTAACATGGCGTGGCGTACACGAGGGTGTTTCTCTTGATAGTTACAAAAACATTTTGTTCATTTGATTCCAGTTGACTGTGCATTTAAGCACGGTTTCTTGCCTTTTTTACTGTTGGGCTTCTCGCAGACCTTTCAGTGATCTCCCTGGGATGTCGGTCATGTCTGAATGTATCTGTCAGTCAGGCGAAGCCAAAAGAGGCCTCCAGCCAGGCGTAACTTTCAACTCATAAAACTGCAGTTTGGGGGAAACTTCGGCTTAGGGCGTTGCTGGGGATCAAAACTAGGCACAGCTAGATCGGTATCATTTGCATTGCGCTCGTCACTTCGAAACATTGATTAGTCTCGTATGACCAGTCATTTCACTAGCTACAGTGCCCTTAGTACCAGAATACAGTAATGTCTAAAGTTTAAACACTACTGCTTGGCGCCGAATATCTGACACTGTGGTAATACCTTATTTTTATTGGTGTCCAGTGGAAATTCTACATGAACTTCCTTCGCCCCGAGGTGAGGCGAAAGGGTATGCCAGACTGCTAGGGGGCCCCAGGTCCTCGTAAGATCACACTAGAGCACTGTGGTGATACCTGGCTGGCCTCTTTTAATTAGAAATCTACCATAAGTTACAGTCATTCAATATCACATGAAATTATGCCTTTCTGAAATAATGCCTATAAAACCCACTACTAATAAATCTTCAATATTTTCAGCACTTTCATGGTCATTGAGGGCACTAAAAACCAGTTTATTTTCAAAGAAAAGTCCTAGTAAATCATCCCAAACTATTTCTTTAATACCTCGGTCGCAATTCTTCTTAGTTCACTGGCGTCGGCTGCCGGGCGGCGATAGCGAAAATCCGGCTGAGTGTGTCCACGCGTGGCCGCAGAGTGTGCATCCGCGCGACTAAGTCGAGCGCATCCACATGTTTATATGTCTACACGGATTTGATACTTTTATCGTTTAGATAGAAATATGGGGGGTGTGAGCATGAAGTTTTTTTTTAAAATGTCATGTTATTTCCTGTGTCGTGGGTACGTTTACAAACATGAATTTCATGTTCCGCGCGGGAAACGAACCCACGACCCGGACCGCAGCAGCCGACTGTATCAGCCATTGCACCAACCGTGCCGTCGAAGTGTTTGCCGAATAAGATTTTATTTTTACATTTTCTTATACGTCACCAAAGATACAATAGTTGCACGCGAATTATTAACCAGGGTGTTGTCGCTTGATGTTGCCGTGTGGTGCCGGCTCAGAATACCACCACCCCATCTCCTCCCGTGGGTGTCGTAAAAGTTGACTATTTTGGGATGATTGGGTTGGGATTAGCCGGAGGATGGGCAGCAGCGTCCTTCGAGTACATTAACAACTCAACTGCGATCGCCAACCCGTCTGCCAAGCGTGGCGATTACGGCAAAACCCCCCAGTGAGCTCACAACACACCCATATCGGGCGTTGTGGTGATCTTTGCGGGAGGCCTATGTCAAGCAGTGGACTTCATTCGGCCGAAATGATGATGTTGCTTGATGGATTGAATAAATCAGTTCTTTAGGATCCACTCAACAGTGTAATTAAATGTTAAATCAACAGCGTTACTTAAGCCGAGCACATGGTCGACACACTCTCCTCATTTGAAGGTTATAAATGTTGAAAACCTTTCATTTAATCGAGCTTATTTACCCCTAAACTATATTCAATTCAATTCTTTATTGCATATCACATGTGTTATAAAAGATCTTAATAATAATTGAACTTGTAATAACACGGACCCTGTCGGGCACACCAATTTAATACAATTTAAATAGTAGCATAACATAATTCAAAACTCTGGAATAAATAATAATTGATTCTATGTCATAATTAAATAATATATGTCTTTGGTCATCAGTAATTTCAATTCATTAATTTTAAATTATGTCATAAATTAAAATTAAAAATCAATATCTTCGGTCATATATATATCATCAAGTACTTTATTGAATCATGTCTTACGTTATAGATGGCCAATTGCTCCGATATAAATAAAATGTCTACGATTTGAAGTCATCATTAAATAAATAATTTTGCGTTTAAGAGCATCTGTCGACTATTATTTTTTTGAGGCGTTTAATAAATATTTTATCAATATACCAAGGGGTGTGCTTCGAAGCGAAGGCCAGGTCAAGAGTCACTGCTATGATGCCAGACTATTGTCCTTGATTGGAACCCGTAGTCATTTATGGGAATCATTGTCAATTTGTCCGTGTGGTGTCCTGATTAAGAATATAGCACCACTCCATCTCCTCCCGTGGATGTCGTAAAAGGCGACGAAGGGAATCTAAACCAGAGGGATGGGCAGCAGCGTCCTTTCTGTGGAACAGTAGCCATTCTGCGCTTACCAACCTGTCTGCCAAGCGTGGTGAGTACTGGCAAATTCCCCCCAATATGATGACACAGTTGCGGAAATCTATAGGAGAGGCTTTTGTTCAGTAGTGGACGTTGTATGGCCGATATGATGAAGTGGAACTAGCTGTGAACACCACCACTCACATTCAAATTAAGGTAACATACTAGAAGTGGACTCACTCACTCAGTAATGAATTTAGAATGCAGTCTGAACTTACATAGGACCTCTCGCTCGCCAGTCTGATGACGTGGCCCTCACTCAGGGTTATTAGTATTGAGGGAATATTAATAATATCGCAAATCTAGACGTATATTGTAAGATGTTGTTATGTATGATGGCCGTGTGGTGCCAGCTCAGAATACCACCACCCCATTTCCTCCCGTGGGTGTCGTAAAAGTCGACTAAGGGATTAGCCGGAGGATGGGCAGCAGCGTCCTTCGAGTACATTAACAACTCAACTGCGATCGCCAACCCGTCTGCCAAGCGTGGCGATTATGGCAAAACCTCCCAATGAGCCCACAACACACCCATATCGGTTGTTGTGGTGATCTTTGGGGGAGGCCTGTGTCCAGCAGTGGACTTCATTCGGCCGAGATGATGATGATGATGATGTCTGATGATCACACTAAGTTGTATAAAACATGTATTTATAGTAACACTGCACTGACGAGACCAGAAATACAGACCCTCATCATTCTACTCTCTCGACGGCACGGTTGGTGCAGTGGCTGATACAGTCGGCTGCTGCGCTCCGGGTCGCGGGTTCGATTCCTGCATGGAACAAATATTTGTATGATCTGCAGTTAGTTGTTTTGGGTCTGGGTGTATTGTGTGTGGAATTCATGTCTGTAAACGCACCCACGACATGGGAGAAACCCTAAAGTGGGGCAATGTTTTTTACAAAAAAAAAACTTACGCCCGACTTTTAATCACATATAGAATCGCAAGTCTTCTAATTAAATTTCAAATTAATGGGGAATTGTATGACATGATGGTACTTCTCGAAAAATACGCAGGGAGAGGCACTCTTGCCCTATAACACGAGCCTTCTTATTGAGTCGGGAGCAACATCAACTCAAAACGGTAACTGAAAGTACAGTAACTGAACCAACTAATAACACTAAAAAGAAAGGGTATCTAATACTTACTAGCGGTTCTAAGACGCCTGAGGCACCCGTTGAAATGGTAACAAATACTTTAATTTTGTATTTCAATGTACACATATAAACATTTTTTCTTACAGCGTTACAGAGTCAGTCACTTATGAGCGTAAATATATCAGTGATAAATATATTTATGAAAAATATCATTTTTATAGTTACAATTGTTGAAGTAAGAGAATGAATTATAAAAAGTGAATCATCTTACAGCCTGACAGCCAGTCAGTGATGAGCGTAAATTTAAGTGATTTTTAAGTAATTTATTTTTATTTATTTATTTATTTGGATCTCTAACAATAAGTACACTAACACATGAACATCTTACATTTTATAACTTAAAATTAAGTGTGTCATTACTTATAAGAGAACACAGCATACACTGAAGGTTAGTTACACACAAAACTTATTTATCACAAGTGTAATATAATATGTATTAATCCTTATAATAATAATATATAATAATGTCATTAATTAATTATTTTTACAATTTATTTAGATTTATGCATTTAAATATTATAATATAATTTTCTTACCACAATAATAAAAAAGTTGCAACAAAATACTATTTTGTCTAATTACAGTATTATTCAAATTTACTGTAAGAGACTGGTGCCTAAGCTAGACCGAAGCCTGTGTTTCAGGTCACCGGCCCTTCCAGAAGTCCAATTTTGCTCTTTCATAAACTGCCAAGCGAAATGTTTCCATTTTCTTCTTCTTCGTGTATCTGATTCTAGCAAGTTGTATTTTCTTGTTAAAGTTCTCTTGATGAATACTCTCCAATACGTTGACGTAACTTTATCAGGCCCCGATACTGGTTGGTTTTGTCCTTTATAACCCAATTATCATCTTGCATCCCATGAATGCACTTTCGCTGCAGACAACATCTTGATATAACAATAAACTCGCTGTTCTAATAAAATGTGTATATTGTGCCTTCGATGCACCCAATATTAACGATTGATCAAAATGCATTTTCAATTTTTCTCATTTTTTAAATATATTAGTATACAATCCACACACAATATCAAAGTAAACAATAATCTACTTTATTATTCATGCACATTGGCAACATCAATACTGTCCACTAAAAGCCTTTTGTTGTCCGGTCTCATGTACTTTGCCGTCACCTCAAACAATTTATTGTCGTTTCAACGAGCCATTATGTTTTAGCATTATGTTCTACATAAATTATTGAGTATTTGCGCAATGTACCGGCCAGTTATGAACACGGTATATTGCCTTTATATTTTTGGCGTGATAGGATATCATCATTTCCGCTGAATGAAGTCCACTGCTGGACACAGGCCTCCCCCAAAGATCACCACAACGACCGATATGGATGTGCTGTGGGCTCATTGGGGGGTTTCGCCATAATCGCAGTTGAGTTGTTAGTGTACTCGAAGGACGCTGCTGCCCATCCTACGGCTAATCCCTTAGTCGAGTTTTACGACACCCACGGGAGGAGATAGGGTGGTGGTATTCTGAGCCGGCACCACACGGTTGTGTAGATAGGATATAATGTTCAATGCAATGCAGTTGTTTCGCTGTGAAAGTTTTTTAAGAAAATGGACTTAATTGGTGTACTTAAGTGGAAACAATGGAATAATACAGGCTTTTTGTGGTACAGATAATATTATAATTAATAACTGGAGCAAAGTTGGTGACACGGTTGGTGCAGTAGCTGATACAGTCGAAGAAGATAAGTGCCTGGGGGGGCGACCTTTTTACAGTAGCCTTCCCTCCGCTAGAAGGGGTGACCGCTTTACAGTCATCCCTTCCGAGATGTGCCTAAAGGCGTGGCACCAATGGGCGGCTCTAGTGTGATCTTACGAGGACCTGGAGTCCCCCCTTCGGTGCCGAAGATGACCACTCCAGTGGTTTTAGGCGGTAGGAGTCCGGCATACCCCTTCGCCCTTCCCCGGGGTGAAGGAAGTTCCATGTAGAATTTCCACTGGACATCAATAAAAATAAAAAAAGGATATAATGTTCCATTATAACGCTATGCTAACTTGATGGTGTCAACTCAATGCATCGCTCCATTGATCCATTGCATACAATATTTTTGCTATATCACAGTCAAATAAAAGGCACAACACCTGAAAGAAAATGCTTTTGTTGCCAAACATAAGGTACTGACACAAAAGCACAATAAAAATAAAAACGTGAGACGTCGCGGGGCGCCTGGCACATGTCAAACACCAAAATTTCGATATTCTTATCAAATTAATATTTGTATTTTTAGAAAAAAACGTACGCATGAAATATATATCAAAGTATCAAAATATTATTTATATGTACATTTTTACAAAATTTACACTGACACAAGTAAGTGCCGATTCGAGGTGGTCCGGCGGAGAGAGCCGACGGGTCACAAAGCTGGCCGAAAGGTACGTCGCGTAGCGCCGTTTCGTGAAAGCCGTTTTCATCCTCATATGACTTTATATCAAATATAAATGAATAGTAGAACACAAAATTGAATAAATACAAATAAAAACATAGCATTTGTACTAAGCGGCTGTTTGTTCAGAATTATTGCATTCTAACATTATGCTAAAATTGACAAAAACCAAGTAGACGAAGTTCGTTTCTAAAGCCGTCGCTGACAATATAAAAATTTGCTTCAGTTAAACAGAAGTCATATTGCCAAGTGAATCAAAACTCGTTCCGTTTTACTCAACGCTAAACATCAAACAATTACCGGATTAAATAAAACAGTACCAACAGATTATAACACCTTGAATGCTTCAACCAAACCAAGTAATCCTGCTTAAAAAAAAAGCAACAAACAAAACCGTCAAATCTTTTGAGGGAATCCTTAAATATTCTTTGCGTAAAACTTTGCGATTCGGCAGCGCGGGATTGAATCGGCGAGTTTGCAACTTTGCGACCGCACGCGATTTGTTTAGCCCCAAAGTCCCCCTTTATCCCCCACTGCTAGTGCCGGGTGTGACGGTTAGACTACTTTTAAACAATGTTCGCAACAAGGGATTTTAAATGTTTTTACGTCCTTAGCGTGAGATAGGCGAGTTGGTTCTTTTGTTTTGCCCGGTTCGAGCGCAATGCAGTTGTTTCGCTGTAAAAGTTTTTCAGGAAATTGGACTTAATTGATGTACTTAAGTGGAAACAATGGAATAATACAGGCTTTTTGTGGTACAGATAATATTATAATTAATAACTGCAGCAAATTCTTCGGCCTTCTTATATTCTGCTTGCATTGCGCAGAAAGCAATCGCAAGTGAAGCGCCTGGATGCATTTGCATATAAAATCGTGTTCCATGCTTAGCACAAGATACGATGAGGAATTATAATACACTTCCAATCATGTGAAACTAATGTCTCCATACTACAAACATTTGAAAACCTAATCGGGTGCCTGTACCCGATCCAAATTTGGCACGCGTATAGTTGCTCTTTATGAAACGAAACTCATAGATCATCATCATCATCATTTCAGCCGAATGAAGTCCACTGCTGGACACAGGCCTCCCCCAAAGATCACCACAATGACCGATATGGGTGTGTTGTGGGCTCATTGGGGGGGTTTGCCATAATCGCCACGCTTGGCAGACGGGTTGGCGATCGCAGTTGAGTTGTTAATGTACTCGAAGGACGCTGCTGCCCATCCTCCAGCTAATCACTTAGTCGACTTTTACGACACCCACGGGAGAAGATGGGGTGGTGGTATTCTGAGCCGGCACCACACGGTACAGATTCAGCTGGAATAAAATACATGCCAAATAGGTAATTTAATGCTGTACAGATCCCATTTTTAATAAGATGATTCCAATGATTCTCAGAGCATTCTTTTCTATTCTTAGCTTACAATAGCAAGCTTTAGACATAATTGTCAGCTACGTTCACATCTCAAACGAGACCCGCTACAAACCGCATAATATTTGAGTTCACTATACGAGATGGTAGCACTAACATTGTCAATTGAAGTTTCGCATCACCTGATGCTAGCAGATAGCAGATAGCTCCACCATTCGTGATTATCCGCAATACAAGAAGAAAGAGGAGGGAAAAGAAAAGAAGAGAAGGCTTTAAGTACTCGTCCCTCACCGCATGAAGAATAGAAATACATTGTTGCTTCTTTACGCCGGTATTTTGTTCGAGCGTGGTACTTCCCTGGTCGAGCCAGTCAGTTTTCACGAAGTCACGAGATATAACAAATATTTTTTTATGTCTAGCCCACGTCTGGTCCTGATCCCGATAAGAAATGCGTAATAGTTCTAAATTAATACTGAGATGCATAGTTATTAGTGTTATAGGCAATTATGATAACGATAAATCAGTTGCGGTCTTGCAAGATCCTTCAGATCAATTACACGTCTTTACTTTGGCCATGCCTTGTCTTTTTTTTTTTTATTGATGTCCAGTGGAAATTCTACATGAACTATCTTCACCCCGGGGAAGGGCGAAGGGGTATGCCGGACTCCTACCGGCTAAAACCACTGGAGCGGTCATCTTCGGCACCAAAGGGGGGCTCCAGGTCCTCGTAAGATCACACTAGAGCCGCCCCAGTGATGCCACGCCTTAAGCACATCGCGGAGGAGATGAATATAAAGCGGTCACCCCCTCTAGCGGAGAGAAGGCGACTGTAAAAAGGTCGCCCCCCAGGCACCTCTCGAGGAGGATTCTAAAGGATACCCCCAAGCCTCGCTGTGCACTGTGCTACGCACGTGACCACGTCTTGCCGGGGGTCGCTCGGTGTGAGCACACAGACTCCCCAATCTGCGCGCCCGCGACCCCCGTCCTTTGGCCATGCCTAATGTAATAGAATAAGCGCCCACAGGTGTTGCTGCCAATGACCTCAACCAAACCCTTAAGAAGCTCTCGTTGGGCAGTTGATGCAGAAAATGCTACTTTTGCAAAACAAGTCGTATGATTAGGAGGTTTTTCTCTAATCACCCGGTAGCTTGGAGCCTGTTCTCGATACCGCTATCATTTTATACGTTTTTAACGTGCGTGCTTTTTATACGAATTTAAAAGTCTAATTAATATGTACTTGTTGTAAACAAAGAAAATAATAATATAACTAAACGTCGCTGCATACGATTCAACGCATAATATAACAATGGAATTAGATTTATATTCAGTACCCACACCTAAAAACCGACACTTACCACAACAGAATTAGGAGCTCTAAAACGCCAGCCATTCTCAAGGCCTGACGAAGTTAACGGTCTTCTATACATTTCAAACAATCCAATTCCCATGCGATTGAATCGCGTCCAATCGCGTCACTCCAATCGCCATTGATTGAAACTCAGACCGAGTACGTCACAATGGAATTAAGGATGCGAGGAAACTGTCTCGATGCTCGTTTGTTTTTTACATCTTAAGGTTTATGTCAAGTCTCGTATTTTCTCAACCTTTGATAATACAATGTACAGTTTATTATGACATAAGGGTTATTTTTCTTTACTTTTCCTCGCGTACTTCAGTTGGTTGGTTGGCTTGGTCTAGTTTACTGATACGATTTGTTCTAGCATCAGCACCAATTTATTTGTTTGTTTAAATTGAATGTGGGATCTCTTATTCATTTAACGGCACGGTTGGCCCAGTAGCTAAGCGATTGGCGTTGTACGCCACGTATCGCGGGTTCGATTCCCGCACCGAATAAGTATTTGTATGATCTACAGGTAGTTGTTCGGGTTTGGCAATTTGTGCATGTGGCATTTACATATGTATGTCAACTGAATCCATGATACAATGGAAAACCAGGTGTGAAGACAATAAATTCATCAATTCAATCATTTGTTGCAAATAAAGATCAAATATGTGCTAAACAGTTATCTTAAAAAAAAATTTGGCTTCTCGCTGACATTTCCGAGAAACATAGCTGCTCAACCGGACATTTCTGGAGAAGCCAATAGAGGCCTCCAGCCAGGCTTAAAATTAATATTAAATCTAAGCAACTTGCACTAAGGGCGCCCCCTGCGGGACATGGACCTAGTCTTAGGGCGTTGCTGGGGATAAAAAGTTATTGTTTTTGGGGACAACGGGATTGGTATTATTTCATTTATATTATGGGACATTTGAATCTACAGGCTCGGTACGGGCAAGGAACGGGGAGAAGTATTTCCTACTTGAATGGAGTGGTTTTGTCGCAGTGATGGGCCTCCGCGACGTCGATGAAGGTCTTAAAAAATAAATGTGTGGTGTTATATATATAGTATGTATATCATCTAGCCTGCAATAATACTAAATTATAAAATTCTACACCAAGTTATGAAATTGGAACCTGTCTGCCATATTTGCTTAATTTTACATACTTTTGCCAATTACGTCATTTTCACATACGATTCGTGGCATTTTTTATTTTTATGTTCCAATATTATTTCTGTTGGACTTTCTCCGCTCTGGGGTACGCAGAAGGGCGTACCAGAATTCTACCAGCTGAAACCCCACGGAGTTCCTTCGATATACCTGTCGTTGGAGGTGTAGGATTTGCTCGCGCATTGGCCTTACACACGGTACTTATCATGGTGGCACAGATCTATGTGTGGTCAAGAATCATCAAATCAATTATAGCAAACAGAACACCGGTTCTCGATAGTTCTATGTGTGAGTCAAATCATATGTCTAGCCTTTTGCCTACTATATTGGGGTGGGCTTCTAGTTTTTACCAAATGCGGCTTTATTCGTATTCTTTCTTTGATAATTTTTTTTTAATTTTGATCCTAATTTGACAACTCTTGACTGCCTGTAGCAAGTATTATAGGTATTTGTCTGACAACCCGGTCTCACCTTAACATACTCTGCAAGATACTATGGGTCCACGAAGGGGTATGATCATCAACCTCGCATATCAATCATTCTGACCGGTAGCCATTCAACCATAAGCTCCTCAATGTAGTAAAATATGAATGTTGTATTCATGTTTTGCCGTATTAAAGTGTAACTTTTTGCAGTAATTACTGGAATTGACGGCTACGCCCACACGTAGTATGGCATGACGTAGCGGTTTTGTAGCCATACGCAGCAGCTGCGTAGTATTGTTACAATAATCTATACAAATAAATAAAATTGAAGTGTCTGTTTGAAATGTCAAAACAGCTTTTTACTAAATACATATGAAAGTATATATGGTACACATTACAAAAAAACAATTTTTGTCTGTCTGTCTGTCTGTTTGTTCCGGGTAATCTCCGAAACGGCTGGACCGATTTTGACGGGACTTTCACTGGCAGATAGCTGATGTTATAAAGAATAACTTAAGCTATTTTTATTTTAGAAAAATAATTAGGGTTCCGCGCAAAAAAATTAAAACCCTTGAAATCAAATATAAATATATATTCTATGTCAAGTGTCTATGTCGAAGTACTCTATTTTTTTTAATTTCTTTTAAATTAAACGCGGGTGAACCGCGGGTCTTAGCTAGTGTTGTATAAAAATATGTTCAAGGCGGAAGACAGTGTTGTGGGGCTTATCGAGCCCTAGTGCAATAGAATTTATAGGCTCTTTATCTATGATATATTGCAGATCGGTGCTACGAATTTTTGTTAATCCATATTTCTATGAAAAAAAAATTATGATAGCTATCAACATTTTCTACAGACCCGATCTCCTTTTCACCTCATAAAGAAATTCTCACCGAAGATACTCAAATAAATTCAACTTCCTCACTATCAATCTAGCTCATTTCCACGCTATCGGTAAACCGATAAATTCTCTCGAAAAACGTCAAAACTCGAATCGTCTCTATTCGAGTTCAATGTCTGAGCAGCTAAAATGCTCTCAAAAGCGTTTCTGCTAGAACAGTCCAATTCATCCGGGCAGCTAAAGTGTTCTTAAAAGCGATTCTGCCACAAACGGTCTCAAGATTCATTGCTGCCTATTTGTAAGCGCCTACATAAGCGTCTTTTATTCGAAGGTTTTAAACTCGGGTCACTGAGAAGAGATATGTTGTCACTTCAAGATACGGGTTCTAATACTTAAAGCTGGTTGCATTTTTACTGATTTGCTGTCATAAATAGTTGTCATTTTCATCGTGTAATACAAGATAATGGGGTTATAATTTGAATAGGTATTAGCATAAAAGCGTTAAAGACCAGAAGTATACCCTCGAAAAGGCCTTTAATATATTATAATATAATAAAATCAAAAAGACAATATATCTATATTAGCTTCATATTATATAGTGACTATTATTACATAACGAACACACTATATTATATATACTCAGTTACAATAAAATACAAATAAGATTTTTCTCATATAAGTGAGTTTGAACACACTATATTACATATACTTAGTTACAATAAAATACAAATAAGATTTTTCTCATATAAGTGAGTCTAATTCTATTATAGAAAATATTGCCGTGTGGTGCCGGCTAAGAATACCACCACCCCATCTCATCCCGTGGGTGCTGAAAAAGGCGACTGTTGGATTAGTTGTGGGATGGTCAGCAGCGTCCTTCGACTACAATATAACACAACTGCGATCGGTTGGCGGTCTTCACACACCATTGAGAACATTTTGGAGCCTTCTCAGGTGTGCAGGTTTCCTTACGATGTTTCCGGGTCGTGCGTTCGATTCCCGCACGGAACAAATATCTGTATGATCTGCAGTAGTTGTTCCGGGTCTGGGTGTATTGTATGTGGAATTCATGTCTGTAAACTCACCCACGACACAGGAGAAATACTAGTGTGGGGCAAAGTTAAAAAAATTGGGGTTGCACTCCGGGAGTGCCGACAGAAATAAAAACGTTTTTTTAAATTTATCTAGACGCGTTCGCGGTCTGCTATTTGTACATGCATATATGCACTCAATATAGCATCTTGTAACGGTGTCGCGAGTCCAGAGATTTTATCTCATCTAAAATTATGCGTACCGCGCTAAAAGAAGTTTTCACTTCAAGAAAACAAAGAAAACTTTCGGTAGCGCTTCCGACATTAACTAAATAGTAAACCGCAATATATCTCAAAACATAAAAGGCAAATAAAATAGAATGTGAACGGGATCGTCGACTTTTTCATGCGGAACTCTACGCGGTTTATATGCGCGCCGAAACCAGTCACGTAAAAAGTTACGTCAATACACTGTAAACGCGTAAAATCGCGTAAAACTGCGTAAAACCGTACGTATGTGTTTGAGGCAAGCCGATAGGTACGTTTTTATTTATTGTCCTCGCTACGTTGTTTAGCGTTTTGTTATTTATTATATTGCTGTTTTATTTCGTGGTTGAAATAGTCGAATATATTGGAATATTATTTTATGTATCTGGTTATTCCATGGTTCTAATAATTTAAACTATAAATTAAAATCTAATAAAGATAAAATTGCAAACCATATAGCGTATAATTTCAACTCTATATACCTTTCTTTTTTTCTTTTATTTTTTGTAAAAAATACGTTGCGCCACACAAGGATTTCTCCTGTGTCGTGGGTGTGTTTACAGACATGAATTCCACATACAATACACCCAGACCCGGAACAGCTACCTGAAGATTGTACGAATATTTGATCCGTGCGGGCATCAAACCCACGACTCGGAGCGCGGTTTGGATGTCAATATTTGTTACAGTTTTAAGAGCAGCTCTAATTTCCATAAATCAACTTTCTCGGAAGCCTCCGACCTGGCTTAATGGCTGCTGTTTACTGACAACAACCAGGACCGACCGTTTTACGTACCCTCCGAAGCATGGAGACGCTCAGTTCAGATACCTCTATGTGGTCACCCATCCAGAGACTGACCGTGCCAAGCGTTGCTTAACCCGGTCGATCGTTTTACAAATGGCTATGAGCGCCTTATAAATCAACTAAAGCATACATAAATAAAACAATTTCCTGGGTCTGAAGGACACAACGGTACTCGCATCTTAGTACGAGCACCAAAGCACTCTATTTTTCATTGCACGGTGCATGTACGTATGTATACGGCACGTATAGATACTGTACGCAGGTATATAGAATGAATTAAATAAACGCGATATATATCCGTAAGCTATAGTCTTTTTATTATTAATAGTCCTTTAAATAGCTAAGTAATTAATAATATTCGAATAAAAAATACAAAAACGCACACAAATAAAGAACACGAGCCGCATTTTTCTATAAACGTGGTCCGTGTACAATTTAATAGGACGTTAACCAATATGTATATAACAATAAATATATAAAAATAAATGTTAGTATGTTTTGTTCTCCATGCGTTCCTAAATCAATGATCCGCAGGCTGATTACGTATGTCGCAGACGGTTTGCGACAGGCGTGAATCGCGCAGACGCCGCTGTCAAACCTCATTTTGGTATTACCTGTTTGTCGATAGCGATTAAACAGGCGAAGATCTGTGGATCTCTCTGTTACGTAAGAACGCACCCTCTGTTGGATGATCAATAAACTAAGTTGCAACCTCGCCTTTCAATTCTAGGCGACACCGGTGGGTGCTTGGCTGTGCGATAGCTGCTGTCGCATCTGCTGTCGCTGTTTTTAGATAATCAGGGTGCCAATTGTGATGAAAATATGTGCAGTGGTTGTAGGCATCTGGGTAAAGCTATCTAGAAAAAAAAATGCATTAGCCAGTATATGTTTAAAATATTTTACATAAAAAAACATTACTTTGGCCGAGTGGCGGTCAAAGGACTGGAAGAAGGAGTTTAGATGTCCAGTGGCGAGATAGGCGGATGTCATTGTTGCTATCACGGGTCCTGAATGAGACTTGCGCGAGAGCATGGATATTGGCACAAGCAAAGAGAGGCTCACACCCAGCAATGGGTGAAGTCAGGCTGTTGATGATGATGATGACATCACACGTGTATTCCAAGGGTTGGAGGGTTTTGTCAATAAAGGTTCACGTAAAATGCAGTCGGCTTACCTCGATGCGATTCAATCCTAACATATACGCTGCATCTAAGATTTTTACAGAATATGAATAACCATTTGTCTGGCCTAGTAATCTTAGTCCAGACCCCAAGCTCACTAAACGAATTAAACAAACGACCAAACTGTCACCTATCCTAAAGTCTCAGTAATTATTTAACTCTAGCAAGACAGAGATAGAGGCAGATTATAAGCTGCATGTATTTCTTCCACTCAAGGATTATCAACATCCCTTGTACACACTACCAATACACACAACACATTTGCAGCTATCCCAAAATTTATAGGTCTTACGTACACAGCTTATCCGACACATTGAACCGGATTTAACCGACCAAAACCGGTTGTATGCGTTCAGATCCGGACGAATTTGGCTCCGAAATTCCCTTTTACAATCCCCAATTATTACATTGCTTTTATACGGACGAAAATGAAGCAAATTTGAGCTTTACTGCGTTGTAATAAAGGTACTCGTGTTTTTAGGAGGTGTGTTTGCTTGTATATTTATGGAAGTGTTATGTGTTTTATCATTTTAAAGTTTAACGATGATAGGGGTTTACTGTCTGATGATAAACGTGTTTCGAATCGCGAAATGTTGAACGAATTATTCGAATCAGATGATTAAAGAATTTGGTTTTGTCAATTTAATTCGATACTTTTGATATTAATTGGACTGATGGGAAATTCTGATATAACGTTCATATCCCGAATGTAAAATAAAAAATACAATTACCGAGCAGATATGACAATTTATTACAGCTGGTGTGGATACAGTTTCTGAAATAAATCAATGAATTATTTATTTTTTATTGCAAGTTTGGTGTAGATATAGGTTTAATTAGTATGAAAGTACCGATGCGCGTTTTGATGTGGTAATAAATAGCTTTTCTTTCTTTCTTTCTTTCTAACAATAGAGCCCATTGTTGACTTATTTCATCAATGAAAACTAAAAATCTCAGGATACGTGAATCATTCATTTATTATTTTCACAATATAAGTATAAGAAGATATTATTTGAATAACAATAATAGTTGAAGAAACATAATATGTTATATTGCTCTACAAGGTTCCTACCACGTCTTTTATTAGCCTCACATCTAACATGCAAAGGCTCTTTAGAGAATTTTAATCTAAAATGGGGCACTAACCGGGGCCTCTCCATGGCTGCACTATAGAAATCATGAATGATCTGCAGTGATGTACTATCATATGAGATAAGATAAGGTCCACTACAGTGGGTATTATAAGGACTTTTTTTAATATATCGTTGCCCCACACTAGGATTTCTCCTGTGTCGTGAGTGCGTTTTACAGACATGAATTTCACCCGGAACAACTACCTGCAGATCATACAAATATTTGTTCCGTGCGGGAATCGAACCCACGACCCGGAGCGCAGCAGCCGACTGTATCAGCCACTGCACCAACCGTGCTGTCAAACTGACTGAAAGCTTGAAACAGACACAATGGCGTCTGTCTCTACTTCTTTAAATGAAACTTTGTGGCAGATGGTGACTCGCCGCTCACAAGATAGGCCCCGTAAATGGCCAACACTATGGAACAATATCAGCGTGGGTGGCTCGGGGTGTCAAAAGGTGCGGCACCGGTTTCATCCGAGTACGTCTCAAAGTCTCGGGATGGGTTTCCTCATTAATCCAGCACTAAACAGCTCTGGCGGCCCTGTTTGTCATATATATTTATGAGTTTTAGTTATTTTTTGCAGGTTCATCATTAATTTCAGCCGAAAACGGAAAACGTCCACTGCTGGACAGAAGCCTCCCCAAAAATTGCCACAACGACTGGTATGGGGTTTATGTTGAGTGGTCATTGGGCGGTTTTGTCATAATCACCACGCTTGGCAGACGGGTTGGCGATCGCAGTTATGTTATAAATGTACTCGAAAGACTGCTACACATCTTCCGGCTAAGTCCACAGTTTACGACACCCACGCGATGAGAACGGCGAGATGGTATTCTTAGCCGGCACCACACGACGTGCTAATAAGGAAAAACTAACAACTATCTAACGACATGCTAACAAGGAAAATCTTATATAAAAGATTACAAGAAAAAATAATCACATATACAATATTATTATTTTCTTATACGAAACCTCAATGATATTATACCATAAATATGTTACGTCCATATTAAATGACGCACAAAATACAGTCTCGCTTGCACAACCATGTCGTGAGAAAGAAGATACAAAAACAACAAGAGTAAAAGAGATAGCTATCTAGGCGAACCGATCGCGAGGTGCTACAATTGGAGGAGTTTTGGTTGTTACTTTTGGCACGCATGCAACATATCTACTTCTTTTGTATATAATATCATTGCGAAACGTGAAATAGCTTGATTAAAATCAGAAATAGAATCGTGCTAGCTTTTAAACCATTTTTTTTCCTAAAACTAAGTTAACAATGTTTCAAGTTTGACATATTGATACACGAATCAGCTGAGCGAGCCGGTGACATGGTATAGGTAGATTAGACGAGTTGGTACTTGGGCTACCTCTATGCATCAGCACTCGTCCTTTATACCCGGACACAGGAGCAACATAAAAAGTCTATATCGTTGAGAGTTTTGATTCTATTTCTTTGCTTTTTTCACACCGACTCTTTTAATGAAAACTCTTTTGAGTAGAATTATTTAAATACATATATAGTTGACACACTACAAAACATTTAATTCTACACCAACTTGAGTTAAACCACGCACTATTTCGTGTGGGTCGTTTCTATGAGGTGCCTATTACTCCGCTCCCAGGTATATTCAAATGTCCTTGAATGTACACACAGAGAGTACATTTAACGACGTTAGGGATTTGCCAAAGCGGGTCCTTTTTTGTACATGTCGAAAGAATGTACATCGAATTTGCATACAGGTACCTATGTAGGTCTCTATGTATAGAGGTTGAATAAAATTGAGGATTGAAACGAATACCGCCATATATTTTATATAAACATTTTTATTTGATTAAATGCATACATAACCAACACTCCTGATGACTTCAGCATAAGCTGTGTGCGTATTAATGATGGTATAGTAATGTAGAGCGACTCAGGTTTCTATGGCGACGGCAGAAACACTTGTAGCTAGTCGGCACCATTGACGCAGAGGTCAAGCGGTTGGTTTTTGCGCCACGGATCGTGGGTTCGATCCCGCACAGAACAAACATTTGTGTGATCCACAGATAGTTATTTGCCTGGGTGTTTGCTCATGTGAGATTTATGTCTGTAAACTGTACTAACGATACAGGAGGAATACTAAAAACAATGTTTTCAAGTCTGTACCTTTTTTTTTATTGGTGCCCAGTGGAAATTCTTCATGAACTTCCTTCGCCCCGGGGAAGGGCGAAGGGGTATGCCCGACTCCTACTGGCTAAAACTACTGGAGCGGTCATCTTCGGCACCTATGGGAGGCTCCAGGTCTTCGTATGATCACACTAGAGCATGGTAATGTAGAACCTAGACTCCGGTTTCTACAGTGGCGGCAGAAACACTTGTAGCTAGTCGGCACCATTGACGCAGAGGTCAAGCGGTTGGCTTTTGCGCCACGGATCGTGGGTTCGATCCCGCACAGAACAAAGATTTGTGTGGTCCACAGATAGTTATTTGCCTGGGTGTTTGCTCATGTGAGATTTATGTCTGTAAACTGTAATAACGATACAGGAGGAATACTAAAAACAATGTTGTTAGGTCTGTACCTACATCAAATATCAATGAATATTTAATACTGTTTCTTAAAATACCTGTTATTTTTAGTATCGAGACTAGCAAGACATTCGCCTCATTACTCCTGCCCATAACAATTGTAATGCTACCCAAGACTAGGCCTGCGTGGCATCATAATGTGCTTGACATCTCGAGTCAATGATTATTTAGTCTCTTATTTCCAGTAAATTCACAAACCGGGATAGAGTAATCTTTAAAGTTTTAACACTACTGCTTGACGGCGAATATCAGGCTCTGCAGTAGTGCCTTTGTTTTATTGATGTCCATTGGACATTCCACATGAAACTTCCTTCACCTTCCGGCTAAAACCACTGAAGCGGTCATCTTCGGCACCGAAGCGGGGCTCCAGGTCCTCGTAAGATCACACTAGAGCCACCCATTGGTGCCACGCCTTTAGGCACATCACGGAGGGAATTACTGTAAAGCGGTCACCCCCTTTTGCGGAGGGCCAGGCAGCTGTAAAAAAGTCGCCCTCCAGGCACTTCTCGGGGAGGATTGTAAAGGATCCCCCCAAGCCTTCGCTTTGCGCTGTGCTGCGGCACGTGACCACGTGCGCGCCACCGTCTTCCCGGGGGAGATCTTGTAATAGACCTACCACTAGTAAACTTTTATATAACTTTTTTTAACTAATAATCTACTCACAATATTTAACTTCTCTTAATTTTGGTACCTTTTTTATTTTTTTTATTGATGTCCAGTGGAATTTCTACATGGAACTTCCTTCACCCCGTGGATGGGCGAAGGGGTATGCCGGACTCCTACCGGCTAAAACCACTGGAGCGGTCATCTTCGGCACCGAAGGGAGGTTCCAGGTCCTTGTAAGATCACACTAGAGCCGCCCATTGGTGCCACGCCTTTAGGCACATCACGGAAGACATGACTGTAAAGCGGTCACCCCCTCTAGCGGAGGGAAGGCGACTGTAAAAAGGTCGCCCCCTCAGGCACTTCTCGGGGAGGATTGTAAGGATCCCCCCATAATTTTGGTACCTAGTAAGTACCGTTGTATCATAGTAACAGAGTAGAAACTATTTAATACTCGTTGTATTAAATACTATACTCTACTACATTTTTGTGGATCAGTGAGTGCAGAGTCCGTGTGGAAGCAGCAGCACGTCTTCCGGTTAAACCCATAGTCACGTTTTACGACACCCACGTGATGAATAGCGCCGACCCATTTCAGTAAAATCATCAAGTAAAACAACACAACTGCGATTGCCAACCCGCCTGCCAAGCTTGGTGATTATAGCAAAACCCCCAATTAGTATACAACCCACCTCGACCAGTCGTTGTGGTGATCTTTGAGGGAGGACTTTGTCCAACAGTGGACTTTATTCAACTGAATGATGAGTACAACTGACTATTACCGCCTCAGTTTAATTCGCTACTACCTATTAAAAATAAATAAAATAAACCTTTATTGCTGTTCCAACATAATTTACAATACTATATGAGTATCACATTTATTATTGACGATCGTTTTTCCAACGACAGCTTGTCCTTCGACAAAGGCCTCCTCCAAAGACTTCCACCTATCTCTCTCTCTTGCAATTTTGATCCATTCTGGACCGGCAACTTTTTTGAGGTCATCTTCCCAACGTTTCATTTGTCGACCTTTACTTCTTTTGCCATCCCTGGGGTACCACACTGATATTATTCTAGTCCATTTCTCATTTTCCTCTCTCAGCATATGTCCTGCCCATTTCCATTTTAGTGTTTGCACTGTTTGTTCACGTCTTTAAATTCAGTTACATTTTTTATTTTATTTAATCTTACTTTATCTTTTCTTCTTACTCCGACTTCTCTCTATTCCATTTTGACATATGTTTATTTTGTTAGTTAGTTTCTCTACTACCACCTATATTATGATATAACTACATACTGTTCCGCTATAAATCTAGCATCATAGATGCTAGATTTACAAGGTGCATACCTTGTTCCGTATTAAGCAATGCACCTTGTTCCTTATTAAGCAATGCATTACATAAGCAATGGATTGCGCTGCAGTGAGATTACATTGCACCTCACTGTTTTATTGCTCCAGTTTGCAACTAACACGATAGCCGAGTAGTGATGTGACGTTAATTTGAATATTGAATTCTTGAATTCTCTGTGGAAATTCTCAGCACATCAAAATGTCATACTGTGATTAAAAATAAAGTTATGTAATCTATTTATTAGAACACAAAACACTTTCGCACACAAACAAATATTAAACAGATTTTGACGGCAAGGTTGGTGCAGTGGCTGATACAGTCGGCTGCTGCGCACCGGGTCGTGGGTTTGATTCCCGCACGGAACAATATTTCTATGATCTCCAGGTAGTTGTTCCGGGTCTGGGTGTATTATGTGTGGAATTTGTGTCTGTAAACGCACCCACGAAAAGAAAGAAAAAGAAAAAATTTGACACAGACAACGCGGTACACATAAACTGAATAAAAAAAATTGAACAAAAACACAAAGAAAACATTTTTGTGTGCCCCACAGCTGCGCCAAACAGGCCCAGTTCAGCAAATATGCCAGACCACTAGTGCTTGGCGCTCACGATACAGGAGAAAACCTAGTGTGGGGCAACCATTTAAAAAAAAAACCCCTTCGTTCCTTCTGTTCTAAGTTACATGAATTAACGAGCTTATTATGTTAAAAAGGTGCCTCGCCCTAAGATCTTTCCTGCATTGTTTAAAACTTAAGTGTTTGTTACAATTTCATTATGCACAATATTGTATAACATTGTATTATAGCACCATTTATAAAATAAAGTTTTTATTATATTATATTATATTAATGTGGGTACAGTTTACAGACATAAATCTGACATATACATACATTCAAATCAAGTACAACTGTAGGCCATAAAAATATTTGTTCCGACCCGGGTCAATCCAAGAAGAACAAGTAAACTTGTTGAACAAGCGTTTTATAATTATGATGAATTTATTAATCTTAATTGTAAGGATATTGTGAGTAGATAAATTTATTTGTAATTATGGTTTTTATTTATTTTTGTTGACATTAAAATTATAAATTTTACTGTTGTTAATTGACTACCTATGTGATTGTAATATGTAATAATGCAATGTAAGTTTTATTTATTGTAATTCAGTATCAATTATGGACTTCGTATTTTTAATCATGATAATGAGTATGAGTTAGATGCATAATATGTAAAATGAACGACATGTAAGAAAAACTTACCAATAAAACTTATGACTTATGACTTAAACTTCTGGTACTAACTAATAACTAACTACCAACCAGTCATTCTGCTCTACTTACCTCTTAAATAGTCGTCTGCCCGCACCATCCTATCCATCCCTGTGCCTAAATCGAACGGTTGTAGTATGTTAATGAGTGACTCGTAGCTTCACGTGCAGGCCACAGTTGGCTGCAGTTGCAGTGACGTAGTTTGCGACCAATCGGGTGCAGAGTATTAACATAATCTTAGTTAGGAGTTGCCAGCTCTTCGTGTAATCGCTTCGTTATAACAAGTTAACGCAGAGTAGTATTAGGAAAGTTGAGGCATACATATGTTTATTTTAAAATTATGAAAAAATGTGTTTGATTCATAATAAGCCCTTACTTACCTTATTCCATGTGGTGTCCGGATTAAGAATATAGCACCACTCCATCTCCTCCCGTGGAGGTCGTAAAAGCCGACTAAGGGAATCTAAACCAGGGGGACTGGCAGCAGCGTCCCTTCTGTGAAACGGTAGCCATACTGCGCTCCGAACCCGCCTGCCAAGCGTGGTGAGTATTGGTAAATACCTCCCAAAACGATGACACAGTTGTGATAATCTATGAGGGAGTCCTTTGTTCAGCAGTGGACTATAAATGGCCGATATAATGAAGTCCTTACATTTGATATGCTACACGGTGCAGTTGGAAAACTATTTGTTTCAATTTTCTAATTTGCACCACAAAAGTGACCCATATTAAAAGTTCATATACGAGGGCGGCACTGAAAATTTCGGGAATCAAGGAAGTGACACAACATTACTATTTAAAAATGTATTTATTGCTTTTCGAAGTATTCTCCGCGAAATTTGACACATTTTTCCATACGATGGAACCAATCATTGAAGCAACCATTCCATTCGGAAGTTGGGGTCTCCAAAATGGCCGTTTTGTAGGCTTCCACAGCTTCTTTAGGTGATGAAAATCTCTGTCCACGCAATTTATTCTTTATTTTAGGGAAAGTATAGAAATCATTAGGGCTTAGGTCGGGGCTGTACGGCGGATGGTCTAATAATTCTATGTTTTCTTGCTCTAAAAACTCTTTTGTTCTGTGCGCGGTGTGAGAACTCGCATTGTCGTGATGGAGGATGATGCGGCGGTTGCAGTTCTCTCTACGGAGTTCAGAAACGACCTGTGGCAAACAAATGCTAGCATACCATTCTGCATTAACCGTTCTTTGTCCCTCAAGAGGAATAGTCGTAACATGGCCGGTTTTGGAGACAAACGTGGCCACCATTTTTTTTGCAACACTCCGTGAACGAACAATTTTTGTTGGCTTTAACTCATTTTCGAACACCCAAACTCGTGACTGGTTTTTTGTTTCGGGTTCGTACGCATATATCCAGGATTCGTCACCTGATACGATGTTGTATACAGCATTTGAGGATCCTGCGTGGAATCTTTCGAGAGTTCTGACGCACCAAGTAACGCGAGCCGCTTTTTGCTCTTCACATAGCAAATGCGGTATCCATCGGGAAAACAACTTTTTTACACCTAATTGTTCATGCAAGATTATTTGTATTTGACTCATGCCAATGTCTAAAGTTGCCTGAATTTCGCGGTATGTCACATGTCGATCTTCCTCAATCAGCTTACGCACAGCATCAACGTTTTCTTGGGTGACTGCAGTTTTTGGACGACCTTGACGAGGATCATCACTGAGCTTGACACGTCCACGTTGAAATTCAGCAAACCAGCGATAAATTGTGGTTTTGGATGGGGCTTCATCACCAAATGCAGAAATCATCCGGTCAACACACTGTATTTGTGTTAAACCACTTCGAAAGTCATAATAAATCATCGCTCTTGAATTTTCTCGAGTCAATTCCATTTTCTCAACGACTAAACAAGTTTGACAAAACCTTGTGACAAGACCGTGAATCTTTTTTAAAATAAATAAATGGTATTCGATTTGTAAAACCAAGGAGTTTTTAATTAAAAAGATTTTAATATGACAGGAACAGTGGAAATATTCCATTCCCGATACTTTTAGTGCAGCCTATGTATCTACGTTCCACGTCAGTGTCTAGGTCGCAGAACTTCATATGTGTACCAAATTTCAACTTAACCGGTCTAGTAAATTTGGAGCAAATTAGCTGTGACAGACGAACAGGCAGACAGACACACCAGTGATCCTGTAAGGGATCCGCCGATTTTTCATTCCCAACCCAACCCTAAAACGCATTAAAGTTTTAATTGTTTCGTGAACATAACCAACGTAGTATTGTTGTTGACTCGATTAGGGTTGTCTCAGTTTCTTATTGTGTATTGTAGCGACAATTGTGTGTTTTATTATAATGTGCATATATTGCACATGTAGTCCACTTTGTCTTACCTACCCATTTTGTTAAAATACTTTTATTTTAAAAGAGTGTCCAGCTTTTCTACGCAGTGCCAATTTTTTTCCGAACCGTGCACCTTAGCTTTAGACTTTTACTTAAGAGCCTGTAAAGGCCTACATGCAATAAAAACGTTTGATTAGAATTTTATTAACAAGGCAATATATCATTGTAAAGTAAAAAATAAAAAATGCTTTTTCCTTTTTTTAAACGATGCCCCACACTATGATTTCTCCCGTGTCGTGGGTGTTTTTACAGACACAAATTCCACACATAATACACCCAGATCCGAAACAACTAGTTACCTGCAGATCATACGAACATTTGTTCCGTGTGGGAATCGAACCCGCGACCTGGAGCGCAGCAGCCGAGAGTATCAGTCAGTCACTGCACCAATATATTACTATAATAAGTACTTACAAAATGAAGATATGAAACATTACTAGCCCTTCATCACCTGTACCGTTGTGAAATAACTTTGTTGATTATTAAATTTAATTCAAATGCCATCTATTATCTGTAACCGAAAACAAATAGTTCAGCACAATCAATAACTATAATTTCAACGTTAATGGTGAAAACTACATCGCTTGATTGTTTCAATGCAACTGCAATTAAAACAGGTACCTACATACATGTATACAAATCCATACAACAATAACTCAAATGCGCCAGCACCACATATTAGTATTTCACATCGACCGACAGATGGCGCTACTAACAATACATGTCCAAACAGCTGACAATGTCGCCCGGAACAATGCGACGCCGTGAGGTGACAATTTGACGCGGCGTAATGACGCAAACGACAAATCATGGCGGACCCGGTTATGGGACGGGGAATAAATCTTGTAGGACAGGAAGAGTGTGAAGTATAGTACCTGCAAATGATGGTTGCACTGTAATGTTATTCCAGGCAATTATGCTTGAAATTGTTTTTATTATACTCTAATAAATTATATGACTGTGAGAAAAAGATGTGCACGCTGGGAGAGCTATGCTCTGATGCTGACACATGTCCATGATGACTTCTCCTGTCTGCGTCATGAGCACAGTTTACAGACATTACTCAAAAACTAGGTGTTTACTTCCAACACTAATTTGTAATCCATACAAATGCAAAGAATTAATTCTTTGCGAGTATTAATCCAGGTAGCACAAAAAGCAAAAAGTTAATTACCACTGCATCTACAGTGCCGCCTAATATTGTTAATGTGTGTCATAATGGAATACAATATAACTTTATGTATGATGTATATTTTAAATACCCACTTCAAACTATAATTTGTGCTAAGAATGGTAAGCCGAAAAAAAGAGATAATGTAACAAATCTAGAGTGCTTAAAATCAGCTACAAAATAATCTTCTACGAGTTTAAAAGAATAAGAACTAACTAAACAAAACTGTTTCATAAAATCCTATAAAAAGTAAACTATCCAATATTTGTGACAGCTTGTTAGTGCTCTGTTGTTGGTTCTCGTTTCTGTTGCGGAAACTACGCACGCAACGTGTACTTCAGTTTATGAAAAAATAATGGATACAAAATTTTCATACATTTCTGCCTCGGGGGAGGATATGATGATACATGTCTGTGCGTATACAAAAACAAACTACAATATACGAGGGTTTGCATACGCAATATCTAAGTTATCATATCATCATTTATGATCTATCTGCTCTCCGGATTAAGAATATGGCGCCAGTCCATCTCCTCCCGTGGATGTCTTAAGGTGACTAAGGGACTCTAAACCACAGGTATGGGCAGCAGCGTCGCTTCTGTGGTACAGAAGCTATACTGCCAAGCATGGTGCATACTGGTGAATTCCCCCCAAATTGACACACGGCATGTACCCGGTCGTCTATGGTGGAGGCCTTTGTTCAGCAGTGGATATCCTTTTGCTGCTATGATATGATATTACTTTGGTGCAGTGGGTGATACAGTGGGCTGCCGTGCACCGGGTCGTGGGTTCGTTTCCCGCACGGAACAAATATTTGTACGATGTGCAGGTAGTTGTACCGGGTCTGGGTGTATTGTGTTTGGAATTTGTGTTTGTCAACGCACCCACGACACAGGAGAAATCCTAATGTGGGGCAATGATTTTGAAAAAAAACTAGAAATTTATCCGGCACAATTATTAATCTATATATATAAAAATGAATGTTTGTGTGTATTTCTTTTATAGAATCGTAAACTATACATTTCATCATGTCATGATCTTCAGCAAAGTGTTGTGCATGAACCCACAAAGGTTTCTGAGTTGGTACGATCAATATTTGACAGATGGCGCCACTATCATTCCAATTAATTTCATTTCTATATTTAGGTATAAAATTAAACGGCGGGTGAAACCGCGGGTCCCAGCTAGTAATATATAAATATATCTTCACTGACTACAAATGGTTTATAAGAAACCTGTTTTGAACTATCTTTGCTTCTATATAGCGGTGTATAAAGCTTTGTCGGTCACAGACCACATTTTCAAATGAACAGAAATGGATTGAATTAAACCTAGGTTTACTTTCCTTATTCTACAATGTTCAATCCTGTGTCGCAAACTAATATCAATGAATACCCCTCACGAATCTGGGTGCCATTAACAAATTGAACGGATTAGAACAGAGCGGAGACTCAAAATGGAATAATTGAGGCTAAAGCTCAATTTGAGGCTATTCTGACTGGAAAGTAATGTTGCCATAATCAGGTGTACTGTTATAAAGAAATAGTGCAGATGAATCATATTAAATTTTGGTAAAAAAATTACTGTTACCATGAAAACAGGACCTGGTTCAAGTAAGTTTTGAATCAATTTTCAGCAGCTTTTGGCTTTAGCTAGTTGGATAGACAATTTTTATGTAAAAAGAAATATTAACTCACTGTTTTGTTCAGCATTTTTTCTCAGAGGCTATCTTATAGGGGCATGCCCTCTATAGTTTCCATATGACTTGTGTAAGTATATATTAGGACCTAAATACTAAATATACGATAATATCCTATTCTTTTCTACTAGATTGCTGGTAAATTAATAAAAAGTAATAATACATTGAGAACACAAAGGGTATTATTTAAAATCTATGGTTCAAACTCCTGTCTTAGTCTAGTTTTCGATGTTTATAATTATATTATGTATCTCGCATATCATACAACACCATTACAAACTAAATAAGCAAATTTAACTCCATTCTCGATACAGAAACTAAAATTACACTCTGAATACTGTGTAACTATTCCAACTATATTGTATTTGATGCGAAAACCGCAGCGGATCGTGGCGGCGAACAATATATGGTGAAATAATTAAATTTTCAACCCAGATCGAATTAATTGTTCGTTGCGGTAGTATCATATATTGTATGTAATTAGGTGGTAGATATGTTATTAGAGGTATAATTAGTGTCTATGTAGTCTCAGCTACGTAAATTTTATATCATTCTTTCTCGCTACTGTGATAATTATATGTTCCAGAGCCTTATCTATGTTCTGATTAATAAGTCTAGATTATAACAGGTATTTTATAAGCCTTGCCTTATTTCTCATTTTCTTGGTATCTTGTAATATTATTAAACTATAAATAAATAATGAATTCATTTTTTATGAGACATAGTCCATAGGTTGTTGGCAACAATGTTTACTTATTAAATAATACATAAATAATAATACTACACGCCATCCGTATAGTAGGCTCACTTATCTCCCAACACATGGAGTTCAGTAAACCTACTCTGCAGTACGGTATAGTTTCTGTCACCTATTTTCAGCACACTGTTCCGACTCCCGGAGTCCCTTCTGTCTAAACGGAGCCCTAAATATATTTATTATCTTTCCGTATCGGACACCACCAGCAAGAAGGAACTCACCTGAAAAATCATTAGTCTCTACAAATCTCTAATTTATAGCTTTGTCTAACAATTGAAGATAATTGCCTAAACATTAACTGTATTTTGTAAAAAGACAACTGTGCCCAATGACAGATTGTCAGATCATTTCACGAAACACAACTGCCCATTTTCTGTAACGACATCAGTAAAAATACCGTAAAAATGTACAAGAAAATGTCCCGAAGTAATGTTTCGGGCCGATTTATCTTCAGAGTTTGGACATAAATTATCAGACGCTGCTGCACTTTCTTTGTAAATGGTTTTGGTTTTATCTCACTGTAGCTGAAAATGTTTTTGTAATGATCTTTGCGATTATGTTTTGTTTATAATAAATAATCGCTACTCAGATAATTCTACCAATATGATAAATATGAAAGTTATGTTTGAGGCTTCATTACATCCAAACGCCTGTTTAGATTCGAATTAAATTTGGTGTAAAAGTAGAATTGTGCCGTGGAATAGGATATAGGATATCAAATTACCATAAGAAGTATACAGGTGAAGTCCCTGGTAAGAAAAAAAACTTGCACTCCGGGAATGCCGACAGAAGTGAAAACTTATTTTGGCGCGTTAGGAGAATTATTCTCATCGAAAAATATGCGTACCGCGCTAAAAAAAGTTTTCACTTCAAGCGTCTCGTAACGGTGTCGCGAGTCCAGAGATTTTATCCCATTTAAAATATGCGTACCGCGCTAAAAGAAGTTTTCACTTAAAAAATAAACAACATTTATTTAAACAAGTAGTCAAACATAAATGAGAGTTGGTTTTCGCGTTGTTATTCTTCTCCTCAAAAACAACTAAATGGATTCGAACATAACTTTTACTGTTGGATAGCATGATTCTTGGTTAAGCTTTTAGGCTATGTTGAACCTGGGAAAATATAGTAATAATTGACAGTAACAATCAATGGTATATGCATACGCCGTGCGACACCGTTAGTGGAGTTACACTAGATGGGTACGCAAAAGCACCTATCTATAATAAAGTCATACAAAGAAATGTTAATGCCGTAAGGCAGCAATCATGATGCCTATAATAAAATTCAATCATGTTTTTACGATACTCATACTCACCAGAAAATAACACCCATGATAACATAATAATATTTTTCAAATCAATCTTCCAAGGTATCATGGAATAATATTTTTTCCGCAACCTCCTATAGAGAGTTAAGTTTCATGTCTGAAAAGAAATTAATCTCGTCACAACAGCTAAAATGAAAAAACACAAGATGAAAGTCAGGAATTATTGCCAGACCAAAAAATATTACACTTCACGCCATTTTTTTTTCTCTCCGTACAGGTGTAATTTGAATGGTGTGATATTATAAAAAATACGTTTCATGAGATAAAAGGTTTTGTCAGATTAAAAAGTTGTCGACATTCATCTTATAATCGGTTTTACGTAATTCTATAAGCCCTTTTACTGACTCTTACTGTTTTCTTTCATATTACTCGATGAAAAGTAACAGATTGGACAGTTGACCAAAGATGTAGTAAAACTTTCTAATAAACTAAATTAATGTTTAGCTCTGCTTTAATAATAATAAAACCCCTCTGGGTAAACGTTATCTCAGCATGGGATAAGGTAATCCTGGAGGGCAAATTAAAGTAGCTGTTTGATTTCTTCCTACCTTCTGATATAAAAAAAAGTATATCATAAGAGAGAAAAAAAAAGTGTCTTAAGTAGCTTACAGAACGCAGGGCAATTTGTGGCGAGCTGAATGTGAGTGGCGACACTGCGTACCCGAATGCTCCAGAGAGTCGGTCAGGGCCTCGTCTCCGGCTTGCCTTTATTGGTTGGTTGGAGTGGTACCCCATGAGTGCCCGTAGGATTTTCAACTCTGGCTTGCCTTAGTTGGCCGATCAGAGGGGGGCCGCCAGAGCTATATGCTCGGGGGTGGAACTGTCTAATGGCGTAATAACGGGGAAACCCGATCCGAGTCTTCGGGACGCGCGATGGTGAAACCGGTGCCGCACCTCTCTACACCCCTTGCCGCTCACACCGGTGTTGCTCCTTGTCGCCTGTAGTGGTACCGGTGCCGCACCTCTCTACACCCCTTGCCGCTCACACCGGTGTTGCTCCTTGTCGCCTGTAGTGGTGGCCATTTAGGGGGCCCATCTTGTGAGTGGCGAGTCACCGTCTGCCACAGAATTTCACTATAAACGTTGAAAGGCAGACGCTGTTTTTTCAGGTTTTAGAAGTATATTATCCATTTAGCACCCATTACAATAGACCTAATAATTGTAGTTTCCATCTTATACAATAGTTTTACACCTCCGGGGACAATCCGAGACTGCATTTCATAGTGTAGCCATGGAGAGTTCCCGGTTAGTGTCCCATTACATTTTAGATTAAAATTATCTAAAGGGCCTCTGCGTGTTGGACCCATGTCCCCGCGTAAGCCTATCAAAAGACCGGGTTCCCCCTTACAGGGGATATAAACCCGTGTAATAGAGAGACATGTAGATAATAATAATAATCGTTTATTTCAGATTACAGAGATCCATAGTGTTAGTAAAAAAAAAAAAACTAATGTTAATATAATCTAAACTAATGTTAATATAATCTCGAACCACACACTATCCACGTAGCATGTAGCACGTACTCGTAGACGTATGAAGTTCGATCCAATGACGTAGCATCGGACAATCCCACCTACTGCATAACGTGCTCAGAATGCTATGGGAGCTGGCACGCATTCTGTGCAGGATCGAGGCACACCGCTTCCGGATGATGGCTTGAAAGCCGTCAATCCTCGCATCAGCAAACATCCCCTTTGCTTTGCTTTATCGATATTGCTTATTATCGATTCGATGAAAATTTGAGCTGTGTTCCTAGTAACTACTGAATTCGCAACTTACCTAAGTGCTCATAGCCAATTGCACTCACTGATCAGTTATCGATCGGTGAGGGTAAGCAACGTTTGGCGCGGTCAGTCTGTGGATGGGTGACCGCATAGTGGTATTCAACTGAGGGTCTCCCGACAACGTGAAGAAGTTTTAAACCAAGCTGTTACTCCGTCCGGTTTAAATTACGTAGAAGCTGACACAAACAGATCAATTTTAATAAAAACTTTTAAACGGATTACTTACATCACATGTCCGTGTGGTGTCCGGATTAAGAATATAGCACCACCTAACCTCCTCCTCCATCATGGATGTCGTAAAAGGCGACTAAGGGAATCTAAACCAGAGGGATGGGCAGCAGCGTCCCTTTTGTGAACCGGTAACCATACTGCGCTTACCAACCCGCCTGCCAAGCGTGGTGAGTATTGGCAAATATCCCCCGATATGATGACACAGTTGTGGAATTTATGGGGGAGGCCTTTGTTCAGCAGTGGACCTATAAATGGCCGATATGATGATATGATGAACTACATCACGCATATTATATATTTTTGTTTTTCCTGACGTTTTGAACGTTCGTGGTCGCAGGATGACTAAGGTGACAAGCGTCTTTACAGATTTAAAAAGTTATTTTATCTACCGTACAAACTAATCAAAAATTGTTTCGATGCACGCAGTAAGCACACACAGTGTCCTAATGTTTTTTAGTGTGGTGTGTTGGTTGGGGACTTTATCATTTTATTAACTGGATTCCTAACTGGTGGTACCTTCCAACCATCATCTCTATTAAAATTAGAATGTTATTTTTTAATTTCAATAGCCTCACGTAACATTCTCAGTACATGTCGGTTCTCCTTCGTGAAAACTTGAGTACAGGGCAAGTTATTTCTAATGAGACTTTATATGCGAGACTAAACGAAATGTCTGGCGGTATGGTGAAGAATTTTCTCTTTTTTGCTCTTTCGTTTTCTTGCGTTATCTCGCTCTGTCTACCGAAACGAATACTTAATATCTAACTGACACAACCTTCGACTTGGTAAAGGTGGTGCGTGTATTTTACGTACTAGGCTTGCTGATATTAGTTTGACACGCACACAGTGTAACAATCAAGTAAAATACTTGACATTTGCTTTCTTAACCCTACTCTATCCTCGACGTAAAAGTAATGACACAAAAATAGGTCTAACAATATCCATATCTCTCGAACAAAAATAATGGCCTCAAACAAGACCTGATATAGAGCTAACAGTGAAAGACGATTTACTTAGCTGTAAAAAATAGACCCTTTTCTACCTTATTCTGTACCTATAAAATTTTGCACATAAAATGTCCTTTTTGTTACCTTATTTAACCCTTGACAATTGTCGCTTGCTAAGCAAAGCGACTAAACAAGTTGACAAAGAGATAAGAAAATAAAGTAAAGAAGTTAAAGTAAGAACAAAGGTTTTTATATAGATAAGTTTACATAATTTGTCGTTGTCGTTGGGTATATAATAATAAATGTATTAAATAAACATATAAACAGCTATTCGTTACTAAACAGATATTGTGTTACAGGAATTTCTATATTATATTACATTACATTCTTGATAAACAAACAATATGTATTTGTATAACTTGTTATATCATGGAAACCATACTTCAAAGCTCAAGCAAGATACGGCGCAGTAGTGACATCTGTTGCCAATAAATGCAATAGTCACTCGTCATTTCCACCGATAGATGTCACTCTAATACTATTTGCTGTATTAGTTCCAGTTTTCACTACTAGATGGGATCGCACGTGATGCTATGTTTGAAATTTTAAGAGTTTTCATAAAAGTTTAAAGTTTCTTATTGCTTTATGAAGTAGAAATAGTAATAATTGTAAGTTTGTTACATGGAATGGTGATTTTTAAGAGACGGGTTTCTTTACTAGAATTTTTCCTTGAGCCAATTTTTTCCATATTACTGGCCAACTAACAGCAAAAATCAGATATTCTGTGCCTTTATAAGCTTTAATAATGTCTTAGGTTTTCGCGAGTATTACACATTATAATAAAACACTTTTAAACGGATTCTATCGCGTATATTTTAGATTTTTGTTTTTCCTGACGTTTCGAACACTTTGCAGGGTTCGTGGTCGCAGGATGACTAAGGTGACAGGCGTCGTTACAGATTTTAAAAAGTTATTTTATTTTATCTACCGTACAATTATAATCAAAAATTATTTCGATGCACGCAGTAATCACTCACAGTGTCTTGATGTTTTTTAGTGTGGTATTTGGTTTGGGACTTTATTATTTTAATAACAGGATTCCAAACTGGTGGTACCTGCCAGCCATCTTCTCTATTAAAATTAGGATGTTTTTTAATTTCAATAGCTTCACGAATCATTCTTGGTACATATCGGTTCTCTTTCGCGAGGACTTGAGGTTGATCGAAACGAAGAAAATAGTTGGGTTTATCTAAGGCATGTTCGCACACTGCAGACTTTGTGGAGCGTCTATGCTTGACGTCAGCTATGTGTTGTTTTAACCTGGTGGCTATACTACGCTTTGTTTGCCCTATGTATGACAACACACTCACAGTCAATCTTGTAGACCCCTGCATCTTGTAAAGGTATGTGACATTTCACCGGTTTTAAAAGTTGGCTGATCTTCTTATGCGGCTTGAAGTAGGTTTTTATAGAAGCACGCTTCAAGATGTGATCAATTTTGTCGGTGACTCCCTTAATGAATGGTAAAACAGCGGGTCGACGATCAACCGTGGTGGGTTTCGGGCGGCTTCTGCGACGGGGATATGGTGCTCTCAAATTGTTACGCTGGAGAACTTCCTTCACATGGTGAAGTTCCCCTGCCAGATGTTCGGGGTCGCAGATGCCGTGTGATCTCTGTAACAAAGATTTAGCCACGGTAGCTAACTGACAAGGATGGTGGTGAGATTCACCATTAAGGTATCTGTCTGTATGGGTAGGCTTTCTATACACGGTGTGACTAACAGAATGATCAGGATTATGGATGAGAAGTATGTCAAGGAAGGCTACGGATTTATTATCCTCCAATTCCATAGTAAACTGAATTTTACCATGTATTGAATTTAGGTGTTTTAAAAATGCAGTCACCCTATTGTGAGGCAAGATGGTAAAAGTGTCATGTACGTACCGTTTGAACGTCTTCGGTATAGTCGGGGCTGACATCAGTGCTCTCTCCTCAAAGTCCTCCATGAAAATATCGGCGACTACAGGAGAGACCGGTGAACCCATGGCCACACCGTCAGTTTGCAGGTAAAACTCATTGTCCCACAAAAGGTAGCCATTAGTAAGGCAGTGTTCAAGTAACTCTGCATATAGTAAAGTCCCAAACCAAATACCACACTAAAAAACATCAAGACACTGAGAGTGATTACTGCGTGCATCGAAATAATTTTTGATTATAATTGTACGGTAGATAAAATAAAATAACTTTTTAAAATCTGTAACGACGCCTGTCACCTTAGTCATCCTGCGACCACGAACCCTGCAAAGTGTTCGAAACGTCAGGAAAAACAAAAATCTAAAATATATATGTACGCGATAGAATCCGTTTAAAGGTGTTTTATTATAATTTATAAGCTTTTCTTTAACTTGTCTACAAGACATTTTTTATTTTTATATTTTAATTAAACATTTTAATTTTATGCTATTGCATGCAACAAACTGAAGTGGCAATGGGCGGGGCACATTGCTCGTAGAACTGATGGCCGTTGGGGCAAAAAGTTCTCGAGTGGAGACCAGGCACAAGAAAACGCAGCGTGGGACCGCATCCAACGAAGTGGGCAGGCGACCTGGTGAAGATCGCTGGGAGTCGTTGGATATGAGAGACTTTGGAAATCTATGGGGGAGGCCTTTGTTCAGCAGTTGACGTCCTTTGGCTGATATGATGATGATGATGATGAAGTGCGCCAAAAGAAGTATTCAAGCTTCAAAAATACATTTGTACATATTTACGATTTTTAAAGCCTGTCAGAAATTCTGGCCCGGAAAATGGTTGAACACGTAAATGTAAATGAGTTTACAAGCCTCACGACTACTGTAAACGGTGAACGGTCAGTGTTGCCATAAACACGACTGACTGTTTATGACTTTACTCGTTTATGACATGTTGTTTTGAGAGTAGAATTTACAAACGTTGCTTGTGTAAGCAAGTTTCGCGTATCGTAAAATAATTGTCTAACTTTGTCTTTCACTAAGTATATATATGTAAAGTTTTTCGGCATCAAAGATTGATATTGGAAAATGGATGTGTAGGTAAAGGCCTATTTATAAGGATTGTAGGTACTCAGATGTTGTGACTACATAAGTATCATACATAATATATCGACAATTGAAAGGCAAAAGGGGAAAAAGGCTTGTGAAATAGAATTTTCGCTGGAATTGCCTTGATGTTTTTGCGTCGAACGGGATAACTGAATTTAACCAATCTTGTCGCTTATTACGTATACTTGTAATAAAAAATATCATAAGTCAATAGAAATTAATATTTAAATGAAAAAATGACCGGAATAAGCAGAACAATGAAATGCTATGATGGGAACTTTGCGAAGCCGTGAAACAATATTGTTTAAAAATATATGTAACAACATTCTAAGGACAATAAACTTCATCAGGTAAATAACTATCATTATGCACCTACATCCTGTTCTTAATACAAGGTCACAGAACTTAACCTAACTATTAATTACATTAAACTACGGAACTTGGCAGCTGCTTCAAATGGAAACACAACTTATAATATCATAGAGTATCTTACGTACCATTCTTCCGGTGAAGACACAGACATTTTATGTTCGTTTTGTGTTAGAATCTAATTTCTTTTTTTTATTTCGTTGTCGCTATTCTTATTCCCCGGAAAAGATTCCACTAATTAATTCGTACATTTGCTTTAAATGTGTTTTTCTTCTTAATTCAAGCAACGAAATCAACATTCACCGAAACACTTCCACAATGAGCGCGAGCTAAATCGTTTACCAAATTTATTCGGCATCAGCAAACCGTATCAGCGAACGCGATAAACAATGAAAAATGATGTCTGTAATACAACCTGAAGCCTACCTAAATTCTCCAATAATAAGAGTGAAACTACCTTGAAATGTAATAACAGAAATGCCCAGAGTAACAGCGTAAATATTCAAAAGACATCAATCCACATGCCAGGTGGAAGAAAACAATCAATCTCTGATTTTCCGTGACGAAATTTATCTGTCTCTTTCTTCCGTATAAAAATGCATGGGAGTGAACAAGATGGGCGATGTTAAGGAAATAATCGAAGCAAGTTAAGCGTACCAAAAAAGTTTCCATACATCTGTTCGTTTTGTTTTGGGAGTTTATGCGTGTTATATTTTATAAGGTAATTAAGAGTTTGGTTGTTCTTGAAAGCAGTCTGTATAGCCTTCATTTACTTAAATCGACAAAATATGTATGCTGTATTTAGCTATATTAACACATGCTGGGGCCTCATACATAGGGCACGCCACGATAGCGGCAGTAAGACCAGTCCTGGAGGAAGGGCTTGAGATGCGGCATGGCGCCCTTCCTCATACCTTCCGGATGCGTCGAATAGGCCGTGAAATGACACCCAATTGTTATCACTGCGGAGACTGCCCGGAAGACACGGCGCAGCACACATTGGAGCCAGCGGCAGCTTGGGCAACGCAGTGCCGTGATCTCGTCGCGGCGAGCGAAGGGGGTGACCTCTCGCTTCCAGCCGGGGTTCACTCCATCGTCTGGAGCGAGAGCGCGTGGGATGCCGTCGCCTCCTCTTGCGAAGACGTGATGCAAGCAAAGGAGGCGGCAGAGCGGGGAAGGGAAGAAACCACTTTGATCCCCGCTGCAGACAACGCACCGGGCGCGGGCGCCGGAGAAGGGCACTGAACGATCTCCTGCCACCATAAGGAGTGGCCTTCGGGCGACTGAGTAGGGGCGGTCTGCCTGAATAGAAACAGGCCCGAGATGGCGGCGCGTGTGTTCCGGGCACGCTTCTCTGTAGGATAGGTGCAGCCCACAAGGTCGTACAAAGACGGGGCCTGCCAAACAATGACGGGCCGATACCTGCCGAGGGCGCGGTCTAGTACAGATAAAGTGTGCACCTCGCCCCCGGCAAGAGATCAGAGACCATGGGGAGGCAGTTCATGAGGATTTCCCAAGGACAAAAATAAGGGTGCCAAATACATCACGGTGATAATCATGCAAGAAAAATACGTCCCGGCCTACGCCGAATGTGCATGGCTACATGCGCCTTCGTGATATTCTACCTATCGCGATAACAAACGCAAACAACAAAATGGACGAAGCAGCCTCTCTATTTTACGGCGGCAAACAATCATATGTTATATTTGTCATATCAAAATGACAGGGGATATGTATCGGCTCCGCCTCGTAATTGCTAATAAGCTCTATTTTCTGGTCACTCCACTCCGTATCGTAATTATACGCCGTATAACTTGATGCTTGACGCTGATACGTCCACTACCACCACACTGATTGCCTGTGCGCCGACTGAAGTCAGGGGTGCAATTCTCTAAGCTCAAACATCCATATATCCTTGAATACTGCGCTCACCAACCCGCCTACCAAGGTGAGTACAAGGGGTGAGTATTGGCAAAATGACGACAAAATTGTGGAAATCTATGGGGGAGGCCTTTGTTCAGCAGTGGACGTATCAATGGCTGATATGATTAAACGATTGATTGATTTAGTAATGTCTTAGATTTTCGCGATTATTACACATTATAATAAAACACTTTTAAACGGATTCTATCGCGTATATTTTAGATTTTCCTGACGCTTCGAATACTTTGCCACGACACACGAATCATCATCATCATCATCATCGTCATATCAGCCACAGGACGTCCACTGCTGAACAAAGGCCTCCCCCTTAGATTTTCACAACGAGCGGTCACATGCCGCTCTCATCCAACGACTCCCAACGACCTTCACCAGGTCGTCTGTCCACCTCGTTGGAGGTCGTCCCACGCTGCGTTTTCCGGTGCGCGGTCTCCATTCGAGAACCTTTGTGCCCCAACGGCCATCAGTTCTACGAGCAGTGTGCCCTGCCCATTGCCATTTCAGTTTACTAATCCTTTCAGCTATGTCGACAACTTTAGTTCTTCTACGGATCTCCTCATTTCTGATTGGATCTCGTTGAGCAATACCAAGCATAGCTCTCTCCATAGCTCGCTGAGTGACCTAGAGCTTTCTTATGAGGCCCACAGTGAGTGACCACGTCTCTGTTCCATGTGTCATCACTGGTATGCTGTATGTATGTGTATATACACGAATGCTGCAAAGTATTCGAAACGTCAGGAAAATCTATAATATACGCGATAGAATCCGTTTAAAAGTGTTTTATTATGATTGATTGATTGATTTGCTTTCACTCGGTCACTTTTTGTAACACAAAGAAAACACTGTGGCGACACCTACATCGTCAGCGGCATAACTACAACTTACAACGACATCTACATGAATATAAATTGCAACTCTCCGATGACGTCAAAGAATCCTGAATCACGCTATTAGAGTATTCGCGCAACGCAGCATATATACAGTCGTCCAACATCAACCGTTGGGCTTCGGCCCGCCAGGCATACCATCCGCCTGGCTGGAGGATCCTCCCTTTTCTATGGAGGAACACCACACCTTGTTCCCCATAACTGGTGACCCCGACGTGATCACCATTGTTCCCCATAACTGGTGACCCCTGACCATGAACATCAGCGCAGCCTTCACGATGCAGAGAAGCAGTTACTTCGCATCATCGCTATCACTCCCCCACCAATTCCAAGAAGCAGCAAGCAGCAAGTCACACTGCCAGCCAGCAAACTCGGCTACAAGGTTATACCACACGCTGCAGCAAAAATGCAAGCCTGGTCCCTAACCACATCGGCCCCTTCTCTTCAGCATGGCACAGCACACTGCACCTACGACCGGTCAAAAGCAGAGCAACTTCTCCTGGTCCATGCAGCAGCCAGCCACTACGCTTCACTGCACCACTCCAACTCACTGGAGAATACGCAGCATCGGCCCCGACGCACTGGGGATACTCACCGTAAGCAGTTCCGACTCACTGGGACTCCACGGCATTCAGTTCCGACTCACTGGAACCCTTCACTGGCACCATTGGCAAAAATCCACAAGACGCAAAAGAACAGCTGATTCAACAACCACGATCGCCCTCCGGTCTTCGGGGGGGAGTGATGTGGCGACACCTACATCGTCAGCGGCATAACTACAACTTACAACGACATCTACATGAATATAAATTGCAACTCTCCGATGACGTCAAAGAATCCTGAATCACGCTATTAGAGTATTCGCGCAACGCAGCATATATACAGTCGTCCAACATCAACCGTTGGGCTTCGGCCCGCCAGGCATACCATCCGCCTGGCTGGAGGATCCTCCCTTTTCTATGGAGGAACACCACACCTTGTTCCCCATAACTGGTGACCCCGACGTGATCACCATTGTTCCCCATAACTGGTGACCCCGACGTGATCACCATTGTTCCCCATAACACTTTAATCATGACAATCTGACCCCTTTACGTAAAAGCGTTATAATACGAATTCAAATCCAAAGTGTTTTAGTACGTGCAAACAATTTGTTAGAGCTCACGTCAAACGTTGATAGAGTCACGTAATGAACGTAGAGTCGCGTGACGGTTCACACACTTTGTAACATTTTCGTTCAATATTTTCTTGAATTTTCTACGTATCAAAGGTTTTTTGCATAGTTTTTGGTTGTGGATAGAGACATTGTCTTTAGAAGCCGTAAGTCGTAAAAGGCAAAAGAATCCAGGTTACGGGCGTATTTCTATGTGCCGCTAACAAAATATGCCGCGATAATCAATCCGCCTGCCAAGCGTGGGGATTATGGCAAATCCCCCCTTCACTGATGCTGCAGTAGACGTTTACGAGCTGGTGTATTAAATTGATTAAGGCAGTATATTTTACCGCTTGAATGTCCAGCACAGATAAACTATTTCAATGGCCCACAGATCGCTATTTCATGTTTCTGTATTACTCGTGTGAAATGTATGCCAGCAAACTTTATTTTTTCTTTTTTAACGTTGGATTCTCTGGGTTTTCTCCTGTGTCGTGGGTGCGTTTACAGACATAAATTCCACACACAATACACCCAGACACGGGACAACTATCTGCAGATCGTACAAATATTTGTTCTGTGCGGGAATCGAACCCGCGACCCAGAGTCGTCAAATATTTTATCATTTAAAACATTTGCCAATCCCGGTATCATCAAGCCAAAGGATGTCCACTGCTGCACGAAATCCTCCTTCATAGATTTCCATAATTGTGTCGTCATTTTGACGGCACGGTTGGTGCAGTGGCTGATACAGTCGTCTGCTGCGCACCGGGTCGTGGGTTCGATTCCCGCACGGAACAAATGTTTCTATGATCTCCAGATAGTTGTTCCGGGTGTATTGTATGTGGAATTCATGTTTGTAAACGCACCCACGACACAGGAGAAATCCTAGTGTGGGGCAAAGTTTAAAAAAAAAGTTTATATTCTTGTTTTAATAGGCGGGTTGATGAGCGCTGTGTGGCTACTGTTTTACGGAAAGGACGCTGCTGCCCATCCCTCTGGTATAGATTCCCGTAGTCCGCGGGAGGAGACGCTATATTCTTAATCCGGACGCCACACGGAAGATCCGGTCAGCTACTAAGAATACCGTAATAGCTAACACTAACACCTTGACCAAACTCAGAATCGAAACCAGACCTCACCCTAGAATGCTTTTAATATAACTGTTCCAGTTTAAAATGTTACTTATTTAGCAAATTAAAATCTTCTAAAAGTTTACGAAGAATTTAAATAAATTAATCTAATTGACATTTGGAAAATTCAAGAGTCAAAGTTATTATATAAGCAACATTAAAATTATTCGAGGAGCTCATTGTCATAAGTTGAGCATTCTAATTATTTATTAATTATATTTAAAAGAAAATTTTAATGGGTATAGATTGTGAAACATAGTAAGCTTAGATACTTTTTTTTTATTCATGCCCAGTGGAAATTCTTCATAATCATAATCATAATCATTATTTATTTGCAAGAATGTAGTATTACATAGTTTGGTGTTTATATAAGTTAAGTAGCTCGATACATTCTACCACAGTAATGGCGTACAAATATTAACATAGATTGTGCAGTTGAAATAAATTATACAAATTGATCAAATAAATTATTCAAATTTCATTCATTTACTTGTATAACAATAATTACAATTTAACAATAATTACAATTTAACATTACTATACAGCTGCCGTGTGGTGCCGGCTCAGAATGCCACCACCCCATCTCCTCCCATGGGTGTCGTAAAAGTCGACTAAGGGATTAGCCGGAGGATGGGCAGCAGCGTCCTTCGAGTACATTAACAACTTAACTGCGATCGCCAACCCGTCTGCCAAGCGTGGCGATTATGGCAAAACTCCCCAATGAGCCCACAACACATCCATATCGGTCGTTGTGGACATCTTTGGGGGAGGCCTGTGTCCAGCAGTGGACTTCCTTCGGCCGAAATGAAAATTACTATACAATGTCAGTATTAAATGTTCTATGTCAGTGTACTACTTTAATTAAATAAAATAGCATATAACATGTCCAGTCATTAAATTAAGTCAGATAATGAAATCAATAGATGTATAATATTAATAAAATTTAATAAAGTAAGTAGCTCACAAAAATTATAAACAAAATGTCAATATGTAATTTTTTATGTCAACCTCCTAATGAAGTAAAATTTTTGGTGTCCAGAAGTAAAAGTAAATGAACTTCCTTCGCCCCGGGGAAGGGCGACGGGGTTTTCTGGACTCCTACCGGCTAAAACTACTGAAGCGGTCATCTTCGGCACCCTCCCTTAGGCGGTTAGGCTCCAGGTCCTCGTATGATCACCCTAGAGCTTAGATACCTATGAAGGGGCAGAGGGCACCGGAGTAAGAACCGGAGCAGCTGGGGGTACCTATAAATTTTCTTAAATAACCTTTAAACTTCATATTTTAAAATACATTTGAGGCCCTCACAACAAGCCCCTCCATTTCATGTTACACGGTACAGTTCGCAAAACTTTATTCTTAAATTTTCTATATTGCCTCCCAAAAAGGACCCCTATATTCAAAATGCATTTATTTACGTTACACGTACGTTTTTGGGTCACAGAAATCCATATGTGTACCAAATTTCGGTTGAGTAGATTCGGAGCAAATTCGCTGTGACAGACACACGAGTGATCCGTTTTTTCCTTCGGAAGTTCGGAACCCTAAAAGCCATAATCACCACGCTTGGCAGGCGATCGTTTGTTGTTAGTAGGACACGGACGGGACAACGCTATTGCCGATCGTTAGACTTCTTACGACAGCCATGGGCCGACAGGGTCTATTCTGTACTAGGAGCCACGCGGAACCGAAAAGCCCCTGTTTTTTACTTTATTACCTTACGTATTTTTGGCCCGATGCAATATTCAACCAACATTGTAATCTCAGCATTTTCAGTTTTCAGATATCCGCTTAACTTGCAACCAATCCTGAAATGGTAGCATTTGTTTTATTTTTGCCCAAGTTGAAAATAGCAGCGTTTCGGTAAATATTTCTAACCGGACGAACGAAAAATATAATTATTTTTTAGGATTTGAGCTCTAATTGGAAAACGGATTACTAGAAACCTAGGTGAGGTGGTTAGTTTTAGCTATTTGTGGTCATTTCTGTTAGTAGTTTTATAAATTCTGGTCGGGAATGTGTAGCGACACTTAATATACTTACTTATGGTAAGTCTGTTGTTGGAGGTCGCGAGCGTGCTTATTGGGAAATCTGTGTGCTCAAACTGAGCGACCCACGTGCAGACAGCGGTGCATGTGCTCACGTACCGCTGTGTGCGCAGCACAGCGCATAGCATGGCTTCGAGGGAATCCTTTACAATCCCCCTGAGAAGTGCCTGGCGGGTAGCCTCTTTACAGTCGCCTTCCCTCCGCTAGAGGGGGTGACCGCTTTAGTCATCTCCTCCGAGATGTGCCTAAAGGCTTGGCAGCAATGAGTGGCTCTACATGGATATTATTCGAGTTCCTAGAGCCACCCTTCAGTGCTGAAGATGACCACTCCGGTGGTTTGAGCCGGTAGGAGTCCGCCCTTTCTCAAGTACATGATGTATTTCCACCGGAGCAATAAAAAAACGGCAGTTTAATGGTTCATCTATCCATAAACCATGCATACATGGTGTATATGAGTGATTTTACTTCTCTTCATGCGGTTCGTGGCCAAACTTGTGTTGGAGTTATTCAAGCTGCCCAAAGGCCTCCGACTTGGCTTAACGACTGCTGTGTGTTGGTAATAAACAGGACCGACAGTTTTACGTGCCTTCCGAAGCACAGAGACGCTCATGAGTATGAGTAATGAGAACGATTTATGAGATGAATTATCACATGCATCTTACAGGCTTTCATTGTACAACAATCGCATAAATTTCACCATTCCAAAAACTGAGCTGTTCTATCTAGTTTTTGCACTCCACGACTGACAATAAGGTACCAATTTCGAGGAACTTTGCTCGTACGCAGTAAGGTCTCCAATATCTGAACCCCAGACTTACCTTCCGAAAGCATCCAAAACCTTTACCAGTTTCATCAACGGTTCACTGCGGCCGTTCTATAAAACTGACTCCACTTTATCTGCAGGAACACGTAGAAAGAAGTACAAAAGGCTCACTCGTACTGTGCCAAAGTGTGTAAAGGCCTAGTCTTTCTTAACGTTCCCACAGTACTGTAAGAAATTAAAAATCGATAGTTGTTTGGTTATCTAGTCTTAAAACACTGCCCGAAGAGAGCATAGAACTTTTTCATAAATATAAGTTTTCAATAGTTGAGTGCTACCTGCTGCAGCCTTTTCTTAACCATCATTGTACCAGCCAGATAACGTCCACTGCTGAACAAAGGCCTGTCATTTATGGGACATTTCCACAACAACCGGACTACATGCCACCCGCATCCAATGACTCCCGTCTATCCACCTCGTTGGAGGCTGTCCCACGCTGCGTTTTCCTGTGCGCGGTCTCCATTCGTGAACCTTTGTGCCCCAGCGGCCATCAGTTCTACGAGCAATGTGCCCCACCTATTGCTACTTCAGTTTACTAATTAATCCTTTAGCTATGTCGGCAACTTTAGTTCTTCTACAGATCTCCTCATTTCTGATTCGATCTCTTAGAATAATACCAAGCATAGCTATTTCCAAAGCTCGCTGAGCGACTTTGAGCTTTCTTATGAAGCCTGGAGTTAGTGACTACGTCTCCGTGCCGTATGTCACCACTAGGAAAATAATAATATTATAAGTACAATGTTAATGACGTTGTTGTTCTCGAAGTGAAGGAGAGAGGACGATCTACGAGAAAAGAGTCTAAAGGTTTTATAAATTGTACACTACACGAACGTGATTATTAAAGTTTATGATTAAATTGTCATGGCAGCATTAAGCTGATCAGTCCCAACAGACGGCACTCGTACACGAGCAGGCGTGTAATTCCTTAAGGTCAAACATCCATACATCCTTCAGTACAGAATTAAAATGACTGAGAAATACCAATTTGGTATACGCTAAGACATTATTGAAGCTATTCAAGGACACGTTGCAGGTGGTGAGCCATGGTAACGAGTCTTAGGGAATACCAAATTGGGTTGTCATCGTTATTTCAATTCTGTGTCCAAGGATGTGTGGATGTTTGAGCTTAGAGAATTGCACCCCAGAACTCTGCATCGCTTAGTTCAACTTAGTTCAAGTGTTTGTTCACTTGTGTTCGTGCATTGCTCAGAGCGTTCCTTCTGTATCTTTCTCTTCTCTGTAAGGTAACTTTTTTCGGACGCCTATGTCACTGGGTTCCCATATAAATGCAAATGCGGTGACCCTTTGTTACCGTCCGTTACCCGTTGTCTCCGACCTTGCAAAGTAAATTTGATGGTACATTACTTTTATTGGCGCCGTTTGCGAAATTCCGAAGTATTATATTTTTGATTTTATTTTGACCCGGTTTTGGGTGAAATTGCATTCGGATTTGTTATTGGGTTTTGGACGGTTATTGGGGTATACGTATATGCTGCGAATAGGAAAAGATAACAACAATTGCTGATACCTAATTACTGATATTTAATTACTGATCAAATTATTGAAAATTCAGTGATCAACTACCTACAATTTCTATAAAACATGACTTTTTTTAACCAGTGCAAATGCATCATTTACTTCCTTCGCCCAGGGGACGGGCGGAGGGCTATGCCGTACACCTACTGGCTAAAGCCACCAGAGACCACTCCAAGACCTCAATACAATCACAGTAGAACCGTCTAATGGTGGCACGCTTGTAGGCATATCTCGGGAGGGTATGACTGTAAAGCTGTCGCCCCCTGTAGCAGAGAGAGGAGACTGCAAAAAGGCTGCCCCTCAGGCACATCTGGGGAGGGATTGTAAAGGATATTCCTGCAGTCTCGCTGTATGCTGTGCTGCGCACATGTCGGCACTTACCCACGTGTGTGCCACCGTTTCGCCGATATTTCGTACAAAAACCGAGTACCGAAAAACATTCAATAATTTAACTTAAATTGACATGGACAATCATCTAAAGAACCATTTTAATCGCGTTTATTTCATTAATGAAAATCAAAATATGTCAATTTCAAAAACTCGAAATCCAAACGAAATTAATCATGGAATCCGAAAAAAGGTTCAACAATGCAAACAATTCTCACGCCTCGACCCAGTTCCAGTTTTTCCTCGCCGAAAAATATGTGAAATATACGGAAACTGTGAAACCACCCGGTGTCCGGGTTTTGTACAAATGGCACCACAAACGGATTGGACAACAGGCTCGTGTTCGTTTGATTAATTCCCTTTTTGTTGAGTTGAATACTGTGTCATACGTATGGGTGAATAGATCAGAACGCTCATGATTAAAAGAATTAAAGGGAACCTGTTTATAAAAAAAAAACTGGAATATATACAAAGTGCTACAAAAATTAATATATCGTTTCAGTCGAAAGACGTCCGCTGCTGCACACAGGCCTCTGCCAAAGATCGCCACAACGACGACCAGTCAGGGTTTGTGTTGTGTGCACATTATGGAGGTTTTACTATAATCACCACGCTTGGCAGGCGGGTTGGCAATCGCGGACTTGTTGGTTGACCAGCTGATCCCATAGTCACCGTTTACGACAAACAAGGGTTATGAGATCTTTTTTTACTTTTATAAAATGCAGATCATACTAATATATGTTCCGTGTGGAAATCTAACCCACGACCCGCGCAGCAGCTGACTGTATCAGCCACTGCACCAACCGTGTCCTCAAAGTTATCCATATTCATCATCATCATCATTTCGGCTGAATAAAGTCCACAGCTGGACACAGGCTTCCCTCAAAAATCACCACAACGACTGACATCGGTGTGTTGTGTGCTCATTGGGGGTTTTGCCATAATTGCCAAGCTTGGGGTTGGCGATCAATGGCAGTTGAGTTGTTAATGAATTCGAAGGACGCTGCTGTCCATCGTCCGCCTAATCCCTTAGTCGCTTTTTACGACACCCATGCGATGAGATGGGTTGGTGATATTCGTAGCTGGCCTACCATATTATTTTGTAATAATTATTGTTACCATTCGACCACTAAAACGCATTCTATCACCTTGTTTTCCAACTTGGTTTTTAATAAACCCTATACCTACTGATTTTGCCCTTGAAATAAAGTCTACTATTTTTGTCATTCAATCAACCCTGATGATGAGTAGACCTATATCGGTCCACTGTTGGCCACAGGCCTATCCTACCGTGCGCGACAACAGCCGGCCATCAGCATTCCGCATCCAGCTGGACCCAGCAACCTTCTTCAGGTCGTCTGTCCATCTGGCTGGTGGGCGTCCCACACTGTTTGCCCATACGCGGTCTCCACTCTATGAGTCGCCTGCTCCATCTGCCATTGGTCCTTCGACAAATGTGCCCAGCCCACTGCCACTTTGGCTTACTAATTCGGTGTGCTATGTCGATCACTTTGGTTCTGTTTTAGATATCCTCAGAGACTCGAGCATAGCACGATCCATAGCCCGTTGACCGACTTTAACCTTGTGGACTAGTCCGGCTGTTAGTGTCCACGTTTCGGCTCCTGAGGTCATAACAGATGGGACGAACTGGTTGAAAACTTTCATTTTCAGACATTACGGAATACAATATCATAAACAGACGACGAGAAGACCTGATGAAGCCTGCCGAATGGCTTCTCTGTCAAAATTGTATCTACCCAACCGGAGTGAAGTATGTATACTATACTATATAATTTCGTGGGACTCAAGACAAAAAGTCTGATAAACCTCTTCCCGAACATTTGCCGCCACTGCGCTGGTGACAACTAAGGTAATGAAGCAGCCTTAAAAAATTAGAACGTTTTAAACGTCGACACGTTAAAGGTCATTAGCCTCAGGGCTCCCAGACTAAGGCCCTCCCTATGATCATTACAATAAACAGTCATAGATGATATTGCTATAATCAGCACGCTTTGCAGGTGGATGGTGGTGGAGGCGCTGATTCGCCGACCTTCAGAACCGATATATACTTCTTCCTTGGCCCCCATGTTGTATGTCTGCCATATTTTAGGGGGTTAGGTTGGCCAGCTTATGAAACGCAGCACCACTGTAGCTACCAACAATATCGCTACTTCAGCCGGTATTCAAAGGTTCTGTGTGTCTCCTTTGGCTGACATGATGATGATGCCAGTATTCTATGAAGACGTGGTACTTCCTGATCGAGTCAGCCCATTTACGAGCTCTGGTCAACTGTTGCCATTTTTTGGGGCCCAGTAAAAATCTACATGAACTTCCTCCGCCCCGAAGGACGGAAGGGCATGCCGGACTCCTACCGGCTAAAACCACTGGAACGGTCATCTTCAGCACCAAATCCAGGTCTTCGTAAGATCACACTAGAGCCGCCCATTGGTGCCACGCCTATAGGCACATCTCTGAGAAGGTAACTGTAAAGCGGTCACACTCCAGGGGGATTCTAAAGGATCCCCTGAAGCGTCCCTGTGCACTGTGCTATGCGCACATGGCAGCACGTGTGGCGCACGCAAATGCGCGCTACCGTTTCTCGTGGGTCGCTCGGTGTGGGCACGCAGAATCCCCAATCTACGCACCCGTGAACCCAGAGGCCCCCTTGTAGCGACAGCAGGGGGATTCAGGTGTATGGAAATTAGGTGCCAGGGCAATTGTTACTCCGGCACCGTCTCCTCCTTCTTCGAGCAGGATCGGCCCTCTCCCGAACCCACTCTGCAGTCTCCTTCTGGAGCATGACGCTAGTCAAATGATGCCTACATCCCCACACAATTTTATGATTGGATTATGTTGTTAAGCTAGGATTCTACTGCTCATCCTCTTGATATCGACCCTTAGTCGCCTCTTACTACACCAATCACATAGAAATTTATCACAATTCTTGGCATTCATGACAAAAAAGTACTGGTGACACCACCAGTCTTAAATGACTGGTATTCACTTAGGGTATGCAGGCTTGCAAGTATTCAGTTATTACTTTATAGAGTAGTGCAATTCTCTAAGCTCAAACATCCACAAATCCTTGAATACAGAATTGAAATAACTGTGAAAAACCAATTTGGTGTTCGCTAAGACATCATTATCATTTCAGCCATATATACGTCCATTGATGAATACGGGCCTCTCTCATCATATCGGCCATTTACTCGTATACGTCCACTGCTGAACAAAGGCCTCCCCCATAGATTTTCACAACTGTGTCATCATTTTGGGGGGTATTTGCCTATCCTCACCTCGCTTGTCAGGCGGGTTGGTGAGCGCAGTATGGCTACCGTTTCACAGAAGGGACGCTACTGCCCATCGCTCTGGTTTAGGTTCCCTTAGTCGCCTTTTACGACATCCACAGGAGGAGATGGAGTGGTGCTATATTCTTAATCCGGACACCACACGGTTTCCCTCATAGAAATCCAAAGAGTGCTGTCATTTTGGAGGTATTTGCCAATACTCACCCCGCTTGGCAGGCGGGTTGGTGAGCGCAGTATGGCTACCGTTTCACAGAAAGGATGCCATGCCATGCCCATTCCTCTGGTTTCGCTAAGACAAGATTGAAGCTATTCAAGGACACGTTGCAGAAAGTTAGCCATGAGGACGAGTCTTAGCGAATACCAAATTGGGTTGTCACCGTTATTTCAATTCTGTATTCAAGGATGTATGGATGATTGAGCTTAGGGAATTGCACTAAAGATATGGCAATTTTACAACACAATTTCACAGCATTCACGAGACCACGATTTACGTAGCGGCGTACACACAAAATCCATATTGCACGCGTAACATACGCGCAACGAAACGTTCATCCGGTTAAAGCTAGTGGCAGAATAATAGAGGCGGGATAAAAACAAACTGGCAGCTGCGGGAGATAAGAAATTCGATTTCCCGCATACTGATACAATTTTAGATACCTACGCGTTGTTTACTGTATGTGTAGTTTTGACATTGATATTGCTTTCGGGGCTCGAGAGTTTGCGTGCAATCGATATGGGTTCTATATTTTGTACCCGACAAGTACATTTACTGAAAAAACTAAGCTACCTCATAGGTATTGGGTCGCGGAGTTTCCCTACAATATGGTTGAGCTAAGCGATGCTGATGCATGCGTCATGCTCGTGAACGAGTGTCTTCTGTTGGAATTGGTGAACCGGTCAGCCGAATGTTGCCACGGAAATTTAGTCATAAAGTTTAATAAATATTACAATCAGGCTTGTTTAGTATAGACTTTTTGAGTAATTTTCGTCTACATTGTCTTCACATAATCGCGTGTCTCGCTGTAAGTAGGTATAAAGCTATAAAACTAATGCTGTAAGAAAGAAGATACAAAAACTACGAGAGTAAAAGAGATAGCTATCAAAAATGACAACACGTTTACTCGACAGAGTCGACGTTTACACTTCTTTATGTTTGCTTGATAGTTTGTGCATTTTCTGTACGCACGACGGCATTGTTATTACTTAATTAATAAAACAATACAGATTGTGACAGTGTGTGCTCGTTGTCCGGTCTTCGGCACACTGATTGCGAGGTGTTACAATTGGGGGAGTTATGTTTCTTACTTTTGGCGCGCATGTCATCTACTTCTTTTAATATATAATATCATAACTAAAATCTTAACTAGATATCTGTAAGGATATTTAAATTTTGTATTAGTAGATGTGAAAGCAGTATAAAATTCTTCAACTAACGTTGGGTTTTATTCAACGTAACTACAACAACAACAACGTAAAACTGCTGCTCGCCGCAATTTTTACAAAGGATCATTATTATACAGCCACCGAACTGATAATTAATAGAACATTGCAGTGAAGGGGGGGAAAAATGAAGCTCCAATTAAGTTCCCTTAATTAATTGGTGTTAAATAAAGCTTTTTTTATCGAACAAGCTACCTCCTCTTTTTGAAACAACGTTGTGACGAAACCACAATTTACTCACCTGGTGGTAAGCGTCATTCCCAAAGATATTGGAAGAAAGGAGATATGCCATGTAGTTTAAAATGTATGCGAACCTAGAAATCCAGTATTCCTCTACCATTCTTCATACAACAACATGCAACTCATACTAAAACACCCTCGACTATGTAGGCAGCCAATCATGCCGAGTCTACAGACTGCAAAGCAGTAGCCGTACCACGCATCGCGTAAGTTTATTGGGAGTACCGTTCGCTGTTCTATTCACTGCGTTTGTTATTCACCGATTGCTAGTTAATAGTGGTAGATAAGAAGCATTGTAGTTTGTACAAAAATAATAATGTCGTTCTGCTCCATCAATCCAAATGTAACATAATAAAGAAAACAATAAAATTTGAGTGTCTAATCGCTAGCCGTGTGCTTTAGACGTGTTAATCGTATGCTTATTATCGGTTTGTAAACTACATCCGCATAAGTATATCAACACGAGTTACTAACAGTAGTGACCCGCGCGTGTGCGTTTGCCGATTGCTAGCCAAAGTATAGATAGGGATAATGTACCTTGTGGCGATATGAGCGAAGACTCAATGCAGAGTGATGCGTCCCAACAAATACTTAGCGATATGGACGGTAGAACTCGAAGCGAAGAGGACGTAACAAAAAATATTGAAAGTCAACAACTTAATACAGAGATAGACATGAATGAAGAAATTAATTGTGAAGAAGAACAAGAAATGAATGCAGATACGAGGGCATGGACAGTAGTGGGAACTCAGAAAAAACAAAGGATTAACAAAATTGATATTTGTATATCTAGTAACGATAAATTACCGAAGCAGTTCGCTTTGGCGAAAATGTTTAAAGCTCAAGGGATCTCAGGAATTAATTGCGTGAAATATACGAATCCGTTTAAAGTCATAGTCAGCTTTGCTGATGATACAAGTTCCGAAAAGTTACTAAATTGTCAGAATTTTCTGAATTTGGGTTGGAGAATATTAACACCTTGGGAAGTTAATGTGTCCTATGGAATTATAAAAGATATTGACATTGGATTGACCGATTCGGAGTTACTAGAAAGTATAACATGTAACGGGACTGAAGTACTTTCAGTCAAGAGATTAAACCGCAGAGATTATGAGTCGGGATGGCAAGAAAGTGAATCAGTGCGACTTTCTTTTAAAGGGGGCTTTCTTCCTGTATATGTATATATGCATAACCTACGAGTCAAAGTGGAACGTTATGTATTTCCCGTTACACAATGTTCGAGATGCTGGCGCTTTGGACATACAGTAAAATTATGTCCTTCTAATAAGGTTGTTTGTCCTAAATGTGGTGGATATCACGCAAATTGTGAGGCCACTTCGTATAAGTGTACTAATTGTCATGGAAAACATATGGCTTTAATAAGAACTTGCCCGATATACTTAAAGGAAAGAAAAATTCGAGAACTTATGTCTCAATATAATTGCTCATATCGACGTGCACTAACAATGTACGCCCCGCCTTTTACTCTAAGTCGTAATGAACAAACTACCATGATCAACCGACAAATAAATAGCTCTCAACCCCATGTCAGTAGCTCACCAATACTTCCTAGAAGATATTCGTATATTACAGCATCGAACAAAATACCTAAAACAAATAAAAATAAGGTAAAAAAACGGAAGAAACATCGGGCAACGAATCAGTCCACAACGAATGAATCATCGCAGTCAGACGTACATCCAACTATGACGGACAACTTGGAGAGTGGGGCGGCGCGGGCGGAGTCGTGTGCTGCACCGGGGGACGACGGTGCGGGCGCAGCTACGACTACGAAGACAGATCGCGCACAGTCTAGGACGCAACGCGCTGAGGCGAGGTCAAACAATAATAATGATGATACTCACTCGGACAACTCCGATTTGTATGACGCGCCTCGTATTAACTTAGGATCTAAGAATATCCCGTTCTACGTTTTTCTGAATAAGTTGAGTCGAGTTATGTTTTCTAGCAAAGATTCATGGAGCTTTAAAATTGAAAAATCATTTAGAATGTTTACCCAGTGGTTTATATCTTATATAGTAAGTAGTTTTGCGGACTTATCTGTATTTAAAAAGGTGTTCAGTTTTATTTCCGATGCTAATAATGAATAGTTACAGTACTATCAGAGATAGAAACGTTAAAATAAATATATTGCAATGGAATGCGCAAAGCTTGCGACCGAAAAAACAGGCATTTGAATGTTTGTTATACCAAGAAAAAATACATATAGCCGTAGTAAGTGAAACCTGGTTGGACCCGGAAAGAGATTTAAGGATTAGCAATTATAATGTGTTCAGAGAAGATCGGGATGATAATTACGGTGGGATTGCTATATTAACACACATATCGATTAGGGCACAATTAGGTCAGATCACAAATAACAACTCTAATATTCAAGCCTTGTGTATAAACATTTTTAATTGTAATAATATACATAATGTCGTCGCTATTTACTGCCCGCAATGGGTTCACACTAGTTTTCGGGATTGGGATACAATTTTTTCACAGTTTTCGAAGAAATGTTTGATCCTTGGAGATTTTAATGCTCATCATTCCAACTGGTCACATAAAACAGACGCAAGAGGGTCTCAAATTTACGATTCTTTATGTGAAAATAATATGTCTACGCTTAATGACGGTAGGTACACTCGTATTAAGTGGGTAATGAATAGTTTGCAACAAAGCAGCCCTGATATTTCTATGGCCACTTCCGATATTGCACACATTTTAAATTGGCAGGTCACAAATGAGTCGTTAGGGAGTGATCACTTAGTAATAAGGATTTCCGTGGCTATGACATTTTCTACTACATTTTATAAAAAAAAGAACTTTAAATTAGCAAACTGGAAAGATTATAGTAAATATTTAGAAGATATGTTTTTAAACTTCCATTATTACGATGATCCTCAAATATCCTACAACGAGTTTATTGATTATTTAAATAAAGCCGCCGACAAGTACATCCCCAAAATAAAATTTTGTTTGGATCCTACTTGTAAATTTAAACCAAAACCATACTGGAACCCTCAGCTGTCTCGAACTGTCGCTAGAAGAAGACTGGCATTAGCTAAATTCAGGAATAATCCTATCCCTACAAACTTAGATATTTTGAACGAGTGCAATAGGGAATCTCAGAGACTTATAAGGGAAGCTGCAAATAAAAACTGGCATCAATTCTGTGATTCGATGAACGAAGTCTCTTCTCCTGCAGATATGTGGAAGAAAATGCGATGGCTAAAAGGTTATAGATCCCAGAAAACCCATGTAGATGAAAGTCAAGCCCAATGTTTACTAAATTCCATATGTCCTGCATTTGTACTTCCTGCACAACCAGTTTTTACCTCCAACAACCAAAAATTAGAATTACCTATTCTTATGCATGAACTCGAGGTGTGTATTAAGTCGAAAGACACGGCTCCAGGTCATGATGACATTTCATTTTCAATGATCAAACACCTTCCACCAGCAGGAAAAAATGTTCTCCTTTATTTTTATAATTGCTTTTTATCCTCGGGCTTTATTCCATCACAGTGGAGAGAAATAAGTGTGGTGCCGATTCCAAAGCAAGGACGTGACCCTTCCTTAATTTCTTCTCTTCGGCCAATTTCTCTTATCTCTTGCGTCTGTAAAATTCTGCATTCAATTATAAACAAAAGGCTGGAGTGGTTTTTTGAGAGTAGTTATATTTTTTCAGAGGAAACTGTCGGTTTTAGAAAATCTAAATCTTGTGTAGATAGTTTGTCACGTCTGGTTTTCAGAATTCAGTCGGGTTTCTCGAAGAATCTTAATACTGTTGCGTGCTTCCTTGACATAGACAATGCCTACAATAATGTTGATATAAAAAAACTTTTATTAATTTTAGATAAATTAGGTGTTGGATCCAAAATATGTATTTATTTGTGGAATTTTCTTAGCTTGAGATTTCTCAAAATCAAATTAGATAACTTGGACGTTACTAGATGTACGGCTCGTGGCTTGGCTCAAGGTGACCCTTTATCTCCTTTGTTATTTAATGTAGTAACATATGAAATATGTTTTTCAATTGATAATTCATATGTCTCTCAGTATGCCGATGATTTTGTTATATATGTTGTAGATAAAAATATTGAGTACGCTAGCAATTTGCTTCAATCCTCCATTAACACAATGGTTAAATTATTAGAAGATATAGGTTTAAACGTCTCGCCCTCTAAAAGTAAGATTTGTGTTTTTAAGAAAAGTCCAAACAGATCCCAATTTAATATTACGATTAATGACGTACCGCTACAAGAGGTAATCAATGTAAAATATTTAGGACTTTGGCTTGACCGGTCTTTGAGGTGGGGAAAGCATATCAAAGAGATTTCTGAAAAAACGCTTAAATTTTTAAATATTTTTAATGTTTTAGTTGGTCCAGGATGGGGGGTCCACCCTAAACATCTTCGTCGGTTATATATTGCAATTATAAGAAGTCGTTTAGACTATGGTAGCTTTTTGTTTGATAACTGTTGTAAATCAAACTTGTTTAAGTTAGATAAGTTACAAAACCAAGCTATGCGCATTATAGGAGGATACGTTAAAAGCACCCCTATCCATGTTATGGAGAGCGACCTCTGTCTACAACCATTACGTATACGCAGAATGCATTTAGCGGGTAAATTTTGGCTTAAATCCAAGTCTTTAACTAATAACCCTACTGTTTCAGTGTTAAACGAACTAAATTCTCTAGTGGATCAAAGATATTGGAGACGTAAAAAGATTCCTACACTTGTAACTATTCACAACGAGTTCCAAGACATGGTAATTCATCATAATGAACAAACAGAAATGTATACATTAAAATATTGGATGAGCTACTACAACATCACAGATATCGTTAAACCACAAATAGATATTTTAACTACTCCTAAGAGATTTTTTAACGTTATCAACTTACGAAATAATTGCATTAACTACCTTGAAAGTCAATATACAGGATATTTTCAAATTTATACTGATGGATCTAAAGTAAACAATAATTCCATGGGACTGGCATTTTATGACCCTCAATCTGACATATTTATGAAATTTAAGATTTATAATAATATATCGATTATGTATTTAGAACTTCTAGCAATTTATGAAGCATTGTCATATTTAGAATCAATCAATTTTAATAATTTTGTAGTTTTGACTGACTCTAAAAGTTCACTCCAACATTTAGCTCGATGCACCTCTGGTTTCAGAGGCACACCGATTGCTTACCATATAATAGACACCCTATACAGATTGAGGGCCCACTCGAAAAATATCATCCTTCAGTGGATCCCATCCCATATTGGTTTAGCAGGTAACGAAAGGGTAGATCATTTGGCTAGACTAGCTTCAAGTGACGGTGTACCATTAAACATATCCCCGTTTCATTCAGATTGCATGCGACACGTAAAGGAACACTGTTTTATAAACTGGAAGGAGCACTTTGATCAGAGATCCCTGGAGAAGGGGGTGTGGTATAAAACTATACAGGGACAACCATGGAAATCACCTTGGTTTGATTCATGTTGTTGGGCAAGATCGGAAATTGTTACAGCTCTCAGACTTCGTTCGGGACATATTCCCCTTAACAGGTTTGCATTTCTTATGAAAAAAGTTCCCTCCCCCAATTGCACCGAATGTGGTAAAGTAGAGGACGCTCTCCATATTATGGTGGAGTGTGTGCGGAACGAAGATCTCAGAGCTGAGCTACTCTTAAATCAGGGTATTGATGTTAAACAGGTTGGAAGTTGTAACAGCATTTTGGCATATCCTCTTTCAGAAAGTGCAAGAGCACTGTATAGACTTGTATGGATCGGTATGCGTAGACGGTAATTTACATTATTATAGCTAATAGGTATAGATTTTAAAGGTATTTATATTATAAGATAGCCTTACGGAGCGACTTCGTCTTGTTGACCAAGCTCCTTAAATAAAGAATAAAAAAAAAAAAAAAACAATAAAATTTTATTTATTATTGTTATAGATAAATACAAGAAAATTCTTTCACTTGCATATGGTATATGATTCCTTCCTTGGTAAAGTTATTATTTTCGCTTCGGTTTTTGCATATTATCTCCGAACAACACGACACTTTACCAAAGTTTCACTTACGCGATCGAATCTCAAGTGATGTTATAACTCAGCCATCTTTTCCGAATGGCCCAGATTGTGCATGTCGCGGTGGCGCGGTTACGCCCCCGTACCACTTCTCCTTATTTCCTATTTCTGTGATTGTAGCTATTCAAAGTTAACCATGATAACGTTATATCATAGTCACACACTCGACGAGTCGTGTGGGAAATAGCGAGGGAAGGAGGCAGAGAATTAGTGTGGCTACGTTACTCGTCATGCCGCTCGTCGGGTGCGATTGTCATGCCCTCCGCTCCGTTTTTTGTCGGTTTTCTGTGCGCGAGCCACATATTTACTTGAAAATGGTGTCTTTATAAAAATCGAATCGAAACACCACCAACCCATGTCATCTCACCTCTGGGGTAGGTAGCTGTGACCGCGTTGATTAGCTTGCCAACGCTAACTAACGTGGTCGCAGCTATTATCTATAGCTAGAGGTTCCAGATGTGATTTTATTCTGCACAATGTTTTGTCCATATTATAACTTGGAACGCGGATGGCATCGGAACCATTTCAACGAGCAAAAAATTTCGAACGTCTCTTAACGACATTTTAACGACCCGGATGGGACATTTTAAGTGATTCTTTAGGGCTCATAGTAATAATATCTATATCAAGTTTAATGTGACTGCTTCACACTATTTCTGTAGCTTTAAATAAGTAGAAACTTATACAGGCTGTTAGATCTCTCTCTGCCAGCAGTAGTGTCGGCTATGTTGGCAGAGCACGAAAACTGCAGCAAGCAGGCGAAAAAGCAGAGAAAACTGGAATGCAGCGGTCTCCTTCTGTGAGAGCGTCATGCTCCAGAAGGAGACCGCAGAGTGGGATCGGGAGAGGGCCGATCCTGCTCGAAGAAGAAGGAGACGGCGCCGGGATAACCACTGCCCTGGCGCCTAATTCCGATACGCCTGAAAACCCCTGCCGTTGCTATAAGGTGAGGGACCTCTGGGTTCGCGGCTGCGTAGATTGGGGAATCTGCGTGCCCACACCAAGCGACTCAAAAAAAGACGGTAACACGCATGTGATCACGCGTTGCCGTGGAACGCTTTGGGGGATCCTTTACAATCCCCCTGGGGGGGTGACCGCTTTACAGTCACCCTCTCCGAGATGTGACAATAGGCGTGGCACCAGTGGGCGGATCTAGTGTGATCATACGAGGACCTGGAGCCTCCCTTAGGTGCCGAAGATGACCGCTCCAGTGGTTTTAGCCGGTAGGAGTCCGGCATACCCCTTCGTCCATCCCCGGGGCGAAGGTAGTTCATGAAGAATTTCCACTGGGCAACAAGAAAAAAAAATATATAAAAAGTAAAGGCCTCCCAAATATTGCAACAATGACCGGTGTGTGTCGAGTGTTCGTTATTATTATTGTGGGCTTTAACACAATCCTTACGCTTGGCAGGCCGGTTGGCGAACGTGGTTAAGTGATGTTAATGTACTCGAAGAACACTACTACCCATCCTCTGGTTAATCCCGTAGTCGCCTTTGATGATACCCACGAGATGAGAAGTGATGGTGCTATTCTTAGCCGGAATTGCCCCGTCTTGGTTATTCGAAATTATATTTTCTGTTATATTTTAATTCATGATACTTATAATTTTTGAATGCCGTGTGGTGCCGGCTCAGAATTCCACCACCCCATCTCCTCCCGTGGGTGTCGTAAAAGTCGACTAAGGGATTAGCCGGGGGATCGGCAGCAGCGTCCTTCGAGTACATTAACAACTCAACTGCGATCGCCAACCCATCTGCCAAGCGTGGCGATTATGGAAAAAACCCCCAATGAGCCCACAACACACCCATATCGATCGTTGTGGTATTCTTTGGGAGAGGCCTGTGTCCAGCAGTGGACTTCATTCGGCCTAAATGATGATGATGATAATTTTTTATTGTGCTGACATTCACGTTCTGGGTAGCTATAACATGAAGTTAAATTCAATATTGTTGAACGAAAGTACCGCCTCCACCTTTTAGACATTAGTGTAGGTTGCTATAACAACATGCCTCACGGTATCTTGAGGAGACGGTAGCGCCAATGCGGAAATCGGAACTAACTACGTTCACTTTTGTCTTGCACCTTAGTTTATTATGTCCACAACAGATGGCGCTGAGATATACGTATAAACATGCTGATTATTAAGATAAATTATTCCGTCTTGTAATTCATTTTTTATTGTTTTATTTATCTTAATCATAGCATAATAATAGTCTTATTAATAATTCCAAAACTCCTTGTAAAACGATACGACGCATAATTTTATTCCGTATCGGCTTAAAAGAGTAATTGGTTTTAAATTTTCATCCGGATCCAGGGTAAAATCCGGTTAATCCTAGTAACAGGTAGCTGCCTCAGTGAACAAGGTTCCATTTACCTTCTAAAATTAAATTAATCATTTTCCTTTCAAATAAAGGTAAGCAGGTATTATATTTCGTTCATGGAACCACTTAACGCCTAATTTTAATCTCGTATTATACGTGTTGGGTTTTGTCATTGAGTCATTTACTTTTTGTTTGTGCGTCGATCTTTTCTTTCTTACTTTCCCTACGATATTTATTTTAACTATTTTTAACTTGCCTCCTCATTTAGCGCGCTTTTATTAGCTTCACTTGTAACTAACGAACTGTAAATGACTAATTGTCATATAGATTTGAAACTATGCAAGTATATGTAATCCGGATGACAATACAATAATCTGGTACTACAGAACTAATCTGGTGATGGAGCCAGGAAGTGGATAGCGGAACTCTTCAAAGGTTACTTATAAACCCTTCGAGTTTGTGTTCATTTGATTTGTTTTAACGAGTCTCATACATACATTCACGCATTAGCTTGACCCGTATGTTTGTAACTAATTAAAAAACATAAATTATTCATTGTAAAACTATTAATGTAATGGAATGCTGCAATTGAATTTTCACCCACCCCCAGTCGTCCGATTGACTTGAAATTTTGCAGACGTATCAAGAATCGAGACACGAAGTACAATCATTTAACATGACCTGTTGCTGTGACCAGGGTTATCAGCTCATGATAAAAAGAAACCTCATCATCATTTCGGCTGAATGAAGTCCACTGCTGGACACAGGCCTCCCCCAAAGATCACAACCACCGATATGGATGTGTTGTGGGCTCATTGGGGGGTTTTTGCCATAATCGCCACGCTTGGCAGGCGGGTGGGCGATCGCAGTTAAGTTGTTAATGTACTCGAAGGACGCTGCTGCCTATCCTCCGGCTAATCCCTTAGTAGACTTTTACGACACCCATGGGAGGACATGGGGTGGTGGCATTCTGAGCCGGCACCACAAGGCAAAAAAAAAACCCTAATAACTGGTTATTACTATACACCAGACATGTGTAAATAATGATCTATGTTATATATATTCTTGAGGTTAATACTGATTTAAACCACAAAAAAAAAATCAAAGACACAAAAAAACACGCTTTTTAATTAAATATAAACTAAAAAGCATAAATCAGGTTTTGTTTTTTGCCCACACTAGGATTTCTCCTGTGTCGTGGGTGCGTTTACAGACATGAATTCCACATACAATACACCCAGACCCGGAACAACTACCTGCAGATCATACAAATATTTGTTCCGTGCGGGAATCGAACCCACGACTCGGAGCGCAGCAGCCGACTGTATCAGCCACTGCACCAACCGTGTTGTTTAAACTATACCTATTTTTTACAACAATTTCTCCTTATCGTGGCTGTCCCACCGCAGAGCCAAGACCTCTTTTTAATGTCATAATTATTGAAATTGCCAACACACAGTGCACATCGTTCCTTCTCTGTATGAGAAGAGGCTTTTGCCCAGCAGTGGGGCAAGTACAGGCTGATATTATTATTATAAGAAAACAGAAATGTAATTGTATCTAATATTTCTTATTAAACATATATCTACAGAAAATATATTTCGGTATAACATTCCCACTTCAGCTAGCGCTTCTAATTAAAACCGACTCAGATGTAAACCAGAGCATCTTCAATTAAATTACACGTTTAATTCAATTAAATTGGTTGTACTCCACCCGGTCCAAGACTGTCTTAACTGCGCTTGACAACTGCAGTAATAGTTAAACTTTTGTTCCACTAATCGGAAAAGAACAAACTGATGCGGTTTTTTTATAAAACGGAAGTTAGTATCCATTCTTGTATGACCATATATACTTATAGAGTATAAATTATTTCACTATGGAAGAACTTTTAGGTGTAAGTTTAGTACGTATCACGAATTCTGCTCATCCTGCAATAATTAAAAAGTTCGAAGACGTTTTTATCTTATACGCCCTGGAATTTCTCCCGTATTGTGAATAGTGAGTAGGTACCACTATTTACTACTATTACTAATTTTAAAATATTTTAATATTTAGCTTTATATTGTACCTATTTTTTACTGGTTGGCATCCGTATGTCACTATGGGCTCCAGCTGAAAAGTCTTAAAGCGGTCTTGTCACAAGGTTTTGTCAAACTTGTTTAGTCGTTGAGAAAATGGAATTGACTCGAGAAAAGATTTAATATATATGAAGAATTGAACCGTACGACGTTGCCGACATATTTTTTAGAATTTTTTCATTTTTGTGAAATGTTTTATGAATATGTAAAGATTTATTAATCTAAATACCGTACGACGTTGCCTTAAACTTGACATTGGCGAAATTGTGGAAGATAATCTACAGAAGCCATAATCTAAGAGAAGAAGAAGAAGACTCGAGAAAATTCAAGAGCGATGATTTATTATGACTTTCGAAGTGGTTTAACACAAAAACAGTGTGTTGACCGCATGATTTCTGCATTTGGTGATGAAGCCCCATCCAAAACCACAATTTATCGCTGGTTTGCTGAATTTCAACGTGGACGTGTCAAGCTCAGTGATGATCCTCGTCAAGGTCGTCCAAAAACTGCAGTCACCCAAGAAAACGTTGATGCTGTGCGTAAGCTGATTGAGGAAGATCGACATGTGACATACCGCGAAATTCAGGCAACTTTAGACATTGGCATGAGTCAAATACAAATAATCTTGCATGAACAATTAGGTGTAAAAAAGTTGTTTTCCCGATGGATACCGCATTTGCTATGTGAAGAGCAAAAAGCGGCTCGCGTTACTTGGTGCGTCAGAACTCTCGAAAGATTCCACGCAGGATCCTCAAATGCTGTATACTACATCGTATCAGGTGACGAATCCTGGATATATGCGTACGAAACAAAAAACCAGTCACGAGTTTGGGTGTTCGAAAATCAGTTAAAGCCAACAAAAATTGTTCGTTCACGGAGTGTTGCAAAAAAAATGGTGGCCACGTTTGTCTCCAAAACCGGCCATGTTACGACTATTCCTCTTGAGGGACAAAGAACGGTTAATGCAGAATGGTATGCTAGCATTTGTTTGCCACAGGTCATTTCTGAACTCCGTAGAGAGAACTGCAACCGCCGCATCATCCTCCATCACGACAATGCGAGTTCTCACACCGCGCACAGAACAAAAGAGTTTTTAGAGCAAGAAAACATAGAATTATTAGACCATCCGCCGTACAGCCCCGACCTAAGCCCTAATGATTTCTATACTTTCCCTAAAATAAAGAATAAATTGCGTGGACAGAGATTTTCATCACCTAAAGAAGCTGTGGACGCCTACAAAACGGCCATTTTGGAGACCCCAACTTCCGAATGGAATGGTTGCTTCAATGATTGGTTCCATCGTATGGAAAAATGTGTCAAATTTCGCGGAGAATACTTCGAAAAGCAATAAATACATTTTTAAATAGTAATGTTGTGTCACTTCCTTGATTTCCGAAATTTTCAGTGCCGCCCTCGTACGCATAAAAAAGATTAAATGGAACATTTTTATTTTTATTGACTATCTTATCATAACTGGTATTGGCATGTACTGTACGACGCCAGAACCATACCTGTGGTACCATAACAATTATCCAGTTTTCCAACACGTGGCCAAACCATTCTTTGATGTTTGGGAAATGTTATATCCAGCTGGCTGCTGTATCACATTAGAACTACGAAAATTATCTGTGAATTCTGACAACACACTGCAGAGGTAAGATTTAAGATGATCGGAAACCGGTAATTAATTTGTTATTTGATTTGATTTGTGCATTGATCGTCCGACAGAGGGTCCGTCAGAGATCACAAAAATACAAATTTGTATACGTAATACCAAAATGACGCTTGAGAGCGCGTCTGCGCGATTTACGCCTGTCGCAAACCGTTTGCGACCTACATAATCAGCCCGCTGGCAAAGAATTTACCACCGGTCCACTCGTGGGTAAGTATTGTAAAAGGCGACTAAGGGTTGATATCAGAATCATCGTTCCGTGTGCTCATAACAACAGCGCTCGTTGTAATTACGGCCATATCGTTGTAATTATGACCTTCCGTGTGGTGTCCGGATTAAGAATATAGCACCACTCCATCTCCTCCCGTGGATGTCGTAAAAGGCGACTAAGAGAATCTAAACCAGAGCGATGGGCAGCAGCGTCCCTTCTGTGAAACGGTAGCCATACCGCGCTCACCAACCCGCCTGCCAAGCGTGGTGAGTATTGGCAATAACCCCAAAATGATGACACAGTTATGAAAATCTATGGGGGAGGCCTTTGTTCAGCAGTGGACGTATAAATGGCCGATATGATCCCCTATGACCGCTCATTGTCATGATCATTGGAAGCCCCATTTTCAGCAGTCCACATTTACATGAGTGTTATAATGGTTTCTATCACACAATAAGACGCCACTGCCCATTCTATGGCCATAATACTCTTTTACGGCATCCGTATTTAGCCTTCTATATACCCTATACCTACTCCAAATCCTAAACCTGACTGCTCCATAAATAGAATTAACGTTCTTAATTAAATGACTCGCTGCAGCCTCATAGCCAGACTGTACGGCGATACGACCAAGCCTTAGCTGCACATAATAACCGTTACATCTCAGTCCACTCAAACCCGGATTAAAGTAGTTATAACTAGAAACAGCCGGTTCAAGTGCTGTTAAAGAGACTTATGACACTACTTCTTACATTTTACCCGACTGCTCCAGAAAGAGGATTATTTTCGAGTATATGTCTGTGTCTATTTCTTCGGCATTTTCTGTAGCTTGAACGACTTGATGGATTTTCACATATAGAATGTAGTTAGATTCGTCTTAATTGTGGGATTGACATACGACCGAATACTCAACCGCCATTTAAAGTTAAGTCCCCGCTTAAACAATTTGAGGCGCCCGGTTTTGTACCAAAAACCGGTTTCTCGAATAGTTAAAGCGGGGACTTAACGTTAAATGACGTTTGAGTATTCGGCCGATAGTGTGTTTAAATATGCCGTGTGTTATTTTTGCGCAGTCGTCTTCTTTTTATATTGAAATTTCTTAACTTTTGAGTAAGATTCTAAGATCAAGAATATCTTAGGGTGAGATTCAGAAACGAGTCTAAGCGTGAACTTACGCTTCCATATGTCAAAATGCACTACTTACGCCCCTAATTTTGACAAATGGAAGCGTGAACTTAGCTTAGACTCGTTTCTGAATCTCACCCTTAGTCTTGCAGACTTTGCGAAGGACCTCTTTAAAATTTAATTCTATATATATAAATTATTTGCCTATGTTTAATTTAATGACTGCAATTTACTTGTGTGGTGTTGTTTACTTGGCCGTGTGGTGCCGGCCCAGAATGCCACCACCCCGTCTCCTCCCATGGGTGTCGTAAAAGTCGACCAATGGATTAGCCGGAGGATGGGCAGCAGCGTCCTTCGAGTAAATTAACAACTTAACTGCGATCGCCAACCCGCCTGCCAAGCGTGGTGATTATGGCAAAACCCCCCAATGAGCCCACAACATATCCATATCGGTCGTTGTGGTGATCTTTGGGGGAGGCCTGTGTCCAGCAGTGGACTTCATTCGGCCGAAATGAATGAAAAAATGAAAATTTACTTTCTAATAATATTTTGACATTATTAATTAATCATAAAATTGTAAATGTGCGAGCATCATGTAGCCGTTAATGTTATATATTTAGTACCCTTTGCCTTTGGCCTGGTAGTATTGGTCTGTCATACTCACTAAAATGTCTTGCTGGCGGTGGCGTTATGTATCGGGTCGTTCGGTTCCCTACAATATGGTTGAGCTAAGCGATGCTGATGCATGCGTCATGCTCGTGAACGGGTGCCGTCTGTTGGGACTGGTCAGCCATTAACTGCCATGGCGAATAATGATTATATTATACATTAGTATGTCTTTTTTTATACATTGGCCTACATAATGCTCTTTATATGGTTTACCTTAATTTGTATTATTCAACATTATAATCTCAATTATTTTAAAAGAGTATCTATGGAGTTTCTTGCCGGTTCTTCTCCATAGATCAACTATTTGGAACCGTGCAACTTAGATTCTGACGTTTCATAAGTGCCAATATTTGGTTTATTAAAAATAAAAATATTTGACTTTGATTTCACTTTAAAGGAAAATTGTTGCTACTAAAGAAGCAACCCGCCTGCCAAGCGTGGTGATTATGGCAAAACCCCCCAATGAGCCCACAACATATCCATATCGGTCGTTGTGGTGATCTTTGGGGGAGGCCTGTGTCCAGCAGTGGACTTCATTCGGCCGAAATGATGAAAGAAGCAAGCCGAACGAAACCTTAGATTCGTATAGAATTTGGTTCCATTTGCCTGTAGTAAGTGTTGGCAGTATCTATACATTTACTTATTAAATTTTTATGTTGCGGCGATACCCTGGATGCATCGCCTACGTGGCAGGTAGGACAAACATCTGATGGGGCGCAAAAGTAGTATTCGCGCAGTACTCGCGGTCCATCAATAAGAGGATGCAGATGACACATAAACCACGCAGCTTCCCTGGACAGCGTGGTATGCAGAAGGCATTGTCTCAACCCAAAAAAAAGTTTACGTGAAGACACAGTGATAGCTTAGTGATTGAACGCTTGCCTTCCATACAGGAGGGGCTGAGTTCGATTCCGGCCAACACCTCTGACTTTTCGTATTGACGTACGGATCAGAATTTGATTATCACTTGCGTTAACGGTGAAGGAAAACATCGTGAGGCAACCTGCACCCCTAAGAGGGCTGCAAAATATTCTTAATGGTGTGTGTAGTCCACAGTCAACCCGCATTAGATCAGATGGACAAAGGCCTAACCTTTCTAGTCGTGAGAAAAAGGCCCGTGGTCAGCAGTGGGACAGTAATGGCCTGTTTTTTTTTACATTCGTTTTCTTATAATGTAGATATAACTGACGCGCTACAAAAACGACGAGATAGTGATCTCCTGAAACACAGGTTCAACCTAGTTCAGGCAGGCCGATAATAGGTATGTTAAATCGAGCTGACTTATATTTTCAAGCATGTACCGATAATTTTTTTTTTTTTAGACGTTGCCTCACACTAGGATTTCTCCTGTGTCGTGGGTGCGTTTACAGACATGAATTCCACATACTTACTTCGGCCGAATGAAGTCCACTGCTGGACACAGGCCTCCCCAAAGATCACCACACCGACCGATATGGGTGTGTTGTGTGCTCATTGGAGGGTCTTGCCGTAATCGCCACGCTTGGCAGGCGGGTTGGCGATCGCAGTTGAGTTGTTAATGTACTCGAAGGACGCTGCTGTCCATCCTCCGGTTAATCCCTTAGTCGACTTTTACGACACCCACGGGATAAAATGGGGTGGTGGCATTCTGAGCCGGCACCACACAATTCCACATACAATACACCCAAACCCGGAACAACTACCTGCAGGTCATACAAATATTTGTTCCGTGTGGGAATCGAACCCACGACCCGGAGCGCAGCAGCCGACTGTATCAGCCACTGCACCAACCGTGCCGTCAAAAATTGTGTAATAATGTAATTTTTTTGTAAAAGTTGATTAATAAATTATTAAAGTTGATTGATTATTTAGAATTATGTCCACGGAAAGAGGAAGAGTGCGACCTTGTGAACCCCCGATCGCAGTCCAACACACCCTCTGAACTATTTCCACTTTTTCATTATTAATGCCACACTTTATAATGTAATGTCTGCCTTAACGTAGGAAACATTTATTTTACTCCAGCAATTACAGAAAAGTACCACCCTTATAATCAACCTACCCTCCACCATTTGCGATTCTGGCGGCGATCTCAGATCATAAAGTTTGGCTATTAAACTGATTTAGTACTGAATCGTTCCAGTTGAAGAATTCTACAATATCCGCTCTTTTGCTAGTAATGTTCATAGTGATATGAGAACAAAGGGATCATATCGAGACAAAGAATGAATTGGTGCAATGCCTATGTGCTCGGCTTGCAGCAGCAAGGGTTCCGAGTTTGACCCCTGCATGTATCAAAGGTACCGTTACGTACACGAAATTTATTTGTAGAAATCGAATACGCGACCCTTTCTTTGTTAGAAAAAGACGCACAACACCTATGAAATTTACGTCAATAGTTAAAATATCAAAGGACATTGTTAAAAACGGGCCATGAATCAACACGTATGCAACCTATACAATAATTTGTAGTTTTTTAATCATTAAAATTATTTTATATAATTATATTAAATACCAGTAATGACATATGGAACAGAGACGTGGTCACTCACAATGGGCCTCATAAGAAAGCTCAAGGTCACTCGGCGAGCTATGGAGAGAGCTATCCTTGGTATTTCTCTACGAGATCGAATCAGAAATGAGGAGAGCCGTAGAAGAACTAAAGTTGCCGACATAGCTGAAAGGATTAGTAAACTGAAGTGGCAATGGGCGGGGGGGCAATCACATTGCTCATAGAACTGATGGCCGTTGGGGCACAAAGGTTCTCGAATGGAGACCGCGTAAAAACGCAGCGTGGGACGACCTCCAACGAGGTGAACAAGCGACCTGATGAGGGTAACTGGGAGTCTTTGAATGAGGGCGGCATGTAACCGCTCCTTGTGGAAATCTAAGGGAGACTCCTTAGTTCAGCAGTGGACATCCTTTGGCTGATATGATGAATACTTTAAATATTAATTATTATAATCGAACGCACACTTCAAGATATCGTAGTGATTTTATAAAGCGGTATCCCGTCTTTAGCTTCGATCATATCCCCGGCGCCATATTTGGACGAATACAACCATTCGCGCTTTCAGCGCTTGAAGCTTACAAGATTGAGCAGCAGCCGGTGTAAAGTGTGTGTAGTGACCCTCTTGATCCGGAAGCTCTGGCGTTTAAAGTGCCTTTTATTTTATATCATTTAGTTTCTTCTATGTTTTGTAAATGTGTGAACTTCGTCGACTTTATTAGTGCTATACATTAACTGTTATCAGTTTCCTATTGTGTTATAGGAAATTGTCTGTTTTGTTATTGTGTGTATTTTACATTTAATTAGTCTACTTTGTTCGCACATACATGATATGTATAATGCATAGTGTAATAACAAAATTGTAATATAACTTTTTTTTAAAGAATATATCCATGGAGTTTCTTGCCGGCTCTTCTCCATAGGACCGACTTTTCCCAACCGTGCACTTAACTTGACTTTTCGTAAGAGCCTTCTACGGCCTATATGAAATTAAAAAAATGAGTTTGAGTTTGAAGCCAATGCGCTCGAAGTGCAGCGTGTGGACCATAGTGCCTCGGTTTTGTGGCGTGCTATCCACCGACCCAGAGCGTGGATTTCGAACATGACTCTTGCCCGGAGTGCTCTCTCAAAGGAGTTTTCGCTGCCGACACAAGACTGTCATCAGCTTTTCGGATGCCAGGGAGGACTACACACATAGTAGTTGAGATTCCATAGAACGAAAATGTTATCTCCTAATGTAATGTGTGCCAATTGTAACTCGGCCCCTTACAATTTTCATTTCAATTACTTAATTTAACGTCATGAGACAAGAAACGACCAAATTTTAAATAAAATGAAGGATTCTTCGTCAGTTTCACACTTTTCACCGAGTTCTATAACTTTTCCCTCCAATTTCACCCCAGAACCCAAAACATTTTTACACGATGTCGCAAAAACGATGAATTGTAATACTTTTAACATAAATAACGCGACTGTGTAAAACTCGGGACAAATTTTAAAGTGGACCCGCAGATCTCGCTATTAGGATTTACAATCGGCGTAAAAAGTTTCAGGTACCAGCTGAAATACGACTAACATTTGCAAAAAATATATTTTCTGTTGTATTTTTAGGAGGCAAAAGCTCAGTGGTGAAATATGAAACACTCGGTAGAAGGCTTATCTTGGCTTGAGCCTGGTGTGAGCTGCAGGGTCTTGTTAAGCACATAGGCTCACATGGCTATTATTCTCGGCACGGTTGGCGCAGTGGCTAAGCGATTGGCGTTCCGTGCTCCGTGTCGTGGGTTCGATACCCGCACGAATTTGTATGATTTGCATTCCAGAATGTGTAATCAAATGGTAACTTAAAAATATGAGATCATTATGTTACCTTGTCGGGCACTGCAAAATTTGTATAGCTGTCCCTGTTACTATGCTGAGGGTGAGATTCAGAAACGAGTCTAAGCTAAGTTCACGCTTCCATCTGTCAAAATTATGCGCGTAAGTAGTGCATTTTGACATATGGAAGCGTAAGTTCACGCTTAGACTCGTTTCTGAATCTCACCCTAAATCAACGTAAGTAGGCACAAAAACGTACTAAAAAGATTTTGCGTCTTCAAAAATATCGCTGATTTGTTATTATTGATACCATCAGGTTTGAGTTTAATTAATTATTAATGACCGTGACAGTCTACAATAGTGAAACTCAAAACGCTTCCACAGAATAAAATCCGAAGCTAATAAAAAATATGAAGTGAACGTTGAGATCTTCGAGAGATATCGTATTGACATACATACAAACTGTAGTGGGGCGAGTTGTATGTGAGTGGCGATACTGTAGACCCGAAAGCCCCAGAGATTCAGTCAGAACTTCGTCTTCAGCTTGCCTTTATTGGTCGGCTGGAGTGGAACCCCACGAGTACCAGCAGGACCTTCATCTCATCACGTAATAACAGGGAATCCCGCTCGTGGTCATTCATTCTCATTTCGGCCGAATAAAGTCCACTGCTGGACACAGGCCTCCCCCAAAGATCACCAAAATGATCAATATGGGTGTATTGTGGGCTCATTGGGGGGTTTTTCCATAATCAGCACGCTTGGGTCTGCCGATCGCAGATGAGTTGTTAATGTACTCGAAGGACACTGCTGCCCATCCTCCGGCTAATCCGTTAGTCGATTTTTACGTCACCCACGGGAGGAAATAGGGTGGTTGTATTCTGAGCCGGCACCATACGGCAAAGCCGGCACCACACGGCAACGGTAATGGTCATTGTAAGTCCATAATCACCACGCTTGTCAGGCGGATTGGTCATCGCAGCATTAGCACACAGGAAGATGCTGTTACCCATACTCTTGATATGAACCTTTAGTCATTAAGACACCCATTGGCATAAAGTGGTGCTCTATACTTTATCCGAAAACACATAATCAATTAAACTTTAAACGTTTGCACTCATGGTTAGAGTTCAGTTTAGAGTTAAGTGGGGCCTATTCATCGTTGGGAGCCGCACGATCGCAGTTATAAACAAGCACTAAAATATTGAAGTATAGTTCTCTATGTTTTAATTGTGTTTCAGCAATAAATCGCTTTCAGCGCTTATAGCTTCATCTCGGCCTCCGATTGATCGCTATTTAATCATACCAATTTCCGATAAAACGTAGCTTTTTATATGGTAATAAATGATTGTGTGTTTTCCCTTAATTAAGATTTTAGATTACATTTTCTGAAGTTTACGCAAATAGCATCCATTGAATCCAAACAACTAACGGAAATATGTCGCGTTTATTTCAATCTTCTATATACCTACGTACAGTATCCATACGAGCACCGTGCAACCCTAGCATGGACCGACGGGAAGATGGGCACCTTTACTAACCTATCAAAAAAAACGATACCACAGATTACATAATAGTTTGCAACCAATAAAGATTATGAATTGATAGATAGTTTAAATAAGTCAATAAATTATGCTAAGATTTATTTTATTATGGAAACCTCTCTTTTGATTTAACAATAATTATAAAATAACACCTACGTTTGTGTTGTTGCAGTTGAAGCGGTAGATCAGTAAGCAGCAAAGATGGCCGCGTTCGTCGCCAAGCAGATGGTGGGCAACAAACTCAGTGCTGTCAAAGGTACGTCTTATTAATCTTATATTCTGACAAAGGGTCAACCACTAGCCGTAATTGGAAATACAGGGGACGTGCTTTGCACAGCAGTGTAAGAAACTAGAGTTTTTATGATATTAATATCTTTTATTACAGATATTTTCATTTATCTTTATATTTGACTCCAACACAAATCAGTCATAGTGACTGTTATTTCAAGGGACAATCAGTATCATATAAGGATTGGGTTTATTAAAACACATTTTTTTCGGTATTACTGTTTATAAATAATGTGGCAATTTTTTATTTTAAAATTTTTTCGCCTTTTTGGTCCGAAAATATAGAACATGGGTCGATGTAATAAAATTGTAAAAAGTACCCAAAATTGATACCAATATCATGGGGGTGCATAAAAATATAACTCGTATGCCATCTTTGGAAGTCCGCCATATTGGATTTGAAATAACTTCACGTCACTACTACCAAGCATTGTCATCCAAACTAAACGTGTATGCAAAATATCAGCTCGATCAGTTGGGTATAACTGTTTTTAAGATTCAGTTGCAAGATTTGACACGTACTACGTACAAGGCAAGTTAAATAAAAGCTTGTAATAATATAGCACCACTCCATCTCCTACCGTAGATATCGTAAAAAGTGACTGAGGGTATTTAAACCAGAGGGATGGGCAGTTGGCCCGTGAAATAAAGACCGCTATTATGTTGGACCCTATATTAACTTCCATCCTGCTATTTAGATAAACTAGAGTAAAATTTAAACACAATCTTTTTGTCGCCCTTGGTACCCTTGTATAAAGTAAAAGGTAATGAATTTGTAAAACATGATTATACAGAACTAAATATAAATTGTAATCATCATCAGCATACCGGCCATTTGTACGTCCACTGCTGAACAAAGGGCTTCCCATAGATTTCCACAACTGTCTCATCATTTTGGAGGATATTTGCCAATACTCGCCACGCTTGGCAGGCGGGTTGGTTAGCGCAGTATGGCTACCGCTTCACAGAAGAGACACTGCTAAACGTCCCTCTGGTTTAGATTCCCTTGGTCGCCTTTTACGACATCCATGGGATCCCATCCAGGTAGGAGATGGAGTGGTGCTATATTCTAAATCCGGATACCACACGGAGTAATCCGGACACCACACTTGTACAACGAATTGTAATATTCTCTCCGAGATGTGCCTAAAGGCGTGACACTAATGGGCGGCTCTAATGTGATCTTACAAGGACCTGGAGCCCCCCTTCGGTGCCGAAGATGACCGCTCCAGTGGTTTTAGCCGGTAGGAGCTTACCCCATCGCCCTTCCCCGGGACGAAGGAAGTTTCATGTAGAATTTCCACTGGACACCAATTTTTTTTTTAAAGGTGTTAACTAAATGTTGGCCAGTACGTTTTGCTGAACAGCACAGCTGTTACAGCGTACAATAGTAAAAATTTGAGAATATTCAGAGTAATTATTAACAGATTTTACATTTATATTGTATTTTAGTAATTAAAATTATAAAAACAAAGATAGAAAAATAAACGCGATAAATTTCCGTAAGCTATTTTCAATTCGGTGGATGATATTCGCGTAAACATCAGAAAATATTATAGAAAAATAATTTGATAAAATTTGAAAATAATAAAACATTATAGTATAAAAATGGGATTACACTTAATATTATATAATTATTAACATCATTTATATAATACTAGCTGCCAGCCCCGGCTTCGCACATGCGGGTACATGCAATCCTGATTGCAGAGCCATTGTGAATTTAAACCATCCATCCATCCAAACATACACAAAAATATAATCAAATCGGTCCACCCGTTTAGAAGGAGTTCAGTGACATACACGCGTACAGAAGAATTATATATATTAGATAATCAATACCCAAGGAACAGAAATAAAAAATGTCACAATATCAAGATTAATCAAGTAAATGCAGACGATCGAATCATTCATACAGTGATCACAGGAATCGACATAAATACCTTTTTTATTCGTAAATAACCACATTGCAGGCGCAAAAGTTGCCCAACCAAACTCCAAAATCGTCATCTACTTCTCTAACCTCCATAATCAATACCCATCGAAATCGAAAACCGCCATTAAATATCATTAATTAAAGTTCAAAAGTCGTTCCTTTTAAAGTCGGTGAACAAGACAAGTCGTAACAAGCGACGTGCTTCCAGCAATATTTAGCCAATGTCACAACTTGCAATGTTGTGATCTGACAGCGAAGCGTTTTGATATAGCTGTAGTTTTTCTGCTGACTTTTACGAGGAAGATATATATCCGTTTCGTGATTCTGTTGGAAATTGAAATAAGGAAGAATCTGTATTTATTTACCCGATTACGGCGATGCCAAAGTTATGATTTTAGCATCTACATTATATATGTTGCGGGCAAAAAGGTTCTTGAGTGGAGACCGCGCACCGGAAAACGCAGCGTGGGACGACCTCCAACGAGGTGGACAGACGATCTGGTGAAGGTCGCTGGGAGTCGTTGGATGAGAGCGGCATGTGACCGCTCGTTGTGGAAATCTAAGGGGGAGGCCTTTGTTCAGCAGTGGACGTCCTGTGGCTGATATGATGATTATCTATGCTAGTGTGTTCATTCGTTCCCTTAGATTGCCTAAACAGGTCGTCATATTTTGGCTAATTAGGTTTAGTTGGAAGCATCGGGCTTTTCTAGATATTATAAGCTATAGAAACTCACATAAAATTCAACATTGTCGACATAAACAATTACCAAAAAATATATCTGTTTAACATATCGTGTTTGAGATCTAAGAAAAATCTTAACGAGTACATAAATACAATTGAATTCAATTCAAATTATTTTATTTCGGATAACAAGATCCATTGTGTTAGTAAACAGTACCTTATGACTAATGTTAGTAGACAATATTAAGGAGTACATACACAAAAAGATGATTACATTACATAGATTATTAATTAAACTAAAATCAGTAGATCATCTTCCCACAAAATGCCTCAAAATAGGAGAATTAAACCTCTCGGCTACTGTTTCAAGGATGCTGTTGTTACTGGCCCGCACTCTGGTCACTAGTGATGCGATTTTTTTTCCGAATTATGGCATGGAAGCCATCCGTTCGATTCTGCGCAAACATTTCAGATGCACTGCAGAAACGGGGCAATCCTAACAGCATCCTAAAAATATTATTATATTGGACGCGTAGGGCATCCATTGATCTTTTGGTGTATGCGACCCATAGACTTCCCGTGTACAGACCCTGACAATACGCTTTGAAGAGCGTGATTTTAACTTGGTTAGCACAACGGGAAAATCTACGTGCCAACATATTACCTCGGACCGCTAGTGCCCTACGCTCCCTCTCAATATCTACATTATCTTTAAGGTCGTCGGCAAGTAGATGTCCCAAATATTTGGTTGCATAAAAACATATCTAAGATATTATTATGTCGATTTTTTTATTGGTTGCTATTAAGTGACGCTTGACTTAGAGGCTCTGCCTCCTGAACGAGGTTGTTAAACTTGTAATTAAGAAAACAGTTTCGTCCTTAATAACATTGCAAGCTACATAATGGCAGTATCAATATTATTATTTAGGCTGGAATGCAGAAAAACAAAGTAAATATGAGTAATAATGTCTTAGGTTTTCGCGAGTATTACACATTATAATTACACACATAATATAATTACACATTATAAATATGAGTATGTAAATACCCAGTAAAGTCAGTACATACGTTAGTTACTCTTTGACACACGTTTTGCTAGAAGTGCACCTGGGCTGTGTGTGCGTGTGTGTGTGCTTGCGTGCGTGGGTGCGTGTGTAGGTATGTGTGAGTTTGTGTATGGCGGCGCAGGCGCGTCTCTCCGTGTTTGCATGTTTGTATGCGTATAACTTTTAAAAGAGTTCCTGTAATTTTACATACATAAACACTCTCTGTCTTGACATAGTCCTTTAGTTACGACAACAGCTATTGAGGGGGAGACTTAAAGTAGGCATGATAAGGCTGCATCATCATCATAGCACCCGAAGGACTTCCGCTGTTGAGCGAAGGCCTCCCCATAGATTTCCGCAACAAACGCTTGCATGCCGCCCGCATCCAATGACTTCCAGCTACCTTCAACAGGTCGCCTATCCATCTCGTTGATAACCGTCCCACGCTGCTTTGCTGTATGTACTTTAAATATTTGCTCAAGGTCTATGTACAATGTCTTTTATGTCTATAAATACCCGCCCCCTCTCAAACGTTTTTGTTTCATTTCCCAGGGGCTGCTTCTGTAATCGTTACTCGTTACTTCTTGGTTATTGTAATAATGTGGATATCTTTGTAGTTAACTTATGGTAATATTTCAATAAAAATCAAAATACTTATATAGTTGTGGTATGTTTCGTATTGAAAGAGTTGGTAATCCGGGAGCCTGGAAAATTGTCAATACACACTATAACACATACAGCATAGAACACAGAACAGTTGGTTCACGAATGTGAAGAATAGGTAGGTAGGTAGGTAAGTAAGTAAATAAAATTATTATTACTTGCCTCGTTTACCAAATATATTTAAATATATATTTCTGACATTTTATTCTTCTTCTTCTCTTAGATTATGGCTTCTGTAGAGTTTCTTCCACAATTTCGCTAATGTGAAGTATAAAGGCAAAGTTTTACGGTGTTTAGATATATATATTTCGTATGGTTAGTGGCCACCCTTGTGTCAGAGTTGTTCAAGCCGCCCAAAGGCCTCCGACTTGTCTTAACGACTGCTGTCTAATGACCACAACCGGGACCGACGATTTAACGTGCCCTCCGAAGCACGGAGACGCTCAGTTAAAATACCACTATGCGGTCACCCATCCAGAGACTGACCGCGCCAAGCGTTGCTTAACCTCGCCAATCGTTTACCGATTAGTGAGTGCCTATGGCTATGGCTATGTTTAGATTAATCTTTACATATCCATAAAACATTTCACAAAATTCTAAAAAATATGTCGGCAACGTCCGTTTCAATTGTTTTTCCTACCCTTTTATTGTATTAATCTAATTCGTAGCCATCCGTGGCATCACAACTATCACATTCGGTCCTATCTGAAAAAATGCTACTTTTAAATGTTGCTGCATTATTCTGGGATAGGGGCCTTTTTGGCATCGCACAGGTTGCTTATTTTTTTTCTTTACACTATCTGTAATTTGCGAGTCCAAAATAAAGCTGTTTTCTTTCTTTCCCTTTCAATACCTATATAGGGGATTGACATTAGGCATTTCCATATTTCATATGTATGACGTATCTATTGACAGCGATATTATATAATTGCTTTTTGCCATATATAATGATTATAGAGCTGACTTAGGTTTTCGCGATTATTACACATTATAATAAAACTATTTTAAACGGATTAGATTGCGTATATTGTAGATTTTTGTTTTTCCTGATGTTTCGAATACTTTGAGTCATCCTGCGACCACGAATGCTGCAAAGTATTCTAAACGTCAGGAAAAACAAAAATCTATAATATACGCGATCTAATCCGTTTAAAATTGTTTTATTATAAATATATTGGTTTAAAAGGTAACGAGGAGGCTGTCAAGTTAGCAAATTTAGCAATTACAAATGTAACTGAATATAACATAGAACTATTTTACACAGAATATCTTGCCCAAGTAAAAAGAAAATGTTTTGATATGTTCAAATAATATTTTGTTGAAAGAAGTATAATCTAGTTATAGCTTATAGATTGCGTTCAGGACACTATCCTTCTAAGGAGTTTAGCGTATTAATGAAAAAACATAAATTCGCTTAACTGTGAGCTGTGCGGAGTACTTTATTATGTCCAGCATTTATTAACAGATTGTGACAAATATAGGAGTCGGAGCGAATTGTTGGTGTGTGTTCATACTTTGAATATGTTGGAACTTTCGTTTCTATTTTGGCCCCCTAGCTGCAATAAGTTTATAAGATATTCATGCATAAATACATAGATCCTACTCTCTCCTGTAACTTAATAAAAAAAATTGTAGCTACTTAGGTATTATTTATGTGAAATGAACGATGGGTCTGACATGTTCCTGTTGTAGAAAAAAAGTTGCATAGTAATAAACAAAATTTATAAAATCGGCGCCTTTGTCATACAAATGTCGTATGATCGCATGCGAGTTTCAGTTTTCCCGCCTTCATCCTAACATTTTAATGCGATTATTGTTACTACCTAGTGTTGTGAAGTCTCTTGGGAGAGGCCAATGTCAAGCATTGAGCTGCGGTAGCGGATGTCGACTTTTTTATATTTTTTACTCACAAAAGAACCGCCTACGACAACGCCTAAAACATTGCAGAAACTAGCTAGCGAAAAGTAGCTAAATCAGGCGTTAACAAATTTAATTTAAATCGATGTCGATGGTTCGATCCAAAAAAAGACGGTGTCGTGTAAACTGGCTCTTAGGTTTATTCTTTAAAGACTTACTAATTAGTATCTAATAGCCTGCAGTTTGCAGTCGATAATATCGAATTACCTAAATTATCTATATCTTATTTATACGTATATATAGTTAATCTAACAGTCTTAAAATGAGCATCACTCATTTGTGGGTAATACTATTATGAACATTGTAAATATAATAACCATTACAATATCTAATACAATTGCAATATAATTATGTATTTCTGGCAATAAATGTAGGTACACATATATTGCAAATATAAAGTAAATAATTTAAGCCAAAAACAGCTTCTTGATAGTTCTACAAATATTTAAAACAAAAAATTGGCTTTCTGATGATCAATAAATCGAATATTAAAAAAAGTAGATCTAATATCTAAATAAAAAAATCCATAGCTTCCAATTTCAAATTCAAATACCCAAATCCAAACAATACTCCTTATTATGAAACAGACTGATCAACCCTTTCTTTCTTATTCCTCCGCGCGCAGCGGGACTATGGCCGTCCTTGTCGCACTCCTTGACGTACGCTCTTTTGATTCTTTCACTGTTATCGGGTATGAGTATTTGTCTTCGCTTTTTCGCCTTCCTGCTTCGTTTGCTACTGGCTCTAGTGAATGTAGCTTCGTTAGGACTACCGGCCATCGGTGAATGGAATAGCTTTTTGCCGATTGGTTGGGCAGTCGGTTTTCTTATTGGCGAATCTGTCTCCATCTGTAAAAGGTGATAGTTCGTGTTTTGGTCACAATTTATGCTGGTCGTTTTTTTTTTTTAGATCGTGATAGATGTTGGGAGGTTGGCTTTATTGAGAGTTTATGCGTGTAGGAAACCATTTCAGTTGTTTATCTTTCTTTTATCGTTTATTGGGTGGATACTATTCTATTGTTGCCAGTATTACAACATAAAAGTAAACTGTATGCACATAAATCCGATTTAGATGTTGAATTTCATTGTGTGAATTTATAGTACTGACATTAGTTTAAAATTCAAATGGCTAGTGGTAGCTTGATTCCGTACCGAGCCTTTTTTTTTTTTTTTTTTTTTTTATTGGTGCCCAGTGGAAATTCATCATGAACTTCCTTCGCCCCGGGGAAGGACGAAGGGACTCCTACCGGCTAAAACCACTGGAGCGATCATCTTCGGCACCTAAGGGAGGCTCCAGGTCCTCGTATGATCACACTAGAGCCACCCACTGGTGCCACGCCTATTGGCACATCTCGGAGAGGGTGACTGTAAAGTGGTCACCCCCCCAGGGGGATTGTAAAGTGGTCACCCCCCCAGGGGGATTGTAAAGGATCCCCAAAGCGTCCCACGGCAGCGCGTGACCACATGCGTGCTACCGTCTTCTCTTGGGTCGCTTGGTGTGGGCACGCAGATTCCCCAATCTACGCACCCGCGAACCCAGAGGTCCCCCACCTTATAGCAACGGCAGGGGTTTTCAGGCGTATCAGAATTAGGCGCCAGGGCGGTTGTTACCCCGGCGCCGTCTCCTTCTTCTTCGAGCGGGATCGGCCCTCTCCCTCCGTACCGAGCCTGGGCGTCTACTACTGAACATGAGCTTCTTATAATCCATGGTCTTTACAGAATAGATTAGTACTGCAATCACCGTGCTTGCAAATACAATAATGAAAACAAAGGACAATACGCGAGAATTATTAAGTAGTCCCTTTAAAAAAAACTTCTACGAAAAGGTGCACAATTGCAAAACCTCTACCTTACTTACTTACCTTTTTGCGTACTACGAAGCTTCGTGCAAATACAATGAATGCTTTAATCTTGTCTTTTTTTTTAAACGTTGCCCCACACTAGTTTTTCTCCTGTGTCGTGGGTGCGTTTACAGACATAAATTCCACATACACCCAGACCCGGAACAACTACCTGCAGATCATACAAATATTTGTTCCGTGCGGGAATCGAACCCACGACTCGGAGCGCAGCAGCCGACTGTATCAGCCACTACACCAACCGTGTCGTCATAAATCTAGATGCCTGTCTAATATTTTCAGACGTTTAAAATAAAAACGAAACACAAAATGTACCTCCATAAGGTTTTTCCAATGCTCCCCTGTTCGTAGGATAACACAAGTGTGGTGTAAGTTACAGAGGTAAACTTTTGACTTAACGATACGTGAAAAGTTTTGACCTAAGAGCGGGAAACAATTCATCATAATATATACCTACAAAAATATATTTCCGTGTGTTGTACGGATTAAGAATATACGAGTAGCACCACTCCATCTCCTCCCGTGGATGTCGTAGAAGGCGACTAGGGGACTCTAAACCAGCGATGGGCAGCAGCGTCCCTTCTGTGAAACGGTAGCCATACTGCGCTCACCAACCCGCTTGCCAAGAGTAGTGAGTATTGGCAAATATCCCCCAAAATGATGACACAGTTGTGAAAATCTATAGGGGAGGCCTTTGTTCAGCAGTGGACGAATAAATGGCCGATATGAATGAATGAATGAATAAAAATATGCATTCATTAGGTGGCAGGCCCAGCCCAGGAGCATCCGTTGCGCTCCTGCCCCCCGCTGGGTACGCCCGGTATTTGCGATACAGGGAGACAAGAGAAGGATCAAGGCGATGCTAATGCGTAGCTATGAGATATAGCTTCTGGATTACCACAGTATATTGATAACGATCTCGATACAGTCGATCAACGCGAACATTCGCACCGCAATCGTAAATGGTCACGGTAGAAAATGAGTAAGCATAACGTCCAGGGACTTGACATTTCTACCGATACGTTTTGATTGTGAACGCAAACAAACTATTTGATTTTATTATTGTTTTACAGTAATGTCTTAGGTTGAGGTTAATGTTTCGCGATATTACACATCCATCATTTCGGCCGAATGAAGTCCACTGCTGGACACAGGCCTCCCCCAAAGATCACCACAACGACCGATATGGGTACGTTGTGGGCTCATTGGGGAGTTTTGCCATAATCGCCACGCTTGGCATACGGGTTGGCGATCGCAGTTGAGTTGTTAATGTACTCGAAGGACGCTGCTACCCATCCTTCAGCTAATCCCTTAGTCGACTTTTACGACACCCACGGGAGGAGATGGGGTGGTGGTATTCTGAGCCGGCGCCGCACGGCCTTATTATATTACACATTATAATAAAACAATTTTAAACGGATTAGATCGCGTATATTATAGATTTTTGTTTTTCCTGACGTTTCGAATATGGATATGCTGAATGAATTGAATGACTTGTTCGTCTCGTCGCGAAAGTTGTATAAAAAAGATTATTTTGGGATGACCTGTCCTGACAGACTGCAAACATGATTAAAAGACCTTTTTTTTTTATTGGTGCCCAGTGGTCATTCTTCATGAACTTCCTTCGCCCCGGGGAAGGGCGAAGGGGTATGCCGGACTCCTACCGGCTAAAACCACTGGAGCGGTCATCTTCGGCACCTAAGGGAGGCTCCAGGTCTTCGTATGATCACACCAGAGCCACCCACTGGTGCCACGCCTATAGGCACATCTCGGAGAGGGTGAATGTAAAGTGGTCACCCCCCCGGGGGGATTGTAAAGGATCCCCCAAAGCGTCCCACGGCAGCGCGTGACCACATGCGGGCTACCGTCTTCTCTTGGGATGATTAAAAGACCTTTTTTTTTTTTTTTTTATTGGTGCCCAGTGGAAATTCATCATGAACTTCCTTCGCCCCGGGGAAGGGCGAAGGGGTATGCCGGACTCCTACCGGCTAAAACCACTGGAGCGGTCATCTTCGGCACGTAAGGGAGGCTCCAGGTCCTCGTATGATCACACTAGAGCCGCCCACTAGTGCCACGCCTATTGGCACATCTCGGAGAGGGTGACTGTAAAGCGGTCACCCCCCCAGGGAGATTGTAAAGGATCCCCCAAAGCGTCCCACGGCAGCGCGTGACCACATGCGTGCTACCGTCTTCTCTTGGGTCGCTTGGTGTGGGCACGCAGATTCCCCAATCTACGCACCCGCGAACCCAGAGGTCCCCCACCTTATAGCAACGGCAGGGGTTTTCAGGCGTATCGGAATTAGGCGCCAGGGCGGTTGTTACCCCGGCGCCGTCTCCTTCTTCTTCGAGCGGGATCGGCCCTCTCCCGATCCCGCTCTGCGGTCTCCTTCTGGAGCATGACGCTCTCACAGAAGGAGACCACTGCATTCCAGTTTTCGTGCTCTGCCAACATAGCCGACACTACTGCTGGCAGAGAGAGATCTTGCCCGATCCGATCGACCAGGATCCGCCGCTCGGCGGCCCACGCAGGGCACGCCTCGAGCGTGTGCTGTGCGGTGTCCTGGTCATGATTAAAAGACCTAGCACCAATATTATCATTATCATGGACTCCGCGAGTGTGCCAAAATCCGCCAATGGCGCCAATATGAAAGTCGACGAACCCCAGGCAAAGTAACAACAACATAAAATAAATCTGACAACATTTACACCTCAATAAACATCCTACAATACTAAACAGGTACCTCCATTGTTATAAAAGGTTCTGTTCAATCTAAAGCTCTCGAAATTCCAGTTACATTGTATCAAAGTGACCGCTAACCGCTATAGAAGCTACCTGACTCTGCTTTCTATGAAACCATTCAGGTAACTTTAGGTTTTGCTTTAAAAGGATCTTAAATATTTAACAGTTATCCAATACGATTCACGGAAAATTCAATTAATAAAATCTATAGAACATTATTAAAAATCTATCTATATAGTTTATTATATATAACTCTTATTTTAATTGTGGTGTCATATTTTTTGTAGTCACTATATCTTGGATCAACTAGAAGCATTAATTTATAGCACTTTTATTTATTTTACTATTCTATTATTGAAATACAAAACTATTAACCAATCGATTTTGACATACGTACTAAAAATAAGCGAGCTATGGAAAGAGCTATGCTTGGTATTTCTCTACGTGATCGAATCAGAAATGAGGAGATCCGTAGAAGAACTAAAGTTGTCGACATAGCTGAAAGAATTAGTAAACTGAAGTGGCAATGGGCAGGGCACATTGCTCGTAGAACTGATGGCCGCTGGGGCACAAAGGTTCTAGAAATGGAGACCGCGCACCGGAAAACGCAGCGTGGGACGACCTCCAACGAGGTGGACAGACGACCTGGTGAAGGTCGCTGGGAGTCGTTGGATGAGGGCGGCATGTAACCGCTCGTTGTGGAAATCTAAGGGGGAGGCCTTTGTTCAGAAGTGGACGTCCTGTGGCTGATATGATGATGACTAAAAATAACTACATGTTCTTATCAACAATCCACAATAACAAAGATTTTGATTAAGTCCGTTATTAAATCTTTCAAAACCAAAGCAAAATACCACAGACCTTAAATAATAAATTAATAACATACAAAGATTACCATATCACAGTCCGAAACAAATTCCAATGAATTATTCAATATATTGTTTGCAATTAACACAGTCAAGCTTTCTCTTGTTATTGTATTTATCGGTGTTAACATTAAGTCGGCCATTTTTTAAACAGGTGTAATCACACGAGCCTACGACAAGCTTGCGTGCGCGCCGCTCCTACAGCGGTGGAAGACTGCAAACCATAGATGATAACAGAATGTTTACAGTGACAGACGGTGTTGCAGGTTGTTAATTTTAATACTGCCAAAGTTATTAATTCCGTGACTTTATATGAATGACGCAAAATTCATGCCAAGTTTTCAGAAGGGTTAGAGAGTAATTCAGTCAAGTACTGACTTTAATCTATAATCTGTGCTAATAGGGGTGGAATCTTCAGTCATTTTCTGCCATTTCAAGCCCAATCGCTGCTATGACTTTCTTTAAAAAACAATACTTGGCCCCACTGAGTATTGAAGCCAGGAGTTTTAACATATATTTAATCACATTAAATTTATGTTAAAATAATTAAATTGAGACCACGAGATCGATTAGTCAGTGCCTATTGAAAAATTTCGACATTATTTCTAAGTTGTCTTAGAACTGGAAACGGGATATTTACCATGTTTTTATTTATCTCGAGTTCCCGATATTATGTTAATAAAAAACATGGTAAATATCCCGTTTCCAGTTCTGATAATAGTGTCAGTGACCATGTCAGTTTAAAAACTTATTTCTAAGTTGCCGAGTAAGCAGTTTTTAAAAGTATTAATATATGCCTGGCTATAGTAACAAGTGACTTGGGATTCAGATCCAGAAGGTGAACAGCAGTACTTACCAGAAACTCATACCATACTGCAAAAGTCTGCTCAGGGTGATGAAGGAAACGCATACATTAAAAAGTTTACGACACTTTTTTCAATGCAGCTTCTATCTCGCACCATTGTCCTACATCTCCCGGAAAGATTAATAAAACATGCCATGTCATCGTCATAACAGCCGAAGGACGTCCACTGCTGAACAAAGGTCTTCCCATAAATTCACACAAATCTATCGTAATTATGGTGTGAATTTTCCAATACTCACCACGCTTGCCAGGCGGGTTGGTGAGCGCAGTATGGGGACTGTATAACAGAAGGAATACTACTGTCGATCCCTCTGGTTTAGTCTCTGAGTCGCTCTTTACGACATCAATGGAAGGAGATGGTGTGGTGATTCATAACCCGGACACTATTTACACGGAATGCCACATGGATAAAGCAAATAAAGAAAAGACGCAAAATAATTTCATAAAACGTTACTTATATATACCTCTAAAACTATCAATAGGTATGAAAGCTACAATACCTCCCATAAGCCTGTTAAAGAGCACTGCTGCTATAAACAGTTGTGAGAGAATATTACTATATAAATCATGAAAATAGATTGGTCATCGCAATATGGTTCTGATACGAAACTTTTATAATTAAAATTATATATTCCCCGTATGTTTAGCGGTTCTTATGAGGACCAGTATCTCTTTTTTATTAGTCACCAGGTAGAAAATCATCATAAACTTCCTCCGCCCCGGGGAAAGCTCAAGGGGCATGCCGAACTCCTACCGGCTAAAACCACCAGAGTGGTCATCTTCGGCTCTGAAGGGAGGGATCTTCGTACGATCACACTAGATGAGGACCACAACCCACTTCTTTGTCGATAGGAGTAAGTTTAAATAAGACGCTTTCATGTTATTATTCTCATGGTCATTTTTATGTCCATATCACACAACATCTTGCGTAGTCACTTACAAACTATGAATAACAAAATACACAAAAATCGTGATTATAACTTCGTAATTGTATATGAATTGTATGGTTATGTAATCGGTTTTAAAACTGCGCCGATTATCATAAAAAAACAAACGTATTACACTGAGCTTACTCCTCTTGGTTACACCGCCATCTTTATCATGTTGAGGCCAACAATTAAATTTTACTAACTAAATCATAATAGTCTTAATGTTTCTCTTATGCATATCCATCCGTATTGCGTGTTAATACATTTTTATTCGAAAGTGTACCGTTTTCACATTCCTTATTCGGCAATTCTGAAAAACTTGGAATTATATTCATAAGATCTTTCCTTCTAGACTCGTTAATTAATATTCTTATTTTATTAGCGTTTTTATTTGCATTAAAAGTGTGATCTATATTATAAGTAGGACTTTTATTATTCCTGAGGACTTCTTTTTTAGAGTCAGCGACATTAACTTTACTCACTTCTTCAAAATTGTCTAAGAAGCTAAAATTTTTCGGTAGATTCTTCCATGTTTCTAATTCGTCTTTCAAATATGTTTTCTTGATGAACATCGAGATATTGACAACCGAATCTGTAGCTTCAGTTTTTTTAGCAAATGCTTGGAATTCGGCGAGAAAGCTTTTTAAAGACTTTGTGTGTGTTTTACAATACTTTCTGATCATTTCGCTGGTCTTTATAATATCTTTGGTTTTTACTCCTTTTTGAATTTTCAAATCATAAAAACCTTCCAAATTGAAGACACAATCTTCTAGTTTGATTTCTTCTATTTTATTGACGTTTATTTTGTTGTTTTTATTATGTCGGTACAGCTTTGGGAAGTGGTTTGATAGGTAGTGTGATGACGGAGGATGATCTGACAGGAGGTTGAATTCGTGGAGACGGCTCGTCGCGCGGTCTTCAGCTGATAACTGATCCTCCTAAAATTTAAAATTTGAATTAGGATAACAAATCATTTGCCTTTGTAGAATTTATCTTCGAATTCATACCGTTTTTTTTTACTAATTTAACAGAGATTGAAGGAGTACAGTAGAACTTACAGTCCATGTGGTCCGGATAAGGAATATAGCTCCACTCTATCTCAATGAGTGAATGTCGTAAAAGGCGACTTAGACTTAAATGGGAGAGATCGGCAGCAGCGTCATTTCTGTGAAACAGCAATTATTCTACGCTTACCGACCCGCCAGCCAACCGTGGGGAGTTTTGGCAAATTTCCTCGGGAGGCCTTTATTCAGCAGTGATTGAGCTGATATGATGATAATGATGACAAGTTAGTACACCCATAAGACATCCAGTCATATGCTATGTGTAGTCATTTTGGGGAGAATTTGCCAGTACTTACCACACTTGGAAGGTTGGTCGGTTAGCGTGGCTATGTAGTAGTAGTACGTAGTATGGCTACAGTTTCACAAAAGGTACTCTGTTTCTGATAATTTTGGTTTAGAGTCCCTATTACAACATTCACGGGAGGAGATGGAGTGGTTCTATATTCTTAATCCGGGCACCACACGGATATCTAACTAATACTTACGGTACACAAACAATACGGTAAGGTAAAAAATTGAGTTGGTATTATCCACCCAAAGTAACAATTTCTGCAGTGTGGTGCCGGCTCAGAATACCACCACCCCATTTCCTCCCGTGGGTGTCGTAAAAGTCGACTAGGGGATTAGCCGGAGAATGGGCAGCAGCATCCTTCGAGTACATGAACAACTTAACTGCGATCGCCAACCCGTCTGCCAAGCGTGGTGATTATGGCAAAACCCCCCATATCGGTCGTTGTGGTGATCTTTGGGGGAGGCCTGTATCCAGCGGTGGACTCATTGGGGTCATTCGGCCGAAATGATGAAAGTTACAATTGAATCTAATGTCAGGAAATGTTCATCTATTTCACTAAGAAGTCCCTGGTAATAAAAGTTGACCAATATTTATTTTACTTCTCCTTGCGTTATGCCTTTTTTTGTCTTTAGATGGGTACATTTTACTAATAGAAGATTTTGAGAAGATATGTATAAAAATAAATAAAATTGAAGTGTCTGTTTGTAATGTCAAAATAACAGTTTTTTACTTAATGTATATCAAAGTATATACGGTACCTATAACAATTTTTATTTGTCTGTCTGTCTATTTGTTCCGGGGAATCTCCGAAATGGCTGGACTGATTTTGACGGGACTTTCACAGGCAGATAGCTGATGTTATAAGGAATAATTTAGGTTACTTTTATTTTAGAAAAATAATTAGGGGTCCGCGCAAAAATATTAAAACCCGTGAAATCCAATATATACATTCTATGTCAAGTGTCTATGCCGAAGTACTCTAAATTTCTTTTTAATTAAACACGGGTGAAACCGCGTGTCCCTGCTAGTTTCTAATCTTTTATTCAGTACTAAAGTACCCACAGACACTTCTACGTGTTAAGTTCATACTGTGTCCGGAAGGCATTTCATTACACAACAGTCATCAGGGATAGCTAAGTTTAAAAAAAATGCAATGTTACAATATGAAAACATACACAATTTATTCTCGCATTGTACAAAGATGGCTCTGTACAATTTAGGACTTGCTGGAGTAAAGCGAGCACAGTTCTTCAATCTAGAAAAAATGTGTTCTTGGTAGAGTACTCACCAAAGATTCGAGATAGTGGAAATAGTTGCAGACATGTCTGAACTCGTTCTGCTGGCCACAGTGTAGCCACACTATGAAGGCACGCCGCACTGTAACGTTCGTGTACGCAGGGGATGGCGGCTCCAGCAGAGCGTGTCCACTGCCGTCGCTTGAGAGGAGAGAGAAGTGACTCATCATGACTCTGGAAACGGTAAACATAGGACCACTGATATCGACGCTCTATATTAATTGCAGATGTCTATAGTCGGTTATAGAGTTCTATCCTGTTGACAGCACGGTTGGCGCAGTGGCTAAGCGATTCGCTTTCTGCGCAGCGTGTCGCGTGTTCGATCCCCGCACGGAAGAAATATTTGTATGATATACCGATAGCTGTTTCGGGTCTGTGTCTTTGTGGGTCTGAGATTTATGTACGTAAACTGTACACACAACACAGGAGAAATCCTAGTGAGGGTAATGTTTAAAAAACGACCGAAAATAATTGATAGGGATCGCGTTTATAAAAAACAAATGTGGTATTTTAATTTTTCTGCTATTATTTACAAATTAAGCTTTTTGTTCTTTATTGTAAGTACTTGCTGTGTGGTACAGGCTAGGAATAGTACTAACCCATCTCATCCTGAGGATGTCGTAAAAGAATTGGCAGCAGTGTCCTTCAAGAAAATTTACAACTTAACTGCGATCGCTAACCCACTTGCCAAGCGTGGAGATTATGGAAAACCGCCCAATGAGCATACAACACAAACCAAACAAAGGTGTGGCGCTCTTGGGGAGAGGCTTAGCTGGTGATGATTGTAAGTATGGAATAAAAAATAATACATATATTCTTAAATAATAAAAAAGAATGGCTATCCGTGTGGTGACCGGATTAAGAATATAGCACCACCCCATCTCTTCCCGTGGATGTCGTAAAAGGCGACTAAGGGATTCTAAACTAGAGGGATGGGCAGCAGTGTCTCTTCTGTGAAACGGTAGCCATACTGCGCTCACCAACCTGCCTACCAAACGTGGTAAATATCGGCAAATTCCCCCCATAACGACCACAATTGTGCAAATATATGGAGGAGGTCTTTGTTCAGCAGTGGATGATGATGAACGGCTGGAGGTGTGATGGAGAATACGAAGGAGAAGAGCATAGAAAGAAGAGCAAGATGTCCAGCAGGCTTAATCCCTGAGCACAAAATGCTCAAAGCGCTCAGAGAGATAGACAGGAGTATTAGGGTTGTGAAGAATTGGAAATTGATACTAAACATAAAATCTAAAATCGAAGAAACTGTTTTCCCCATTTTATGACTATCTAACGGCCGAATGAAGTCCACTGCTGGACACAGGCCTCCCCCAAAGATCACCACAACGACCGATATGGATGTGATGTGGGCTCATTGGGGGGTTTTGCCATAGTCGCCACGCTTGGCAGGCGGGTTGGCGATCGCAGTTGAGTTGTTAATGTACTCGAAGGACGCTGCTGCCCATCCTCCGGCCAATCCCTTAGTCGACTTTTACGACACCCACGGGAGGAGATGGGGTGGTGGCATTCTGAGCCGGCACCACACGGCCAATTCCTATGACTAAAACGCAAATAAAAAGAACACGCCTGGCTTCAATAAAATTGAGGAGAATGGGGTTTTAATCATCGTTATCATATCAACCAAAGGACTGCATATGTTGCATATTTTATGATAATTTCATGAAAATTTTGCGACTTGACAACAAGAACATAAGCGATAAAAATAATAAGAATTACCACCAATATATATATATAGGATATATATACTAGGATTTCTCCTGTGTCGTGGGTGCGTTTACAGACATAAAATTCCGCACACAATACGCCCAGACCCGGAACAACTACCTGCAGATCATACAAATATTTGTTCCGTGTGGGAATCGAACCCACGACCCGGAGCGCAGCAGCCGACTGTATCAGCCACTGCGCCAACCGTGCCGTTAATATGAAGTGATACTTCTAACACTTAAGTATTAACAAAATAAATATCGAATGCCGATCGGCTCAGAATGCCACCATCCCATCTCCTCCCATGTGTGTCGTAAAAGTCGACTAAGGGATTAGCCGGAGGATGGGCAGCAGCGTCCTTCGAGTACATTAACAACTCAACTGCGATCGCCAACCCGCCTGCCAAGCATGGCGATTATGGCAAAACCCCCCAATGAGCCCACAACACACCCATATCGGTGGGTGTGGTGATCTTTGCGGGAGGCCTGTGTCCAGCAGTGGACTTCATTCGGCTGAAATGATGAGGTATCCGATACAGATTAACCCGGAGAGGTAGAGGTTATTTGCGAGTGTAATAATATCTTGTATGATGGTGTTCTAAGAATTTCCTATTCCGTTATGGGAGTTGAAGAAAAGTCTTGGATTTAGATGTTCATCATCTGATTACTCGTACAAGCGTACACTGAGGAACATGGACTGTGTGTTACAACGAACTGTGGGGAGTGAATATAGCCAAAGTCTCGAAACTTGTTGACTGCAGAAATGCACAGTATCTTTACTACTTAAACTGCTGATTTTATACTGCAATTGGCATTTATTTTAACTTCTTTTTCTAGTGTATCTCACTCACCGTTGGACTCCTGCCGTTGAGAGTCAAGGTGAGGCATTGGCTGTTAGCTTTGGCATAGCTACGGCGTTCGATAGGTTTTTTTTTCTTAAACTTTGCCCCACACTAGGATTTCTCCTGTGTCGTGGGTTCGTTTACAGACATGAATTGCACATACAATACACGCTGACCCGCAACAACTACCTGCAGATCATACAAATATTTGTTACGTGCGGGAATCGAACTCACGACCCGGAGCGCAGCAGCCGACTGCATCAGCCACTGCACCAGCCGTGCCGTCGGGTTTGGCACCACGTTGCCCTATCGAAGCTACCATCATAAGGATTACCCAAGGATTGTGTATTGTGTGATTCACACTATAGCATGTAGTTTAATGCAATTTTGAGTTTCTATTATTTAAATTTTTATTGTGCTTCTCGTACCAATAAAAGACATTTCTTTCAATCCAGAGAAAAGATTGTTTAGTTAAAATAGTTCAATTTGCAAGCAAATGAAGGGAATGTAACGATAAATATTATCGTAATGATCTATTGTCAGAATCTGAGAATTCAGGTACGGTTGTAAAAATGTATTTTTTTTTTACGACAGCTCTTTTTCCAAGGCATTATTAAAGTTTATAATCGTGTAGCGAGGATAATTGCGTATTTAAGGGTCAGCCTATAAATTCTGTTTACAGCTTTTGCAAAGCTGGCTTCGTTATAATGTTCTAGAGAAATAACAATTAAAAGGATTTTCGAATGTTCCCAGTAAAGATTTGACTTTTTTCAACTACAGTTAATGTATTGTTTTAAATGCTGCAGATGTTATCACTTGAATATATGATAGTACGGTCAACAGCAAAAGGAGCTGTAATAGTTTTTATGCATGGCATTATTTGGTAATCGAATGAATGCACAATAAAAGCTTTAAGATATTAAAAAAAACAGACAAGTGCGAGTTAAACGGCACGGTTGGTGCAGTGGCTGATACAGTCGGCTGCTGCGCTCTGGGTCGTGGGTTCGATTCTCGCACGGAACAAATATTTGTATGATCTGCAGGTAGTTGTTCCGAGTCTGTGTGTATTGTGTGTAGAATTCATGTCTGTAAACTCACGCACGACACAGGAGAAATCCTAGTGTGGGGCAAAGTTATATAAAAAAAAAAAAAACAGGAAGAAAATGGCGGCTGAATATCTGGCACCGCGGTACACCTAACTAGGTAACTACTCTTGCGATAAGAGATTACCACCCATACCCGAATAATCCAAGACAGCTTATTGTAATACTGATGCGATTTCATCTTATCTTATCGGCCATTTACACGTCCACTGCTGAACAAAGGCCTCCCTCATAGATCTTCACAACTGTGTCATCATTTTGGGGGGTATTTGCCAATACTCACCACGCTTGGCATAATATTTTTTCCGTGCGGGAATCGAACCCGCGACCCGTAATGCAGTTAGCCAATCCCTTTGCCATTGCGCCAACAATGCCGTCAAATTGAATTCGCTCAGCCGTTTGACAGTGATTAAAAGACAAACCTCCCGTGTGGTGCCGGCTCAGAATGCCACCACCCCATCTCCTCCCATGGGTGTCGTAAAAGTCGACTAAGGGATTAGCCGGAGGATGGGCAGCAGCGTCCTTCGAGTACATTAACAACTTAGCTGCGATCGCCAACCCGCCTGCCAAGCGTGGCGATTATGGCAAAACCCCCCAATGAGCCCACAACACATCCATATCGGTGGTTGTGGTGATCTTTGAGGGAGGCCTGTGTCCAGCAGTGGACTTGATTCGGCCGAAATGATGATGATGAAAAGACAAACTTCCAAATATACAATCTCTAATTGACTCTTTTATTATTGTGAATGTGAGCATTATGTAGCCACTAATGCAATAACATATACACCAGCTTGTTGCCTGGCAGTATGAGTATTATTTATTTATTTGTTTATTTCTCACAACAATAAAAGTTACAGTATTATTTAAATTTACTGTGGGAGACTGGTGACTAAACTAGGCTGAAGCCTGTATCTCAGGTCACCAGGCCTTCCACCCCAGAAGTCAACTTTTGCTCTTTCATGAACTGTACCAAATTTAATATTTTATTTATAACTAGCTGGCACCCTCGGTTTCACCCGCGTTTAATTTAAAAGAAATTTAGAGTACTTCGACATAGACACTTGACATAGAATACCTATAGCAAATAAATATTCTGTTCTAATAAATTTTGGATTTCAAGGGTTAATTTTTTTTTGCGCGGAACCATAATTATTTTTCTAAAATAAAAGTAGCCTAAGTTATTCCTTATAACATCAGCTATCTGCCAGTGAAAGTCCCGTCTAAATCGGTCCAGCCGTTTCGGAGAACAAACAGACAGACAAAAAAAAAAAAAATTGTTATATGTACCGTATATACTTTCATATGCATTTAGTAAAAAGCTGTTATTATGGCATTACAAACAGACACTTCAATTTTATTTATTTGTATAGATTTAATATTTCATATCAGGCAAAACACGTCCACTGCTGAACAAAGGCCTCCCACATAGACCATCTGTTACGTACCCGTTACGATGCCATTCCACAGAAGTGAAGATTAATATACATAATCAGCACATTACTGTCCCACTGCTGGGCACGGGCCTTTTTCTCACGAACATACACCATTGAGAACATGTTAGAGCCCCATCAGGTGTTTTCTCCATGAAGTCCACTGCTGGACACAGGCCTCCCCCAAAGATCACCACAACGACCGATATGGGTGTGTTGTGGGCTCATTGGGGGGTTTTGCCATAATCGCCACGCTTGGCAGACGGGTTGGCGATCGCAGTTAAGTTGTTAATGTACTCGAAGGACGCTGCTGCCCACCCTCCGGCTAATCCCTTAGTCGACTTTTACGACACCCACGGGAGGAGATGGGGTGGTGGTATTCTGAGCCGGCCCCTGCATAGCGTTAATCTACGACTTCTGCGCTCACCAAACCGCCTGCCAAGCGTGGTTAGTACTAGCAAATTCCCACCAAAATGCCGACACAATTATGGAAATCTGTGACGTCATTTGGCTGGTATGATAATGACAATGAACCATTTTTTCGGATGGCCTTCTTTTCCCAGCAGTTAAATGTAATAATGGTCATGATAAACTGGAACGTAATAGGCTGATATAAGTCTTAAACATAAAAAACTTACCTCAAAGTTAAATTTAACTCAAATCACCTCACTATGTACCTAATATTTTAGTAATTAATTATAATATAATTTAGAATTGTGAAACGTGGCGGCCGCACGCGATCGCGAGCTCTGTCTAAAGTGCCTCCACCTTGCAGAATATGTGACAGATTCGTTTTATAATGTACCCTTCTTTCTGTTAACTTATAAAAATGATTCGTTGATCTGCGGGTAGGCGGTGTAACCTTTTTTAAGATACCTTCGAATTAGTGTTGCTTAAAAATCGACTATCGATCTATCGATAGTACTAACCCTAAAACATTCATACTATCTATTGGCCTATCGATAGTATCGATATTATCAATAGTATCGATACTATCGATTTTATTTTACATATCGGACAATACTGTCGATAGTTGAAATTATACAATAGTATCGATACTATCGATAGCATTACATGATTTTTGACTATCGATACTATCGATAGGGCAATCGATAGTATGAGTGATTTGGGGTTATATGACACTATCGATTGACTATCGATAGCCTATCGATTTTTAAGCAACACTACTTCGAATATAAACATCTCATTGAAACAATTCTATGCTTGGCATTTCTCTGAAGAATCGAATCCGAAACGAGGTGATCAGACAGAGAACCAAAGTCACCAACATAGCCCATCGTATTAGCAAGCTGAAGTGGCAATGGGCTGGCCATATTAGCCGTAGAACCGATAGCCGTTGGGGCGAACTTATTCTTGAGTGGAGACCGCGGCAAACGTAATATTGGATGCCCTTAGGATAGGTGGAGTGACGATCTTGGCAAGATGAATGGCATGAACTGGATCATAAAATCCGAGGATCGTGCTCAGTGCAGTGATATTGGAGAGGCCTATGTCCAGCAGTGGAGCGTTGATGATGATGATTAAAAACAAAATCATAAATAATTGTATTGGGAATTTATATGTTCCTTGAAAATAATGGACCACCTCCCTCAACTTATAGGTTTTGTAGAAGCTCCTACTTGAACGGGCACCGGATATAATAATAATCGCGTTAGGGCATTTCTAAGCAGCTAGACGAGGTAATGCTGACTTTTAAATTAGGTGGCGATCACAATATGCTGGCTAAGTATATCACCACCCGATCTCCTCCCGTGGGTGTCGTAAAATGTGACTATGGGATTAGCCGGGGAATGGACATAAGCGTCGTTCGAGTATATTTATAACTCAGCTGCAATCGCCAACCCGTCTGCCAAGCGTGGCGATTTTGGCCTTGCATACGAGTCCCGGTAACAAACTTGTAAGTTAAATATGAATCCCGGGTTCCACCCCCCTTCTCCACCCATGGCTGCTTGTAAAAGGCGACTAATGGTTGATTTCGATTTTTTTTAAAAGAAAGAAAAAATATATCCCCTGTGACCGCTCATTGCAGTGATTAGAGGCCCACGTTCAGCAGTGGACGTTTACGGGCTGTATGCAGTACCGCAGTATACGTGTGGGTGTGTGTGTAAGTTAATAGTTAGTACTAAACGGTTTTCTTTGCTTTCTATAGCAAACATAATTATGTGATTTAATATTTTCTGAAGTTTACGCGAATAACAACCATTGAATTGAAAATAGCTTATGGAAATATATCGCGTTTAATTAATTCATTGTGTAAACTTACATATGTATAGCCGTGTGGTGCCGGTTCAGAATACCACCACCCCATTTCCTCCCGTGGGTGTCGTAAAAGACGACTATGGGATTAGCCGGAGGATGGGCAGCAGCTTCCTTCGATTACATTAACAAATCAACTGCGATCGCCAACCCGTCTGCCAAGCGTGGCGATTATGGCAAAACCCCCCAATGAGCCCACAACACACCCATATCGGTCGTTGTGGTGATCTTTGGGGGAGGCCTGTGTCCAGCAGTGGACTTCATTCGGCCGAAATGATGATACTTACGTACAGCATCATAAATGCATGCACCATAAATATTTATGGTGCATGCGTTTATGTTCCACTACACACAGGTGTTGCTTAATTGTGTATTGCACGTATGATTTTTTCAGGTATTATTATGAGCGAGTGTGAGTATATAGGGTAGAACAATATAATATTGTTTTATTTTGTATTTCATATATTTGTGTATTAATGACCACAATAATTGTATGTGCTAGGGCTGCACGTTGCACGTATATATGCTGTACGTAAGTATATAGAATGAATTATTTAAACGCGATATATTTCCGTAAACTATTTTCAATTTGATAATAATGTTATAATTATTGACACCAAAGTAGATTTTTTTTTTTAATTAGCAAGATTAATGAAACGTATGTTGCGTTTAAATTTGTATATTTTTCGTGGCCTTATTCTGCAAAAAAGTAAATTATGTTATGAACAAGGCACCAAAATTGTTTTCAAAGGAACAGTGCACTCATAAATTTTTTGACAGATAGTTGAAACAATGTCACAATCGACGCCTGTCATACGTGACCACATAGATGTCGCTGATTTAATGTTGTTTACAGTTTTCTCTATTTCTTTAGAAAGGTACTTATTACTTTTATGCACAAATTATGATAAATACCTTTCCTTAAATCAATATTATCGAATTAAGTATGCATATAATTAATAACGCAAAAAGATCCGCAAGTTTATTTATATTTATTGTTCGCGTAAATATCAACAAATTCCTTTCAACTTTAATAAATTATTTTTGATTGCAGTAGGATCACATCAGAAATATATCCTACAATATAGCTACATGCTTTTCGTTTTTGATACTATATTATTTATTTATTTTTTTGTATTGCACAGTAACTGTAAGATTGCATTTTTAGTTTCTTTTTCACATTTTTCTAATCATTTGTTGTAGTTGATTACAACTTTTATTTACCCAAATGCTTATATCTAAAAGTCATTTAAATACATAATCCATAATTTACATCATAACTTTAATTTGATTTATATAACAATTTCTTTTTTAGCGTTTTTTGTCTTTAAAATAAATTAATTACGATACTATAGTGCGGCCGCCAAGAGAATGCGTTTCTGACAGCTGTCATTTGTTATGGTTTCAATCAAATTAAAGATTTGTTAGTCCAACTGACAGGTGTCAGTAACACATTTTCGCATCGGCCGCAGTGTAGGGCGTAGTTTTAAGCCATAACCAACATAATAACTGTTCACACAAACCTTCACCATTGAATCGTTGTTATTATATAAAATATAAATAAGAACATAGAATATCACACTATTTTTAATAACTAGTGAGTATATTTTAATTGCTATGTATATAAAACTATGCGCCTCCCTAGGATGTCTTGTATCGTGAGTACATTTTACTTACACAGATTAGATAAAACAAAAATTTTTACATCATACAAACATTTGTTCGGTGTGGGAATCAAACCCGCGACAAGTAGGACAGAAAGCAACTTTAGCCACTACGCCAGCGGTGCAGAAACGACCATAGGTATAAATAATGAATTGCAATAAATTCATAGCCAATTACTTTTTTCTTTTATTCGCACGGAAGAAATATTGTATGATCTGCAGGTAGTCTGAGTGTATTGCGTGTGACATTTATGTGTGTAAACCCACCCACGACTCAGGAAAAATCCTATAGCGGCGAATAGTTTTAAAAATAAAGAAAAATAGATGAATAATTTATTAAGTAACTGACTAAACTTTGTAACTTAGTTAAATAATACATAAATTGTGTGACTTTGATTACTTTAATTGTTTTAATTTATCACACTTTCACTTTCTGGTTTATATTTCAATCATAAAATCTCAGGAGTTAGCAAAAATAAGCATATTATGTAACACTACATTTGGTATCAAAATATATATAAACACAATATACATCTATAACAATTGATAAGCTTCTCTCATTGACAGTTGAGGTCAGTCCCCTTGTCATTGAATACATTCCACTATTCAATACTCGTAATTGGCTACACGACGCAACGTTGCGTATTTTAAGGCCACTCTTGTTAATCACTTTATAAAAACAACGCAATGTACTCCATAATCAAATTTTAACATTAACCATCAACATGCGAACGCGGTCTTAGGAATTGCTCGATTCCCACCGAAGTAACTAAAGAAGGCCTCGACAGAGCTACTGCCATCCCTTTCCCACACGTTACACAGCTTATTCTCCCTGTTAGTCGTTTCTTTTAACCTTTCGTCACTCCATATTGACTTCGGAAAAGGGGGCCATGAATAATTGACATGATCCAGCACTTTTCTCGGTACGGGGAAACTAACCCTTGAATTTGATTGGGTTACATTCGGTATAGATGCTCTTATCCAAACGTTGAGTGATGTTATAGAAATTGACGATACTTTCTCGGTAGTCGATTTTGGGTGTTCATTACGGGGTGTGTACTCCGGCCATCTCGGTGTTGGTAGGGTTTCAGCTGGTGGAGCGGCGTTGTAGTAGGCGTCAGTGGAAGTGCGATCGAATTCGTCGGGGCAGGCACTGTCGCTGCTGATTAAAGATAACGTGGTGCTTCTGTAGGACTCGCTTAAACAGCAACATTTGAGGCGGTTGCAAGCGAAACAGCCATTGAACTTGTATTCTTCTAGCAGCTTGATCAAATCCCGTCTTATGAACTGCAAGTTCAACTCCTGTAGACAAAGAAACAGGCACTGTAGCTAGTGAAATTTCTGGGCATAAGATATTTGTATCGTAATTTTGAAAAGAATTTGCCTGCGCTCACCACGCTTAGCAAGCGTGTCAGTGTTCCACAGAAGGGACGCTGCTGCCGATCCCTTTCGCTTAGAGTACCTTAGTCGCCTTTCACGACATCTATGGGAAGAGATGGCGTGGTGATAAATTCTTAATCTGGACACCACACGGACAATATTCAGTTTTCATCATTGTTTTTCATCATTTCGGCCGAATAAAGTCCACTGCTGGACAGAAGGCTCCCCCAAAGATTGCCATAATGACTGGTATGGGTTTGTGTTGTGTGCTCATTGGGGGGTTTTGCCATAATCGTCACGCTTGGCGGGCGAGTTCGCAATCGCAGTTGAGTTGTTAATGTTGTTACTCGAAGGACGCTGCTGCCCATCCGCCGGCTAATCCCTTAGTCGCCTTTTACGATACCCAAGGTATGAGATCGGGTGGTGGTATTCGTAGCCGGCACTACACAGCAGTATTACCAGTTTTACCAAAATTAAATTGAAAGTTCGATAAACAATTAAATAATAATATAGAGGTTATAATACATACCAACTGAAACACCACGTCTTCATAATAATAAAGTTGAGATTTCTTCATTTTCACCAAACAACACAGAACACTAAATAACTTAGTTTATACACTGCATATCTGTCACACTCAGAACTCAAATAAAATAAAACAAATTAAAAACTAAAGTAAAACTCGAAAATACAATTTCCAAAATGCTGTCCCTCAGTCCCCATTATGAATCGCCGGGTAACTGAGACAGATTTTAATTTTGGCAATGCTTTTATGCGCCTACGCACCCCGTAATGAGTGTCACTTCGGACGCGCTCGTTAACGTTCGGTAACTTCCGGCACCCTTTCGGAAAATTAACAAATTACTAAGAAAGTGTTTAGGGAGTATTACGGACAATTTATTGCTTCTTTGTTATTTCTTAACTTGGTTAAAATAATGAGGGTCATTTGTAATAGTTAGGACATTCTTAAGTAATGCATAATTAGTGATTACGGATTCTTGTTATTGGGTTTATCCGTGGAAGTTCAGGTCAACATCGTTTCGGCCGAATGAAGTCCACTGCTGGACGCAGGCCTCCCTCAAAGATCACCACAACGACTGATATCGGTGTGTTGTGTGCTCATTGAGGGGTTTTGCCTTAATCGCCACGCTTGGCGGGCGGGTTGGCGATCGCAGTTGAGTTGTTAATGTACTCGAAAGAAGCTGCTGCCTATCCTCCGGTTAATCCCAAAGTCGCCTTTTACGACACTCACGGGATGAGATGGGTTGGTACTATTTGTAGCCGGCACCATAGCACGGCACATAGGAAAGTATAGGTGTTTTGTCAATATTAATGCGCCTTGCAATATTTAAAACTTGATCAGTATTTTAGATGTGTCATCATTTGACATCAACCACACCCTGCAGACGTCGTACTGAGCCTTAAGGTTGTGCTAATTTATGGATCGGACTGGATTTCTTATTGCACCCGAAAATAATTAAAGTCATTAGATAAAAACAACTTAAACTGCACAGATTCGCTGCTCTTATCAGCATGTAAACCCCAGCTATTTTCTTTCGTTCCTTCGTGTTCTGTTACTATCCCACTCCTGGGCAAAGGTCTCTTTTCACACAGAGAAGGAACTATGGGATCACCACTATTGCTCACTGCGGTTGACAATTTTAGACCATTATAGATTAGATATAGATATATATCCAGGTCATTACGTTTTCCTTCACAGTTATTGTCTGTGGTGCTTCAAATTAACTAACCAAGTAACGAAAATGATAACAATAATAGTAACCTACTACGTTACCGAATACCGAAACAAATAATTACTGAAAGACAAGAAAATTATTCAGTTACATATCTGTCTCTATCGCGCGATATGAACGCAACAAGTCCATCAAAGTGGTAACTAATCCAGGATATGCGTACGTTAAAAATAATTTAAAACAACTCGCATTCACTTCTATTGTCTAATTACCTCGCAACTAAAATACAAGACAAAATATTTTGCAAAAACGAAACCAAAACCGTTAATCCTCAAAAACATTTACGACAGCTAAACAGATAACATTCCTAGCAGTTTGTTGTTACCATGAAAGCCGAAGTTGTAAACTAACGGGAGTAGCTACAAGTATCTACGTATATACGAAATACTGCTCTTTCTGCGATAATGTTATAGATAGTGGTTTTAGCTATTTTAATGATAAAGATATTTTTTATACTTGTAAACCCATTTTCAGGCACGTATGAGTGGTCTATCCGTGTGGAGTCCGGATTAAGAATATACCACCACTCCATCTCCTCCCGTGGATGTCGTAAAAGGCGACTAAGGGAATCTAAACCAGAGGAATGGGCAGCAGCGTCCCTTCTGTGAAGCGGTACCCATACTGCACTCACCAACCCGCCTGCCAAGCGTGGTGAGTATTGGCAAATACCCCCGAAAATGATGACACAATTGTCGAAATCTATGGGGGAGGCCTTTGTTCAGCAGTGGACGTATAAATGGCTCATATGATGAAGAGTAGTCAGACTTTAGTTGCCGCATTTAAAAATGTAGTTTTGATACGGAGAAGAACGGGCATGAAATTCCGCAGTGTAGTGACACGTACAGAATAATTTCGGCCGAATAAAATCCACTGCTGGACATAGTCCCCCCCAAATATCGCCACAACGACCGGTGTCTGGTTGTATTGTGTGCTCATTGGGGGGTTTTGCCATAATCGCTACGCTTGGCAGTCGGCTTGGGTTGGCGATCACAGTTGAGTTGTTATTGTACTTGAAGTATTCCGCTGCCCATTCTCCGGTTAATCCCATAATCATCTTTTATGACACCCAAGGAAAGAGATAGGTTAGTGCTATTCGTAGCCGGCATTTTTTTTAAATGTGTAGTGTCTGTAGAGGAACAGAATAAAAGCATTTATAAATTACTTAGCCATTTAAATAAAACATTTTTAAATCGATTAGTTCGAAGTTCCTTCATGTCACAGGCAACTTATTATATATTCTTATAACCATCGGGACACAACTCCTATGATTTAAGTGACGTAAAATTGAAGAAAATTAAATAAAATTGTATGGTAGGGTTAGTGATTGTCTATTGAATGTAACATTATCACCAAGTCGTTTAAATAAATAGTATTATGTTGTAACAAGTTTATAACATTCAAATATGTATAAACATGGAACAGTTACGATTCAAGATCAACTTAATAAAAAGAGGCTTACACTATGTCAGTGATGGCGCATTACTATGACCATGAACACAATGCATTACGGCAATAAATACCCTATTTATTCAATGTGCAGCAAAAATTTGAAAAATTGAAAATTAATTTTGAGAAATCGTCATTAATGAGTGTATTAAAGCCATAATATTAAAAAAGCGAGTTTATTTTTATATCAAGATGTTGTCTGCAGTGAATGTGCGCATTCATAGGGTGCAAGATGATAACTGGGTATAAAGGACAAAATAACCAGTATCGGTGTCTGATAAAGTTATAGCAACGTATTGGAGCAACATATTCATCAAGAGAACCCTAACAAGAGAAAACAACTTGATAGAATCAGATACACGAAGAACAAGAAAATGGTAAATTTTCGCTTGGCACAATTTATGAAAGGACTATGAAATTGGACTTCTGGAGTGGAAGGCCTGGTGACCTGAAAAACAGGCTTCAACCTAGTTTAGGCACCAGTCTCCCACAGTAAATTTTAAAACAATAACAATATACCAATATATACCGATATATATTTCCAAAAACAGTAAATAAAGTAATTATGTACCGTGTTACCCCACAAGACAGTATCATATCTAAGATTGGAGGCCACATATCCATAATAAATAATAAGCTAAGAGGGCTGTTAAGATTTGCAACTTTTCCAAGACGCAGAATAGCAAAATCGCAGTGGCTTTTTCCTGATTTTTATCGCGTGAGGCTTCCCTAGCAAGCTGCTTTTTTATGTACAAAGTTAGAGTAAGTGACTTCAAGTTTTTATTTGATTTTCTGATGTAGAACTGAACAAATGATGTTTTATCAATTACAAGTAGATTGTTTTGTTGAAGCCATGTTACAATAGCGTGAACAGTTTCATTAATTTCTGTCTAGTAGTTTATTCTTTCACTTTCCGTAATGATGACAGCAATATCATACGCAAAAAAATAGTAAAAACGATTTGTAACGTTTGGTAGATAATTTATATGAAGTAAGAATAGTAATGGGCCTAATATACTCCCCTGTGGAATACTTTTATTATTTACTCTTTGTGTTAGAATTATAATAATCCCTCCCTGTTTGAGTTTGCTTTAATAATATTGTGTAAATAACAAGTATTTCTTGGTATAGAACTGCTAACATGCGAGCCCGACTGGTTTTGATATACCTATTGTAGGCGACACAAAATAAATATGTGTTTTATAACTTTATTTAATAGATACACGTTATAATGTTAAGTATACAGACCTGTATATATTATACGTACAATATATATAGGTTTCGCCACAGATTTTGCCTCTAATCCTAATAAAAGGCGAAACCTGCGGGGCAGGGGTGGCCTCCTATCTGATTGATTGAATGTATTTGTATGTAAAAGTAACGACTTCCATACTGCGTTCCGAACCGACCTCCACGGTGAACACATATTTTTGTTTCTGCATTGTCGTGCTAATAAATCAAGTATTTATCCTTTTGAATCCTAGTTTCTCTCTAAGGAAACCCTTTGTCAATTACATCTATTATTAGCCTATCTAATACATAAACTGAGGACATTAACTTCTGTGGACGTATTATTATTGAATTTTACATCGACTAACAGGAAATGGCGAGATAAACCCTAACATGAGGGTTGACGTAAAAACAAAGCCAAAGTGGATGAAGGCAGAAAATATGTTATTATAGCTCTTTTTACCCCACTTACATGAGTAAGTTAAAATTGATTGTCTCACGTCATATTGGTGGTTTTACTAGTGGTAACAAGAGTGAAGGAAAACTTTGAAATCTGGGATTCAATCCCAAAGTCGGACAAAGTGTATTTAGATACTTTGGCTACAAAAAAAATTTTGAATTTGTTTTTGATGAATTGTGGTAGCTACACAGGTATAGTAGCTACTTGTTATACAATCTTCATGCATTGGTAAAAAGCAATTAAGCATGTAGGTCACTTTTTAGTTTAGTGTAGTCATAATATTTGTAAGACAATATGCCGGGGACCACAATGTTAAGTTTTTCTAACTCCTATTATTTTTCGAAGTAGTCTTCGTTCTTTTCTAAGTACCGTCGCATGTGATGGAACTAATGACTGAAGCGGAGAGCCCACTCTTCTTTCGGGATCTCTTCCAACTTTTTTCGAACGCAGCCACGGGATTCATAAAGCGAATTCCTCTGAGTTTATCTTTTATTTTGGGGAATAAATAAAAGTTGCTAGGTTACAGGTCGGGACTGTAAGGAGGTTGATGACTCACTAATTCCACGCCTTTCATATACAAATATTCTATTGTCCGCCAGAGTGAGCTGGAGCGTTGTCGTGATAGAGGAGCATCCTGCTTCTTGGGCGCTGCTGTCGAACATCTTCCAAGACAACCGGTTAACAATGTCTAAAATTCCAATCTGCTGTAACAGTCCTTTTATCTTCTAGCGCAATTGTTGCAAAATGATTTGTCCGTCCAAGGATTGGGGCAATTATCTTCTTTCCTTGACTTTTGCCGTTCTTTTCTTTTATTGGCAAATCTTCGAATGGAAACGTCCATCGGGCAGGTTGTCTTTTGTTTTCGAGCTCGTAGCAATGTATCCAACTTTCGTCAAACACAGCATTCGAGTCCCCTCCGTTACACTTTTCAAGCAAATGACCGCGCCAAGCGTTGCTTGACCTCGCTGATAGTTTGACGATCAATGAGTCCAACTAGTTATGAGTACCTGACGATTGCTCCCGTGTCGTGGGTACCGAGACCGGGAGAGGGCTGATCCCGCTCGAAGAAGGAGGAGACGGTGCCGGGGTAACAACCGCCCTGGCACCTAATTCCCATACGCCTGAAACCCTCTGTCGTTGCTATAAGGTGGGGGACCTCTGGGTTTGTTGGTGCGTAGATTGGGGAGTCTGCGTGCCCACACCGAGCGACCAAAGAGAAGACGGTAGTGCGCACGTGGTCACGCGCTGCCGTGGGACGCTTTGGGGGATCCTTTACAATTCCGCAGGGGATTACAGTCCCGCTTTACAGTCGCCCTCTCCGAGATGTGCCTATAGGCGTGGCACTAGTGGGTGGCTCTACTGTGATCATACGAGGACCTGGAGCCTCACTTAGGTGTCGAGGATGAACGCTCCAGTGGTGTTAGCCGGTAGGAATCCGGCATACCCCTTCGCCCTTCCCCGGGGTAAAAGAAGTTCATGAAGAATTTCCACTGGGCACCAATAAAAATAAAAGATCAGACGAATATTTGTGCCGCGTGGGATTCGAACCCGTACCCGTCAATAGCCACCCTGCTAGCTATGTCGTCAAACTGCTGGACACCAGCCTGCGACATATTGCATACACTTAAAAATAGTCGTAGTACCCTCTCCCTTCACCCTTTACTGGTTGTCCGCATGGTTTACATTCCATTTGTCGCCGTTCTTCAAAACCCCCTGGAATATTGCAGCGAATACCAAAATCCTGAACCCAGATAAGGACTTATTTATCTACCACGCTCTGCAGGCCCACAGATATTATGTAAAAGTAAGCCTTGATGTTTACTTACTACTTGATGTGTACTCGTATTCGGCTTATTCAGAATTACTTAGTGCTTCTTAGTTTGGAGGACCGACGTAAGTATTTGGAGGCCAATTTTTTTTATGATATTGTCCACATTCACTTTGATGTTACGAGCAAATTGTGCTATGCGGTTCCCCCGAACTGTTATTGTGCAGAGTTCGTGCAGGTACCCAGTTCGCGATAAATACACTGCTACAAATACGTTGCCCTATTCATCGGGTTTTAGGATCCTATAACTGTAATTTTGTGCATGTCCATATTTTTCCATACTCAAAACTTAAATTCAACACCTAAATCTAATAATTTCAATTTTAATCGAATGTTGTTAAATTTTTATTCAACTGTCGCTAGATGTAGATGAATGTTGCCGTCATTCAAACAATTTTTGTTCTGCAAAACGAGCTCTTCAATTTTGTATGTACTTAAAACCTCTTTGCAAAAACAGTGATATTCGTAGTATTAATAACAGAACATAACAAATACTGGTTATTCTTGCTACTAGGCTACAAAAGATCAGCAAATCATATAATGCCAATGTACGATTTTTGTATCATGACATTTTATTAATCTATATTGAACAACTAAAAAGTTATATTTTATACCGTAATTGTATAAAGTAATTCTTCCATTTCAGTGGTTTTAATATTTTTATATGGTGTAGGGTTTTTGAAGTCGGTTTTATTTTTTGTTAAAAAGTTTTATAATTTCACAATCAGTAGAAAATTATTAGTCTGGACAAATGCCGCTGAATATCGGCTTTTTAATGAAGATGTGCCGTGCCGTTCAGTCAAATGTGATATATTTAACAGAGAGAAAGATGTAGTCCAATTGTTGACGGAATGAGTCTGTCTTCAGTCTTGAGAGAAATATGCTATCTAAAATAGTTAAATCTCCTTACAAGCAATATACATAAGAATTTTTCATGAAAAAAAGGTATCTCGCAACTAGATATCCAGCGGTCATTATTTATGAGTGGGGTTCGGTATTTAATTACTTTACAGAAGCAGGACGATGCTGGTTTTAAAAATTAACCGATCATCCGTGCTGAAAGTATCTTATCTTCGGCGCACATAAAGTTCAATTCATATTATAGTGTTGTAGCACTACACCATCGATACTTTTTTGTAAAAATGTATATCTTATAATTGATCCTTGTGATTTTCGGATTAAAAATGTAGCACCACTCCATCTTTCGTGGGTATCGTAAAAGGCGACCAACGTACTCTAAATCAGGGGAGTGGGTAGAAGCGTCCCTTCTGTGGGGCAGCAATCATTCTGCGCTCACCAACCCGCCTGCCAAGAATGGTGAGTACTGACAAGTTCCCCCCAAAATGACCGGACGTGGCATGTAACCAGTCGTTTATGGGGAGGCCTTTGTTCAGCAGTGGAGCTCTTTTAGCTGATATGATGATATCTTATATGGCAAACAATGAGATTCACAGTACCTCACATTTCTGAGATTTAAAGTTATAGTTCTTAGAATAAAACACTTTTAAACGGATTACATCGCGTATATTATAGATTTTTGTTTTTCCTGGCGTTTCGAACATTGCAGTTTTCGTGGTTGTAGGATGACTCAGATGACAGGTGTCGTTACAGATTTAGCACACAGTAATCAGTAATCACTCACAGTGTCTTGATGTTTTTAGTGCGGTATGTTGTTTGGGACTTTATTATTTTAATATTTTTGTTGATTATTAACCGTTCAAAAATATTGTAGGAATTAAAATTAAAATTAGATATATGTGAGCTTCGTAAATCCATTAAGTGAGGCGCTACTTGTACGTGTTTTTTTAAATAAATAATAAATAAACTCTGGTTATTGCAATTCTTTTCTGAACACAAGTCTGGCACATTCAGTCTACTTCAGTGCCATATCATCATTGCGGCCGAATAAAGTCCACTGCTGGACACAGGCCTCCCCCAAAGATCACCACAGTGTGTTGTGGGCGCATTGGGGGGGTTTGCCATAACCGCCACGCTTGGCAGACGGGTTGGCGATCGCAGTGTGCAGAGTTGTTAATGTATTCGAAGGACGCTGCTGCCCATCCTCCGGCCAATCCCTTAGTCGACTTTTACGACACCCACAGAAGGAGATGGGGTGGTGGTATTCTGAGCCGGCACCACACGGCCACTTCAGTGCCATATGATGCCGACCAACTGTCAAATAAATTCTAATACATTCTTTGATTTATGTTACTGTTGCATTCACTTTTTTATTGATTGATTACAATGTTAGACAGGTAGCCACGTACGGTAGCACCATCTGCCGGGAAAATCACTTTACACGACCTGATAAAGATCTATTGTTCTATTGGAATGGCACTGATTCGTTACTGAGAACCAAAACGTTCAACGTCTTATTAGGATCATATCTGAGTTGTAGCAATTATCTAATTAGCATATTTTTAATATTTGATTAATGATATAACATTATAACAGATCAATATGAATATGAACAAATTGATAATGACATTATTTCTTCTTTTACAGGTAAACATAACGAGCAAACAAGGCTTGAAAATCTCCGCAGAAACGTAAGAAAAACAGTTATAATTATATCGTATAACTTAATAAAGTATCTGAGAGGTTCGTCGCTAAATGCTCAATCTCAATTTAAGATTGCTTTCGCGGTGTTGTTTTGGATGGGTAACCATTATATTTACTTCTTTTAAAAGATAATCCATGGAGTTTTTTGCTGCCTCTCTTTCTTAGCCCTGACACTTTCGTACCGCAACACCGTAAGTCTAGATATTTCAGGTGCCCATAAAAGGCCAAAAATCTAAATAAATAATTGATTGATTAATATCGAAACCCTTCCGTCACAGGCACGATAAATTTGTGGATTCCTTTTGTAGTAAAACAATTTTTTTACTGCTCATAAGTCTAACTACCGGCCTTGTTAAAGGTATTCAGAGAACATCTACAGTTGCTTTATTTAAAATACTAACATTTGACTATATTTGATTGGGTTGAAGCCGATCCCAACATAGCTGGGTAAGGGATGGTGACCGGCTGCGAGTAGCCTCACTGTAAGTCTCGGTGTAAGCGTGATGTAGGACTAAATTTTTGAACGTAAAATTGAAAATTTTAGCATATCTAATGAGGTCACTCACAATGGGCGTTATAAGAAAGCTCAAGGTCACTCAACGAGCTATGGAGAGAGCTATGATTGGTATTTCGCTACGAGATCGAATCAGAAGTGAGGAGATCCGTAGAAGAACTAAAGTTGTCGACATAGCTGAAAGGATTAGTAAACTGAAGTGGCAATGGGCAGGGCACATTGCTCGTAGAACTGATGGCCGTTGGGGCACAAAGGTTCTCGAATGGCGACTGCGCACCGGAAAACGCAGCGTGGGACGACCTCCAACGAGGTGGACAGACGACCTGGTGAAGGTCGCTGGGAGTCGTTGGATGCAGGCGGCATGTAACCGCTTGTTGTGGAAATCTAAGGGGGAGGCCTTGGTTCAGCAGTGGACGTCCTATGGCTGATATGATGTCTTTTAATCAGCAAACCACGTAACGCTAGCTCATATTGGGGTTAGCTGACTAGTAAGAGACCTTTTCTTTTCGTATGGTTACTGGTCAACCTTGTATTAGAGTTATGGGGAACAAGGTGTGATGTTCTCTCGATCCTCCAGCCGGGCGGATGGTATGCCTGGGCCGAAGCCCAACGGTTAATATAGGATGACTGTATATATGCTGCGTTGCGCGAATACTTTAATAGCGTGATTCAGGATTCTTTGACGTCATCGGAGAGTTGCATTTAATAGCCAAGTAGTCGTTTGTAAGTTGTAGTTGTATTGTTGGCGATGTAGGTGTCGCCACAGAGTTGTTAACGACTGCCGTCTAATGACAACCCCCGGGACTGACGATTTTACATGCTCTTCGAAGCACGGCGATGCTAAGTTAAAATATATGGCATGGTCACCCACCCATAGATGGACCGCGCCGGGACACTCACTCACTCATCTTTTACCGATAAGTGAGTGCAACTGGTTATGAGCGATAGTTACGTTTAATGTAAATCATTGTTAAAGTATAGCCTGATGATTAACTTACAAAACCTTAAAAAACTGCCAATATCGATAGAATATTGATATAATATTTCATACAATAGAATTGGTATTTGAAACACGTTAGTAATTCTTTTTTTTTTCTTTTTTTTTTCTTGTTTACAGACACAAATTCCACACACAATACACCCAGACCCGGAACAACTACCTGCAGATCGTACAAATATTTGTTCCGTGCGGGAATCGAACCCACGACCCGGTGCGCAGCAGCCGACTGTATCAGCCACTGCACCAACCTGTTCTGTAATTTTCTTGCGATATACACGCCATACATGATAATGTAATCACTCTTGAAAGTTTTCCCAAGTGATAACAAATTTATTATTATGGTATGGTCCTTCGATTTTCTTTTTTTTAAAGAAAAAAAATTACCCAACAGATTTACAGATTTTTAGTTTCTTAGTAACAAAAAAATGTACAGTACATATTCATATCTCACCGCTTTTCACATTAATCGACGACCTTGCAACCCATTATCTCTTCACAAACAAAAACCTCCAGCAAAACCCTAACCTCTACCCATTTAACTGAAAAGCACATCAAGGATCGATATCTCATATACCCAGCATTGTCTTCCAATACTCCGAAGAATGCCATCTTAATATGCGAGGGGCAAATATCGAGACGCCGGCACTTCACTATGCGAAGAATGCCCCTGACGGTAAAGAGACGTGACCGGATTATCGACACCAATATGGGCTCGAATATTTTATAAATTGGAGAAAAGATGTTGGTGTCTCGGTTTTATAAGTGTTTGGTGTTGATAGAGAGATTATTCACACATATTTTGTTGTTGAATCATCATTTCGGCCGAATGAAGTCCACTGCTGGTCACAGGCCTCCCCCAAAGATATGGATGTGTTGTGGGCTCATTCGGGGGTTTTGCCATAATCGCCACGCTTGGCAGGCGGGTTGGCGATCGCAGTTGAGTTGTTAATGCACTCGAAGGACGCTGCTGCCCATCCTCCGGCTAATCCCTTTGTCGACTTTTACGACACCCATGGGAGGAGATGGGTTGGTGGCATTCTGAGCCGGCACCACACGGCAAGGAATGTTTTGTTGAACGAATTGCTGTTTTTGAATAGATTGATATATTTTTAGTTAAATCAATTAGGCTTCATCATTTCGGCCGAATGAAGTCCACTGCTGGTCACAGGCCTCCCCCAAAGATCACCACAACCACCGATATGGATGTGTTGTTGGCTCATTCGGGGGTTTTGCCATAATCGCCACGCTTGGCAGGCGGGTTGGCGATCGCAGTTGAGTTGTTAATGCACTCGAAGGACGCTGCTGCCCATCCTCCGGCTAATCCCTTTGTCGACTTTTACGACACCCATGGGAGGAGATGGGTTGGTGGCATTCTGAGCCGGCACCACACGGCAAGGAATGTTTTGTTGAACGAATTGCTGTTTTTGAATAGATTGATATATTTTTAGTTAAATCAATTAGGCTTACATATATCAAACTTTAGAATGCTTTTATGATTATTTATTTTAACACGATTAATTAGAAGATCAATCAAATTGCAGTAATATTGAAACTTTAAGGAAACCCAGTCAGTAGGTAGTAATGTCTAAAAAGACATTGAACAATTTCCTACCTAAGCTTATTGTGTTCAAGCCGTAAGAAGTAATTAATAAGTTGTATTTTATTAAACATCAGATTCTTGCGCGTGGAATGCCAGAATATAAAATAAAAACTTATTGTTTGTATAATGTATATAATGTAGGTGTAAAAGCATTACTCCTTACAGTTATATAGTTATATTATTATTTATTATTATTATTATTTCATAATTACCGTCAAATGATTATAATCGGTGTACGTGACTTCGTAACAAAAACTGATACCATAGATTCCGTAAATGATTCTGGAACCCTCAGCATTAGAATTTAGCTTCAGTGTTTTCATGCATTTTAAGTTTTTTTTTTTATAAAACGTTGCCCCACACTAGGATTTCTCCTCTGTCGTGGGTGCGTTTACAGACATGAATTCCACACACAATACACCCAGACCCGGAACAACTATCTGCAAATCATACAAATATTTGTTTCGTGTGGGAATCGAACCCACGACCCGGAGCGCAGCAGTCGACTGTATCAGCCACTGCACCAACCGACAGATTTCAGTAAGAGATTTGTTTTCGTCTATTCTAACGCTATTTTGATAATACCGACATACACCACGATTCGATAAATTCGTTTAGATCCAAAATCCTGAATTCTATAAAAATACTACAGAAAACTAACTTGATTTTATACTTTCTTGAGCCATTAGTCTAGAATTGTTAAAAATGTAATACCTACTCAATAGTTTCAATTTCAAGCTTAAGCTTCCTCACCCGTCTGTTATTTTTTCTGTTATATTATCTGTTACTCTTTATGGCAAATATTGGTAAGCCCGCAATTGGCTAGTGCGTAGGCCTGTTACCATATGTATATTAGTAATGTCTTAGGTTTTCGCGAGTATTGCACATTACAATAAAACACTTTTAAACGGATTCTATATATATATATATTTTTTTTTTTTTTTTTTTTTTTAAACGTTGCCCCACACTAGGATTTCTCCTGTGTCGTGGGTGCGTTTACAGACACAAATCCCACACACAATACACCCAGACCCGGAACAACTACCTGCAGATCGTACAAATATTTGTTCCGTGCGGGAATCGAGCCCACGACCCGGTGCGCAGCAGCCGACTGTATCAGCCACTGCACCAACAGTGCCGAATTCTATCGCGTATATTTTTGATTTTCCTGACGTTTCGAATAGTTTGCAGCATTCGTGGTCGCAGGATGACTCTAATATACGCGATAGAATCCGTTTAAAAGTGTTTTATTATAATATGTATATTAATTAAATAGTATGCACGAGCTGTGGGAAGAGCTGACTAAATAAATAAAATAAATTAACTTTAAGTCAAAACATAATAAATGTATTGTTTTACATTAAACTGTAATGTAAATGAAAACTGTTGTTTCGCTACAGTTCACGGATGAAGTCGTCGCTCGCAATAGCATAATATTAACCTATCATAATAAAATAATCACTTTTTTTTATTGATGTCCAGTGGAAATTCTACATGGAACTTCCTTCACCTCGAGGAAGGGCGAAGGGGTATGCCGGACTCCTACCGGCTAAAACCACTGGAGCGGTCATCTTCGGCACCGAAGGGGGCTCTAGGTCCTCGTAAGATCACACTAGAGCAATAAAATAATCACCTAGCATTTTGATCGTATTGTTTAAGAGACATTGCGTGCTCAAAAATGACAAATCTGTAACCTATTATTTCCGAGATAAATAGGTTTCCTAATTTTACTATAGGACTATGTGAAACTTCTTCCCAAAGTTTTCGGTCCGTTATCAGTTATAATTACTGTATAGCCACGTTTTTATTTTTTCTAAAACCGCCTGCTGCACTGTTCATTGCGGTTATTAGGACTCATTTACATATCTAACGCAACCGCACGAATACTGCATTTAATACAGTCAAAACTATTTATAGCTCTAATATTAACCCCTCAGTAGTTACAAATTACATTTGAGTCCAGATATTTTGAGCGGAACTCATTAATAGTTTTATGTTACTATCTTTATTATGTGCCGTTTGGTGCCGGCTCAGAATACCACCACCCCATCTCATTCTACGGGTGTCGTAAAATTCGACTAAAGGATTAGCCGGAGGATGGGCAGCAGCGTCCTTCGTGTACATTAACAACTCAACTGCGATCGCCAACCCGTCTGCCAAGCGTGGCGATTATGGCAAAACCCCCAAATGAGCACACAGCATACCCATATCGGTCGTTGTGGCGATCTTTGTGGGAGGCCTGTGTCCAGCAGTGGACTTCGTTCGGCCGAGATGATGACGATGATGATGTTAAGTTCTAATGGCAATTTGATAGAAGTTACATTAATATACATTTGTTTTCATATTAGTACTTATATGAGTATTCTTAGTACGAACCATTAGGAATTATTGACCATTAAGAAAATGTTAAATATTTTAATTTTAATTTTTGTATAAAGCAAAGGACTGATTTATTTAAAGACATTGGGCAATTTATTTTTTACATATACGCCTTCATTAACCACATTCTTCTTCCCGTAGTTAGTTCATATCTGTAAATGTTGTTAATTCGTTTCTGTGTCTGTACTTTTTTTAATGATTTTAACGTATTGATTTGGTTATATTTTTAAATTATTATATATTGAATATCTGGTTATATAGTTTTAATGATTGGCTTTAGAATTATTTTAATTAGATTTATAATATAATAATATGAGAATTAGTAAAGAACCGATTCGTAAAAGACTTAAAAACGAACAAGAAAAATGGTCAAAAAGACCTAAGTTTGAGCTTTATTCGGCATTTGTTCTCAGAGTTTGCTACGTAGCGAAATCCCCTCCGCTATTTTAATATGACGTGTAAAAGTGCCAGTTATAAAATGAAATTCGATTTTATAATTTTATTCAGTGTTTTTAAATAATCTACTCCACATAGTATCTTGAGTAATCTATGTATATTATATAGTAGTTTGGTTCAATCTTAAATTAGAACAAAATAACTGTACTTTAATATAAATCTTTGTTCTATGTAATGTCAATCTAATATATACATTTCAATATTGCTAAACTAAACTAAACCTTAGCACACGAACAATAGCAAAGTAGATATATCAGTCAAATAGGGATTCCATTGCGTAATAATGTATTGCATATTATATGTAGACACGACTGTTTCTGCCAGAATTTACCTTTTAATTATTCTTTTTTATTATATTCCAATTTATGACTTATTGATTATCAGACCCGCCCCACCATTTAAGTTACCTTCATATGAAATAGTTCACGAGTACATGCGTAAAATACTTAGGTATCATCACTCTCGGGGGTCGCAGGTGCGCAGATTGGGGAGTCTACGTGCTCATACCGAGCGACCCCCGGGAAGACACTGGCGCGCACGTGGTCACGTGCCGCCGTGTGCGCAGCACAGCGCAATGCGAGGCTTGGGGGGATCCTTTACAATCCTCCCCGAGAAGTGCCTGGGGGGGCGACCTTTTTACAGTCGCCTTCCCTCCGCTAGAAGGGGTGACCGCTTTACAGTCATCCCTTCCAAGATGTGCCTAAAGGCGTGGCACCAATGAGCGGCTCTAGTGTGATCTTACGAGGACCTGGAGCCCCCCTTCGGTGCCGAAGATGACCGCTCCAGTGGTTTTAGCTGGTAGGAGTCCGGTATACCCCTCCACCCTTCCCCGGGGTGAAGGAAGTTCCATGTAGAATTTCCACTGGGCACCAATACAAAAAAAAAAAGGTATCATCACTATCATTATACGTTTTTTGTTGAATACTGTAGAAATCTTCGACGGCACGGTTGGTGCAGTGGCTGATACAGTCGGCTGCTGCGCTCCGGGTCGTGGGTTCGATTCCCGCACGTAACAAATATTTGTATGATCTGCAGGTAGTTGTTCCGGGTCTGGGTGTATTGTGTGTGGAATTCATGTCTGTAAACGCACCCACGACACTGGAGAAATACTAGTGAGGAGCAACGTTTTAAAAAAAAACCTTTGTTCAGCAGTGAACATCCTTAGGCTGGTGTGATGATGATTATTACATGACAACTGTCAACGACAACTCATAATCAAGGTCCCAATATCTGCTATCTGCCCTATCTATTGGATATCTTATCGAATGGGGCGTTAAGATAATGCCAAAATCACAACGCCAGAGGGATTGGTGATCGCAGTAAATTGATTTTAGCATACAGAAGGACGTTGCCCTTATAAAAACACCTTTTTTTATTGATGTCCAGTGGAAATTCTACATGGAACTCCCTCCACCCCGGGGTAGGGCGAAGGGGTATGCCGGACTCAGTGGTTCCGGCTAAAACTGGAGCGGTCATCTTCGGCACCGAAAGGAGGCTCCAGGTCCTCGTAAGATCACACTAGAGCCGCCCATTGGTGCCACGCCTTTAGGCACATCTCGGAGGGGATGACTGTAAAGCGGTCACCCCCTCTAGCGGAGGGCAAGCGGCTGTAAAAAGGCCGCCCCCCAGGCACTTCTCGGGGAGGATTGTAAAGGATCCCCCCGAGTCTCGCTGTGCGCTGTGCTGCGCACACGGGACACGTGTCCACGTGCGCACCACCATCTTCCCGGGGGTCACGCGGTACGAGCACGCATAGATAAACACCTAGTCAACTTTCACATCAACCACGACTTAAGATAAGCTTCCCTAATTTTTGGCGGATACCACACAGCTTTACAGAAAAATATACAATACAAAAAAGGAAATTAAAAATAAGTTTTAACGTGTTTTATCTCATTCTCTCACAGCCTAAACCCTATAAATACATTTATAGTTGTCTCTCTTTCGTTACACATTTTCGTTTCGTAAAATCCAATTCACACCGTCCCAAAAGAAGTTTCTCTTCAAAATATAAGAATATGACGTCACCTTTGACTTTTTTATCCCAGTTGATAATCGCCTGGTCCTCTTACGGCTTTCGTCCCTGTGTCCTCGTTTCTCACTACACCGCACATTCCTTGGCATGGTCGGTGTCACGTTATGAACCCACAAAATGCTTCGTAATAAACCCTTTTATATCGAATAATGTATAATGGATTGGAAGTAAATATTTTTTGATCCGTGACTTTGCAATAGTAGATATGAATAAAAATACAATGAAGCTAATTTGGTTTTTTAATCACTGCCATAATTTCAACCAAGTTAACTCACTGCTTTTTAAAATCTTAGTATATTAGTTAGATTTTATAACACAATATAAATAATTTGAGCGGCTACATTATTATCTGGATGAATGTTTTTATTTTCATTTTTTTTTTTTTAATTATTTCGGCCAAATGAAGTCCACTGCAGGACACAGGCCTCCCCCAAAGATCACCACAATCACCGATATGGATGTGTTGTGGGCTCATTGGGGGGTTTTGCCATAATCGCCACGCTTGGCAGGCGGGTTGGCGATCGCAGTTGAGTTGTTAATGTACTCGAAGGACGCTGCTGCCCGTCCTCCGGCTAATCCCTTAGTCGACTTTTACGACACCCATGGGAGGAGATGGAGTGGTGGCATTCTGAGCCGGCACCTCACGGCAAGTTATTTTCATACAATTCTTTAACATTTTTTATGAAACACGAACATGATCTATTTCTAGTGGCATGGTTTCATGTTATCACTAACAAGAACAAACATACATAGTCATATTTATAAAGGGCATAGCTAAATTCAAATCTAACAACCTCCTAAAAGAATACCTCACGCTCAACAAAACTGATATTTGTTTTCTATAGTGCGATATTGCAAAATATTTAACGTCGATATCTCAGAGATCGACGTCAGCGCATCACTGGCACGTAACGAGGGGGCGTGTCCAGACGTGTCGTTGCCATGACAACTGGTGCGAATTGCCCGAATGTCTGAAACACACAGACTAGGGAATTAGGGACAGGCGCGCAAGTTTTATTTCTATGACATATTTTCGTGGTTAGAAATTCATTTTAGATACCATCTAATGATGCTCGAAAGGTTCAGAATTCTATAATAATAAGACTCTAATAATAACATACATTGACAAATAAAGGACATACATTGCTCCTTGTCGCCTGTAGTAGTGGCCATTTAGGGGGCCCATCTTGTGAGTGGTGAGTCACCGTCTGCCACAGAATTTCACTTTAATGGTTGAAAGGCATACGCCGTTTTTTCCGTTTTTCTAAGTATTAAATCCATTTAACCACCATTGCAATAGACCTTAAAAAAAAAAAAAAAAAAAAAAAAAAAAAAAAAAAAAAAAAAAAAAAAAAAAAAAAAAAAAAAAAGATGTGGGGAACTCATGTACTTTTATATATACATATACTTTATACTTATATATAATAATACATTATACTTTACATAATATTAAACACATACATTTATATATTATAAATAAATGATATCATCATAAATTAATTAAGTAAATAATACACTGGACACGCGCCCCTCTGCGGGCCGTGTGACGTAGACGCTAGCACATTCCACGGCGCGCACGCAGACGACGCGTGATCGGGCATGCAATACTGTGCGAAAGGTTTACCCGACCGCTCACGCTCGCCCCTCTCACCAGTCACAATCTGAGCTTGATGACGCAGGACGTATGTCGAATTACTATTATTTGCTTTCGCTGTTTATATAATTAATACTAAGTACCTTCATCTATCCTACTTCTAACTTCTGTGCTTGTGCTTCGTTTCTCCTTCAAAACTATTGTATGTGTTATATGTTTGTGGAAATAGAGACAAGGGACAAAAATTGTGAGTTGGTTCATTTATTTACTCACCACTGACCCTACGGTTATCCACAACAACACTCCACCCAAACTGGTGACCCCGAACGAACATTTAAAAGATGAGCAGTGAAGATAGTGACACGGCAACTTCGCAACAAAGTGTGCATACCCGGCGTCCGAGTAAAATGGAGCGCGTTTCCACTGACCGCGATCATACGTCATCGGAGTTATTTAGAGTCGGTGTTAGGATACCACCCTTCTGGCCTGAAAAACCACTAATATGGTTCTGCCAAATAGAGGGACAGTTCAAGCTGGCCAGGATCACCGATGATGACACGAAATTTCACTACGTTCTAGCGCACCTTGATAGGCAATACTCGGTGGAAGTGGAGGATGTCATTACCACGCCACCTACTACTGGCAAGTATGATAAGCTAAAAAGTGAGCTAATTAAACGCCTGTCTGTGTCTAAAGAAAAGAAGACTAAGCAGCTTCTTCACTCGGAAGAATTGGGTGATCGGAAGCCGTCCCAATTCTTGCGGCATCTACAGCACTTGGCAGGACCCACAATGCCAGAGGACTTTTTGAGGACCATCTGGACGAGCCGCTTACCAGGTAATCTGCAGACCATCATCGCATCACAAATGAGCCTATCTTTGCCTGAACTTGCTGATTTAGCCGATAGGGTTCACGACTTAGCACCTGCTTCTCCACAAGTCGCATCAACATCCACTTCCAGAAAGGAATCTTCCTCAGACATGATGAGCCTTATCTTGGAACTGACGAGGAAAGTCGATGCTCTCACCTCGGAAGTACATAGTCGATCCCGTGCCCGTACAAGACAGACTTCAACCAACCGAAGTCGCACACCTTCGAAGCGATCTCATTCCAACTACAAGAAGTTTCCAGTCTGTTGGTATCACTTCAAGTTCGGCAGCGAAGCTAAACGTTGTGTGCATCCATGCGACTACAAATCGGAAAACGGTCAGGGCAGTCGGTAATGGCGACTGAATATTGCCCTTCTACAACTGGTCGCCTGTTCGTGACAGACCGCAGGTCGAAAGTCCAATTTTTGGTGGACACAGGAAGCGACTTATGCGTCTTCCCCCGATCTGCGCTCCCACAACGACGACGTGCGAAGACGGAGTACCAACTGTGCGCAGCCAACGGTTCAACGATTGACACGTATGGTTATCTCCAAGTTTCTTTAAATTTAGGCCTCCGTCGAGATTTTGGTTGGCGTTTCATTGTAGCCGACGTCACTAAGGCCATTATAGGTGTTGATTTTTTATCATTTTATAATTTAATTGTTGATGTTCGCAATAAGCGTTTAATTGATGCCACTACAAACTTATCAGCTGTAGCTAATATTGCTTCAATAGAAAGCCTGATTTTGAGTGTAAAGGTCGTGACTGGTGACAGCAAGTACCATAACTTACTTTCCGAGTTTCAGGAGATCACACGCCCTGCAGGTGCACCATTCACCACTAAACACAACACCAAACACCACATTCGCACCACATCAGGCCCGCCAGTATCGTGTTCCCCGCGAAGACTTGCACCGGACAAACTAAAAATTGCCAAGTCCGAATTTGAGGCAATGTTGGCAAACGGCACAGCTCGACCCTCAGAGAGCCCTTGGTCGTCGCCCCTACACCTCGCTCCTAAAAAAGATAATGGTTGGCGTCCTTGCGGTGATTATAGGTTATTGAATGCAAGGACTATCCCTGATATGTACCCAATTAGGCACATCCATGACTTTTCCCATAGTCTATCTGGTTGTAAGGTCTTTTCCACGATTGACCTTGTTAAAGCTTACAATCAGCTACCAGTTTTTGAGCAGGACATACCGAAGACTGCGATCACTACACCCTTCGGGCTTTTCGAGTTTCCATTCATGACTTTTGGTTTGAGGAACGCTGGCCAAACTTTCCAAAGGTTTGTTGATGAAATGACACGGGGCCTAGACTTCTGTTACCCATACCTTGACGATTTTTTGATATCGTCTAGAGACGAAACTGAGCACGAAGAGCACCTTCGCCAACTCTTCACTAGAATGAAGGAATATGGCATGCTCATAAACATCTCTAAATGTGTCTTTGGTGCATCAGAGGTAACATTTCTAGGCTACCACATCTCTCAACATGGAACCAAACCTTTGGAAAGCAAGGTGCAGGCCATTAGAGAGTTTCCAGTACCCAAAACTGCCAGGCAACTTAGAAGGTTCTTGGGCATGGTGAACTTCTACAGGAGGTTCATACCTCATGCTGCACAAATACAAGCCCCTTTGAACGCATTGCTTACTGGTAACGTTAGGGCATCACAACCTGTCAACATAAGTGGAACCTCATTGAAAGCCTTCGAGGAGTGTATAGACAGCCTATGTAGTGCAGCTTTATTGGCACATCCTGACTCTCAAGCTAAGTTGGGATTAGTCACTGATGCGTCTGATCTCGCCATAGGTGGAGTCTTGCAACAGTTTCAGGATGGAAATTGGCAACCGTTAGCCTTTTTCTCTCGCAAGCTGAGCCCATCACAGCAAAAATACTCTCCGTACGATAGAGAGCTCCTTGCTATCTACGAGAGCATAAAATATTTCCAGCACTGGCTAGTTGCTTCTATTTTTACCATCTATACTGACCACAAGCCGTTATGTTACGCTTTCCATCAGCGGAAAAGTAATTGTTCGCCACGTCAGTATAGACATCTGGACTACATATCGCAATTCTCGACAGACATTCAGCACATTTCCGGAAAAGATAACGTCGTTGCTGACACACTTTCCCGAATCGATGAATTGCAACACCATGTAGAACTAGAGGTACTAGCCAAGGCCCAAAACTCAGACTCTGAACTTGCTCAATATCTTCGAGAGGATTCTTCTCTGCGTATTAAAAGGATGAGTATCCCTGGAAGTCAAGTTGAATTGTACTGCGACGTCAGCACAACGACTCCCAGACCCTTCATCCCTAAATCCTTGCGCAAACAAATTTTTGATTCTCTGCACTCGCTAAGCCATCCCGGCGCCAATGCTAGTGCAAAACTTGTAGCACAACGCTACGTTTGGCCACAGGTAAGGAAAGATTGTCGCGATTGGTCTAAGGCATGTTTGGCTTGCCAGCGCACGAAGGTGAATCGACATGTTTCGTCGCCCTTGGGCACCCTCGATTTACCTTCAGCGCGATTCAAATATGTCCATTTAGACCTAATCGGACCATTGCCTCCATCCAATGAATATCGGTATTGTCTGACACTCATCGATCGCTTCACGCGATGGGTTGAAGTAGTCCCTATTACCGATATTACAGCGGAAACTGTGGCCAAAGCTTTCTTGTCAGGGTGGGTAGCTCGATTCGGTTGTCCTACCGATATTGTCACCGACCGCGGTAGACAATTCGAGTCCACATTATTTCACCAGCTATCCAAAACAATTGGTTTCAAACATCGCAAAACCACTGCTTACCACCCTCAATGCAATGGCTTAATTGAAAGGTTCCACCGGCAGCTTAAAACAGCAATTAAGTGTCATGCTGATAGTAGCTGGACCGAATCTTTGCCATTCGTACTACTCGGTATAAGAAGTTCCTACAAAGAAGATCTGCAAGCATCTTCTGCCGAGTTAGTATATGGCGAACCGTTAAGACTGCCGGGTGAATTCTTTGGCCATAAAATTGACAAATGCACGACTGATATTACTGACTTCTCAGCCCGTATCAGATCATTTGCCAACAACTTACAGCCAGTTCCAACTTCGCACCATTCAAAAGATAAAATTTTCATCTATAAAGATCTCTCATCTTGTTCGCATGTGTTCCTTCGCGACGATGCATTAAGAGGTGCACTACAACCGGCATACACTGGTCCCTACGAGGTGATCGATAGAGTTGCCAAAGTTTTTAAAATACGTGTAAAGGGAAAAGTGGTCACAGTATCGGTAGACCGACTAAAACCAGGCTACATACTGTCAGACACTAATGTTACCCCTACTCACGTTTCCGAATCGCCACTTTCTACCCCGGAGATTAAGACCACACGTTCTGGACGTAAAGTTCGGTTCCCGGACTACTATCGCCCGTAGCACGGTCTCTGGAGGGGAGTGATGTGGGGAACTCATGTACTTTTATATATACATATACTTTATACTTATATATAATAATACATTATACTTTACATAATATTAAACACATACATTTATATATTATAAATAAATGATATCATCATAAATTAATTAAGTAAATAATACACTGGACACGCGCCCCTCTGCGGGCCGTGTGACGTAGACGCTAGCACATTCCACGGCGCGCACGCAGACGACGCGTGATCGGGCATGCAATACTGTGCGAAAGGTTTACCCGACCGCTCACGCTCGCCCCTCTCACCAGTCACAATCTGAGCTTGATGACGCAGGACGTATGTCGAATTACTATTATTTGCTTTCGCTGTTTATATAATTAATACTAAGTACCTTCATCTATCCTACTTCTAACTTCTGTGCTTGTGCTTCGTTTCTCCTTCAAAACTATTGTATGTGTTATATGTTTGTGGAAATAGAGACAAGGGACAAAAATTGTGAGTTGGTTCATTTATTTACTCACCACTGACCCTACGGTTATCCACAACAACATTACCACCCAAATACTTTTAGTTTCCATTTCATACAATAGTTTTATACCTCCGGGGACAATCCGAGACTGATTTTTGTAGTGGAGCCATGGAGAGTCCCCGGTTAGTATCCCATTACATTTTAGATTAAAAGGGCCTCTATGTGTTGGACCCATGTCCCCGCGTAAGCCTATCAAAACACCGCGTTCCCTCTTACAGGACATATAAGCCCGTGAATAGAGACATATACATAAAAAACCTTTTAGTTTTGGTTTTTCCGGTCCTTCTTTATAGGGTCATCTTATCGTCGTGTGTAACTGTTTAATTTCCGACTATAAGTTCCTGCAAATGGCTTTGAATGAATAAAAATCTTTGATTTTACAGTTTTGAAGAAGTATACGATGAAGTGAAACAGGGTCTTAATATATGAATATATGTAACTAGCCATCGCCAGCGTAGGACGTAAATTAAAATCTAGTCATAAAATATAAAGGATCACATTCCAACACATAATCAACCTCCATGCCTTTCATTAGAATCCACAAACTTTCACAATTATCATATTAGCAAAATAACTGATTTACATTAGTTACGGCCGAATGGTATGTACTCGTATAATATTCGTTTGAGCTACATAGGGCAGACCTGGCCCTGTGTCTTACTAAAAAAACATATATTTGTCATTTCATAAATAGCAGCGTCAATATTTGGTGATAGGTGTCTTATTGCAAGACTCCAGCTAGGTACCACCGCAGTGCCAGATATTCGCCACCAAGCAAAGATCTATACAAATAAATAAAATTTAAATGTCTGTTTGTAAATGCATATTATAGTATATACAGTATCTACGATAAAAAAAAACAGTTTTAACTTTTTTGTCTGTCTGTCTGACGGTCTGTCTGTCTGTCTGACGGTCTGTCTGTCTGTCTGTCTGTTTGTTCCCGCTAATCGCCGAAACGGCTGGACCGATTTCCTACGGGACTTTCACTGGCAGATAGCTGATGTTGTGAGTAATAACTTAGGCTACTTTAATTTGAGAAACATAATTAGGGTTCCCAAAAAAATTCAAACCCATGAAATCCAATATATATACTCTCTGTCAAGTGTCTATGCCTATAAGTACTCTAAATAATTTATAATTATCCTCTCGCGTGTCAATTGCTGGCAGCCGTGTAGACACAATAGATTTTTATTTATGTCTCGTTTTACGACACGCAATGAGATAATCTAATTTCTTTTAAATTAAACGATGGGTGAAACCGCGGGTACCAGCTTGTTAAAAATGTATGTAAACTTTACCTTACTGTCTTCCGGTAAGAAGGGTACTGTACTGAAATAAGTGGACATAGAACTGGTCCTGCGTAGCATTACAATTATTATGGGCAAGCATGACCCTCACCACCAGGCGAATGACTTGCTCGATTGCCAAGTTCCATAAAGAAATACTGTTCCATTATTAAAAGTCATTATTCCGTGTGGTGTCCGGATTAAGAATATAGCACCACTCCATCTCTTCCCGTGGATGTCGTAAAAGGCGACTTAGGGAATCTAAACCAGAGGGATGGGCAGCAGCGTCCCTTCTGTGAAACGGTAGCCATACTGCGCTCACCAACCCGCCTGCCAAGCGTGGTGAGTATTGGCAAATACCCCCCAAAATGATGACACAGTTGTGAAAATCTATGGGGGAGGCCTTTGTTCAGTAGTGGACGTTTATATGGCCGATATGATATTAGAAGTCAGCTAGCGCATCGGCCCCAACCGCTGCCCCGTATGTTCTCTAATAAAGTAGCACCGCGGTACAATCGCATACATTTGATCCCACAGACGGTTCACACTTATTTATTTCATCAACGCTTCTCTAGGGGTATCGCTTAATATTTTTCCTTTTTCGTTCCTATCATATGTAAATTAAAGTGTCAAGATCGGTGTAAAGGTGATTTGTAGTTTTGTTTTATTCATTTGCTTATGAGTTATGTCTGACTTATGTTGGGTTTCAATGTACTTCTTATTTTATGATGAATATTTTTCTTTTGTGATGAAATTCTAATGTTGCCCTGTCAGTCCTTGCGCGATGACATGATCGACACAAGCCCCATTGGAGGTCTACGTGCTTATTTGCGAAACTATAATCATTCACTCATTTCGGCCGAATGAAGTCCACTGCTGGACATAGGCCTCCCCCAAAGATGTCCACAACGACCGATATGGATGTGTTGTGGGCTCATTGGGGGGTTTTGCCATAATCGCCACGCTTGGCAGACGGGTTAGCGATCGCAGTTGAGTTGTTAATGTACTCGAAGGACGCTGCTGCCCATCCTCCAGCTAATCCCATAGTCGACTTTTACGACACCCATGGAAGGAGATGGGGTGGTGGCATTCTGAGCCGGCACCACACGGCAAATATAATCTATAATCATTACATCTATCGTATCGTCTTGTCGTGTTGAAATTGTCTGTATTATACAGAACACGCTTATATTTAATAATTATTTTCAAAAACTTTCTGCTTGTATTCATAATATCAGCCATTTATAAGTCCACTGCTGAACATCGGCCTCCCTCATAGACCTCCACAACTGTGTCGTCATTTTGGGGGACATTTGCCAATACTCACCACGCTTGGCAGGCGGTAGACGGTAGCACGCATGTGGTCACGCGCTGCTGTGGAACGTTTTGGGAATCCTTTACAATCCCCCTGGGGGGGTGACCGTTTTACAGTCACCCTCTCCGAGATGTGCCTATAGGCGTGGCACTGGGGGGCGGCTCTAGTGTGATCATACGAGGACCTGGAGCTCCCCTTAGGTGCCCAAGATGACCACTCCAGTGGTTTTAGCCGGTAGGAGTCCGGAAAGGTATACCCATTCCTTGAACTACCACACCCAATCCACCTCCACTGCCTTCTACAAATCATCTGTCGATCTAGCCGGAAGTGGTCCTGCGATCGCCTCAAAGCCTAACAAAACCCATAAACCCGTATATATCTCCAAGAGCGCCAACATGTTCCAAATACAGTACAATTGAAATTTAATACATAAAAACATGTCAACACATTCACAAAGATATATTCCTTACTGATCCTTGCCGATATAAAAATTTATACGTGGACAATCCTTAGGTCATAAACAGGGCTTATTTCGGATACAGGCGGATATAACTCACGGTTTGCGAGCGGATAAGGTCGGATACTAAGCGGATATGACTCGGATACGCGGATATCGCTACGCTGAATAGTCGAACGAGATTTGTAAGGCTATCGTTCGATGTTCAAATAGTTGTACATATTTTTTTAAGGATATCGGTTAGGAGTGAATTCTTTTTCTGCTGTGAAGTGCAAGGGGAATGTGTGTAATTAAGTGCGTACTGTATAACTGGTTCAGCCTTTAAGAAGGAAGGAAGGTTCAGTGACATGCACACATACAGAATTTATAAGAGAGGTTCTAGCACAAATAGCGTTATACAGTAACAAAATACAAGGTGTGTCCAGATTCATCATCATTTCAGCCGAAAAGAGTCCACTGCTGGATACAGCCCTCCCCAAAATTGGCACAACGATGGGTCTGGTGTACTCATTACGGGGTTTGGCCATAATCACCACGCTTGGCAGACGGGTTGGTGATCGCAGTTGAGTTGTTAATGTGCTCGATGGACGCTGCTGCCTATCCTCCGGTTAATCTCATAGTTGCCTTTTACGACACCCACGAGATGAGATGAGTTGGTGCCATTCGTATCCGCTACACACGGCCTAAAAACGGCCTGTAAAATGTAATAGAGAACAATGGCCAACATTTGGGTATCTTTGTAATCAACCCGTGAATTATAAAGCCTGTCGCAATATTAACCTTCTACCATACAATAGCTGTTATCCCCAGCAACGCCTAATCCGAGGCCCGTGTCCCGCTGGGGGCGCCCTTAGCGCAAGCTGCTTAGTTTTTAACATTCACTTTAAGCTTGGCTGGAGGCCTCTTTTGGATTCGCCAGAAACGACCGGTTAAGCAACCACATTTCTAAGAAATGTTTGCGAGAAGCCCAACAAAAAAAAACCTTCGTGGAAGGTTACAAATATTTCATCATCATCATCATCATTTCAGCCGAATAAAGTCCACTGCTGGACACAGGCCTCCCCCAAAGATCACCACAATGACCGATATGGGTGTATTGTGGGCTCATTGGGGGGGGGGCTTTGCCATAATCGCCACGCTTGGCAGACGGATTGGCGATTGCAGTTGAATTGTTCATTTACTCGAAAGACGCTGCTGCCCATCCTCCGGCTAATCCCTTAGTCGACTTTTACGATACCCAGGGGAGGAGATGGGGTGGTGGTATTATGAGCCACCTCATAGCATTTAGGGTTTGGAGAAACAAGGGGTGATGTTCCTCAGTTAGAGGGAGGATCTGCCGACCAGGCAGTGTTATGCCTGGCGGGCTGAAGACAAACAATTGATGCTGCTGGATATAAGCCTCCCCCAAAGGATGAACAACGAAGATCTGGGTTTGATTTGTGTGAACGTTGGGAGGTTTTGTGGGTGCCAGCTTGGATTGATCAACCTCAAGTCCTCGCGAAAGAGAACTGATATGTATCTAGAATGTTTCGTGAGGCTGTTGAAATTAAAAAACATCCTAATTTTAATAGAGAAGATGGTTGGTAGGTACCACCTGTTTCATCATTTCGGCCGAATAAAGTCCACTGCTGGACACAGGCCTCCCTCAAAGATCATCACAACGACCGACATCGGTGTGTTGTGTGCTCATTGGAGGGTTTTGCCATAATCGCCACGCTTGGCAGGCGGGTTGGCGATCGCAGTTGATTTGTTAATGTATTCGAAGGACGCTGCTGCCCATCCTCCGGCTAATCCCTTAGTCGCCTTTTACGACACCCACGGGGTAAGATGGGTTGATGCTATTCGTAGCCGGCACCGCACGACTACCACCTGTTTGGAATGCAGTTATTAAAATAATAAAGTCCCAAACAACATACCGCTCTAAAGACATCAAGACACTGTGAGTGAATACTGCGTGCATCGAAACTAATTTTTTGATAAGAATTGTACGGTAGATAAAATAAATTTTTAGAATCTGTAACTACACCTGTTGCGGTATGGCGTTCAGTTTGTACTGTTTAATTACTTTCTTTATTCAGTACTGATTAAATGGGGTGCGGCCGTGTGGTTATGGGGTCGGAGAGGGGTATTTTAAGACCTAAATCGGAAAATCAACGTTAACAAGCGCGCGAGATCTTTTAACCCTTTACTTACGTTATAGATAGAAAAGATTGACGTAAAATAGGGGTTAAAAACTAGGGTAAGATTACAGATTGAGTAATGATACAATTAGTAGACCACTACAAAAAAATAAAGTCAGTATGTTGGAAGGTGGTTGGCAGGTACCACCTGTTTGGAATCCGGTTATTAAAACAACGCACCACACAAAAAAACATCAAGACACTGTGAGTGATTACTACGTGCATCGAAACAATTTTTTATGAGTTTTGTACGGTAGATAAAATAACTTTTTAAATCTGTAACGACGCTTGTCACCTTAGTCTGTCAGTATTAAGTGTATAGTCTATGCCTTAGTCATCCTGCGACCACGAACCCTGCAAAGTGTTCGAAACGTCAGGAAAATCAAAAATCTATAATGTACGTGGTGTAATCCGTTTAAAACTGTTTTATTGTACTTTACTTTCAGTTCTGTTATAAAAAATAACACCAGTCGGTAGACAAAACATGGTAAAATTTTTACATTAAAATTTAACGTTTTCTTTTCCATTACATACATCTCACGTGCACTAACACCCAGACCCGAAACAAGAAAGAAAGAAAAAGAAGGATTTTTATTATATCTGCCCACACAACGAGCACACAACAGAAGACAAGTTAAAATAAAATGTTATATAGAATCATCAAAAGTATGAGATCTTTTTTCCTATCTATATGTAGATCATACAAACATTTGTTCCGTGCGGGAATCGAACTCGCGACAAGTAACGGAGAAATCTAATCGCTTAGCGACTGCGTCAACCCTGCAGTCAAACCACAGCGGGAAACCTCTTACTTGAATGTTTTATTTTTCTAAACATGTCTTAGAACTTCATGTTGTGTCTAATGGTTAAACCATGTTAGTACTTATAGTGTCTGGATTAAGAATATCGCACCACTCCATCTCCTTCAATTGATGTCGTAAAAGACGACTAAGGGACTCTAAACCAGAGGGATGGGCAGCAGCGTCCCTTCTGTGGAACTGCAGCCATGCAGCGCTCACCACCCCGCCCCACAACTTCTACACGAAAAATCTTTTTACGTTATCTTTAGTATGCTTTGTTTTTGCTGATTTGATGTGATTTATTTCATCCAAAGGGTTGATTGGTAGAGAATGCTTCATGGCATTAAGTCCGCCTTGTGGACCATCAATTTATTTACATACAAATTTAAAAAAAAAGGTGTTTAACTCAAGACTGCCTTGAATGTCTGTACGTCATTCCACCATACAATTTTATTCAAACACCATAAATGAAGTATTAACGTTTCGGAAAATTCCTCCTCAACGAAACATACCGGATTATTGCGATCACGTCCGAAGCAAATAACACGTTGCCATGGCGACGGACAACGCATAACTTCATTTTAATTATGTTGGTGCTATGTGGGGCAATGGGCTGTGCTATAAGAAATAAGTATTGGCAGAAATGTGGATTTCTAATACATCTGATAACATTCTTTTACTGCCATCACTTCACTTCACACACCACTTCACACAAGAAATTCGTTCTTTTTTAACGTCAACAAAAGACAGCACCCCATAAGCTCACCCTTCACCGCTTCCTAGTGTTTAAGCTGGGGAGAAGAAACGGCGCAACAAACTGCCCAGCAACACGTTAGTTTGTCATATAAGTACAATATAAAAAAAATTGGACATATGCTTCATATCATTTCGGCCGAATGAAGTCCACTGCTGGACACAGGCCTCAGACAAAGATCACCACAACGACTGATATGGGTATGTTGTGGGCTCATTGGGGGGTAATGCCATAATCGCCACGCTTGGCAGGCGGGTTGGCGATCGCAGTTGAGTTGTTGATGTACTCGAAGGACGCTGCTGCCCATCCTCCGGCTAATCCCATAGTCGCCTCTTACAACACCCACGGGATGAGATGGGTTGGTGGTATTCTGAGCCGGCACCACACGGCAAATATGTATTATATTGAAACACTTGAAATTGCTCTTAAAACTCGAAGCTGCATTCTAAAGACGAACAAATTGGATTACTTTGAAATACTCATTTCCTAAAATAATTTTAAAATCTTTGCCACATGTACTGGACAGTGGGAGCCCATCCATCGTTTACAAGCCATTAAATAAACTACTTGCTGCTAAAAGTTTAACTTAATGGTCTGGCAGTAGTTAAATAAATCTACCCACTCAACTATTTTACAACGTTTAATATATATAAGTAGCTAAGCTTATTTTAACAAGTAATTTATTAACGTGAAGCTAATGTTTAAATAAAATAAGACGCTTAATTTTCCCTAGCAAATTGATATTCCACTCCTCGCCTCTGTTACAGTAGCACTTCAGGATTCGTTCAGATTCTTCTGATATTAAACATACAAATTCATATTTCTAAGCGTTTTTCGGCGGAATCCATATAGGATCACTCGTGTGTCTGTCTGTCTATCTGTCACAGCCAATTTACTCCGAATCTACTGGAATCAAGTTGAAATTTGGTACACATATGCATTCTGCGACCCAAACACGAATAAATTTTGAATATAACGTTCACGAGCATGACGCATGCATCAGCGTCGCTCGGCTCAACCATATTGTATAGCGACCCGATACACGACGCCACCATCAGCAGGACACTTGAGTGAGCATGACATACCTAAACTGCCAGACAACTGTCACGTCAATTATACAAAATAAATTAATAATCCACATGGTCCTCGCACTTACAGTTTGAAATCTAAGTAAAGTGAATATAAAACAAAAACAACCAAGTAATTGGTGTCACTTAAACAAAATGAGGTTAAACACCCTTGTAACCTTTTAGGAGGTCAGTCCACAATTTTCGACAAGAATCAGTACCTAAAACAAATAGTGTCTTAGTTTTTCACCAACTATACATATCTTATTTTCTAGCCAATGCCAAAAGCCAATGGCCTCATGCCTTTTTTTTTTTATTGATGTCCAGTGGAAATTCTACATGGAACTTCCTTCACCCCGGGGAAGGGCGAAGGGGTATGCCGGACTCCTACCTACCTCCTGCAGGTCCTCGTAAGATCACACTAGAGCCGCCCAGTGGTGCCACGCCTTTAGGCACATCTCGGAAGGGATGACTGTAAAGCGGTTACCCCGTCTAGCGGAGGGAAGGCGCCTGTAAAAAGGTCGCCCCCCCAGGCACTTCTCGGGGAGGATTGTAAAGGATCCCCCCGCACCTCGCTTTGCGCTGTGCTGCGCACACGGCGGCACGCGCGCCACCGTCCTCCCGGGGGTCGCTCGGTGTGAGCACGTAGATTCCCCAATCTGCGCGCCCGCGACCCCCGAAATGGCCTCATGCCTACCATATGATCAGTGGGTAGGTACCAATTTTCGTGCCCTGGGTGGGCAGCCGAGCAGTGGCTACTGGTCGACTGGATCGAGCAAGATCTCTTTGTCCCAGCAGTAGTATAGCTACGGAGGGAAGTGGAACGTATATTCTTTCTTACTCCTCCATTTTCTTTTCTGATTAATTTCTTTGCGGGTTCCAAGACAGTTCTTCATTTCTCTGGGACGCACCGACCTTCATTGGTCGGTTTTCTTTTCGGTGGTCGCCATTGTAGATCCTGGCTTACAGGAGTTGCAGTGGTTGGGAATGTGTGGCGGGCTTGTCCCAAATTATGCAAAATGGAGTGCGGTGGTCTCCTTCTGTGAGAACGTCATGCAAAAGGAGAATGCAGAGCGGGATTGGAAGAGGGCAGATCCCAGTTTTATTTCGTGGCCCTCCTTGTATCACAGTTGTTCAAGCCACCCAAAGGCCTCTGACTTGGCTTAAGGAATGCCGGGACCGACGATTAAACTTGCCCTCCCAAGTACGGAGACACTCAATCCAAATAGCACAATGCAGCTGCCCATCCATAAACTAACCGCGTCGAGCGTCACTTAATCGTTTACCGATCAGTGAGTGCAGAGTTGAGAGCGCCTCGGGCAGTCTTATAGGACATTGGCATAATCATTAATTAGCACACAAGATTACTTTACTGCCCATCCACTTGAATGATGGTGTTGAGGCCCTTTATAGTTGCATTTTACGATACACTGGAACCATATAGAGTGTTACAGAAATAGTGAAATCTATTTCATGGGGGAAAATAAGGATATCGTTTATAAAAATGAAGATGTAATTTCCATTTTTTATTTGGAATTACATACTTAATATTATACTGAATAATTAATAAACAAGGAATATATTCGAATACTAAATAAAAACAAATCTTTATCTTCACAATGGTTATTAAAAATGAAGCTGAAATTTCCATTTTTTATTTGGAATTACGTAATATTGAATAATTAATAAACAAGGACGATATTCGAACACTAAACAAAAATTAATCTTCACTATTTTGTTACGAAAATGCACTCAAATATAACCCGCTCCGCTGTAATGAAAAAGTGGAAAATGATTTTGTTTTGAGCGCTCGACTTTTCGTTTCTTATTAATTGTTGCAAAATGAAATGGAAACGACAACTTGTTTTCTTAATAAACGGGATCCCTATAACCGTTGGAATTCCCCTCAAAACTGAGTTCACTTTTAGTAGGACCCTATATGTATATTCCGTGTGGTGTCTGAATTAAGAATATAGCATCACTTCACCTCCCATCTCCTCTCTTGGTCGCTGTAAAAGGTGACTAACGGCTGAAATTAGTAATCAATCTAATCCATTTGTTTTGGATAGAAGATTTTGAATTAATTGTTATTTTAACACAAAAACAGACTAATTCTCAATCACACATCCAAACATTTTGCACTAGATTGGTAATTAATTTCGACCGTAAAGGAATGTAAATCAAAGGCCCATCCCTTTAGCAATTAGCAATGTCCCTTCTATGGAACAACAGTCATACGTGTGCGCACCAACCCGCCGGTCAAGCGCGGTGAGTACTGTCAAATCAAATCTATGAAGTGTCCTTTGTTCAGCAGTGGGCGTCCAGCCGTGTGGTGCCGGCTCAAATGCCACCACCCCATTTCATCCCGTGGGTGTCGTAAAAGTCAACTAAGGGATTAACCGGAGGATGGGCAGCAGCGTCCGTCGAGTACATTAACAACTCAACTGCGATCGCCAACCCGTCTGAAGCGTGGCGATTATAGCAAGACCCCCCAATGAGCACACAATACTCTCATATCAGTTGTTGTGGTGATCTTTGAGGGAGGCCTGTGTCCAGCAGTGGACTTCATTTGGCCGATATGATGATGATGGACGTGGAACGAGGAACTATATTCAACACCCTTCATCTAAAGCTCAAGAATGAAATCAAAATCCGTGTCTGCTATATTAAAAGCTGGGTTGGACCCCTAAAACAATTACGCTCGGCATCGAACCGCACAGGGCTGCCGCGTGCGATAGCGCCGCCTCGCCGCGCGCCAACGTGTCGTGACACCCCTAGCCGCTCTTATTTATGTGCTAGTAATAATGTGAACCATGTTTTGTGGGTGTTTATTGGGGGAAAATTTCAATGATCGTCTTTAGGTAAGGTTTTGCTGGAAGCCACAAAGCGACCAAAGTTGTGTAATGAAAATTAACAAGGTTTACTCAGTAAATGAAAGAAAGAAAAATACGGGTTGCACTCCTGGAGTGCCGACAGAAGTGAAATCTTATTTTGGCGCTAGAGATTTTTTAGATGGGTACTAGGGTGATTGGGTTATGAATTGTATTTTATTTTTTATTATCATTTAACAACATATCTTTTTCATTTTTAAATATACAAATCAAAACAAAACTTATTATACATTTAAAAATGTAAAAAATAGTGACCAACCGGCAGCGGGCACAGGGTCCAAGCAACCGGTGGTTAGGGCTCCAGAGAAAGGAACCTCCTCACTATGCGTGCCGTGTCAAGGAGAACTGCTTTCTGTAGCAAGCCCTTGATCCAACCACCTAACGAGAGCCTCTTTAGATGTTGGTCGAGGCTCTTGGCTATGAGGCCATTGGCTGTAACAACTATCGGCACAATAATTGCGGAGTCTACATCCCACATGTCGACAATCTCGTGTGCCAAGTCAAGATACTTAATCTGTTTATCTTTCTCGGCTTTCACGAGATTCTCGTCATGCGGGATAGTAACATCAACAATAATTGTGCGGCGCTCTAATCGATCTATCACCACTATATCAGGCTTATTGGCCACAATAGTCCTATCAGTGATGATAGATCGATCCCAGTACAACGTGACATGACCATTTTCAAGAACTGGGTCGGGCACATACCTGTAATACGGTACCTCAGATTCCACAAGGTTGTATTTTAGAGCAAGTTGCTGATGGATGATCCTGGCCACTTGGTTATGCCTGTGCAAGTATTCGCCGTTAGCAAGACGAGAACAACTAGAAATTATATGTCTAAGTGATTCACCAGGACAGTGACATGCCCGACAGATGTCAACGGTGCCATCCTTAACAATATATTTCCGGTAGTTGTTCGTCATGATAACTTCGTCCATAATTGCACAAACAAAACCTTCGGTTTCTCCGAATAAGTCACCGAAGCGTAGCCAGGACACGGACGCTTGCAAGTCCACATCAGGACCATGAAGAACCCGATAATAGCGTCCGTGTAGCTCCTTGCTCTGCCATACCTCCATGCGGTCGTTGGTACTAAGTACGGCAGGTTTGCGCCAGTTCTCCTTAGCCAAACCGAGCGGGGTTAGTCCTTTGTCTACTGCGACTACATCTCGGTGCATCCCCCCTTCGGCACGGAGGAAATAATCCCTGAGGCGGCACACCTCACGGTTGTGTAGAGTCTTAGCATTTAAAAAGCCTCGACCTCCACACTTCCGTGGGATGTACAGCCTGTATTTTATTAATTATTAGAAACTTTAAAAAACATTTAATATTCTTTTATTTATCTAGACGCGTTCGCGGTCTGCTATATGTACATGCATATATGCACACACTATAGCTGCGTCTCGTAACGGTGTCGCGAGTCCAGAGATTTTCTCTGATCTAAAAATATGCGTACCGCGCTAAAAGAAATTTTCACTTCAAAAATAGTTTATTTTTGACTCGCACATACAAAATAAAAAAAAAATGTCAAGTGTCAAGTAAAACAAGCGATGAAAATTTTAAATGATTTATTAAATTATTGGATATATCAAAGCCATAATATACACATTTTATTAGAACAATGAGTTTATTGTTATCAAGATGGTGAATGCAGCGAAAATTCGCATTCATGGGATGCAAGCAAAGAGATTTAAATCTTTGGATGCAAGATGATAACTGGATTGTAAAGGACAAAATCAACAGTATCGAGGCCTGATAAAGTTATATCAACCTATTGGAGAGTATTCAACAGAACTTTAACAAGAGGAAACGACTTGATGGAATCAGATACACGAAGTACAAGCAAATAGAAAAATTGGCCTGGTGACCTGAGATACAGGCTTCAGCCTAGTTTAGGCACCAGTCTCCACAGTAAATTTGAATAATACTGTAACTTTTATTATGGTGAGAAATAAACAAATCCAAACAAATAAATAAATCTTAAAATACTTAAATATAACAACTCTTTTTAATTTGTACTAGCTATACGTGTGGTGCCGGCTCAGAATGCCACCACCCCATCTCCTTCTCCTGGGTGTCGTAAAAGTCGACTAAGGAATTAGCCGGAGGATGGGCAGCAGCGTCCTTCGAGTACATTAACACTCAACTGCGATCGCCAACCCGTCTGCCAAGCGTGGCGATTATGGCAAAGCCCCTCAATGAGCCCACAACACATCCATATCGGCCGTTGTGGACATCTTTGGGGGAGGCCTGTGTCCAGCAGTGGACTTCATTCGGCCGAAATGATGATGAAATGATGATACGATGTCAAAAAAGAGGGGTCCTATCTCTGCGTAAGCTGCTGCAATACGTCGCTGCACCGCTGTTTTTCAGAAGGCGCCTGGTAATCGAGGACACGTCGAGATAAGATAAAATAATCAATAGAACAAAACAATTACATAATAAAACACTTTTAAACGATATCAACGCGTATATTATAGATTTTGGTTGTTCCTGACGGTTCGAACCCTTGACTATATGACTATCGTGACAGGCGTCGTTACAGATTTAAAAAGTCATTTTATATTACCTACCGTACAATTTTAATGAAAATTAGTTTTTCTAATTTTTATTAAAATTGCAGCTGTTTACTCCTACACTATATTTTCCTTTCTTCTGTATGTAATTGCTTGGTGTTCTATCTTTGTTTATGTCTGTGTGTGGATGTGACGTATGTGCGTCATATCTTATGGCTTGAGGAGAAAATGGGAAATGGCAGATTTAGAAAACAATGCGTTGTAATAGCCAATTCTAAGAAAATCTTCCAAAAATGTATGAAACACAATTACACTAATTAACCGACAATACACACAACTTAACAACCCCAACACTTATCCACAAAAATTGAATATGCCAACTCAACTCAGAAAGAGGTCCAATTATCAGCGCAAAGGCACTTGACTCCACGTCAAACGCACTGCCTTGCCTCAAAGTGCGCCAACCGGAAATTGCCCCGCGCCATCTTGCTCGCCGACCGGAACACCGCCAAATTATCGGCCTTGTACTCTCGGACCCTTAAGTTATGGATATTAAGTGATTTTTTGCATGAATATAGGAGGTACCTACGTATTGTTCTTGCTGATAATTTATCTTTCATTTGATAGCTAGTTTTTGCCCACTGCTTCGCCTCCTTGGATATGATTTAACATTTTGTATAGTAGTAATAAGTATTATTAATATCCTTATTAAAAGCAGTGATAGCCTAGTGGTAAGCAAGGGTTCATAGCCTTCAATAAAAGAGGGTATGGGTTCGACCCCGGCCCGCTTCTCTGTTTTGGACTCATGTGGGGAATGGTGAAGGAACACATCGTGTGGAAACCAGCACGCCTGAGAGGGCTTCAAAATGTTCGCAATGGTGTGTGTAGTCCGCCAACCCACAAAAGGCCAGCGTAGTGGATTTGGGCCTAACCTTTCCCATCGTGAGGAAAGGCCCGTGCCCAGCAGTGGGACAGTAATGTCCTTTGTGCAATTTTAACATATTTTCATAAAGATTGGTAACTATGCCGTATGGTGCCGGCTCAGAATACGACCACCCCATTTCCCCCCGTGGGTGTCGTAAAATTCGACTAAGGGATTAGCCGGAGTATGGACAGCAGCGTCCTTCGAGTACATTAACAACTCAACTGCGATCGCCAACCCGTCTGCCAAGCGTGGCGATTATGGCAAAACCCCCTAATGAACCCACAACACACCCATATCTTTGGGGGAGGCCTGTGTCCAGCAGTGGACTTCATTCGGCCGAAATGATGATGATGATGTTAATTCAAAACTTAGATTACGACTGAAATAATTTTGGAAATATATTTAAACGCAGCTAAAATCTCATCAAAACACAAAAACCTCTCAACCAAATTGTTAATCAAATCAAAACAGTCGACCGTTATCTATTCTCGGATATAAGACTTCATATTCCCAAAATCACCGATTCTATCCTTTCACGCATTGTAAACGATACAATGCCGAAATCAAAAGGCGCTAAACGATGTTCTAAAGTTTACTTAATAAATAAGAGGATCCTTCTCGACGGTAATCCTGTTAGACTGTCTTTGATTACGTAAATCTCTGTTCTTAAGGCGGGTACGGTTCTGCTAATTTTATTATTTAGCTGCGAGCTCTATTGTGCTGCGTTTACTACGAGTAGCCTACTAGACGAATTGGAGGGTGTTTGGTTTAAACCTTTCTTTTGTTTTAGTTTCTTTAACTGTTTGTCATTTTGTCGCGGAGTGCCTCCCTCCGTGTGTCCTTCCTGGTTAGCTCAACTAGGAGGCTCTCTCCACGGCAGCAAGTAACGGAGTTCAGTTAATGATATTGAATGAAACGTAACATATTTATTGTTATATTGATATTCACAACTTCAACACTTCATGCTGATGATTATATGTAACATAAAATATAGCTTATTATCACAATATTTAAGCTAGTTAAAAGTATGTAATTGTAATATTGCAGGAGACTATTTGTCAGAGCGACAGCTGTGTGTCGAACCACTAGCGTTCAGAATCGAATGTGTAATGATAATGATCAAAATATGAACGATTCGACACCACAATACTAAATTCGAATTTTGATTTGAATAAATAATGAATCATGAAGTGGACAGTGACGGAGATAACAGGTATGAAGTCATGAAAGAGGTTGATTGAAATGAAGATGAAGGATGACTTCGTCACAATTTCTTACTACTGGGCTTGTTTAAAATTTATATTAACTTAAATGAAATGACGTATGGCACAGATACGTGGCCACTCACTATTAGTCTCATAGGAAAGCTCAAGGTCACTCAGCGAGCTATGGAGAGAGCTTGGTATTTCTATACGAGGTTGAATCAGAAATAAGGAGACCCGTAGAAGAGCTAAAATTATTGACATGCTTAAAGGATTGAACTGAAGTGTTTATGGGTGGGGGGCACATTGCTCGTAGAACTGATGGCCGTTGGGGCAATAAGGTTCTCGAATGGAGACCGCGCACCGAACAACGCAGTGTGGGAGGAAAACAGGTGGATGAACGACCTGGTGATGGTCGCTGCGAGTCGTTGGATGAGAGCGGCATGTAACCGCTCGTTATGGAAATCTAAGGGGAGGCCTTTGTTCAGCAGTGGACATCCTTTGGCTGATAAGATAAAAAAATGAAAGAAGAGGAATGAAAATCTCGCACCGTGTGCGTGTGTCTAAAGTGAATTCGTGTGGTGTCCGGATTAAGAATATAGCACCACTCCATCTCCTCCCGTAGATGTCGTAAAAGGCGACTAAGGGACTCTATAAGCCAGAGCGATTGGCAGCAGCGTCCCATCTATGGACGCATAAGGCCACTTACCGCCAGCTGTTTCGGATTGACTCTGTGTTAGAAAATTTATTATTATTTATTTATTAAGGTAGTATTATTTTTACTGATTCAGCTAGAGAATCGTGGACTGATTCACCTTCGGAAAGGAAACAGGTGATAAAATCAGCAGTATTAATAGTAAACAATATTATAACATTATCTACCGATACATTATGTTCAAAGCAATGAAACCATTACAAATAATTGCTGCACCGTAATGGATATATAATGGGTAAATTACCAGTCATTATACCATTGTAATATTTTGTATGAAGCACATGGAAAGTGGCAATATAATATAAAACAGTTATCAGATGCAGTAATATATAAATACTCTATTGTTTTTGTATGATCAATTATAAAAGGGGAAATGATGATAATTTGTTTTGACGATAATTTATTTGCCTTTGAACATTTAAGTATTATAAATTCAACCCGGGGAACCCGGTCTTTTGATAGGCTTACGCGGGGACATGGGTCCAACACGCAGAGGCCCTTTAGAGAATTTTAATCTATAATGTAATGGGACACTCACCGGGGTCTCTCCATGGCTACACTATAAAATGCAGTCTCGAATTATGGAAACTACAATTATAAGGTCTACTATAATGGGTTCTAAATGGATTATATACTTCTAAATCGAATTTTTATTCTAAATGGATTATATACTTCTAAATTAAATTATTATCATTATTAATAGATCATCTAAGTGGCTAAGCGTAGTCGTTTCAAATCTGCTTAACGAAACGCAACTAGAAAAACATGAAATCCTAGAAAAATATATGTTTATAAAGTATTTATGGGGGAAGATAATCCGGAAAAGGTGGAAGGGCCTGCTGGACTGGACGGCTACAACCCCACATTGTTCCTTCGACCTACCTATCCCTGGGGCGTTCGCTCGCGTATTCGCCGCACCTTAAGTCAATCTAAGATATCACAACAATTTAGGTAATTCTATTTTAATTTTGTGTACGAAACTCCCATGATCTATTGTACAATACAAATCCATTCCCTACTTACGAAATCTTGTACAACACTAGCACACGAGACAAGCCTATTTAACAAGCCCCATTCACTCCTGCGTACTACTTGCCTCCTCACTAACCCAATTCGAACGCAGCACAATAGGTACTGCCAGCGGATTTATTAGGGTTAATCAAAACGAGAACCAAAGCGTCTCTTCTCGCGTCAAATTTAATTTAGTTGTAATAAACATTTTGTACCGACTACTGCCTTTACTTGAATTCAAGTTGGGATTAGTTCAAAAGAAATGGGTTAGTATAAATATAGTAGTCATAGTAGTTTATTGATAAGGGATTCTTACATGTCAGATTCATATATTAGCATTATAATTATTTAAATCATATACTATTATGGTTCATCGAGTAGTTTTTTAACCAGCTTCAATACATAGGTTTCATTTGACTGCGCTTATCTAGATGATGTCTTAATAGTTTCGATTCTTAGAATTATTTTTAGTGCTAGATACGGATACCAAATTGAGAAAAGTTCTTACATTTATTTACACTAAAAAGAAACAAATAAAATATTTAACAAAAAAAATACCGAGTTCAAAATTCTATAGGATATTAAAATTACTAAAAAGAAAATAATAACTTTATTAATGAAGTCGGGCGGGGCCCGTAAATATAACTCGTTGGTCTGCGTGAAACATGTGTGGGGCATACCTGGCCCCATCCGACTTCATAAATAAAGTGATTTTTGTCTTTTTAGTGTAAACAAATGTAAGAACTTTTCCCAATTTAGTATCCGTATCTAACACTAAAAATAATGCTAAGAATCGAAACTATTAATACATCATCTAGGTAAGCGCAGTCAAATGAAACCTATTTATTGAAGCTGGTTATAAATTGTTGGATGGTATTTTTGTACTGTGATTTTATAATGTTAAAAAAATTGGTAAACATTTATTGTGAAGTAACAATTGTTTGTTAAATTTTGAAGGCAATCAACAAAGGCTCAAAGTAAAGTGCTTTCAAAACTTGGCCATAGGATTTATAGCAATATTTTTTACCATTAAACTATACCTATTAAAACGCATGTAATCCTTATTGATATGTTCATAAAACTAGCTAACACTACCGACCCTTGTCACCATTGATTAATCACCGCACTATTAATCAGGGAACTTGACTGATAGCTGACATCAGTTGGCTAGAGTGGGTTATGGATAAGATTTGTGAGCCGAATATGGTAAAACTGCCTTTTATTATCATTTGTTGCAGTACGACCCACAGCTGACTAATGGGTAATAGGTCACTGGAGGTACCTAGGTAATACCTAGATTAGAATAGAACAGAATATACGAGTACTTTATTGTACACCATTTGGAACTTTAAAAGAAGACTAAAATATTAATACAATGTTTAAACTTTGCCCCACACTAGGATTTCTACTGTGTCGTGGGTGCGTTTACCAACACAATACACCCAGACCCGGAACAACTACTGCTGATCTTACAAATATTTGTTCCGTGCGGGAATTGAACCCACGACCCGGAGCGCAGCAGCCGACTGTATCAGCCACTGCACCAACCGTGCCGTTTTAAAATACGCCAACATAGAATAGGGCTGAATGTAATTACTGACCTCCAGGCCACTCCTACCAGGTTGACTCTTCTACCCCAATTACTTTGGTTTTATTGGTGCCCCGTGGAAATTCTTCATGAACTTCCTTCGCCCCGGGGAAGGACGAAAGGGTATGCCGGACTCCTACCGGCTAAAACCACTGGAGCGGTCATCTTCGGCACCTAAGGGAGGCTCCAGGTCCTCGTATGATCACACTAGAGCCGCCCACTGGTGCCACGTCTATTGGCACATCTCGGAGAGGGTGACTGTAAAGCGGTCACCCCCAATACCTACCCCATAAATTTCCAATAACACAGCAAAAACCTCTAATGCATATAGAGATCATTTTTACAAGTGATCTCGCTTTGGATTCGCGTCGGCAGTCACGCGCGGCCCTTTCACGATGCATTACGCTAAGCACGGCGGGCGTGTGGCAGGAGGCATGAGATGCAGCGGAGCGAGTGATAGAGTTAGTGACGGCACGGTTAGTGCAGTGGCTGATACAGTCGACTGCTGCGCTCTGCTTGTGGGATCGATTCCCGCACGGAACAAATATTTGTATGATCTACAGGTAGTTGTTCCGGGTCTGGGTGTATTGTGTGTGAAATTTGTGTCTATAAACGCACCCACGACACAGGAGAAACCATAGCGTGGGGCAACGTTTTAAAAACATACGAGGATCTGGAGCCTCCCATAGGTGCCAAAGATGACCGCATACCCCTTCACCCTACCCCGGGGCGAAGGAAGTTCATGAAGAATTTCCACTAGGCACCAATAAAAAAAAAACGTGTCCCCGGCAAAGAGAATTTCTCTCTTAATTAAGTGTCTTTTTTTATTCTGGGCAATGCGTTTTCTGATTGCCACGTCTTTTACTAACGCCAGTTTTACAATGGGTACCTGTATGTAATTTTATTGCTCCAATTTTCCAACCACTTCCGCTTAAACCTCGGTCCACGCCCAAGACATCTTGAGAGCACAGCTAGTACAGCAATAAGTTAGAATTTTCCTAATAACAGTGGAGTGTAGGTACCAGTAGAAATGAGCACGAAGAGTCGGATAATGGCGACTGAAATATGGTGGGATTGTAGTTTTTGTTCCAAGGATTTTTTAGTTGGGTTTATTTGAAAAGTTACTTAAGTTGGAGGTCTCTGAAAACTAGGTTGATCTGGAAAAATTGTGTTATTATTATGAAGTCTCTGTCTCGTTGAGACTTTTAAAGCAATAGAGCATAATGTTTATTTATCTACTTATCGTGACGTTCATTGAAAATAACAAAAACTTCGGGTCATTTTAATACTTCTGTAAAACGGAAAGGGAGACTTTACAAAAAAACCGGACAAATGCGAGTTGAACTCTTGTGGAGAGGGTTTCGAAATATCTGAATATATTGTCTATTCTTGAACTTGGTCTTCTATCAATAACATATCCCAAGAACAAATTTAACATCGTAGTTGAAAAACATGTTTTCCAATACATTCCAACCGCAAACGTAAGTTTGTATGCACAATATTGAAAGATTTACCATAGTTTTTAAAGACCTTATACTTCTTAAAGTTTTCCTGTAATCTATAGGTAAATAGTTACTATCTATATTTCAAAATTTTTGGCTGAATAGTTTCGGAGATAAGGGGGGAAATGGTAAATTTTCGTCTATTTTCTTAAATAACTTTAATACTATATATTTTAAAATTATAAAATAAATAAATTTAAGACCATTACAACAAGCCCTTTTATTTCATATGTTACACTGTGCAGTTTGCAAAACTTCATTCATTATTGCACCCCAAAAGTGACCCCCATATTCAAAATTAATTTATTTACGTTACACGTTTGTGTTTGGGTTGCAGAATTCCATATGTGCACCAAATTTCAACTTAATTGGTCCGGTAACTTTATATAAATACCTAGCAGCTGGACGTCTACGAAAGATTTTTACTAATTAGACTGTAAAATTTATAAAACCAACTCTGTGCTTTCATCTTGTCTAAAATACATGTCAGACAGCCAGACCACCGCCTCAGAGGATTGATTATTTTTCGTTACTATTATTTTGCATGTTTTATGCATAAATCTAAATTCTTATCGTTTAAACCATGAATGATCTAATCTGATCATCATCAGTACAAACTACTCTCTTTTTTCTCTTACAATACATGCATGCGATAATTGCCGTGTGGTGCAGGCTACGAATAGCGCCAACCCATATCATCCCGTGGGTGTCGTATAAGGCAATTATGGGATTATCTGGAGGATGGGCAGCAGCGTCCTACGAGAACATTAACAACTCAACTGCGATCGCCAACCCACCTGGCAAGCGTGGCGATTATGGCAAAACCCCCCAATGACCACACAACACACCCATATCGGTCGTTCTGGTGATCTTTGGGGAAGGGCTGTGTCCAGCAGAGAACTTGATTCGGCCGAAATTAATTATTGAAATTATGCGATAATTTGCCGATAAAATTTATTTCTTAATATCTATGTAATTAAATTATTAATAATGGCCTAATACTGAAATGCCACTCAATATTTAGGTGCTCTCCCTCCCATATAGAGAAGGGATGATTCTTCTATCCACAGAGTCATGTGACTTTGTATTTTTTTTCAATACGTATATCATTAATACAGAGACTACTTCAAGACAAAACTAATTATAATAAGTTTAAGATTAAGAAGAAGATTGCTTTAGGAAATTTAATAACACCTTGTACCGGAAATTGTGACGAGCGAGAATCGGCGCTGCGCCGGAAGTAACGTTCTGCCACCAAGTATTGGATCTAAACGAATTTAAAGCAGAAAATGTGAGGTCAATATTAAATGAGAAATGAACTTGCGTTTCCTTAGTATGAAAATAAATATTAATATTTAAAATGTGCTGGCCACATTCTTTTATTTTGAAATATAACATAACAGATATAAGCAATGTTGAAATCCTAAACAATAGAGACAAACCGCTTACTCAATCACATGCTCTATACAGAACAATATCGATATAATTTGTTAGAATAAGTGAATTTGTCAACACTCATAATTAACAAAGAAGAGTAAAGTAGTACCGTTGACACTAGTTTCAAACGTATCTTCAAAACTAAGCCCAGGTCAACAAATGCTTTTTGTAGATGCTTTTATCTTGCAAGGTATGTCAGTCTTATCGTATAATCAAGACCCAAAATGCTTCCCTGGGTAGCACCTCTTCCAAAATGTAATATGAACACAATTAAAGTAACGATTAAATGTGCCGAACGAGTACAATTTATCAACTTATTTTATTTGGATACTGCGGGTCACATCAAGTTTTCATGTTTACACGAGTTCGAGTATTACACATTATATAAAACACTTTTAAACGGATTCTATCGCGTATTTTTTCGATTTTTGTTTTTCCTGACGTTTCGAACACTTTGCAGGGTTCGTGATCGCAGGATGACTAAGGTCACCTTAGGCGTCATTACAGATTTTAAAAAGTTATTTTATTTTATCTACCGTACAAAAAAGCGGCTTTAGTATTTTAATAACAGGAACACACACACTGCAGACTTTGTGAACATGCCTTAGACAAACCTTACCATTTTCTTCGTTTCGATCAAGAATGTTTCGTGAGGCTAATGAAATTAAAAAACATCCTAATTTTAACAGAGAAGATGGCTGGCAGGTGCCACCAGTTTGGAATCCTGTCAAAAAATAATAAAGTCCCAAACTAAATACCACACTAAAAACATCAAGACACTGTGAGTGATTACTGCGTGCATCGAAATAATTTTTGATTATAATTGTACGGTAGATAAAATAAAATAACTTTTAAAATATGTAAGGACGCCTTAGTTATCCTGCGACCACGAACCCTGCAAAGTGTTCGAAACGTCAGGAAAAAACAAAAATCCAAAATATACGCGATAGAATCCGTATATAAGTGTTTTATTATAACATCAAGTTTTCCTCATAATTCTGTTTAGAAGTTCTTGGAACGTGACCTCATTTATCGGGAACCATCTACTTACTCATCTTTCCATTGTTCACTTGAGGACTTGTGATCTCTCCTTAAATAGAATGTTACACCATGGTACCTCTTTCTCCATAAAAATAAACTCCGTCAACAATTAACCTGAGTACCAATAACGCTAAATACCGCTATGAAAAGCCAGTACAATTTCACTACCAACATTACTGCCTCCAACCAAGGGTTAACCCCATCCATATTAATTCGACGGACAATCGGACGAGTGTCTCATACATATGGAGGCTGCTTACCATGTAGAAATGAGAGAACGCTTTCTGAAATTATTCTATAGGTGTTGCTGTGGAGCTTATAGGGAGCGGTGAAATGGGGGTTGGTACATTAATTCGGGTGAGTAATCTGTGGGCCTTCGTTTATTTGGGTTAAGTTATTGGTTTCTTTGCGTTACATCACTTTTCCTGCTTCTTATTGTCAAATGTCTGATTATCTATACATATATAATTACTTGTCCTGACTGACTGACTCATCAACGCAGAGCCTAAACCGCTGGGGCTAAAATCTAGAAATTTTGCCAGTTGGTGCATTTAATAACGTAGTTAGTTTAGTAACCTTTAGTAACGTACTAATAAAGGGATTTAAGAAATTCTATTCATATCTGTAGCTATAGAGAAATTGGTATTTGGCTTTTTGATTCAAAATAAAGAAATACGTATTTCAGTGTTTTTATAAATTATACCCTTAAATGGTAAAAGAGGGGGCGAAAATTTGTTTGGATTATCTGTTAATTTTGAAGTTAGATCAATGAAAATTGTTAATTGCCATTTTGGTTGAAAATAAAGAAATACGTATTTTTGTAAAGGAGTTAAAACCGTGGGCGACAACTAGTTCAGTAAATGTGTAAGCAATTTATGATTTGTGTGTGACTTATGTTAAGACTATCCGTTTTTTTGTACAAAATTGCACCTCACGCTAGAATTTCTCCTGTATCACGGTTAAGGTAAAGAGGGTAACATCTCACGTGCATAAACACCCAGATCCGAAACGACTATCTGTAAACCACACAAATACTTGTTCTGTGTGCGGATATTGAACCCGCGGTAGCTTTTTTTATTTTATTACTGGTGCCCAGTGGAAATTCTTCATGAACTTCCTTCGCCCCGGGGAAGGGAGAAGGGGTATGCTGGACTCCTACCGGCTAGAACCACTGGAGCGGTTATCTTCGGCACCTAAGGGAGGCTCCAGGTCCTCGTATGATCACACTAGAGCCGCCCTCTGATGCCACGCCTATAGGCACATCTCGGAAAGGGTAACTGTAAAGCGGTCACCCCCCGGGGGGATTGTAAAGGATCCCCCAAAGCGTCCCACGGCAGCGCGTGACTACATGCGTGCTACCGAAACCCGCGGTACCTAGCGCAGAAAGCCGCTCCAACCATGCCATCACATGCATTTAAAACCGTGATTAAGTCCTTCTTTTTATCATAAGTGTCAAGAAAGTTAATCTACTAATACCAACATACTGCCATCACCAATCCGCCTGCCAAGTGTGAAGATTAAGGCTCAATGTAACCATCGTTGGAAGACCATGTTTCACAATGTGTGTGTATTCTGTACCTATGGCCATATTATATAACTACTCATTACCAGTCCCGCTGGACATCCGTCGGTAATTGATTGCCACATGCTATTGGACGGACTGGCTTAATTTATTTGTACTCTCAATCAACTGATGTTTTATATGCCACTCGTATTTTACAATGTGAGTTGAATTCTAAATCATTAGCTGTTGATGATTTTAAGATAAAATTGGGTTTATTTGCGCACAGATTAATATCAAAATAATATTTTAATTAACCTCAACGTTTCATTTTGCGAAAGTTTAAGAATTACAATTATCTGTTAAAATAAAAAAAATGATCCTACTACTATCATACATGTGAAAGTTTGTGAAGATGTCTGGATGTTAGTTACTCAATCACGATGAAACGGCTGAACAGATTTGCATGAAATTCGGCGCACAGATAGACCATAACTCGGATTAAAATATAGGGCTCTGTTTATCCCGGACAAATAAGTAGTTCTCGAGGAATTCGTGGTAAGTCTTTCTGTGATAAACCGAATTTATGGCGTGAGCGAAGCGCGGGCAAAGTCTAATCATTTTAGCCGAAAAATGTCCACTGCTGGACAGTGACACAAGGTTACTACAACGACCGATATAGGTTTGTGTTATGTGCTCATTGTGGGATTCTTACCATAATCGCCACGCTTAGCAGACGGGTTGGCGATGGCAGTTGAGTTACAAATGTACTCGAAGGATACTGCTGCCCATCCTCCGGTAAATCCCATAGTCGCGTCTTACGACACCCACGGGATGAGATGGGTTGGTGGTATTCTTAGCCGGCACCACACGGTGCGTCAAATCTAATCTTACTTTTTCTTTATTACGTTGCTCCATAATACTGACACCTCCGCATCCAGCATTAAGTCAACCCAGTCGCTTTCTTCAGATCGTTAGTCGATCAAGCTAGACATTTTATTATTTGGTTCCACCCTTGTGTTTGTCCTGTGTTGAGGGTACAGTTTACAGACATAAATCTCACATGCACTAACACCCAGAACCGAAACAACTGTTTGTAGATCATATATTATCTACAGTTTTATAATTTTTCTCACAGGATTTTTCGTGTCCTGGATGCGTTTACAAACACAAATTCCACACACAATACACCCAGATCCGGAACAACTACCTGCAGATCGTACAAATATTTGTTCCGTGCGGGAATCGAACCCACGACCCGGAGCGCAGCAGCCGACTGTATAAGCCACTGTACCAATTTGACTCCAATCTACGAGATATAGCGCGGAAAACTAATCACTGCGCCAACTCTGCCATCGAAATACATCGAGATTTTTTTATAAGTCAAACGTACCTTGAAGGCTAGTATTCGTGTTTTTTTTAAAACGTTGCCCCACATTAGGATTTCTCCTGCGTCGTGGGTGCGTTTACAGACATATATTGCACACACAATACACCCAGACCCGGAACAACTATCTGTAGATCATACAAATATTTGTTCCGTGCGGGAATCGAACCCGCAACCCGGAGTGCAGCAGTCGACTGTATCAACCACTGCACCAACCGTGTCGTCTGACAACAACTTAGTAATAATAACAGCACTTACTTATCTAGAACAGTACTTATTTCAACACAAAGATTCTGTAATGCATTATTAAGGGCAGGCTATTATGATGTATGTGAACTGATCAATCTTGTGAATGAGAGTCATTTTCTTAGGGCTGCAACCCTTTATTAATCAAAATGTAATGTAGGGGTTGGTCGTACCCCTACACTCAACGGTGATCAATGTGATTATGAGAACCTATTGTAAGGTGTAAACAATTGGACTATGATTGGTGATATTGTTTGAATTGCTTTAATAATAAGTAAATATGCTGTGTGGTGAGAATATGTATAGTACCACTTCATGTCGTCAAAGAAGACTTAGATAAGATAAGATAAAACATATTTTTTATTCATGTATAACCATATGATGATAAGAAACAATAAAATTATCGTATATTTAAATTTACAGTTAAAATGTTTAGTAATGTGTGTAAGGAATAACCTTTAGTTTTTTTTTCAAATACTTGTGGTTCATTTGACATTTTTTCTTAAATGACTCTTTTTATAAATTCAGAATCGAATATATCAAATCGATATCAAAAATATATCACATTCTTCCTATAATCTTCTTTTATCTATATTGTTGTGTAGCCAATGAACCATCAGCTACGTACACGTAGCCGTGCTACGCCGTAGTACATTCGTAGTCCCATTTACTAATACAAACTACACGATGATAGCGAAAGTTTATTTTTAACATAGTCATGTCTTAGGATTTTGCAGTTATTACACATTATAATAAAACACTTTTGAACGGATTATATCGCGTATATCATAGACTTTTGTTTTTAGTGATCTACTAGTTATGTCTTAAACGTCAGGAAAAACAAAAATCAATAATACACGCGATTTAATCCGTTTAAAATTGTTTTATTATAGTACTAGTTATGTCATTATGTGATATGCAATCTCACCTTAATTTTTAACCCCTATTTCCCGCTAACCTTTTCAACCTATAACTTATGTAAAGGGTTGAAAAATCTTTCCATAACGCTCGTTAACGTTGCTTTTACGACTTAGGTCTTAAAACATCCCTCTCCATCCCCATAACCACATGGCCGCACCCCATTTAATCAGCACTGAATAAAGCAAGTAATTAAACAGTATAAACTGAACGTCATCCCGCGTAATGCAAGTCACTGTGAGATCGTTTGCAGCATCGTTGGCCAGCAATGGAACTGTAAGATTAATTAATGTAGACTGGATTGAGGTTGGGAAATGATTATGTTGAGATATAAATATGTACTGATAAAAATTGTGTGGTGCCAGCTACGAATAGCACCAACCCATCTCATCCCGTGGGTGTCGTAAAAGGTGCCTATGGGATTAGCTGGAGGATAAGCAGCAGCGTCTTTCAAGTTCATTAACAACTTAACTGCGATTGCCAACCTGCCTGCCGAGCGTGGCGATTATGGCAAATCCCCCCAATGAGCATACAACACACCCATATCGGTTGTTGTGGTGTTATCTGGACGATGCCTGTGTCCAGCAGTGGCATTCGGCCGCAATGATGATGATGACCAGAGCCAATCATTATTCAAGTGGTAAGCGTCATGTCTGCTCATCACAATTGTAATGCCGCTAAGCAATAGTCCTGTGTGGCATACACAACCCTCGTCACCTCGAGACATTAGTTACTTAGTCTCTTATGCTCAGTAATTTCAGTAGCTACAATGCCCGTCAAACCGCTACACAGTAATGTCTAAGGTTTAAATACCAACGTACGTTTGACGGCGAATATCTGGCTTTGCGGAGATACTTTAACCTCCAGTTTAGAACCCTAACTATGCTAGTGATTAGGAACGATATCAGGTAGCAAATGTTCACTGAATAAGCTAAACTGATATCAGCTGAGGGCCTTATTACAGATCGAGAATGCTTTAATAAAATATGAACCCTACAAAATAGGTCCAGCATTTATATTCAATTGACGCGATCTAGACTCAAGTTCTACTTGAATTTTTATTTTCGATCTGTATTGCGGGCCTTAGTTTTTCTCCAACTATGTGACGATCGCATTCCTGTCTTACCTTATTATTATTATTAGTACCCGTCTCTTGGGTGTCCGGATTAAGAATATAGCACCAGGAGATTCCCGTGGATGTCGTAAAAGGAAACTAAGTGACTCTAAACTAAAGGGATTGGCAGCTGCGTCCCTTCAGTGGAACTGTAGCCATACTGAGCTCACTAACCCAGGAGGGTTAGTGAGCTCAGGAGGAGTGGCAGGAGCCAAGTGTGGTGAGTACTGGTAAAGTCCCCCCCAAAATAACGACATAATTGTGGAAATCTATAGGGAGGCCTTGGTTCAGCAGTGGACGTCCTTTTGCTTACATGATGATCTGCCTAACCCATGACCGTGGCAATCGTGATTTGATCGATTTTCACGGATGTCATTAAATAAGGGAATGCCTTGCAATAACAACAACTCAAAAGAAAATCCAAACAGTTCTAGAATTCCAAAAAAATACCTAATGGATTGACCAAAAACCCTCACAAAAACACACTTGTAAAAATTCGGCTATACGTCAACCTGACCAGACCGGATCAGTCACGGTCAGGCCTGGACGCGAGGCATCCGTCACGTCCATCGATATATGCTAATCATGCGCCGACCCAGCCTGTATTTGTTTTGGCTCGTTATTACGAGGGTATTACCCCTGGGTGCATAAGTAATAGAAGATTTTGTAAATAGAAGTCGGGTGTTAAATTGAAATAGATATAAGTTTTTAAACTTAGGCGGCACGGTTGGGGCAGTGGCTGACACAGGCGGCTGCTGCGCTCCGGGTCGTGGGTTCGATTCCCGCATGGAACAAACATTTGTATGATCTGCAGGTAGTTGTTCCGGGTCTGGGTGTATTGTATGTGGAATTCATGTCTGTAAACGCACCCACGACACAGGAGAAATCCTAATGTGGGGCAAGGTTTAAAAAAAAAAACTTTTTGCGCAAAGATAAATCAAAACAATATTTTGACAAACCTCAACGTTTTGGCCAAGTTGCATTGACCGTGGTCACGAGAACACTGATGACTGTTTTATTCATTCTCATCATCATCATATCAGCCAAAAGACGTCCACTGCTAAACAAAGGTCTCCGTCATGCCGTGTGTCGTCATTTCGGGAAGTATTTGCCAGTACTCGCCATGCTTGATCACCGGGTTGGTGGTCGGTGGCACAAGGACGCTGCTTGCCAGCCCTCTGGTTCCAAGTCCTTGGGTCGTCTTTTACGACATCCACGGGAAGTAATAGAGTGGTGCTGTATTCTTAATCGGAATACCACACGAAGTAATTATTATATGTACATAATAATAATCATGCCCGTTTTTCTTTTAATATTCCTGAATATCGTATGCCCTGTGGTACTGGCTACGAATAGCACAAACCTAGCTCATCCCATGGGTGTCGTAAAAGGCGACTATGAGATTAACCGGAAGATGAGCAGCAGCGTCCTTCGAGTACATTAACAACTCAACTGCTATCGCCAACCCGCCTGCGTGACGATTATGGCAAAACCCCGCACTGAACACACAACACACCCAGACCTGTCGTTGTGGAGATCTTTGGGGGAAGCGTGTGTCCAGCAATGGACTTTAATTGCTGAAACGAATTCCTGAATATCGTAGCTGGTTAAATATATTTGACGCTGACTGTATCGTAGGGCTTGAGATGCATTTCATTTTCTGACGTACAATTTAAAGAAACAAGAATTAAGAACGAAAGAAATAACTTAATTTTAACGTTAGTGCAGACGATCGACTGAAAACAAATATCCTCAATAATTTTATAGCATTGTATCAATTACAAGGGTTAATATCAAAATAATGGGCAGCAGCATATAGACTTCTTTCACCTTGAGAGGAGTGGAAGATCATGCTGCTGATCGTGGTAATTATAGCAATTTTCCTCAGGACATTTCATAGTTACGGTCAGTGGAAGGCACATGTTCCATGTTTTGTTTGTGTACCAATTACTGGAATACATCACGCCTTTGTTCTTCCAAGGGGTTGGCGGAGGTGACCCTGTTCTACATCCAAATTTCAACGATAACGTACGCATTCCCCATGATAGCCCCATGATAGCCCCATGATAGCCCCATGATAGTCTCATTTCGTCGGAAGTATAATTCCAAACTCAAAACATCCACTGAGAATTGAAAATTCCAAAAACAATTAGGAAGAGCTGAGAATTGAACCCTGGTCCCACGCTCTGCAGCTACAGTTACGGAAACAGACTTTTACTTTCCTATCACTTTGTCAGCCAAATAAAAGACCTTGAACTGGCTGAAAGCGAAGTGATGATCAGTTTTGATGTGCAGTCCTTATTTACCAATTTACCAGTAAAGGACTACCTGGGTGTTGTTAAGAAAAGGTTAAGTGAGCATGACATGCCTCTTCAATATGCAGAGTTACTTGAGCACTGCCTTACCAACGGCTACCTGTTGTGGGACAATGAGTTTTACCTACAAACTGACGGTGTGGCCATGGGTTCACCGGTCTCTCCTGTAGTCGCCGATATTTTCATGGAGGACTTTGAGGAGAGAGCACTGATGACAGCCCCGGCTAAACCAAAGATGTTCAAACGGTACGTAGATGACACATTTACCATCTTGCCTCACAATAGGGTCTCTGCATTCCTAAAACACCTAAATTCAATACACAGTAAAATTCAATTTACTATGGAATTGGAGGATAACAATTGCTTAGCCTTTCTTGACATACTTCTCATCCATAATCCAGATCATTCTGTTAGCCACACTGTGTATAGAAAGCCTACCCATACAAACAGGTACCTTAACGGTGAATCTCACCACCATCCTTGTCAGTTAGCTACTGTGGCCAAATCTTTGTTACAGAGAGCACACGGCATCTGCGACGCCGACCACCTGGCAGGGGAGCTTAACCATGTGAAGCAAGTTCTTCAAAATAACAATTTGAAAGCTCCACATCCCCGTCGCAGAAGCCGCCCGAAACCCACCACGGTTGATCGACGGCCCGCTGTTTTACCATTTATTAAGGGAGTCACGGACAGAATTGGTCATATCTTAAAGCGTGCTTCTATAAAAACCTATTTCAAGCCGCACAAGAAGATCAGCCAACTTCTCAAACCAGTGAAATGTCACATACCCTTACAAGATGCAGGGGTCTACAAGATTGACTGTGATTGTGGTTTATCATACATAGGGCAAACAAAGCGTAGCATAGCCACCCGAATAAAAGAACATATAGCTGACGTCAAGCATAGACGCTCCACAAAGTCTGCAGTGTGTGAACATGCCTTAGGCAAACCAAACCATTATCTTCGTTTTGATCAACCTCAAGTACTCGCGAAAGAGAACCGATATGTACCTAGAATGTTTCGTGAGGCTATTGAAATTAAAAAACATCCTAATTTTAATAGAGAAGATGGTTGGCAGGTACCACCTGTTTGGAATCCAGTCATTAAAATAATAAAGTCCCAAACAAGATACTGCACTAAGAAACATCAAGACACTGTGAGTGATTATTGCATGCATCGAAACTAATTTTTTGATTAAAATTGTACGGTAGATAAAATAAAATAACTTTTTAAAATCTGTAACGACGCCTGTCACCTTAGTCATCCTGCGACCACGAATGCTGCAAAGTATTCGAAACGTCAGGAAAAACAAAAATCAAAATATACGCGATAGAATCCGTTTAAAAGTGTTTTATTATAATGTGTAATAATCGCGAAAATCTAAGACATTACTATATTTTTACAATGACATAAAAATGTAACAATGCGTGACTGTGCATCATCTGTAATAGCCGCGCCACTGAAAATATTGTTACGCTTGGGCTACTTCTGATAGGTACTCATCACTCCTCTAGATAGAGATTATTTGAGTTCCTGGAGCCTGCTTTCAGTGCCGAAGTCACTTTTAGTCAGTAGGAAACTAGCATACCCCTCCGTCCTTCCAAAATTACTATGTTACCATGGGGCTTAACCTCTATTCTCTTGACTTTACAAAAGGACACTAGAAGTATATTCTTAATCTACAATCCCCAACCGTCTTAAACCCTTCAAACGCTAGTAGGAGATTCGATATCCGCCAATATCCGCCTCTCAATAAATAATAGTACTCGATTATCGAATGTCCGCTGTTTAAGCTTATTTCTGTCTGGATAGCGAATATCTGATCGAAATCAGTTTGTTATTATATTGTGTTCGACGTATGTACTTGCAGCGTAGGGTCCGATGTCACCGATTAATAAATAATAAATTCTTCAATGGATATTCCTCTTCATACACCGTTTCTGACTAAAAGAAGAAGGTGGAAAACCATAAGTTAGAGCTTCCATAGCACTTTCATGTCAATAGCTTTATGAAGCTATATGGAGCCAATAGATAGGCTGCATAGCGCATCTAAGCAGAGGCGTATGTCCAGCAACGAATTAAAATCCAAACTAATTATCGCCCAATACGAAAATCCCCCCCAATAAGATGACCGGTTACAGGCCTTGAGTCGTAATTCAGGGGGGAATTGCCTTTACTAACGACGCTTGGCAGCCGAGTTGGTGAGCACAGAATGGCGACTGTTCCACATACGGGACTTTGTTGCTTATGCCTCTGGTGTACAGTCCCTTAGTCGCCTTTTACGCATTCATCTACATTTCCATTCATCCACAGGCGGAGATGGAGTAGAGCTATATTCTTTCTTAATCTGGGTATAATGAATAAAAATACAGGACTTAAATGCACTGAGCTAATTGATTTAGTTATGTCTGTCCTCAATGACCTTTAGATACTATTTTGTACGGAGATGTAGATGTAAAAAGAGCTTCTCCAGGCAGCTGTTAATAACGCTAGTGCTCTTGCATGCAATGCCGTCATCTGTAACAACACTAGCAGAAAATCGTATTTCCTGCCGTATTGTGCCGGCTCATAATACCACCACCCTTTTCCTCCCGTAGGTGTCGTAAAACTCGACTTAGGGATTAGCCGGAGGATGGGCAGCAGCGTCCTTCGAGTACATTAACAACTCAACTGCGATCGCCAACCCAAGCCTGGCGATTATGGCAAAACCCTCCAATGAGCCCACAACAGACCCATTATCGATCTTTGTGGTGATCTTTGGGGGAGGCCTGTGTCCAGCAGTGGACTTCATTCGGCCGAAATGATGATGATGATGACATCTATATACATATAAATAGATAAAGTGTCTATTTGTAATGTCAAAATAACCGCTTTTTACTGAATGAATATCAAAGTATATACGGTACCTACAACAAAACAACGAATTATTAGTTTTACAGTCTGTCGGTCTGTCTATTTGTCAGTTTGTTCCCGCTAGTCTCCGAAACGGCTGAACCTATTTTTACGGGACTTTCACTGGTAGATAGCTGATGTTATAAGGAATAACTTAAGCTACTTTTGTTTGAGAAAAATAATTAGGGTTCCGCACAGAAAAGCTAAAACCCAAGAAATCCAATTTATTTAGATACTAATTGTATTATATACATAAATATAAACAGCGGGTGAAACCGCGGGGCACAGCTAGTTTAACATATAAACGAATGAAGAATGCATTTAAGCAGATCCTTTACACAAGTTGGTGACCGACCGAAAAGTGCCCCAAACTCACAATTCTCTACACAATGCATGCTGTCACGTGTAGGAGACACTCAAAGCTTTGTACTGAAAGGCAAAGGATACTATATTTAATAAAGCTGTGTTTGTAACTATTTTAAGATGCAGAACTTAAATTATAATGTCATTTAAAATTAAAGAAGTGACTTTGCTGACTGATCTACTTTTTACGAACACGATATACAAGTAATGTATTAGTACTGAGCTTCTAGATTCGATGTAAATTTAGAGGGAGTGACCACTTTACAGTCATCCCCTTCGTGATGTGCCTAAAGGCGTGGCACCAATGGGTGGCACTAGTCTTCTAGTCTAGATTTTACGAGGACCTAGAGCCCCCCTTCGGTGCCGAAGGTGACCGCTCTATAGTGGTTTTAGCCGATAAAAGTCCTTGAAACATGTCCTTTCGCTTTTCCCGGGATGGAGGAACTTCATGATGAATTTTCACTGCGGATAAATAAAAAATAAATTATTCGATTTATTCGATATGGGACAACATTACAATTCTCATTTAGAACACAGACTTAGGGCCACAACTAATAATCAGTCTAATCCAAAATATTTAGATTTATGATTTTGAAATTTATCCGTTTTTGTGTCAGGACCACATTATACCCAAAAAAACAGACAAGTCCTCAATCCCAAATCCAAAGATTTTGGGTTAGATTGATTATTAACTTCGGCCGTATGGCACTCTGGACTGAACACCATAACTAAGGTCAACTTTGACAGATCGCTACTTCTCTAATTCACACAATTATTACAACTGATTCCAAAACATAAGGTTTACTTTTGCACACGTGGAAACAGTCGGTTTCCGTTCAAACCAAATTATTTTAACCTTAGCGCTGTGGAATATAGAGGGTAAATAAAATGATAGCGACAGATTCACCGACGCGCGGCGACTATATGGGATCTGAGTGTATTTTATTTAACAATGTGTTGAGAAAGTTCCAAGTTACAAACTTATAGTCAAAGGTATTTTTAAATGTAACACTACGAATCTTTTATTTTATAAATACATTATTTTCAAGTTATCACATCGTCCACTGCTGAACAAAGGCCTCCCCATAGATTCCACAACTATGTCATCACTTCGGGGGGTATTTACCAATATTCACCATGCTTGGCAGGCGGGTTGTGAGCGCAGTATGGCTACCGGTTCACAAAAGGGACGCTGCTGCCCATCCCTCTGGTTTAGATTCCCTTAGTCGCCTTTTACGACATCCACGGGAGGAGACGGAGTGGTGCTATATTCTTAATCCGGACACCTCACGGACCAATATTTTTTATATTTTCAAGTATTATCTGTTATTTCCTTCGTGATTATGGTAACTATCAACCGAGATGTGACCTATTCTATTCTATTCAATTGTGGCTCTCACGGGGTCAGCATTAGCCGAACGCACTTCGACCCTATTGGATCCATTGTGCTGCCCAAAGCCCTGCACTACTCCTCCGCTGGCAACTCAAGAAGTCCCTCTAGGTACTCCGTAATCATGCCTGCCTGGTGCCGTGCAAAATCATCAGGTAAATGAGATGTGACTTAAGGTCTTAGCAAAATACCAGCGCTGCTTCACAATAACGAAGTGGCATAGTGCTAAATTCCATTTATGTTTGTCAAATTAACATCGCTCTAACTCGTCTGTCTTAGTTTTTCGTAATTATTACTCATTATATTAAAACAATTTTAAACGGATGACATCTCGTATATTATATATTTTTGTTTTTCCTGACGTTTCACAACACTTTGCAGCATTCGTAATCACTGGATGACTCAGGTGACAAGCGTCATTACAGATTTTAAGGGCGACGGGTGGTTTATTCTTCCTAGCTGTCCCATATTCCATTGCCAGCCGCAATTACCGTTGATAATACACACTTACATATAACATAATAGAATATCTCAGTAACTAAATTCTCGACTATTCACAAGTCCCTGTAAATGGTTTAAATAAATAAAACTCATTTTTATGTTTTTGGTCACACAATATTTGAAAAAAATTCGTGACACATGCTTTGTTGTAGAAATCCTGTTTCGGAGATTAGCGGAAACAAACAGACAGACAGACAAATAAAAACAATTAAAAACATGTAGGTACCGTATATACTTTCATATGCATTTAATAAAAAGCTGTTATTTTGACATTACAAACAGACACATAATTTTTATATACTTGCATAGAGTAGATTCTGATCCCCCATTTTCCTAAGTAATAACATCGCTAAACGCTCCACTCTAATCATTTAAACCACTAAAAGGCATCCTCCTTCTCCAGACAGTCTGGATTGACACACGGATTGAGTGTAAGCTAATAGCCGAGAGGTCACTTAGTTAGCGGTTGCCATTCACCGCCCAATTAACTTTTATTCTGTTTGAAAAGGAACATAAGTTCGTTCGGTCTTAATGGTAAAATAATTTATTGGACGTTTATAGGTATATTTTTTATTAGTAGAACTCACTATAGCCATACTGGGTTATCATTAAATTTCCACGCCTTGGTCTCTTGGTATTTTATAATAATTGGTATGTTATAAGATGACATATTAACTACAAGTGAAAACTCCAGTATTCAAGTATAGATTCTGTGTTGTCGTCATAGTTTTAAATCATCCTATTCAGTCATATCATCATCAGAAAGCACGGTTGGTGCAGTGGCTGATACTGTCGGCTGCAGCGCTCCAGGTCGCGGGTTCGATTGCCTGACGGAACAAATATTCGTATGATCTGCAGTAATTGTTCCGGGTCTGGGTGTGTGTGTGGAATTTGTGTCTGTTAACGCACCCACGATACAGGAGAAATTCTAGAGTGGGGCAATGTTTAAAAAAACGTTATTTGAGGGTGTATGTAAATATTCTAAGCTTGTGTATTTATAAATAAATACCTGTATATATAAATAAAGTTATGCAAGTCTGTAAAAAAAAATATATATAATCTTTAACCTAATGTATAAATCGACTTGGTCGTGAACTACCTTGATATAACTTTCCATAAATAGAATTATACTAACTTAAGCAACTGATTTTCTTTATTCTGATTTAAATTAATATCTATGCTTTTATACACATTTAAACTAAATATATATACACTATTTATGATTACACTAAACATAAAAAAATTAATATGCATCATCATATCAGCCACAGGTCGTCCACTGCTGAACAAAGGCCTCCCCCTTAGATCTCCACCACGAGTGGTCACACGCCGCTCTCATCCAATGACTCCCAGCGACCTTCACTAGGTCGTCTGTCCACCTCGTTGGAGGTCGTCCCACGCTGCGTTTTCCGGTGCGCGGTCTCCATTCGAGAACCTTTTTGCCCCAACGGCCATCAGTTCTACGAGCAATGTGCCCTGCCCATTGCCACTTCAGTTTACTAATCCTTGCAGCTATGTCGATAACTTTAGTTCTTCTACGGATCTCCTCATTTCTGATTCGATCTCGTAGAGAAATACCAAGCATAGCTCTCTCCATAGCTCGCTGAGTGACCTTGAGCTTTCTTATGAGGCCCATTGTGAGTGACCACGTCTCTGTTCCATATGTCATCACTGGTAACACACACTGGTTAAAGACTTTCGTCTTGAGGCATTGCGGTATTGTTGACGAAAAGACGTTGCGAAGTTTCCCGAACGCTGCCCAGCCGAGTCGGATTCGACGATTGACCTCTTTCTCGAAGTTGGACCTACCTAACTGGACAGTTTGTCCCAGGTAGACATACTCGTCAACAACTTCGAGAACAAAGCTCCCAACGGATATTGGGATGGGCACGACATGGGCATTTGACATAACTTTCGTCTTGCCCATGTTCATTTTAAGGCCCACCTGTTGGGAGCATCCAGCATTGTGCTGAGCTCTTGCAGCGACAGGAATATGCATATAATATATATAAAAGTATAATATGTACTTAGAAACTGATTTTATTTTTATGATAATATTATCTTATCTAATATCAAATTATTATGTCTACGAAAGTGCAAATGGATGAGATGGTATGTAAAAGAAAACAACTCCGAACAACGACCACCTTCCGTCATAATTATTCACAACAAACCATATCCCCAACCGATACACAGTAAGGCTCCTAATTACAAAGCCAAACAAACCATAACACTTACTGGAAAACGGTTTCCAGTGTGTACACGTCCTCAAGGGTCAGCAGAAGAGGGGCGAGGAGAAGCAAGGAGGGGTGAGGAATAAGAAAACGTATTTACCCCGGACCACTTGCGTTCCGACGTAACTTTATACCTAAACGGTTGTAGGGTTAGCGATGTGAGATTTTTGTGGAGTATGGAGCAAGTTTAAGTATATTAGCTGTTTTCATCTTAGACATATATGTAATAAAATTTTACAATCCTTTTACCTACTCCGATTTTATTTATATACACTTTATTGTACACCTTATAACAAAAACAAGGAAAAGAAAAAACGAAGAAAAACCATAGTCAATGTACAATGGGCGGTCTTATCGCATACAGCGATCTCTTCCAGACAACCTTTGGATGGATTTGGGAAATAAGAAACAAATAAACGAGCAGTCTAGGTGTACATGTACAAAGTAGGGCATGTTTTTGATTATACATATATAATGATTAAAATACATACTAGTACAATAAAAATAAATAAATGCTATATACAAATAAATATTGTATGTGTATATAAATCGTAAATACGAATAAGGAATAACAAGTTAATGTGACAAATGATGTTCTTTCACTAACTTTTTAAATACGGGCAGTGATTGTGCACGTCTCACAGGAAGTGGTAATGCATTCCACGCATTTTACGCCTGAAGTCAGCATTAATTTGTTATTACGGCATTTAAACTAACCATACACTTGATACCTAACTGCCTTGCAACATTGTATAGGTGCAGTTATGGCTAACAAACATTTTGGGCCAATTAGTAGTTAGTTGTTACTGACGTTGAAGAAATATTGACTCATCTCGCTTCTGAGCCATGTTTTCAAATGTCTTCATGAATCGTCTCGAGCGTTTGATGCCCTTTACGCGGTTTGATGACTTACAGCTTCCCGAACAAACGGTATTCGAAAAGGTTTTAATACCATAGACCACATCCATACGCTGCGGCAGGTTATACAGAAGACCGAGGAGTATAATCTGCCACTATGCCTGGCGTTTGTAGACTATAAGAAAGCTTTAGATTCAATCGAAACCTGGGCGGTGCTGCAATCTCTGCAGCGGTGCCAGATTGACTATCGGTACATCGATGTGTTAAAGTGCAACAGAAACGCCACCATTTTGGTCCAAGTACATGAACAGAGCACGGGGGCAATTCCATTGCAGTGAGGTGTGAGACAGGGGGACGTCATTTCCCCGAAACTGTTCACCGCTGCAATGGAGGCCTGCCTTCAAGCTACTAGAGTGAGGAGATACTTAGAATAAATAAAATTGCCGACACAGCTGAAAGGATTTATAATCTGAAGTGAAGTGGTTTGGGTAAAAAAAAAGGTTCTCGATTAGAGACCGTTCATTGAAAAATGTTGCGTGGGACGACCTCCAACGAGGTGGACAGACGACCTGGTGAAGATCACTGGGAGCCGTTGGATGCAGGCGGCATATAACCTCTCGTTGCGGAAATCTATGGGAGAGGCCTTTGTATAGCAGTGGACATCCTTTGGCTGATATGATGATAACTGACATATTATCGGTAAAAAGACTGGTCATTATATTAAGATCATAGATCTCTTAATTTTCAAATAATAATAATACAACACTAACACTAAAATGTAAATCAAGAAGCCTCATCCATATAACCAAATACATCAGCTAAAACCTTTTTATTTTACCTTTCCGTACCTACTTCAAAACGAATGCGGGCAGCCCTGGCGCGTCCATCAAAGCGCCGCGTTAAGTATATCAAATGAATTGTAAATGAAATCAGACGCGAGTGGGCACCGGTTTATCGCTCCAGCTACTGTGCCGTGCCGCTAACCTGCCGCGATGTTACCGTTTACATGCTGCGGATACGGCAATTATTCTAAAGGTATAACCTGTTTTGATTGTTAAACGTGGTAGAAATTTTTGACGTAGCATGGGTTATCACTTCCGCCTTGAAATGCCGGGGTATATAGCTTTAAGATTGAAGTACACGAAATATTTTAGCAGCTGTTATTATACTTAATCATTGGAATTACTGACTGCTTAACCTGTTACATTTTATTTAATTTTGTTTGTGGAATACAGGTTACATTCAGATGTTAAATAAAATGTTTTTTTTTTAGAAAAAGTTGCCCCACTCTAGCAGTTCTCCTGTGTCGTGGGTGCGTTTACAGACTTAAATTCCACACACAATACACCCAGACCCGGAAGAACTACCTGCAGATCATACAAATATTTGTTCCGTGCGGGAATCGAACCCACGACCCGGTGTGCAGCAGCCGACTGTATCAGCCACTACATCAAAACCAGCTACTCTATGTACTGCCATGCATGCATGCATGATCAGCGTGGTCTGACGGCACGTTAAATCGTCGGTCCCGGTTGTTGTCATTAGACGGCAGTTGTTGAGCCAAGTCGGAGGCCTTTGGGCGGCTTGAACAACTCTGACACAAGGTTGGCTGCGAACCATTAGAAAAAGAATACGTAACTGCAAGATCTGCTAACAAACGTGTTATCCATGTCATAGCGTTAATTACGTTCGCCAAATTCATCAGCCATGCCTCTGTCTAGCTATGTTGAAGTTAGCTTCTAGCAGAGTAGACATTCAGTGGAGGAAGAACATATTTACCAAGTGAAAAGATTTCTTTTTTCCGCCCTTATCTCTACTAATTGTCAGTTCCCAGTCTATTTTTCATTCACCATTTTAGTTGCAAAAAATGGGTTTTTAGGTATATTTCTGATCGAATCAGCTCAATAATGCACGGCTATATGGCACAGTACAGTAAGTTACACAATATCGTACATTCAAAATAAACGATACGATCCTCAAATTTGCCACCCCTAAAATCAACCACCCTAGGCTTAAAATATACGTGTGGTGTCCGAATTAATAAGATCATCATTTCAGCCGAATAAAGTCCACTGCTGGACACATCATGGGCTACGAATAGCACCAACCCATCTCATCCCGTGAGTATCGTAAAAGGCGACTAAGGGATTAGCTGGAAGACGGGCAGCAGCGTCCTTCGAATACATTAACAACTCAACTGCAATCGCCAACCCGCCTGCCAAGCGTGGTGATTATGGCAAAACCCCCCAATGAGCACACAATACACCAATATCGGTCGTTGTGGTGATCTTTGAGGGAGGCATGTGTCCAGCAGTAGACTTTATTCGCCCGAAATTATGACGACTCCTGCCATTCATAAAATTATACCACAAAATCCGTTTTCTCTTTCTGTTGACCCTCAATAAACAAATCTGAGGTTACGGTTTCTAAAAACCACTCGCCTCTTATAAAACTTTATAATGTAAGGAATTGAATAGAACAAACTGAATTCTTCAATGTAAAGGCAACGAAGTGCATGGCATTATTCTTTTGTTCAAGCGCTACGCTTTCGTAGCGTCTGCTACGGACCGTAGCAACGTAGTACAAGCTATGGCACATTGTATGGATAGTTGGATCTCTTTTGTTCTAATGAATATACTTACTTTGTTGATTGTTGGTTATATCAACAATGCTATGCTGATAAATATATTCCTTTACAAATAAAACATTAAAATGCTATGGAAAAGCGTATGGCATTTTTGTAATTAAGCGTTGCCCCGCACTAGGATTACTCTTGTGTCGTGGGTGCGTTTACACAGACATGAATTCCACATACAATACACCCAGACCCGAAACAACTATCTGCAGATAATACAAATATTTGTTCCGTGCGGGAATCGCACCCACGACCCGGAGCGCAGCAGCCGACTGTATCAGCCACTGCACCAACCGTGCCGTCAATCTTAAAATCTTATTATGTAAATTGCATATCATTCGTAGTTTGATATACAGGTTATGCACAATATATACTTGCTACTTATATATATACATTGCTCGTAGAACTGATAGCCGTTGGGGCAAAATGGACGACGACTCTACGAGATCGAATCAGAAATGAGGAGATCCGTAGAAGAACTAAAGTTGTCGACATAGCTGAAAGGATTAGTAAACTGAAGTGGCAATGGGCAGGGCACATTGCTCGTAGAACTGATGGCCGTTGGGGCACAAAGGTTCTCGAATGGAGACCGCGCACCGGAAAACGCAGCGTGGGCCGACGACAACGAGGTGGACAGACGACCTGGTGAAGGTCGCTGGGAGTCGTTGGCTGAGAGCGGCATGTGACCGCTCGTTGTGGAAATCTAAGGGGGAGGCCTTTGTTCAGCAGTGGACGTCCTGTGGCTGATAATATGATGATGACTTATTATACGATGTCAAATATATTACGTAGTAGTATTATGCTTTATCTACTCTTAATAACATCTATTATGAATAATCATATGATATTATTTTCTTTTTCAGGTAAACATAACCGATTGAAAAAGTTCAGCATCAGCGTAGAAGTAAGAAAAGTCTTTTCCTATTTCATAATTTCGGCCGAATGAAGACCACTGCTGGACACCGGCCTGCCCTTAGATTTCCACAACGACTGATATGGGTATGTTGTGTGCTCCGTCTTTCCATAATCGCCACGCTTGGCAGACGGGTTGGCGATCGCAGTTGAGTTGTTAATGTACTTGAAGGACGCTGCTGCCCTTAGTCGACTTTTATGACACCCACGGGATGTAATGGGGTGGTGACATTCTGAGCCGGCACCACACGGAGTTTTCCTCTATAATAAAGTTAATATACCAAATGCAAGTATTTACGTTAAATTTCAAAGCAACATGCACAATCTCAGAGCACTATATAAATCACTATCAAAAAGCCACAATTTCTCCTGAAACTAGTCGTAATCAGTATTACAATCACGCACCCGGAATCTTTTCCTTTGTCAAAAATCACTTACACGCGACAGCCTATACGACATTCTACAAGTGGAAAAGAGACAGATATATTTCTATCAGTACCGCGGAAAGGACAATTTGCGCGTACAGTCCCGGTAAGAGGTTCTGACTTTTATTTTTACGGTAATGCATACTTTCTTTGGCGAGACTTATTGGGTGGGCTTGAGTGAAGTGGACTGGTTCGTTTTATGAAAAGCATAATTCTTGAATATTGCCCCCTTTCAGGCTTTTAGCCATTGAACGATTGGTGGTGCGGATTAAAAAGTATATATGACTTTTTTATGATGATGATCGTTTTTATTCATTGCAAAGTGATCCTTCTATTCTGCCCGGAGAAATGTATAATTGCTGGTTACAAAGAATGATTTAAAGTTTTACGTAAAATCTGTTTGGTCAAAATGTGACCATCATTTATTCGCCTCAAACATAACAAGTAATAGATATTTGATTTTTTATGCGTGTTATTTATGTGTATTTTATATGTAAAATATTAACGTTGCCCTCGGTATTTACCTTGGAGACAGTAATATTTGTCAAGCCCAATTTAAACCTATTTCCGCGTTTGTCAGATTATTTTCCTAGAAATAGACGCGTTAATTGCAAGCTTTACCTTCGTGAAGCTAAAACGATGCTTATGTGTAAATACTATTACATGGCTCCAACAATTTTCATGAAAAATATTGAATATTCCTGCGCTAAAACCGAATTTGAGAGTGTTCTTAGCAGAAAATGTCTGTTATAGAATCTCAGGTTTCGAAGGAAGATAATTTGGAGTCGTAGATATGTGAATCAATAAGTTATTAATAAGTATAAAGCAGTTCTGATTGTTTTTATATTTACTTTTTAATTTATTATTATTGAATTCCATAATAAACATAAGTTTGTATTTTCGGTTGGACTGCAGAAGCTTAAAACTATTTTAGCAAAAGATATATTATACAGCGACTTTGGGGTTTACGCGGCTGCTTCAGTTCTCCTTATATTCCATCACAAAGAATAGAGGTAATCCTGTAAAGCTTCAATACAGCTCCTGGTTACAAAAACCCCCCACTATATCATCATCATATTATTTTATAGTGTAATAAATAAAAAACAGAGTATCATTTCAAATCATAAAATATCAAAGAATAGAGGTAGTCCTGTAAAGCTTCAATACAGCTCCTAGTTACAAAATCCCCCACATTTTTTTTTTACAATTTTGTCATTATTTTGTGAGAAATTTGCCAGTACTCACCATATACATATATGAAATGCAGAAGTTAGTAATTTCCTAAAATGAATACATATTCAAAGGATTTTGCTCTAATCAAGTTTGATATGAACAAAGTTCTCCCCAATAAATTCCCCAATAATTCAACTGTCCATCTTGTGATATGATGGCTGATATGATGACATAAATCTGAACTAGTAGTAGTTTTTTTTAAATCGTAACAAAATAAATCGCCTGCCAGCCACTGTTGTAATATTCAAAAGTGGCTAGTTATCACTACAATGAGCAGTCGTAACAGATATTGCTATAATCACCACGCTTGGCAGGCAAAATGGTGATCGCAGTATGTTGTTATTAGCACACGGAGAGGCTGCTGCTGACCATGTTCTTGGTATCAACCTTTAGTCGCCTTTTATGACACCCATGAGTAGAGAAGGGTTATCTATTATTTTCCGGGAACCACACGGAACGTTACATGAAATAGAACACCATAAATAATGTATAGAAAATAAACCATAAATCCTCTTTCCCAACACTGATCTAAATTCCAGCGTACAACACAAAACATAATATAATATAATGGAGAAACTATTTATAATATCCGTCTTTATGTCACCGTTTAATATAATATTCAAATGAAGTGCATAATATGAAATAGTTTGAAGTCGGTCCTGAATCCTAATCACGGATTACGAAGTCTCTGTATTTTATTAGATGCGAGGAATCTGATGTATGTCAATATTGTGAATGTTTTCCGGTCGTGAAATAAGAATGGTTTCATTAAATGTTATGTTTTAGTGAAACACTTTTAAACCGATTCTATCGCGTATATTATAGATTTTTGTTTTTCCTAAGGTTTCGAACTCTTTGCAGGGTTCGTGGTCGCAGTATGATTAAGGTGACAGGCGTGGTTACAGATTTTTACAAGTTATTTTACTTTATCTACTGTACAATGTTGTACGGTAAAATTCGAAACGTCAGGAAAATCTAAAAACTATAATATACACGATATAATCCGTTTAAGTGTTTCATTACGAGTAATAATCGCGAAAACCTCATCATATCGGTCATTTATATGTCCACTGCTGAACAAAGGCCTCCCTTATAGATTTTCACAACTGTGTCATCATTCTGGGGGGTATTTGCCAATACTCACCACGCTGGGCAGGCGGGTTGGTGAGCGCAGTATGGCAACCGTTTCACAGAAGGGACGCTGCTGCCCATCCCTCTGGCTTAGATTCCCTTAGTCGCCTTTTACGACATCCACGGGAGGAGATGGAGTGGTGCTATATTCTTAATCCGGACACCACACGAAAACCTAAGACATTGTTATGTTTTAGTTTTTGTCTGAGAAATTGGGTATACGTTTCCACTAGTATTGCTTAATTTATGAGTATATTTCTTATTACAATTTTTCTTCATCAGGCTATATTAGCAGGCCCAGTGTAATAAAACTATTTACTTTGAATCTAATAGACTTTTTCCGCCGTGTGGTGCCGGCGACGCCGTGTGGTGCCGGCTCAGAATACCACCACCCCATCTCCTCCCGTGGGTGTCGTAAAAGTCGACTAAGGGATTAGCCGGAGGATGGGCAGCACCGTCCTTTGAGTACATTAACAACTCAACTGCGATCGCCAACCCGTCTGCCAAGCGTGGCGATTATGGCAAAACCCCCCAATGAGCCCACAACACATCCATATCGGTCATTGTGATGATCTTTGGGGGAGGCCTGTGTCCAGCAGTGGACATTCGGCCGAAATGATGATGATGAACCGTTTCTAGTCAGACTAGAAAAGCCACTGCAGGACACAGGCCTCCCCTGTGTCCAGCAGTGGACTAAATTCGGCCGAAATGATGATATTAATTTTAATGTATTAAATAATAAATAAAAATGTAATAAAAATATAGCACCACACCATCTCCTGCCGTGGACGTCGTAAGATAACTAAGTGACTAAGGGATGGACACTAGCGTTCCATCTGTGGAACAGTAGCCAACCCACCTGCCAAGCGTGAGTACTGGGAAATTCTACACAAATATGCATAACATGGGAGAGGCATTTGTTCAGCAGTGGACGTGCTCCGCCTGATATGATGATGATGTATTAAATCATCCCAGTCTCTCTTCTTTTGCCTATAATTGTTGTTTATTTTTTTCACAGCCCCATTTCTTATTTCAAGTTTCAGCCTGTAAAACTTGTCATCGCCTGATTGACCTCAATAACGACCTGTTGTGAGGGAATATTGGCAAAATGACTGTGCATGATTGCTCATCACTGCCAATCCTCTTGATATAATTCTTCTGTCACCCTCCACGAGGTCCAGGAAGTGGCCTATTCTTCCTGAAAACAACGCGGTAACTTCATGTTCGGCTAAGCTATTTATATATGATATTTCTAACAAAATGTATCACGGATATGATCTAACCCTGGCAGAGTGAGCAGAAAGTCTTAAATGGAAAAGATCGACAGGAGTGACTTCACCATAATACTAGTTCGTTATATTTTGGAACTCACGCGTTGATCCAATCCAAGACATTGAAGTTAGCTCTTGTTCATCATATCGGCCATACAAAGTCCACTACTGAACAAACGCCTCCCCCATAGATTTCTACAACTGTGTTAGGGGGTGTATATTAGAGGGAATTTGCCAGTACTCACCACACTTGGTAGGCGGGTTGGTGAGCGCAGAATGGCTACTGTGCCACAGAAAGGACGCTGCTGCCTATCCCTCTAGGTTAGAATTCTTTAGTCGGCTTTTACGACCTCCACGGGAGGAGATGGAGTGGTGCTATATACCACTATTTTACATTTTCTGTTGTTGTTTTTGTGTAAATCGTCAAATGGCTGGCAAAGGTAAGACCATACAGCCTAAACTTATGTGTGTGATTAAAAAATAATGCCCTTATCAGACACGTATTATATTTAACAGATATATTGTATATTGTTTATTCTTGTATAAAACATTGTAAATATTATTTCGCTTACATATTTAGAATATTTATTTTTGTATTAATTTATGTCGTAGCCGTCCGTGACATCACAACTATCACATTCGGTCCTGTCTGAAAAACAGCGCCGCGGCATTTTTCTTTTTTTTAAGTGTCGCAGCATTATGCTGAGATAAGGACCTTATTTTGGCTCCGCGCAGGTTGTTTAAACTTTATTATATATCCTATCTGTACATTATCTGTAATTACCTGTGTGAGTCCGAAATAAAACTGTTTTCTTTCTTTCTTTCTATATTCTTAATCCGGACACCACATGGAGAAGCTATTATTCATAATCATCATATCAGCTGCAGTATGACCACTGTTGGGCAAAAGCTTTCCAAAATTGTGATGACACTTTGGGAACAATTTTTCAGTACTCACCATGCTTGGCAGGCGTTCCACAGACAGGAAGATGCTGCCCAACCCTCTGATTTAGAGTCCCTTAGACGCTTTTACGACAAGCATGTAAGGAAATGGAGTGGTGTAATATTTTTTTGATCCAAACACCATACGGAGTTATTGTCCAACAATTATCAGCCTTTATTTACAGGGTCATCTTCGGCACCGAAGGGGGGCTCCAGGTCCTCGTAAGATCACACTAGAGCCGCCCATTGGTGCCACGCCTTTAGGTACATCTCGGAGGGGATGACTGTAAAGCGGTCACCCCCTCTAGCGGAGGGCAGGCGGCTGTAAAAAGGCCGCCCCCCAGTCACTTCTCGGGGAGGATTGTAAAGTATCTTTTTGGTTTTTTTCCATTTTTCCAGTTTTTTGGATCTTTGAGGTTTATTTACCTACGAACACCTCTCGACTGATATAAAAATCTAAAACTATTGAAAAATCTAGTAAGGATAATCACTTCTATTCTCAGACGGGCTGGGCATAGTATTTGTTGCTATTGTTCACCGATATTTCTCCAATTATAAAGATAAAGATAAAAATATGTTTATTCATATAAAACTATTTCCAGGCAATCGTGAATAGTCAGACTTTAGTTCTAGCGTTTCAAGATGTAGATTTCCTATGGAGAAGAACGGGATAGAAACTCCATGGTTGCTCTCTTTATATCATAATGTATGTTACATTATTTGACTACATTGTTCTTGAAATTAAGGATATGTGAGGACAATGTAGGAGAAAAGAGTCTAAACTAAACAAGTCGACACTAAACAAGCCAGATTTTAATATTTATAAGGTGACCAGCCCCAGCAGACCGATGACTACATAAGCAGATTACCACATAACACGCGATTAAGGTACAAGAGAAAAGCATAGATGAAAAATATCCGCCGAAAAAAAAAATATATACACGTACAGGACTACTACTACGTCATAAAAGTCTATAAAGCAGTAGGATAAGAGATAATGTTACTTACAAAGTAAAGGAACATTGTCATTATAAAAAGCCCTATATCACCACAAAAAGTGTAACTAACAATAGAACAAAGTCCTAAGTAAACGTTCCCAACACGGAAACGGTTAAAAATACGGAAGCGAGCCGTACCCGGCCACGGAACGCGTATTTCAACCGGCCTCTGTCAAATGCAAGGTATAATACTAAATTACTTAATGCATCGACCTATAAAAGATTTAACACACGCACACATATAAGAAACCACGCCCCCACCGGCTGCGTATCCTTTGTTCTTACAGTCCCACACATGCGCAAACCGCACCCACCACCCATGTGTGCGTTAAGGGGGGATAAAATACGCATCCAATTTTTCTCACTTACATTTTTATTTATTGTCATTCCACCGAATTGGCGATAGAATTTTAGATTTTAACGATTATTTCATGTTAAAAAATACGCAACATTTTTTCTTTTCAACAGAGATAAGCTTTGATTTCTTAAATTGGTACTATCTATCCCCAGAGAATTGAGGCTTTCGCTCAAAAATATATAGAAAAAACCCTCAATAAAGATAATTACGATCATTATTAAAAGTACAATTTGACGGGAATCAATTTTACCATTTCCATTACGACGACAATGGCGGAACGATTTCCCTTGTGCGCCCTCTTAAGTGGTGTGGGTGTGTGAGTAGGAGACCTGTTAGTTTGAGTCTGTGTGCGTCATGCCGTCAGTGGCGCACAGGACTTAAATAAGCGCACGCCGTTCGCCAGCCAGCATTGGCTTTCCGCCGCTCGCGTCGGAAGGACGTATCTCTCCGTTCAAACATGTCATAGTTCTTACGTACTTCTCTTTCTTCTTCTCATAACGATACGTATCATGTATTTTCTAATGTAGGCTAAATTTGGTGCTCAATATTACAAAATTTTAAAGTATTTTTATATACGGACTTTATGGAGACTTGTTAAATAGATTGTAGGTATATATATTATATATTTTGGTACAGAAAGTGTGATAGAGGAGGCAAGATGAACTTCATCGGTAAGTTATATTATTAATCGGTAATTAACATTTTCTATTTTTAGTGTTCTTCCGTTGTCTTAACAGTTTTGTTTTGTTTTTATCAGCTTTATTAGTAATATTTTCTTTTCAAGACTATTTTAAATCATTTTCCTTGGGTTTCTTTTGTTATATCATACTCATTTTAATTTTAAACCTGGTGACAACCAGTGATTTAACCTTGGTTCTAGAGCATAATCTTAAATCTACAGTAATATGAAAATTCGGTTTCTGAAATGTTGTAAGAACTTATTCGTAGCACGTACTGTTTTTTCTTTCAATAAAATATCCCTCTTAACACGCAGCCGAGCTCCCATACTTTTTCAATCATATTTCTTTCATTTCCTGAAAATAATCCAAGCGTTTTCTCTTCGTAGTATATTTTTTTATTACTTAAACTCAAATATTTATAGTATTCTTACGAACTCTTCAGAACTCACGTTTCAACAATACACATATATTTCAAACTCCTTTCTTTCTTTTTGTTACTTTATAAGAAAATAAGTTCGTCGCCGTGCATACTATAAATCAATAGTTTATGTACAACTTATTTCTAGAACAAGAATTATCTTTTGCTAAATTATTTGTTTGTCAATTAAAAAATTGTGAAGTTGAAACCATTTTTTTCTCGATTGAATTTATAATAGCTGGGCACAAACCGTCATCACAAGGGATATTCATCATTTCGGCCGAATGAAGTCCACTGCTGGACACAGGCCTCCCCTAAAGATGTCCACAACGACCGATATGGATGTGTCGTGGGCTCATTGGGGGGTTTTGCCATAATCGCCACGCTTGGCAGGCGGGTTGGCGATCGCAGTTGAGTTGTTAATGTACTCGAAGGACGTTGCTGCCCATCCTCCGGCTAATCCCTTAGTCGACTTTTACGACACCCATGGGAGGAGATGGGGTGGTGGCATTCCGAGCCGGCACCACACGGCATGAGCCGGCGCCATATTTCATATCGCAATGAAACCCTCGAGTCTGCTGCAACCTATAGTAACTGTTGTATGCATTCCATTTCTAAGAAATTTGTTGAAATATAACGTTGGAACTGTGTCTGTATCGCCTACATTGTAATGTGCTGACACTGGCCTGTCTTGCCAGGGTTTAAAGCACAGCCATGCCCGTTGACCGACTTCTTTCAAGGCCACTTGGCGACTTGCCAACTGGGTTGGCCCAGCCAGATTCCGAAATAGGTTGACATTAGATTCGGAGGGCCTGAATAGTCAGGTCGACTATATAAATAATTTATCCAAGTTAGGGAATGTTTAGAAAGTTGAATAGTTTAGTGAAATGCTTACGTTAAATATTTAAGTTAGGGATGGCAGCTGAGATATGGTTACTCAAATATATTGACTACGAGAAATACTTTATTCGACAGAGGATAGTTTTCTTAAATATCACTAGTTACGTCGCTGAAATAAATATAGTATGAGTTTGGAGGGCTCTTCATTTAACTTCCTTCCGTTCTTAATATCTTCAAAAATAAAAAAATCGAGATTATCATCTAATATCTTCCGAAAAAAATACAACATCGTTTAGAATTTAGGAAAGCTAAGTTTTAAGCACATCGCTAATAACTTTCCGAGTTAGATATAATGGTTGAACGACACTGTTTCGTGGCACTTTTCTTGTTATTTATATGAAAGGTGTAAACACCAGTGATGTACATTTTCTACGTCATTTTCGGTTGAAATAAAAGGGAAAATTTGGTTACAGCTTATGAAATCTTGTAACTTTGATGTTATAGCCAATAATAATCAATTTGAAAATGTGAATATTGAACAATAAACTTTTCTTTATTTTGTATACTTTTAGTGTACTAGTATCACTATTAAATTCACAACGACAAATGATTCGTAAGGCACTTTTTAATATAATTATCGAACTTCCAAAAGATGGAGGTTTACGCATTAATTGTTTCCGAGTGAAACCAGTGCGAAAGTTCAGACATTCCCATTATTTTTGTTAAATCATTTCCAGCCCCTATCTCTTGCTACGAACGCTATATTACAATCGTAGTAGCTACGAGTCTACAACAACATAGCCGTAGTAGTCCCGTAGCCGATAATATTGTAGAATATAGTTATTGCTCTACTGTAGGGTCACAATTGGTATTGTACAATAAAATTATATGTATATTCGTACGTATTAGGCACAATATTCTTTAAATACGTGTTCATAAAATCAACATTGAACTGTTACATTCAAAGAGCATGTTTTATGTCGTAAAGTTTTACAACATTCTTAATTCTTAATATTACAGACAATCTAACCCCGAATGGTGGGATACATTACATATTACAATACAAACGAGAGAATGTATTACTGCAGCCTGTGGGTCTCGTACTCGCGCAAACAATACAATGCCCTGCGTGTGCAATATAATCATGCCTTCTGAGTTCTGATAGAGTTGCCCCGATTCTGCAGCGCATGTAGTATGTTCGCTGAATCACGAGTAGATTGTAGTTGCATAGAGCAACTGTGCGGAAACGATGTATAGCTCTGGTGCGCAGGATTCGGGCTAGCACCGGCAGTATCCTGAGGTTATTCACTAAGAGATTTGACTTCCAGTACTTGAACCGTAAAAGGGATTAGCCGGAGGACGGGCAGCAGCGTCCTTCGAGTACATTAACAACTCAACTGCGATCGCCAACCCAAGTCTGCCAAGCGAGGCGATTATGGCAAAACCCCCCAATTAACATCCATATCGGTCGTTGTGGTATCTTTCGGGGAGGCCTGTGTCGTCCACTTACTTCATTCGGCCGAAATGATGATATTAATTTCAATTTTGTATAGTATACATATTACATATTTTTATTGATTTATGTATATTTAGTATAGGATACATTCTATTTTTATCAGTTAAAGCTGGGAGATGGGTAAACTGAATTACCGCAGTGCAAGGGCTAATCTAATGACCAGGATGCCAGGGAAATCCTGGCGTGCTGCCAGGGTTGTAGGTTTAACTTTTTATGCTTTGAGGCAGCTGGTTAATATTTTGTTTGAGCCTGTATGCGTGTAATGTATAATAAACGATAACTTATTTTTAAATTCCTCCCATAGATATCCACAACTACGTTTTTATTTTGGGAGAATTTTCCAATACTCACCACGCTTGACAGGCAGGTTATTGAGCGTAGACCGGCTGTTATTTCATAGTCTGGTGAAGATGCCCTTAGCCCTTGCTTTTTAGGATATCTATGGGAGATGGAGTGGTGATATATGTTTAATTTGGTAACCACCCAGGATACAGAGTTTCTCATTGTGCTATATATATATTAAATGCGTAGTGCTTAGTATTTTTCCATATTTTTCTTGTCCATCCAAAGGTTGTCTGTAAGAAATCGCTTATAGCGATAAGACCGCCCATTGTACAATTACTTGTATTATGATCTATTTTCCTACAAATTACTATTCTAATGGTGTACAATAAAGAATATTCTATTCTATTCTAAATGCGTTATTATATATGTCTCTACATAATTTTAATTTCGGTTATTAATCTAATCATAGATAAAAATCTATTAATAAAACTACGTGACAATAGCCCAATAGCAAAATCATGGGACTGCCTCTCGAGATGTTGTTAGTTTGAACCCCACCCATCGTATTATTGTCTATCTATCATAAAGCTACTTCATCCTCAAAGATATGTAGATTGGTTGCAGGAATTAACCATGTTAAGTTTTTTAATAAATTGAATGAAAGAAAGAAAGAAATAAATGAATAGTTTATTTTGGCATCGCATTATATCCCAATTATACATAAATAAATAATAAAAAGTAAAATATATAACTAGAAATAATAAAACGAAAATAAAAATACTCGCATAAAAAACTCATTATATATTAACATTACGAATTAACAATAATACATTTACATAGTATTAACTTTGCATTTCCCACTGCAACACCAAAAATGCACCATATTTCAGCAGAAGCTGTATCTAAGTTACAGCGCTGATTATCTGATGGGACCTTAAAAGGGGTCACTGACAATCGCGACCTCGGAAATGGACATATCTTCTTGATAAAGATTTTTTTTCTTTTAAAATTGTTAACCCACACTAGGATTGCTCCTGTGCGTGTACAGACATACATTCCACACACACACCAAGACCTGGAATAACTACCTGCAGATTATATGTTTGTTCCGTGCGGAAGACGAACCCACGACCCGGAACGCAGCAGCCGACTGTATCAGCCACTGCACCGATACATTAAATACATTCTATCGTTTCAAATTATATTCTGTTTGGCATCTCAACGTCTTTTTTTCCAAGTACCAAATCTATATAAATGCTTATATACAGTCTACAACCCTCTGCAGCTCAAAGACACGCATTCTTCCACAAATCTTGGAGAGCGAACTTTTTAACGACAACGTAAAAAAGCCACTGCGACTACAGACCATTATCGGCCAGTCTCCCATCTCTTTCAGACTTATTGTGTGTAAGAGAGAGAGAGGTACACTCTAAATGAATGGTGTGCTGACCAAACAACATACATCGGTATGCTTTTAGATGGCCGTCGAGCAGGATTATGTCTCAGTGGGTAATGCTATACCTCACAGTAATGTTGGATTAAACGTTGGTTTATTATGACTTGTGGGTATAAATTTGATTTCATTTACACTCTACATGTGTAAAATAAAGGAAGCGAAATTTTAAGTCTCAAGGTTGTTTTAGAATTATGGCTGGAAAAAGTCGTTTCGAAGCTATGATTCATGAAAATGGGGACTAACTCTAATTAAACGAAATCACGTGTGCGGTAGTACTTACATTATCTACGATCTTATCACTGGGATGATCATCATCATTTCGGCCGAATAAAGTCCACTGCTGGACACAGGCCTCCCCCAAAGATCACCACAATGACCGATATGGGTATGTGGTGGGCTCATTGGGGGGTTTTGCCATAATCACCACGCTAGGCAGACGGGTTGGCGATCGCAGTTCAGTTGTTAATGTACTCGAAGGACGCTGTTGCCCGTCCTCCGGCAAATTCCTTAATCGACTTTTACCACACCCACGGGAGGAGATGGGGTGGTGGTATTCTGAGCCGGCATCATCATCGTATTAACCAAAAGATGTCCACTGCTGAACAAAAGTCTCCCCATTCACCGGTAACATGCCATGAGTCGTTGCCAGTGCTCACCATGTTTGGCAAGCACGATAGGTTGGGTTGGTGAGCGCAGAATGGTTGCTGATCCACAGAAGGAACGTATCTGTCTATCCTTCTGGCTCTGAGACCCTTAGTCGTTTATACGACCATCCATTGGTGGAAATGCGTGGTGTGGATTAATCTGTAGCCCTTTTTTTTTTATTGATGTCCAGTGGAAATTCTAGATGGAACTTCCTTCACCCCGAGGAAGGGCGAAGGGGTATGCCGGACTCCTACCGGCTAAAACCACTGGAGCGGTCATCTTCGGCACCGAAGGGAGGCTCCAGGTCCTCGTAAGATCACACTAGAGCCGCCCATTGGTGCCATGCCTTTAGGCACATCACGGAGGGGATGACTATAAAGCGGTCACCCCCTCTAGCGGAGTGAAGGCGACTGTAAAAAGGTCCTCGCTAATCTGTAGCCCTAGTACGAACAACTTGCGAAAAAGTATTCGTAATCGAATCGAAAGTACATCTATCATATAGCATTTTCTTTTAAATTTATACGACAAACACAATTCATATCATATATAGGTATGAATAGAGTCTTCAGTTTAAGTAAAAAATATGTACGAGACATGTATTTTCAATTCAAAATTCACTCGTATTAGCGATACGTTTACGTTACTATACGTAAAAATATTCGTGCTAGGCCCTCAGAACACCATACAGATACCGATAGAATAGTGATCAAAATCTCTCGGTCCACAATTCTATACATAAAATGAAAGCAGATTAATATTGGGACAGTCTGAATATTGAATCATTTTACCCACATTCATTATGTTGTTGATTTAAATGGCCATAAGTGCCATGATATCTTATATCTTTAAATGAGCAATTCTTGTATATATATATATAATTGGAATCTCGGAATCGGCTCCAACGATTTTCATAAAATTTAGTATATTGGGGGTTTCGGGGGCGATAAATCGATTTAGCTAGGAATCATTTTTAGAAAATGTCATTTTATAGGCGTTTGAGTAGTCTCAACTGAAAAATATGACTCTTCCTGACATCTATTGGCGAATAATAATACTATTTATTGTGAGCAACCAATTGCTTTAACGACACAACAGCAGATGGCGTTGTTAAGTAACACGAAAATACCGAGCAAAGCTCGGTCATCCAGGTACTGTAATTTAATGACACTATACGATACTAAATTAAATTACATAATAGTTAAAAAAGTTTATTATCATCAAATGAACAAAATAAACAAACGGACAACAGCTAGTATACTTATCCACGAATATTTCGTCATAAATTACATGTCCATTAATATATTTTTTTAAATAGCATTGTTATGCTCTAAATCTAAGTGAAATACAAGAAGACTACTTACTTGTTTATTTAACTAAAAATGTATATTTGCTGACCTCATTACCTCTCGATTTCTTCCGTGTAGCTCGGATCACGAAAAGGCCTTCATCTCATCCCGTGGGTGTCGTAGAAAGCGATTTTGTCGTTGAGAGTTTGCAACCTGGTGCGTACCATTAGGCACTTTTTGTTTACCGCAGGTGGTGGTTAAACCACAAACACTATACCCAAGAGGGTTGGTGTCAAGCAGGCGACCGTCTGTTAAACCATTTTCCCCAAACCGTTGCAATGTGACCAGAAACGCATTGCGCTAACCCCAAGTAACTTAGAACCAGAACAGGAAGAACAAGTTAGCTCTCGAGTTTATCTGGATGATGCTAACCACCTTGGAAACTTAATAAGAACAAAAGCCCAATTTCTCAAAGCCAAGGAATTTGCTAAATCTGTCAAGATATCAGCCAAAAGTATATCTACTACTAAACGAAGGCCTCCCCATAGATTTCAACAACGATGAGCGTCACATGTCGTGAGCATCAGTTTTGGGGAGGTTTGCTAGACCTCACTACGCTTGACAGGCGGATTGGTGAGCGCAGAATGACTGTTGTTCCACAGAATAAACGCTGCCACCCATCCCTCTGGTTTAAAGACCCTCAGTCGCCTTTTACGACATCTACGGGAGGAGATCTAGTGGTGCTATATTCTTAATCCGGACACCACACGTACTCAGTCATTTTCATAAATAAGTCCAATAACTAGACACCGTAAAAAGTCTATACGATTGTCTAGCTTAAGAAGAATATATAATTCCAGACCGTAAAAATAGCAGTATTATATGCCTCAGTTGCCAATTAAAATCAGTTTATAGCCAGACAGTGAACCTAGTCAATCGGATCTTCAAATGAGCCGCAGATGCCAGTGTTGCCAGCTTTCTAGCATTAAATTGAACAGCTTTATTGCCACTGTGATTGCTTCTACAGTTAATTGAAATTGTATGAATGTTTTATGTGGATCGAAGGAGCACTAGCGCATATTAACTCTGTTATACAGCAACAAAAACAACATTAAAAGATTCAGAAATTCTACGTTATAGTAACAAAAGCACTCTGTAGTAGAATGATTAATACCGCTGAAAAACCTAAAACTACTGACTCTAGCGATATATCAGTCATATCAGTCACAGGAAAGCTACTGCTAGTAGTGTCGGTTATGTTGGCAGAGCACGAAAACTGGAATGCAGTGGTCTCCTTCTGTGAGAGCGTCATGCTCCAGAAGGAAACCGCAGAGCGGGATCGGAAGAGGGCTGATCTTGCTCGAAGAAGAAGGAGATGGCGCTGGGGCAACAACCGCCCTGGCGCCTTATTCTCATACGCCTGAAACCCCTTGCCGTTACTATCAGGCCGGGACCTCTGGGTTCGCGGGTGCGTAGATTGGGGAATCTGCGTGCCTACACCGAGTGACCCACGAGTCACGCGCTGCCGTGGTACGCTTTGAGGGATCCTTCACAGTCCCCCCGGCGGGTGACCTACAGTCACCCTCTCCGAGATGTGCCTATAGGCGTGGCGCCAGTGGGCGGCTCTAGTGTGATCATACGAGGACCTGGAGCTTCCCTCAGGTGCCGAAGATGACCGCTCCAGGGGTTTTAGCTGGTAGGAGTCCGGCCCTTCGCCCTTCCCCGGGGCGTAGGAAGTTCATGAAGAATTTCCACTGGGCACCAATAAATAAATAAACTTTTTTGGGTGTAGTTTACCGGTACTCGCCACGCTTGGCAGTCAGGTTGGTTAGCTCAGAAAGACTGCTGTTGTTCCATAGAAGAGACTCTGTTCGCTGACTTAGAGTGCCTAGTCGTATTTTATGACACCCGCGGGAGAAGATAAGTGGTGCTATATTAATAATCCGAACACCACACGGAAAGTAGCTTTTACTTAAACGATTTTTCCTGTATATTGGATACAGTTTACAAACGTAAATCTCACATGCTGACCCAAAACAACCATTTTTAGATGAGACAAATAAATTCTGCTATTTAATATATGAGTATCAACAGAGAATATTAATATTAAGGCCCGCGATTCTTTGATTCCCTTATTTGTACTCGTAAATACGTAAACTTTTAACTAATAATTGTATTTTACAACATAATATGTCAGTTAACTGTCCTTTATAATTACGTGCATAATTATTTAAATACTTAAAAAAGTAACTTGAAACTCTTCGAAACATAGAGCTCTCCGTCGCTCTATCCTCAGAGGTGTAATGTGGAACAACCGTCTCTACAATAATTATGCAAATTGTAGACGTTATTCTGGTTGTAATTACATAGAGGTAAGCGCTTTGCGACTATCCCACATGAAACTCTAGATTTATAGTTACTGCATATTATGTACATCTAGATAGGATTATAGTTGTATTAGTTTTGCTCCTGGATTTGTTAACTTTTATCATTAGTAATTCCCATGTAATATTTCTACTATTTCTGTACGTATTAGAAAAAAATGGATACAAACCGTATATAATTAAACTAAATGAAATGAAATCATATTTTAAAAATAACAAAAAGAAGAAATAAAAAATGGCACATGCTCTGAGGCATTAAAGTATTCTGACCAATGACTATAGGGCTGGACTGGCTACATTAGGACAAAGAATTAGCATTTCCATTCAACGTAGTAAAGCTGCTAGTCTTCTAGGGACGTTAGCTGACGGCAATGAGGAGTACTTTGCCCTTAGGCAAAAGAAACTATAGGAAAGGGGGCTAGAGACTTATCTCTAGCCCCTTTCCTATAGTTTTTTTTGTGTTACGTAGATTACAATAGAGAGTATATTTCGGGAGTTTGATTGCCCAATATACAACTCACCTACATTCTGCAGCCAAGGAAAGTTACGTACGTAACGTATGTATGTACGTATGTATACTATATTTTATATTGTATATTGTGGCGGACGGGTGAAAAGTGGTGATTCAATTTCACCCGCCCCTTTTCTTTAGAGACTGCGTTTAACTTAAAACCTATCAATATAAATCATCAGTTCAAACTAATAGCAGAACAAAAGCTTTTAAATTGTAAAGTCAGAAAATAAAATAAGCACCTCTGGCACAATAAGCCACCGCTGTCACACCCCACATAAATTTGGAGCCAGGTTTATGTACACAACGACCCATCCTTTCATTGCAAAAAAATATTGACATGTACCAATATACCTTCCGCCTTCGCGTGTTTGCAAAACATAAAGCCTTTAAATAACATCCTTCGCTCAAACGAACCGAAAACCAACTTTATTTTGAACATAAAAGATCGAAATTCAATTGACATACGAATAATAAAAATATACAACGGAGAACGAAATAAAACCCCAGTTTATAGAAGCTTGCTGGCTATGTACTATATACGTTAGTCGGTCTTTTTTACAACCGTTCGGTGTACGCCGAAAATCAATATTTAGGTCACGAATCGGCCGCGAAATCGTTTTAAATCAACGCGGCTTGATTTACAAGCCATAGCGGTCTCTGCCAAATATACGACAATACTGTTCAAGCCGTCAGTGGGGCTTTTGTATCCAATTTATAAACCGACTTTATTACTTTGTCACTGCTGTCGGAAATTGTTTGCAATATGTATGAGCACTGTTTTTTGAAGTGAAAACTTTTTTTAGCGCGGTACGCATATTTTTAGATGAGATAAAATCTTTGGACTCGCGACACCGTTACGAGACGCAGCTATAGTGTGTGCATAAATGCATGTACATATAGCAGACCGCGAACGCGTCTAGATAAATATAAAAAAATAGTTTTCACTTCTGTCGGCACTCCCGGGGTGCAATCCGTATTTTTTTATAGAACATGGTGACAAGACCTTCAAGTCATTCATCTGGTGGTGAATGTCATGCCTACCATAACAATTGTAATGCTACCACAGCATGGAACCAGTCGTCTTATTTATCTTAGTTTAGGTATCAGTTGCAACTTTATCGTGTTACTTACACTTACCTTTGACCTGTATTTATTTTTTCTATAAATCTGAATGTTATGTGTGTAAACTTGAAGGTGCAAATAACCATTTTTGAATTTGAATTTTGAATTTCTTAACAGTTTTAAATTGCTATTGAAATTCATCATAATTATTGCACATTATGCCGTGTGGTGCCGGCTCAGAATACCACCACCCAATCTCCTCCCATGGGTGTCGTAAAAGTCGACTAAAGGATTAGCCGGAGGATGGGCAGCACCGTCCTTCGAGTACATTAACAACTCACTGCGATCGCCAACCCGCCTGCCAAGTTTGGAGACTATGACTATGGTTAAACCCCGCAAATGAGCACACAACACTAACCCACATAGGCTGTCGAAGCGATCTTTTGGGGACGACGTTTTTTAGGCAGTAATGATGATAATGATGATGATTTACCAAGTTTCAGGAGTAAAGAATAAGTACAAAAAATTGTGCGGTCAGGGAACCACTGTCAGGAACGAATGTTCCTTACGATAATGAGACAATTTAAATTCCGTGTGAATTTAAAACAATATGAAATAATAAGTTTTATTAATATTTACACGTGTTTACCATTGAGGGCATACAGCTGACCGCCAATGCTTGCTGATCGAATCTCGATAATCACACGCACACACGCATACAACCGTATATAATACAAAAAGTCGAAGGGAAAGAGAACATAAGGTCACCTACCGTATATAATAGACAGTGACAGAGAAAAGGAGAAGACAAGATCGCCTGGAGGGGCATAACGATTTTTCCTTACGTGACGATTTCTGCCAGTTCACTCTACTGTGAGCCACGTAGAAGAACTCCATTCCAAAAACTTGTTTCATTACTTGCGTCAACCCTAGCTTCCGCAATAATTTACATGTCGGGGTCGCGTGCACAGTTAGTTCAAACAACTATACTATAAGAATTCACTCGCCGGAGGGAAACTAGGCTGCGCTTTGTTTTCTATGCTAATGTGAAAAAATACTATTACTGGGAAACGGACCGTAGTAAGTATGTAATAGGTTGGTATTTGAAACAGCAGTAAATATTACCCGTTCAACTTATAAGTGTACCAATTTCGAGTGGTAAAAAAATCCTAGTCATTACTTTTTTCGCAAGTATTTGAGGCCATTTGCTACTGATCACTAAACGATCGGTGACGTTAAGCAGGTGCAGTCAGTCTATTGATGGGTTACCGCACAATGGTAATTGATCTTAGCCTCCATGCTTTAGAGGGTATGTAAAATCGTTGGTCCCGGTTATTGTCATCAGACGGCAGTCATTAAGCCAAGTATGTCTTTGGGCAGCTTCAACAACTGCCAGAAGATTGGCATATAAACAAACAATCAAAAATCGTGGGGGTCTTGTTAAATAGCTAAGATAGTTATGTGTAAATGTAATATACCATCAAGTTTGAATTCCTATTGTAAAGGTCTCAGTTCCATCTAAAAGGGGCAATCCTGGTAGATGATTATTTGCTTACTCTATAAAAAATTATTTTGTTCTACATGAACTTCCTCCGCCGTGGGGAAGGACTGAGGGGCACGCCGGACTCCTACCGGCTAAAACCACTGGGCGGCCGAAGCGTCCCTGTACGCTATGCTATGCGCACACGGCAGTGTATGACCACATGCGCGCCACCGTCTCCTCGTGGGTCGCTTGGTGTGGGTACGCCCAGATTGCCCAAACTGCGCACCCGCGAACCTAGAGGCACCCTGCCTTATAGCGGTGGCAGGAGGTTTCAGGCCTATAGGAATTAGGCGCCAGGGCGTTTGTTGCCCCGGTGCCTTCTCCTCCTTCTTCGAGCAGGATCGGCTCTCTCCCGGCCCACTCTGCGGTGTCCTTCTGGAGCATAACGTTCGCACAGAAGGAGACCACTGCTTGCCAGTTTTCGTGCTCTGCCAACGTAGCTGACAGTACTGCTAGCAGAGAGAGATCTTGTCCGATCTGATCGACCAGGATCCGCCGCTCGGCGGCCCACGCAGGGCACGCCTCGATTTTGCTCGACTTAGGAATTGTTTTAACAGATTTTTCACTTGTAGTGGGTCTGTTATTGTAAGATTCCAGCTAGGTGGGTTTTTTTTATTGATGTCCAGTGGAAATTCTACATGGAACTTCCATCGCCCCGGGGAAGGGCGAAGGGGTATGCCGGACTCCTACCGGCTAAAACCACTGGAGCGGTCATCTTCGGCACCGAAGGGGGCTCCAGGTCCTCGTAAGATCACACTAGAGCCGCCCATTGGTGCCACGCCTTTGGGCACATCACGGAGGGGATGACTGTAAAGCGGTCAACCCCTCTAGCGGAGGGAAGGCGACTGTAAAATGGTCGCCCCCCCAGGCACTTCTCGGCGAGGATTGTAAAGGATCCCCCCAAGCCTCAGTGTCAGAGGGCCAATTCTCGTAATTAATTGAAACTATGACTGAAACTTGACCGAACTGAGATTAAATTATGAATTGACCGAAAAAATAGTATTCTGCTACGCTTAAAGTTCAGTCGGATTTCAGTATAATCTCAATCTAGTCTCATTTCAATCTCAATTTTGACGTTTATTTAATGACAATTCAGTACATGTGACAGTTCGAAATGTTAGTAGAATACCGTTTTGACTTCAATCAACTTTCGATCCATTTTCGATCTCATCACAGTGTAAGTTCACGTTTGAGGTTATTTGCTAGTTTAGGAGGATACCATTTGTGACATTTATGACACTGAAACTAGATCGGAACTATATTTTGAACATTTTTAAATTACGAGAATTGGCCCTCTGATATCCTGCTGTATGTTTAAACTCGATTCATCCTCTTGACACGATCTTATAGCTCCATTTTACTGCCAAGCCAACTTTAATAATCTTTGCTAAGAAGTACGCGACTAAAGCCAAACTAGTAATTATAGAAAAAACAATTTAAACAAATCTTTTTAAAATAAAAATACGATCAGGCTTGTTTTGTCAGCTTTTTAAGAAGTTTAGACTGTTTTCTCTAAAATTGTATTGATCATAAATATTGTTATTTTAATACGATTTAAAAAAAAATAGTAACCATGGAGTTTCTTGCCCGTTTTTCTGCATAGGAAATCTAATCTAGTTTCTTGACTATGCATAAGTGCCTGTAAATGGTGTAAATGCATAATTATTTTACCTCATAATAAATTAAATTCTGTCTTTTCATTCACCTCCTTTAGTAAAATAAAATGGCATTATATACTTTCAGATAACGTTACAGCACTAAGTTCTACGCCATAAAGTAAATGAAATGCTTTATATTTTACTCAAAATTTGAAACACTGTCAGCAATACGGTCTCCTCGCTATGTGGTTGGGGAACTAACTGTATAATAAAAGTCTCTCACTATCGCGGAAAGTTTTAATTAAGTAAAAAGCCGAGAGTGGTGTCAACTGAATTAGGGAGACTAGAAGGGTCAGCTGGTAGGTTTAACGAATATTCTAACTATATAAGTGTAGAAGACTCAGTGTAAAAAGATCAATTGTAATCATCGTATCAGCCAGGCGGCGTCGGGCGTCCACTGCTGAGCAAAGGCCCTTAGGTTATTACAATTGTGTCTTCATTTTGCGCGGAACTTGTCAGTACTCACCACGCTTGGACGGCTTGTTGGTGAGGTCAGTATGGCTATTGTTCCACAAAAGGGATGCTGCTGCCCATCCCTCTAGTTTCAAGTACCACAGTCGCCTTTTACGATATCCGAGGGAAGAGATGGAGTGGTGCTATGTTCTTAATCCGAACACCGCACGGAACTAATTGTAATACCATCGCAACATTAATTTTCAATTCAAATCATTGTCTGTTTATCGAGTAAGTTGTTCACCTGGTGGAAAGCGTCACGCCTGCCCATAACAATTGTACTGCTAAGCAGGACTAGTCCTGCGTGGCACCACACTGCGCTGGTCCCCTCGAGACATTAGTTATATAGTCTCTTATGCCCAGTAATGTCACTAGCTACAGTGCGCTTCAAACCGAAACCCAATAAAGTCTAAAGTTTAAACACTACTGCTTGGCCGCAAAAATCTAGTACTGGGTGGTGGCTCTCTTTTTTTATCGTGGGATAATCCTCACGGACTTCTTCCGCCTTGGGAAGGGCGGAGAGGCATGCCAGACTCAAACCGGCTAGAACCCCACCGTGTCCTTCTTACCTCTAGTCGGGGGTGAGGTGTACACTTGTCAGCATTATACCGTGCCCCCGGCAGGTAGGTGGTGCCTACCTAGCCGGACTCTTTCTATAAGAGAACCTTTTTTTTTATTGGTGTTTAGTGGAAATTCTACTTGGAAATTCCTTCCGGGAAAGGGCGAAGGGGCATGCCAGACTCCTGGCGGCTAAAACCACTGGAGCGGTCATCTTCGGCACCGAAGGGGGGCTCCAGGTCCTCGTTAGATCACACTAGAGCCGCCCATTAGTGCCACGCCTTTAGGCACATCTCGGAGGGGATTCTACAAGAGACCTACCAGTAAAAGTTTTCACGAGGTTTTCACATAATCAATGAAAATCGCTACGAAAATAACTTAACCTTAACTTAGTGAACTTTCAAAACATTCACTCCTATCACATTAGATGTAATGCGACAATCATAATCTGCGGGTGTGCGCAACAAATATATTTGCAGAAATTTCTACAGATCACAATAATGAAGCGTGTGTTATAATTTATTATTTATTCAACCCCAGCCATCATTTCATTAAGCTCATGTAACATTTCTTAAACTATCCTGTTTCATGTAATATCTGCCTGGACTTCCTTAACAGGACAAAATCCTCTTCTCATATAAAAATAGACAAGCAGACGGACATTTCAGATAATTGATCCAGGTTTTCTAGAGATTTCCTTAACCATTAAAGCTATATCTCATTATTCAGTGAACTGACTACCAGAATTTCTTTATTTCCTTCCCTGCTTTTAAATCCATCCAAAGGTTGTCTTTGTAAAAATATTGCTTTTAGCGATAAGACCACCCAATGCGCCACACTATATATTATTTAGTACACCTTATATATTGTAATTAATCCACCCTACTACTTTTGTGTACAATAAAGTTATATTCTATTTTAAAGTCAGTGGAGTCTTTATGAAAGTACATGTGACATTGAAAAAGTCAAATAGGTACATGCCAGGGTATGAACCGATAACCTTGTGCTTAAGAAACAATTAGTAAGCCCCGGAGGCACCATCGTGTTCCATCAAAACGTTAAATCGACTCATTTTTTCCCAACAGCAAAATCGCAAGCAGCCCCTTCCAGTTACATAAATCCTAGAGCATTTGTACTATATCCTTGTCTGAGGAAATTAAAAAAACGAGCACAACAGCGCCCTCCATCCCCGTACGTCCTCAGATTAATGAACTGTTTTCTATCTTCGTGAACGTGTGAGGGAGGGCACGAATAAAACTATTCCGAGGTTTAATTTCGTAGGACTTGTCTAGTTTTTATGGTAGCTTTGGCAGGATTACGTTTTGGAATGTTCTGACTTAATTATAATTTTATTTATTTTTATGCCCCTGTACACAATTTCTGTGTTGTTCCTGGCAAATAAAAGACTACCCCTCTCTACTCGTGGGTGTAAAAGGTGACTAAGGGTTGACGTCAAAATGCAGAACAACATACTGCGAATATGCGGTGGGATGAAGGTAATTGCCATGTGGCTACGAATAGCACCAATCACCACCATCTCATCCCATGGGTATCGTAAAAGGCGACTAAGGGATTAGTCGGAGGATGGGCAGCAGCGTCCTTCGAATACATTAACAACTCAACTGCAATCGCCAACCCGCGTGCCAAGCGTGGCAAATATGGCAAAGCCCCCCTATGAGCACACAACACACCGATATCGGTCGTTGTGGTGATCTTTCAGGGAGGACTGTGTCCAGCAGTGGACTTTATTCGGCCGAAATGATGATTAAGGTAATATACCCTATGACCACTCATTGTAGTGGTCGTTGGGAGGGCCATGTTCAGCAGTGGACATTTATGGGCTGATGTGTGTGTACAATGAAAGCCTAAACTAGTGGACATGCTACTGTTCTATCTGTATTAATTACTTAAGGTTCAACCGCATGTGTGGAGTTATAAAAATTATGTGGTGTCGTGGGACACCAGGTAGGAACGAAGTTCCTTCGGCTAATGTAGAATCGACACTTATACACTACTCGCTTGTGTATGCGACTGTCGCGCCTGCGCACGTCTCATTTAACGGTTTTATTCCACGCACTTTTTTCCACGGATTTTTTCTTACGGTTTTACTATCACATTTTTTTCAGTTCGGTCGCGCAGCAAAATCCCTATCCCCTCCAAGCCTGCCGTAAGGAACTTCGTTCCAAAACTTCGTTCCAAAAAATGATGTTGTCATTTTTTTATACTATGCTCACCCTATGTTTCTCCTGTGTCGTGGGTAAAGTTTACAGTTCACAAACACTCGAAACAATTATCTGTAGATCATTCAAGTATTTATTCCAGGAATCGAACCCACGATACGTAGCGTAGAAAGTCAATCGCTTAGCCACTGCGCCAACAAAGCCTTCAAATAAAGGTCAATTTCATAAAGGAGACCAGAATATTACATAAACAATTCATCCCAAATACATCCATGATAACTCACGTCTGCACTCTAAAGATATTCAGTATATATAAAAAACTCATTATTTGTAACTTAGCCTTACAGATTTACCGTACAGAAATCGACAAACAAAATGTTAGCAACATCAGATTTGATAATACATTCGACGATAAAATAAAATAGGTACCATATTATCTCATTACTCGGAACACGCGATTTCGAATGAACTGTTATCTATTCGTTTTAATGTTCAGTAAACCATTCTACATGGCTGGCTTTATAGTGGCAGCTCCATGAGAAATGTTCACGTTGCTATGCCTATATTAATTAAGTTAAACTCTTCATTTAGTTGCAAAAATTTCAAGAATCATTTCGAAATCAAGAAGGTAAATTGTTATTAATATAGAGCAATCGGAAATTTCTGAATTTGGAAAGCTGGATCGGATATTATAGCGCAGCTAGGGTCGGTGTCCAGCAGTGGACTGCGATAGGCTGAGTTGAATGATAGAACACTGTGTAAATAGTTTCCAAATTCATCTTCTAAGACTCAATAAATCCGATTATAAATGTTAAATTAAACTATACCAACTCCGTCATTTCAATGCGACGGCAAATACTGTATTATCATTTCGGCCGAATAAAGTCCACTGCTGGACACAGGCCTCCCCCAAATCTCACAACAACGACCGATATGGGTGTTTTGTGGGCACATTGGGGGGTTTTGCCATAATCGCCACGCTTGGCAGGCGGGTTGGCGATCGCAGTTGAGTCGTTAATGTACTCGAAGGCCGCTGCTGCCCATCCTCCGGCTAATCCCTTAGTCGACTTTCACGACACCCACGGGAGGAGATGGGGTGGTGGTATTCCGGCACTAAGATCTAATCACATCATAAACAATTCTACTTTCTATTCCTAAAGAAGAATTGTTGTAAGTGAAACTTTTCCAATGTAAATATTTTTGCATTCTTTATTTTGTTGTTGATACCTCTTATTTTGTTCAAAACAGAGTAACGATATGCAACTTCATATCACAATAATAATCAGTATTTACTGTATTGATGTCTATGGCAGATGTCTACGAAACTTGGGTGTTTACGACAGTGCTACGTCTCGATGCTACGACAGCTACGAACTTGTTAAAAGTTATTTTAGAATAGTTACTAAGTATTTGCATTCAATTTTTACCTATATTCCAACTAGTAGGAAAGAGCAGATAGAAATTTGCAACAAAAGCTGATTATAGCGCAGCGTAGAACCTAACGTCATAAATGTTTGAAAAGAAATATGCAATATTTTATTAATTGCCCCATTTGCTTATTAAACTGGTTTCAGTTATTTTTGAGACAGAATGAATTCAATATTCATTACATTTATGCGAGTGAAATCTTAGGTGGTAAACATAAATTATGACATCTGTCGGGCACATGCAGAGTAGGAAGCGAGAAAGAGGACATAGATCTATATTACTTATAACTATAACAACAAAATATGTATTGGTTTATTTATTCATTGATACAAGGGCGGATCTAGGGAGTGGGCTCAGGGGGCCATGCCCCCTTCCGCAACTGTGGGATGCTGTTGACCTTAGACCTACTAGCAACAATAATCTGTGAAGTCTTGACGTGAGGGCCGAGGGCCTGATTAAAATCCTGGATCCGCCCCTGCATTTATGCTATAATAACATTTGTCAAGTAGTGGTGTTTTTAGTATATATGTGAATGTATTACTTTTTTTATCGATTTTGGGTAGGCTATTACATATTTTAATTGAAATAATAAAGGAGCTAGTACAGTGCATATTTATACAGGGTGTCCAGTAAATAGCACGACATACTGCAGGGGGTGAGAGCTTGGGTCAATACCTACCAAAAAAACACAATATATGTTCAGCAAAATCTTATGGATTTACAGTAGTACAAAATTTTCCGAAATATCGAAAAATCTCTACCTTGACACAGTTTTTAAGCATCTCGTAATGAAAAATTTTTTTTCAATTTTTTTTTTACCTCAAATTATTAGTAGTTACTTTATTCATTGATAAGTCTTTATTCTATTAAAAACTAAAACGTTTTCAAGAAATACAAATTTTATTTAAATTTTCACAGTACAATTTTCTTATCTTAAAATTTTGTACTACTGTAAATCCGTAAGATTTTGCTGAACATATATTGTGTTTTTTTGGTAGGTATTGACCCAAGCTCTCACCCCCTGCAGTATGTCGTGCTATTTACTGGACACCCTGTATACATGAAACGCATAGATTGTTGTTGGTTACATACTACATATAAATATGTAGTGCACAAAATACATTATTTAAAATTAAACAACATTTATAACAATTACATTAAATCCCAACATTCAAACCAAAAACAACAAAGCTTGTACAAGAAAACCAATACTCCCAATGTTCAATTTAAGACATCAATCGATTCAAAACAACGTACTCATCATAGCGATATATATTGTGAGAACTAGGTTACAATGTTGCCGCGCTAAAAATAAAACCTTGTTTGAACGAGCACCAGCATTATTTATGATGGCAGCCCTGATTGTATCGCGGACTGGCCAGCGATGTATTAATATTGCTATCTAGCCCTTGATATAAGGCTTGTATATATGGTTGCCGGTTCGGTTAATAGTCTGTTTTACATAACGTGACCGTTCGAGTTATAGAGACGAGAAGCAGAGTCTCGCTGATAATGGTAGTAGATCCCATGAGATATCAAAAGTGTGTGTTCAACCACAATTGACGGCACGGTTGGTACAGTGGTTGATACAGTCGGCTGTTGCGCTCCGGGTCGTGTGTTCGATTCCCGCATGGAACTAATATTTGAATGATCTGCAGGTAGTTGTTCCAGGTCTGGGTGTATTGTATGTGGAGTTCATGTCTGTAAACGCACCCACAACACAGGAGAAATCCTAGTGTGGGGCAACGTTTTTATAAGAACAAAGAAAAAAAATTGAGCCCGTCTATAATCCCACCGTTTCCTCTAACGACACATTTATTTTCATAAAGCTGACCACACTGATTCTACCATTAATCAAATAATATTTTTGTATGTGGAATTCATATCTGTAAAACGCACCCACGATACAGGAGAAAACCTAGTGTGGCGAAAAGTTCAAAAAAATAAAAATGTATGGTTTTACTTACTGAATAAAGATAACAAAAAGTACTAAATGTATAGTTACCTGAAGACGAATCCAATGCAATTCCGTGTGGTGTCCGGATTAAGAATATAGCACCACTCATCTCCTATGGATGTCGTAAAAGATGACTGGGGTATTTTAAAGAGGAGGAATAGGCAGCAGCATCCTTTCTGTGGAACAGTACCCATACTACATACCAATCCGCTTACAAAGCGTGGCAAGCACTCGCAAATTCTCCCAAAAATGATGACCCAATTGTGTATATATATATAAATATATGGGCGAGGGCTTTGTTTAGCAGTAGACGTTGTTTGGCTGATATGATGAATGCAGTGCTAATTGTGTGAAATTAAGTTAGTCCAGACAACTTCAACTTTTTCATGGTTACCCATAAAATTCAGCGAAAGATTCCACGAACGGTTGACGGCACGGTTGGTGCAGTGGCTGATACAGTTGGCTGCTGCGCTCCGGGTCGTGAGTTCGATTCCCGCACGGAACAAATATTTGTATGATTTGCAGGCAGTTGTTCCGGGTCCGGGTGTATTGTGCGTGAAATTCATGTCTGTAAACGCACCTACGACACAGGAGAAATCGTAGTGTGGGGCAACGTCTTTATAAAAAGAAAAAAAAGAAGGACGAAGCGATTAAACTACTTCCAAAACCAGAAAGAAAAAATAAAACGCGAACTTCCTGAAAAATAAGATTAATTTCCTCAAAAAAGCAATTCAAGGAAGATTCCATACTTCGCATTGTTCTCTTGAACTTTTCTGACGGCTTTTTTTAATTAACCGCTGAAAGTTCGGACTTCTAAAAACGTTCTGAAATGTTCAGAATGTGAAAGTTCAGAATTCCTTTCGCGTTTAATTGGCAAGTTATCCGTTAGTTACGGCCCTTTGGTGTTTCGAGGGCAGACGGAAAATGTTCAGATTCAGATCATGTCGGCCATTTTTACGTCCACTGTTGAACAAAGTCCTTCCCCATAGATTGCACAACAGTGTCATCATTTCGGGGGGTATTAGCCAATACTCACCACGCTTGGCAGACGGGTTGGTGAGCACAGTATGGCTACCGTTTCACAGAAAGGACGCTGCTGCCCATCCCTCTGGTTTAGATTCCCTTAGTCGCCTTTTACGACATCCACGGAAGTAGACGGAGTGGTACTATATTATTAATCCGGATAGCGGTACCACATAATAGCGATAACCACACGGATAGTTTCAGATAGTTACTTTTATTTCATACAAGAGTTTGCGCTATAGGGAGTACAAATTTAAAGTAACATTAACGCAACATATTTATTTCCTTGAATAAAATGATGCTATGGATATTCCTATATGGAGGGTACAGTTCACATATGTATGCACGTTAGTGCAATATATAAAATTAATGTACTGTATGGTTTTATGGTTTAAAATAATGATGTATGTTGTTGGTGTAGTCATCATTTCAGCTGGATAGAAGCCTCCCCAAAGATTGCCATGATGACCGGAATTGGTTTGTGTTGTGCGCTCATTGGGGGGTTTTGCCATAATCGCCACGCTTGGCAGACGGGTTGGCGATCGCAGTTGAGTTATAAATGTACTCAAAGGACGCTGCTGCCCTTCCTCCGGCTAATCCCGTAATCGCCTTTTACGACACCCACGGGATAAGATGAGGTGGTGGTATTCTGAGTCAGCTCCACACGGAATGCTGCTTGTTCACCAGCAAATAAGGACTGCCGAAAAGTTTTCTGCTATTCTTCCTTGGGACTAATAATCATCATATCAGCCAAAACAAAAGCCCCGCCATAAGGTTCCCCTAGAAGACCCTCCCCTCACGAACGTTGCGGAGTCCTGTCGCCGCGTCACCTTCCCGTTCAAGTTAGTACTTCTCGAGCCGGCCCGTGCCGAGCCTGTAGTTTTAAATGTCCCCTAATACATTTTCAATAATACCGATCCAGCTGTCCCCAAAACAATAGCTTGCTATCCCCAGCAATGCTCTAAGCCGAGGTCCGTGTCCCGCAGGGGCGCCCTTAGCGCAAGTTGCTTAGTTTTTAATATTAATGTAAAGCCAGGCTGGAGGCCAGGCCAGTACTCACCATGCATTTTGTCTTTTTTTTAATAGTCTACTTTTACGACGAACGTTGGAGGGGATAGAATAATGCTATATTCTTGACCCATACCTAATAAGTTGAGCTAATGTCCTTATTACCATTGCAAAAGCAACCCAGTCTATATGTCTGCCTCTGTTACGTCCGGCTGAATCACTGCACTGTCTTTCATGTAATAAGAGAATTTAATGGAGTAGAGATATAATTTGAGACCCAAAAGGGATAGGGTAGTTTTCCATCCGGATAATTAACAACTTTCCACACGGGCAGACTAATGTTCCAGTAATTCAGTTTTTATTTTATACGTCGGCCTACACGAGGATTTCTCCTGTGTGGTGGGTTTACGGACACAAATTCCACACACAATACACCCAGACCCGGAACAAATACCTGCAGATCATACAAATATTTATTCCGTGCGGGAATCGAACCCGTGACCCGGAGCGTAGCCATAGCCATATATAAATGTTTCTCTTGTTAGCTTCGAAGACTAACCCACAGTATATCAATGACAGTACTAGATAACTGTTACAAAGAACAGCATACATAATGTCGTAATTACTCTATAGTGTCGGTTTAGATAAAGCTACAACTACTGAAAAATAACTACTTGCTGTGACATCATGTTTAGCATGAACATGGTAGGCTCAAAGGATATAACTAAGTAATAAATCTATAGTTTAGATACAGAGTAATTAGCAATTGCCTGCGTAATTTGATGTTTTATTTTATTTTGTAATATTATTTTATATCGTTCAAATCCACCCTTTCCTCTACAGGAGAATAGTTAGTACATTTATTTTTCTATTTATCCCCAATATTCAACTGATAGAACAGATAAGCGAACACTAGCCAAATGAATAAAAAGAAATAAGATGTCGGCCTGTCAATCGAGGGGTCGTGAGGTCGAACTCCACTTATTGACGTGAACCCAGTCCTAAATCACAAGCTAAAGGAAAGCTTAACAAAAATAATGTAAATATGAAACTTTGACCTGTTACTACTTTTTAATAGTGTATTTAACTATCTAGTTGTAGATCTTAAGAAACTCACCGAAAATTGTTCAAAAGAGTGTAAAAAAATTGGTGTTTCATAACGTATTTTATAATCTGCAAGAATTTTGGCAAAAGAAATATGTAATTCGACTTCATCAAATGTTAAAATTATTACAAATACTCGTACATACAATATGCTAGCTTTTTCTAAATATACGAGTAAATATTATTGCGACATCCTACGCTATGGCTACGCATCAAGGCTACGAAATTGCTACATCCCGTACATAATTCTACGACGTAGCACCACGCTATACCGTTACTACGCCAACATTACCCTTTCTCACATTTTCTTTTTTTTTAAGGACCTTGCCCCACTCTAGTATTTCTCCTGTATCGTGGGTGCGTTTACAGACATGAATTCCACACACAATACGCCCAGACCCGGAACAACTACCTGCAGATCATACAAATATTTGATCCGTGTAGAAACCGAACCCATGACCAGGAGCGCAGCAGCAGACTGTATCAGCCACTGCACCGACCGTGCCGTCAACTTCATCATTCAATCTCATATACAAAATAAAGCCTCGAACTTGAAACCAACCCCTACTCCAAAATCAAAGTAAATAATTCCTCAACTTGGAAATACGAATGACACAACTTGAACTTATTAAACGTTAAACTTTACGTTAACTTGGAGAGTTAAGTTGGCCACAATTATCATAACGAGCGCTCTTTGTGCTACTTATCTGTGACTTTTGGCTTAAGAAATGTTGACTTTCTTGTGTTCTTTATGTATTGTTATTTTCAATGAGTCAATTGAGCGATGAGTAGTATACGCATATCTCTAATACCTACTTCAACTCTCTTAATATTGTTAGTATTTCGTTCTATATGTGTATGATGAATAACTTTTTACGTTACGGTTTTACGCGAAGTTTATGCCATCTCTTCACTCAAATGGAAACTTAATTTATGCATTATATTCTTTATCGACTGAAACATATACCATAGATGGTGAAGGTGGCTGGGAGTCATTGGATGCCGGCGATATACATCCGATCATTGTAGAAGTCTATGGAGGAGGCCTATAAAATGCTGATAATGATGGTATTGCATAACGCTTAGGGATGTATTTTTTGTGTATGGCCAACCAATTTCAACTGAATTCGGCGTATAACTGTTTATAAATGTTAGATTATATTCGTAAACTGTAACCTAGATACGGAAACTGTTTGGGGCATCTTTAAACACTGTCATCATATCATTCAAAGTAAGTCAACTACTGAACAATGGCATCCCCCATAGATTTCCACAATCGTGTTGTTATTTTGGGGTAAATTTGCCATTGCTCACCACGCTTGGCAGGCGGGTTGGTTGGTGCAGTACGGCTACTATTCTACAGAAAGGATGTTGCTGTCCATCTCTCTGGTTAAGTCCCACACCTTTTACGACATGCATGGGAGCAGATGGAGTGGTGCTATATTCTTAACCTGGACACCATACGGAAACAATTATAGTTAAATTAATTAATTATTAATAGTCTAGAATATACACCAAACACAATCCAACATAATCTGAGAACACAAAAAACTTTCGTACAATAGTCTTAAATACTAAAACTAAACTTTTCTTTTCACTCGGCCGCAGTACATTTAGTTCAACCAACTCGAACGAAGCCGGTGGATATCGATCGACTCTAATAATAGCCGCCCATCGCCGCCTGTCGCCGCACTGTTCAATAGTTACATTGTATCATGGGCTGGATATGATTCCTCCTTCAACTGTGATGCTTTGGTTTCTGGTATCAAATCTTCATTCCCATTATCATCATAATCCACGAAGGACTAAATCTATACACAGGGTGTCCAGTAAATAGCACGACATACTGCAGGGGGTGAGAGCTTGGGTCAATACCTATAAAAAAAACACAATATATGTTCAGCAAAATCTTACGGATTTACAGTAGTACAAAATTTTAAAAGAAAATTGTACTGTGAAAATTTAAATAAAAATTGAATTTCTTGAAAACATTTTAGTTTTTAATAGAATAAAGGCTTATCAATGAGTAAAGTTTCACAAATAATTTGAGGTAAAAAAAAAATAGAAAAGAAATTTTTCATTACGAGATGCTTAAAAATCTGTGTCAAGGTAGAGATTTTTCGATATTTCGGAAAACTTTGTACTACTGTAAATCCGTAAGATTTTGCTGAACATATATTGTATTTTTTTGGTAGGTATTGACCCAAGCTCTCACCCCCTGCAGTATGTCGTGCTATTTACTGGACAACCTGTATATACTATAGATTATAGCTTTAACAATTACATTGTTTTTTTATGATATATGAGGGCAACTCTAGCATCACATATATAGTTATATAATTTCTACGTGTATTTATTTGTATTGAATTGTATGGATTTGTTTCCTGATCTATATGAATCTATACCAATAATTAAATTGAAGTCTATGTCAGTGTTTTCAAAATAAATGCCTTAATTTATCTGAAAATTGCTATTTATACAAAGCTCTATCATAAATGACAATTTTATTAATTTTCGTCTGTCTATCTGTCTGTCTGTAAGCGTGGCGACTATGGCAAAACTCCCCAATGAGCACAGAACACACTGATGTCGGTCGTTGTGGTGATCTTTGAGGGAGGCCTGTGTCCAGCAGTGGACTTTATTCGGTCAAAATTATATCTATCTGTCTGAAAGTTCGTCTTGAATAGGCTCCGAAACGGCTCGACGGATTTCAATGAAATTTTTAGGGATAATAACTTAAATTTTCTTAAATTGTATGTTCATTTCGATATATGCGAGATAGAAGATTATGAGTATAAGTGGACATTAGTAGCTGATATGATTCAATAGCTTCTTAATAGCTTAGGCAAAATATTAAAGTGTTTTTGATGTACATGACATGTACTTGTTATTCTTACTTTTTTACGAAATGCGAAGTCAGCAGAATATCAACATTAAATTTACCTATCAACATAATTACTTCAAAATAACTTATAATAACTTATAAATATTGCCTTTCACAGGTTTCCAATGTGTACGTTTTTACAACAAGATCCCAAGCACTATGCAATCTCTAAGTCTAGATAAGTTCAAATCTATAATTAAGCAAAAAGTTAACACAAAGTCGCAGATTATATAGAGGACAATAATGCTTGGGATTAAGCTACTCTAATATAATTTGAATCCGCATAGGCTAAAATGACAACTGATCATGATTTGATCTATGAACTAATGTAATTATTGTTATTTAAATATAATATTGGCATTTTAAATGACATCTACTACCTATGTTGACATCTTTTTTTTTTAAATTCTTAATATTTGTATAGCTCTGTGGCATTAAGTATTTGTACTACCATTTTATGCCCGTAAATGGTTTATATGAATAAAAATCTTTTGACTTTGAATAGACATAAATCTCACATGCACTTACATCCAGACCCGAAACAACTATCTGTGGATGCTACAAATATTTGTTTGGTGCGGGGATCGAACCCGCGACACGTAGGGCAGAACGCCAATGGACTAGCCACTCTACCAACTGTGCCGTCAAAATGCAAAATTTTCGTATACAAAGTCACAATAGCAACCAGACCGATTATGACACCATCACCCTAACAAAGCAAGAAATAAATACACAATATAAAAAAAGGCTTTCAAAAAGTCGGACAAGAAACACGTAATATACGTTATCATAATAAAATAAAACCCGCCCTGAAAGCTTAGGTGAGCGATAAGGATTCCTGAAAAACTCGCCCCGTGATTACTTTCCACCCTTTCGAATTCGGCCGCGTTGGGCGATGGTTTTAGTGGTGAGTGAAGCGGAAAATTGGCAAAAATATTATTTGATTAATGGTAGGATCAGTATGGTCAGCTTTTTGAAAATAAATGTGTCGTTAGAGGAAACGGTGGGATTATGGACAGGGCTCAATTTTTTTTTTCTTTGTTCTTTTAAAAAACTTTGCCCCACACTAGGATTTCTCCTGTGTTGTGGGTGCGTTTACAGACATGAACTCCACATACAATACACCCAGACCCGGAACAACTACCTGCAGATCATACAAATATTTGTTCCGTGCGGGAATCGAACCCACGACCCGGAGCGCAACAGCCGACTGTATCAGCCACTGCACCAACCGTGCCGTCAAATTATTTACTGGTTTAGTTCTTCCTTATTAATAAAATGTATTTCGTGTGGTATTTCGATCAAGAATATAGCACCGCTCCATCTCCTCCCGTAGATGTCGTTAAAGTTTACTAAGAGACGCTCAACTAGAGGGATGGGTAGCAGCGTCCCTTCTGTGGAACAGCAGCCATTCTGCGCTAATCGACCCGCCTACCAAGCGCGGTTAGTACTGACAAATTTCCACCAAAATTTCGGTAGTCTATGGAGGAACCCCTTGTTCAATAATGTACGCGTTTTTTGGCTGATCTAATGACGTTGGTGATGATGATGATGCTTAAGTATTGAGAAACAATTAGATTCGTTTGACCACGGAGTCTTTATAAAGTTATTTGTCGCTCCTCTACCCGCTCCGCTCAGCACTACACTTCGCCCTAAAGTATCAATTTTGGGTCGTCCCATAGGCAAAGGAAAGGTATTACATTAGGCCCCGTATCATGTATTATCTCTCGAACATAATACACATAATATGTAACAAGATGTTTATGAATAAAGAGAAATTCGCTGTTATCTGCCAGCTTCCCTTCTATTTGTTTTTAAATGAGAGGGATTTGATGTGGTTTCTCTTGTGTCAAATGGGCAAAGGTTTGTTTTCTAAACGATATACCGCACGAGGATTACTCCTATGTCGTGAGTTTACAGACATAAATCTCACATGCACATATACCTAGAACCTGTAGGACAACCGAAATATTTGTTAGGTGCAGGAATCGAACCAGTGAGACGTAGCGTAGAGAGCTACTGCGTTGGTATCGTTTGGACGTGCCGTCAAAGTCGGGTCGTAATCGCATTTGTTGGTCTGGTATCTAAACTTGGTATTTCCTGGTTTACCGAGACGATACCGACACCGCCTTCACTTGTCGGTACATTTTCGTATTCACCGGCCACCTTTTTTTTATTTTTTTTTATTGGTGTCCAGTGGAAATTCTACATGGAATTTCCTTCACCCCGGGGAAGGGTGAAGGGGTATGCCGGACTCCTACCGGCTAAAACCACTGGAGCGGTCATCTTCGGCACCGAAGGGGGGCTCCAGGTCCTCGTAAGATCACACTAGAGCCGCCCATTGGTGCCACGCCTTTAGGCACATCTCAGAAGGGATGACTGTAAAGCGGTCACCCCCTCTAGCGGAGGGAACGCGACTGTAAAAAGGTCGCCCCCCCAGGCACTTCTCGGGGAGGATTGTAAAGGATCCCCCCAAGCCTCGCTTTGCGCTATGTTGCGCACACGGCGGCACGTGACCACGTGCGCGCCACCGTCTTCCCGGGGGTCGCTCGGTGTGAGCACGCAGACTCCCCAATCTGCGCACCCGCGACCCCCGAGGTCCCCCTCACCGGCCACCTTACTGCCCTCCGCTGACTATGACGTCGTAATAAACAAGACGGTATATTAGTGTCATTTTTATTGTCTTACAACATAGGCCCCTTTTAAAAAAAAAGTCCTAATTTTTTTTATAATCCCTTAACTATTCATAACCACGAAGGCAAAGGCGGAAGCCCCGCTGCGCTTTTTTTTGGATCTGGTCTGGTCTCTTACTTGCTTTAGGGAAATCTTCCGTGAATTGATCATCTACTCGTACCTTACGGATTTGATCAAATGTCCGTTTTTATCATTTCCTTGCTACACATAAATCTCGGTATCTCTATATAATATTCAAAATGCGTTCACTTTGCTAGTCGCAACTATAACAGCTGATCGGTTTCGTAGTTCCAGTCAGTACTCGAACTTTTTACGCTCAGGTTGAATGGCCGGGTCTGTCAGTGGACAGTTATCGCCGCCGCACCGCATCGTCGATTGGCGTTCGCTATACAGTAGTCCCTAATGAACCAAATCTATGCAAATAAATAAAATTGAAGTGTCTGTTTGTAGTGTCAAAATAACAGCTTTTTACTAAATGCATATGAAAGTATGTACGATACATATAACAAAAAAAACTATTTTTAATTTTTTTGTCTGTCTGTCTGTCTGTTTGTTCCGGGTAATCTCCAAAACGGCTGGACCGATTTGGACGGGACCTTCACTAGCAGATAGCTGATGTTATAAGGAATAACTTAAGCTACTTTTATTTTCAAAAATGATTAGGGTTCCGCGTAAAAAAATAAAACCCTTGATATCCAATATATATATTCTATGTCAAGTGTCTATGTCGAAGTACTTTAAATTTCTTTTAAATTAAACGCGGGTGAAACCGCGGGTCCCAGCTAGTCAATAATAATATCCTTCATTTTTATGGTTCCCAACGTCCAAAGGAAAAAACGGCGGAACCCTTATAGGATCACTCGTGTATCTGTCTATCTGTCCGTCTGTCACAGCCAATTTTCTCCGAATCTACTAGACCGATTAAATTGAAATTTGGTACACATATGGATTTCTGCGACCCAAACACGGACGTAAATAAGTTAATTTTGAATATGGGGGTCACTTTTGGGGGGTCATTTTGAAAATAAAAGAAGTAATTTTAAAATAAATAGTTTTAAAGATATTTAAGAAAATATGTGTAAATTTACCATGCCCCCACCTTGTTCCTAAGGCAAACTCCTAGCTGAAATCTATTTTTTCATATAGTTACAACCTTTCGGGCCGGACAGGGTTTAATATACATATTGTAGATTAAGAGTAAAAGCATCAACTAAGGACGTTGTAAATTATGTTTGTATTGGTATGTGGGTGTGTGTGTCAGTGTGTACATAACCCAAAAAAGGTATGTGTAAGGGACCATAAGTAAGGATCCGAAGCGACCATAATACAGTACTAAAAATTACATTTCACGCGTTTGAGTGTTTCACATTTACATATCTATTTCTATCTCTGTCAAGGCTCAACCTTCGTTATAAACTAATTTTACACCAAACGGAAATAATATTTTATGCTGCATCCCTGGAGGGCTATAAATACTTCGTTGGCATAATAACCATTAACTTGAATCGTATTTTTATCAGGGCGTTTCATGGATTGTGTAATTATAATTCGCGACAAAAATTTGACAACCAGCTCTCTTCCTGTGGGAGAAAGAAACTTAGAGAATAGAGAACAGAACCAGAACAGCATTAGCATAAACGTCCTCTTATGTGCTGTAACAATATACTTAAATATGCTAATATTCCTTATTATCAATGCTGTACATTGGTATAAGAACTGTCTTAAATTCTTTGTGAAGAACAAATTGTGAAAAATAAGTAACCAAAAAAGACTTTACAATACCGCCGAGATATGCCTGGGGGTGATGGCCTCTTTACAGTTGCCTCCCCTCCGCCAGAGAGGGTGAGGTCAACATGGGCCTAAAAGCGTGGCACCAATGGGTAGCTCTAGATTGAGATGTTTCGTGTTCCTCCCTTCTGTGCCGGTTTAGCTGGTAGGAATTCGGCATACCCCTACCTGTTTTTCTCGGGTGGAGGAAGTACATGATGTGCTTCCACTAGCTTAAATAAAACATTGAAGATATTTACCATTATTCCATTCTATTCTATTGCCAATCCTTTTACCAAGCTTGGTAACTCTGAAAACATATAGCAAGGTCCATTATGTTAAACAATTTATTTATTTATTTATTAAGGGACAATTAACAGCCGCAATATATAAAATATGCATCTCAATTAATAATATTAATAAATTACAATATTGTGACCCACTACATTATCCGCATATTAAACAAAAATATTTGGTAATATGTGCCACTAGGCGACCAATAAAAATAATATAATACATTTTAAGTACAATGCAGTTTACCTAATAAGATTGAATAACATTTTGAATAATAATAGTATATAGGATAAAACAAGATAAAATCGGATCAACATTCATCAACTACTTAGATTAAATTATATTAAGAATAATAATAGTGCATAGGATTAAGCAAGTTTAAATAGACTCAACATTAAACATACAATGGTCTTTAAATTACGAGCTAATAGACATAAAAAACATTTTATCGGTGCACAAATGACACAAAAGGCACAAGCTAAAGGCACAATTCATAAACAGATTATAAGAATTTGACAGACGGAAACGAATAACTTTTAGAACGATGAGCGTGCAATGCAAGCCCAAGGATTGCGCCAAATGGGTATGCAGCTCAGCAAGGGCAACGTGTCATCATTTCAGCCGAATAAAGTCCACTGCTGGACACAGGCCTCCCCCAAAGATCACCACAACGACCGATATGGGTGCGTTGTGTGCTCATTGGGGGGTTTTGCCGTAATCGCCACGCTTGGCAGGCGGGTTGGCGATCGCAGTTGAGTTATCAATGTACACAAAGGACGATGCTGCCCATCCTCCCGCTAATCCCATAGTCGCCTTTTACGACACCCAAAGGATGAGATGGGGTGGTGGTATTCGTAGCCGGCACCACACAGTTAAGTGCAAGGTGTATGTGACGTGTATTCTGCTGGACCCCTGACATCAGGATATTGAGTAGACCAAGATACACGAACAATTGATGAGAACAGTATTCTCTGTGTTACGTTACTGATGTCAGGGTACCTACATTAATGGTTTAGTGACGAGACGAGTGAGTCAATCGCCTGGTGGTAGCACCGTGCCTGCCCATAATAATTGTAATGCTTCCCAGCATCAGTCCCGGCACCCACAGCGCTCGTCACCTCGAGAAATTCGTTTTTAGTCTCATTTCATCATCATCATACCGGCCACACAATATCCACTACTGAACAAAGGCCTCCCCCATAAATTTCCACAATCGTGTCATCATATTGGGTGGAACTTGCCAGTACTCGCCATGCTTGGCAGGCGGGTTGGTGAGCGCAGAATGACTACTGTTCCACAGAAAGGACGCTGCTGCCCATCCCTCTGGCTTAGGGTACCTTAGTCGCCTTTTACGTCATCCAAGGGAGAAGATGGAGAGGTGCTATATTCTTAATCTGGACACAACACGGATTAGTCTCATTTAGTTCTTCAGTATTCCACTAGCTACTGATGATATCGATGTATATTTTCTACATAAACGCTCTATTGATACATTCCAAAGCAAGGATCGTTCCTTCGTCCATAATATGAAGAGCTTCATTGTTTCACACTCTTCGCTTACCGTCTGACCCTCTCAGTCCCTAAGGACTAGCACCCTAAGGGACACAACGCCACGCTCTCGATTCCTTCCTACTCCAATTCAATTTCGTCAGAGCCAAATTTGAACTGTATCGCCATCAAGCGGCATTCGTAGAGTGAATATTTTCTTTTGTCTTCTTGAAGGTTTTTTAGTGCGCTATAAACCTTGTTGTTTTTAAAAAACGTTGCCCCACACTAGGATTTCTCCTGTGTCGTTGGTTCGTTTACAGACATAAATTCCACACACAATACACCCAGACCCCGAACAACTACCTGCAGATCATAAAAATAATTGTTCCATGCGGGTATCTAACCCACGACCCAGAGCGCAGCAACCGACTATGTCAGCCACTGCACCAACCGTGCCGTCTAATGGATGCGCTGTTCAAAGGAAATTTATATTGATCTACTATCTCAACTTATTTACGGTTACGGTGATAAGAAAGTTCATATTTTGCACATAATATGGCTGCATTTATATCAGAGGTCAGGGCAGCAGCGTCGCTTTTGTGGAACAATAGACATACTGCGCTCACCTGCGCCTGCCAGGCGTGGTGAGTACTGACAAATTCCCCCTCAAATGATGACACAATTGTGGAAATCTATGGGGGATATATATACGTGCTGATATGATGGCCGCGTGGTTCCCCGAAAAAAATAGACCACCCCTTGCCATTTATGGGTTTGTAAAAGAATTATCATTGTTCATAAATATGTGTGTATTTATCCCACACATTGGCATGCATTATGCTCACATAGTTTTTACGATTATATTGAAGACTGTAATACTTTCATATATTATTTTAAAAAAGTATATCCATTATAGAGTTTCTTGCCGGCTATTCTTCATAGGATCAACGACTTGGAACCGTGCAACTATTTAAATGCCCGCAAATGGTTTCATCATCATCATCATTTCGGCCGAATAAAGTCCACTGCTGGACAGGCCTTCCCCAAAGATCACCACAACAACCGATATGGGTGTGTTGTGTGCTCAGTGGGGGGTCTTGCCATAATCGCCACGCTTGGCAGACGGGTTGGCGATCGCAGTTGAGTTGTTGTGTGCTCGAAGGACGCTGCTGCCCATCCTCCGGTTAATCCCTTTGTCGACTTGTACGACACCCACGGGCTGAAATGGGGTGGTGGCATTCTGAACCGGCACCACACGACACCGCAAATGGTTTACATGAATAAAAACAATTTGACTTTGACTAACGGTTGATAAGGGTTGGTTAGTTGAAGACGATGAGCAGTAGTATCCTACCGTGTAGTAATAACAACATAATGCAATCATCGATGCGCCTTCCAAGCGCGGTGATAACGGCAATTACTGCTCATTCATCATTGAGAGACCCAAATCCAACAGTGGACGTCTGTGGGCTGATGTGTGCCGTTTAAGAGAAATATTGTTTGCTGTTCCGGTTTGTAGGTGACTGTATTTAGTGAATTTACTGGGCATAAGAGACACTGACTTGCTCGTCTCGTCAATATATACGTATTACAAAGAGAAAAGATTTGTATTTTTGTATGTATGTAACGAATAAACTAAAAAACTACTGATCCGATTTCAAAAATTCCTTCACCATTAGAATGCTAGATCATCTTTGAGTAATATAGGCTATATTTATTACTAGAAAAAATTAGGGATCCCTACTAAAACTTCAATAATGTAACCCAAGGTCTAAAAAAATAGCAATAAAATTTCTTTCATCGCATGCGCTGCGGAAACTATTGATGGTAGAACAAAAAATGTCAGACTATATTAAAGAACATATCAATATCTACAAAACCTTCAGAATACCTTATGTCCAACTATTGTAGTTATGTAACTATGGGTTCTTTTTTACACAAGTTGATAGAAATGCCGACTTAAATCAGACCATATTTACATTTAATCTATGTATGTCCACCCGTGCGAAGCCGGGACTGAACGCTAGAACATAATATAATAGTTCATCATCATCATTTCGGCCGAATGAAGTCCACTGCTGGACACAGGCCTCCCCCAAAGTACACCACAACGACCGATATGGGTTAGTTGTGGGATCATTGGGGGGTGTTGCCATAATCGCCACGCTTGGCAGACGGGTTGGCGATCGCAGTTGAGTTGTTAATGTACTCGGAGGACGCTACTGCCCATCCTCCGGCTAACCCCTTCGTCGACTTTTACGACACCCACGGGAGGAGAGGGGGTGGTGGTATTCTGAGCCGCCACCATATAGTTAAAACTCCATTAATCAGGCGTAATATGGTGCGTACACCATGACATGAATTCAAGATGTTTGTCCAATCATCATCGTTTCATAGGTTCTAGATAAAATAAAGAAACTGAAACATAGAAGAGAAATAACAAAGTAGAAAGAATATGACAATATTCATATAATTTGTTAATATTATCCTTGCCCTACAAATGGATTTCTCCTGTGTCGTGGGTACAGTTTACAGACATAAGTCTGACTTGCGCAAACAGCCAGACCGGAAACAACTATCTGTAGATCATACAAATATTAGTTCCGTACGGGAATCGAACATACGACACGTAGCGCAGAAAGCTAATAACTTAGCCACGACGCCAACCGTGCCGTCATTGTCAAAACTGTACCTTATAATAAAACACTTTTAAACGGATTTTATCGCGTATATTTTAGATTTTTGTTTTTCCTGACGTTTCGAACACTTTGCAGGGTTTACTGTACCTATCCTTATAAGGTAATATATCCTTGCTGTGTGGTGCCGGCTCAGAATACCACCACCCCATCTCCTCCTGTGGGTGTCGTAAAAGTCGACTAAGGGATTAATCAGAGGATGGGCAGCAGCGTCCTTCGAGTACATTAACAACACAACTGCGATCGCCAACCCGTCTCCCAAGCGTGGCGATTATGGCAAAACCCCCCAACGAGCCCCAACACACCCATATCGGTCGTTGTGGTGTACTTTGGGGGAGGCCTGTGTCCAGCAGTGGATTTCATTCGGCCGAAATGATCCTTATAAGTAGGTTTGAAATTTTTTGGCAAGAACATGATTTGATTAAGCTATATTGTGAAATACTCAAACTGCATTACCTCAAGTAACTGTCCCCACTTGAATCGGCCCCCAAATATGAGGCGTTAATATTAACATGGCCGTTCCGTTCCAATTAACTTTATGAGTTTGTTTACTCTCAGCCATTATACATAATGACCTCGTTACCGATCCTGGACATTTTACGACTGTATTTGCTTAGCTAAGTGAGTTTGGAGATGATCGAAATCTTATGGTCCAGATACAGATTACGTGCGGTTACTTCCTCACGTCCCGTAGGTGTCGTAAAACGTGAGTGTGTCGAGAGGATGGGTCAATTTTCCAAACGATGAAATGATGGGAATATTCACAACTATTGATTGGTGCGGTTTCGCTTTATATAACTTAGTATAAATAAAACTATTTTCGTGGTGCTTGGGAACTGGGCTTATCCCAGTTCATCATCATCATCATATCGGCCATTTATACGTCCACTGCTGGCCAAAGGCCTCCCCCATAGATTTCACAACTGTGTCATCATTTTGGGGGGTATTTGCCATTACTCACCACGCTTGGCAGGCGAGTTGGTGAGCGCAGTATGGCTACCGGTTCACAAAAGGGACGCTGCCGCCCATCCCTCTGGTTTAGATTCCCTTAGTCGCCTTTTACGACATCCACGGGAGAAGATGGACTGGTGCTATATTCTTAATCCGGACACCACACGGACAAATTCCAGTTGTAAATTCCCATTTATTGTGTTTATGGCCTATAGTTTTTTCTGTCTCCTACTTGTTACGGGTGGAAAGTGGAACGTGGTATATTCTTTCACACTTCTCTTTTTTCTTTGCTGACTAATTTCATTGTGGGTTCCAAGACAGTTATTCATTTCTCTGGGACACACCGAGCTTCATCGATTGGTATTCGTTCCGATAGTTGCCATTGTATATCCTGCCTTACAGGAATTGCAGTGATTGGAAAAGTGTAGCGGGATTGTCACAAAAAAATAAATAAAGAAAATAACTCAGTAACAAAGAAAGCAAGTCATTCGCATGGGGGTAAGTGTCTCGCCTACCCCTAAAATTGTAATGTCAATGAGTATAGTCCTGCGTGGTACTACGCTGCACTCGTCACCTTGAGACATTAGTTATTTGGTATCTTATGCCCAGTAACTTGCTCAGAGATGGCGAAAAGGTTCATTTTCAGCAGTGGATTTGCACGCTGCATGTATTGGCAGTAGCAAACACAGCTACTAGGCTAGAGTTCCAAACCCCTGCCGTTGCTATAAGGTGGGGGACCTCTGGGTTCGCGGGTGCGTAGATTGGGGAATCTGCGTGCCCACACCAAGCGACCCAAGAGAAGACGGTAGCACGCATGTGGTCACGCGCTGCCGTGGGACGCTTTGGGGGATCCTTTACAATCCCCCTGGGGGGGTGACCGCTTTACAGTCACCCTCTCCGAGATGTGCCAATAGGCGTGGCACCAGTGGGTGGCTCTAGTGTGATCATACGAGGACCTGGAGCCTCCCTTAGGTGCCGAAGATGACCGCTCCAGTGGTTTTAGCCGGTAGGAGTCCGGCATACCCCTTCGTCCTTCCCCGGGGCGAAGGAAGTTCATGATGAATTTCCACTGGGCACCAATAAAAAAAAAAAAAAAAAAAAAAAAAAGGCTAGAGTTCCAACGAGCAATGGTAGAGTCACAAGCACTCACAGATGCTATCATCATCATCACCATGTTAAAGATTGCCACAACGACGGGTTTGAGTTAAGTTCAAATTCATTTCATTTCACATGAAGTAGGGTAAATATGGTCTTAATATATTTCATTGATCAGCCTATTTTGTCTTAGATAGACATGTGAAATTTCCGTCAGAAATCACCATAAATAATAATATGAAATCACAAGATCCTTTATCAATTAAATTAAACATTAAAATTTTATTTCATTTTTTATTTATATACTCTCTATTGTACACAAAACCTTTTATAAACAGAAGCTTAATAAAAAATACAGTACAATAGGCGGCCTTATCGCTATCCGCGATCTCTTCCAGGCAACCTTTGGATTGAAAATAGGAAATGGAAAAGTTATCAGGCAGTCTGAGGTGTAAACATTTATATAAATATAAAATTATTTAAAAAAAAAATATTTAGTTAAAAATATATATATAATTACATACGTACATGAATAAATGTAACTATATTACATGAATATTAAATATAATATTATGCTTAATTACCGATTACATTTGTCAGATCAATGTCAAATATCAAATCGTATTAAAAAATAATTAAATAAATTGCCTAGTTTATAGTATATCTTTTCCAGTAGCCATGCCTTTAATTTATTTTTAAATCTATTGACAGGAAGGTCTTTTATGGGCTCTGGTATTGCATTATAGATCTTAACACACATGGAGTACGAGCCTTTTTGAAAAAGAGTAGTTGTCTGTTTTTTACCAATAGCTAATCTGTCACCCTTTCTTGTATTCCTAGGAAATATTTCTTTTGCCGTGACAACCAGATCTTTATATGTGCTTACAAATACACTTATCTCAAATATATACATGCAAGGCGAGGTGAGAATTTGGAGGCTGTGTACCCGCGCTTGGTAGGCGGGTTGGTGATCGTGCTTATCTTCCAGCTAATCCCATAGTCGGGTTTACGATACCCACAAGATGAGACGGGGTGTTGCTATTCTTAGCTGGCGCCAAAAGGCTCAGATGCAATATAAAACAATTTGAAACACTTCCCAACATCAAATCTATTTCCCCACTAATTCGTAACACGATAATAGAGGAGGAAATCAAGTCGAAATCAACAAACTTGTCGCCAAAGTTACCCTGTCTGGTCTAGCACCGTCTAGTCTGCCGTCGTGTGGTCTAGAATATCAATTCAATTATAACTGGAAGCCATACAGTTGGAATCGCGAACGAGTCACATAATTGTCTTGTAAAATTTCATGTATGTTGTGTTGTGTGATTTCACTTGTTACTTTTATATGGAATCAAGATTTTGTTCTATAGAGGTAATAGATAGAGCATCTCTTTAAATCTATGGGTAATGATGATAGTGCATTAAATGTTCATATGATGGATATTTCGTACTAAAATGATATATAGGAAAGTGAAAATGGAATCAAAGTTAAAGTCAAAAGCTTTTTTATTCGTGTAAACCATTTGCTGGCACTTACGAATAGTCAGAATTGAAATAGTTGCACGGTTCCATGTCGTTGGTCCTATAGAGAGGAACCGGCAAGAAACTCCATGGATATAATCTTTTAAAATATATGATGTATTACAGTCTTATTGCTTAACACAATAAAATCGTAAAAAAAGAAATCTATGTAAGGATAATGCATGCCAATGTGCGGGATAAATACCATATATGTATGCACAATGATATTAATTGCCTTACAATAAGATTGCAATAGCAGTCAAGAGCTGACCAGTCCGGACAGAGGGCACATAACGCATGCATCAGCATAGTTCAATAGAAATATGACGGCATGGTTGGTGCAGTGGCTGATACAGTCGGGTGCTGCGCTCTGGGTCGTGGGTTCTATTCCCGCACGGAACAAATATTTGTATGATCTGCAGGTAGTTGTTCCGGGTCGGGGTGTATTGTGTGTGGAATATATGTCTGTAAACGCACCCACGACACAGGAGAAATCCAAGCGTGGGGCAAAGTAAAAAAAAAAAAATTTAAATATCATTAATTCGTGTCCAGTTTAACAACGCGTTCAGGACGATGTTGGGGCTCCCCCACTATTGCAGCGCTTCGACATACGAAAGTGCGCGTAGATTGCTTCTACACAGCAATGCGAATGAGAGGCACTTCGCTGGTGCGACGAGTGCGAGTACCAACAGCATGCTGGCCGCTCTCACGAAAAGGCTCGATTGTGCCTACATTACTCACTGTTGTAGGCTACACGTTGCACTCTAAACAAACCATGAGGAAATTTTTATGTTATGTAATATAAAGTTTATTATAATGTGACTGCGTGTGGTGTTATGAATTTGTAATGAGTCTTTGCCGTATATTTCTTAGCGTGTGGTGCCGGCTTAGAATGCCGCCACCCCATCGCCTCCCATGGGTGTCGTTAAAGTCGACTAAGGGATTAGCTGGAGGATGGGCAGCAGCGTCCTTCGAGTACGTTAACAACTCAACTGCGCTCGCCAACCCGTCTGCCAAGCGTGGCGATTATGGCAAAACTATATCGGTCATTGTGGTGATCTTTGGGGGAGGCATGTGTCCAGCATTGGACTTCATTCGGCCGAAATGATGAATGAGTCTATGAAACTTGAAATCAATGAAAACTAATGTTAATTTTGATCATGAACATAAAGCAACATATAAGTCCACCATTTATTCATACCGCACATTACTCCTCAACCTTCAAATGTTTTTCTGTTTTCCCTAAATGTATTATTTTACTCAAATGATATTAATTCTATGCCAACATTTTACCACTCGAGAAAACCGTTTACCTTTCATTTTTACCAAACCAAACAAAATATAACCTCTTTAATCCATTTACCTTTTTCACACAAACTCGTCGAGCACAAAAATTATTCATAACGTCCAACAAAACGCAACACAAACAACAAAATCATTATTATTTAAATCTAAAAATAACCTATTAATATTCAGAAAACGTAAGTTCAACGGATATTTAATTAAAAAAGCGCCTGAGAAAAACCGCTCGCAAGACGCGCGCCTCTAACTCGAAAATTATTGAATTTGAATTGTTGAATCGAACTCATTATTCTGTCAGAGACACGAAGCGATCAATTAAAGGTTCTATAGCACCATGTACGACCGCCTTTTTCTTAATGGGAATCATTTATTGGGGAGGCAAGAGCAAATTGAATTGTTGAGACGGTTCGCCATCGGAATTCGTTTATAGTCGATATTGAATGCGGGCTGACATTGTTCGGTTCGTCTCAATATGGAAATGAGTGGAACTCTTTTGGCTGTAGGAATGTTTAGTGTGCGTGTATGGTTTATGAGATGAGTTTTCGGTACTATAGATGTATTGAAAAGTTAATAATTATTACTTTAAGAACACGGTTCACAAGCAATAATTAAAACAGTCCAGATTAAGAAAGCAGTGATTCGTCGTGGTTTTTGATGCTTTCGACATAATTTGATTTCATGTAGTGTCAGGATTAAGAATATAGCACCAGTCCATCTCCTCCCGTGGATGTCGTAAAAGGCGACTAAGGGCCTCTAACCAAGAGGGATGGGCAGCAGAATCTCCGCTGTGGTACAGTAATACTCTGCTCACCAACCCGTCTGCCAAGCGTAGTAAGTACTGGCAAATTCCCCGTAAATGACGACATAATTGTGGAAATCTACGGGGGAGGCCTTTGTTCAGCAGTGGATGTTCTTTGTCTGGAGATATTATTGTTATTTTACATGAGTTACAATATAAATGGCTTATGTAGATCAAATTGTACTGAAACGTGTCTCTTGTATAACATTATGCTTTATTAAAAATATATCTAAGTTAATAGCATTCAGCATAATGAGAGTATCATATTCAGAATCTTGCGTCCAAATAACCTAGACCTTCCAGAAACATTCTTAGTCAACTATGACGGACGCCTCAAGTTTATAACTTTAGAATACCTATCTACATAACTTACAACGCCAAGAAATATTCGAAGCTTATGTAAGTACTGGGTCATATTTCTTTTGACAGCTATTAAGGGACCCTAGCTTTCAAGAGTATTTGGTAAGAGGCTTAGGGAAACCCATTTCAAGTTTCATTTTTAGTAGGGACGCTGAGTTACATTATTGTCGTCCATAACTTTATTTTTTTGACTATATTGTTTTAAAATCTGCGAATCAAACCCAACGAATAAACACTTCACTCAAAAACTACACATTTCGAAACCCAAATTCTAAACACACTCACAAACAATGCAAAAACGACGGCCATAATTTTTTACCCACAAAATAGAAAATTGTATGGCAAAGCGTTCGCGCCAAAGCGTGCGTTCGACGTGACAAATGCTCAGATTGACGTGAAATGGATTTTTGAATAGCAGCCATGTTAGAACGACCACTCGACCGGATGAAACCGGTTTAAGGCGGTATAGACCGACCGTAATGGGTAGGAGCCGTGCAAATGTGTTTCTAATTCCGGTGCGTGCGTAGATAATATTGATAAGTTTTTATTTATACATAGGTGTTATTTGTGGCTTAGTTATAGTTTTTAAATTGTGTTTTTTTATTATTGTTTTACCTGTGCTCGTAATGCAGAAATAAAAACATTTTCTTGCTTTCTTCTTTGTTCTAGATGAGATTTTGTTTTTTAAATTGGTAATTTTTTAAGTTGCAAATTGAATAAAATGAAATAAGATACAGACAGGTAGTACAAGATCATCAGAAGTCAGAAATTATATTGTTTGTGTATAATAGAGTAGTCGTGCTTTCCATGTGGTGTCCGGATTAAGAATATAGCACCACTACATCTCCTCCCGTGGATATTGTAAAAGGCGACTAAGGGACTCTAAACCAGAGGGTTGGGCAGCAGCGTTCCTTCTGTGGAACGCCTGCCAAGCGTGGTGAGTACTGTCAAATTCCCCCCAAAATGACTAAATAATTGTGGAAATCTATGGGGAAGGCCTTTGTTCAGCAGTTGACGATATTTGGCTGATAGGATCATGTACAAGATGGCGTGCGTTCCGCCTTCAAAATAAAAATATTGTCATCAGAAAGCCATCAAAAGTTTTTTCGATCACTAAAGAACCGATGCGAGAACAATCGAGTTACATGGAAATTAAATTACTTCTTGTAATATCACCTCACTCGGAATAAAGAGTTTAAATATTTTTAAGTCTTAGTAATTTTAATTCACTTCAATGATTTTAAGTATTGGCAATGTGGGTATATTTAAATCGTGTATTTTTCTATAGTAATATTGCATAATCTAGTACCAATAGTAAAAGTTTCGGATAAAACCAAACAATATTTCATTTCGTCCATGCGATAATTCATTTAGATTCGTTCATAACAACGTCGCCTTGTTTTTAGCACTTTTATGTTTAGAATTACATCAAAGGGTTTTGTTACAAGAACAAAAGGTTTTAGAAGTAAACTGAGCTACTTAATCAAGAGTATAGTAACAAAGGATTAGTTAATTTATACATTAACGCAATTCAGGACTCCGCTTCAGTGTTAATTTGGTAAAGTTAAACTTTATAGTTTGTTAAAGTTAAGATATTTGAGATTTATTTCGAAGCCACACAGCCAATTTAATTGTAGACTTAACTAACTAATCGTGTCTATTTATTTTGGCGCAGGTGCGGTTGGTGGCGATGGTGATGACAGCGATGACAAGGAAAAGGAAGAAGAAGCAGAACGTGAACGGCAAGAAGCGATCCGTGAGGCTGAGGACAGGCGCAAGGAGAAGCACCGTAAGATGGAGGAGGAGCGTGAGAAGATGCGCCAGGAGATCAGGGATAAGGTAAGAGAAGAATGAGGCTAGTAGATTCTAAGAACACTTGGTCATGACCAGTACCCTAAAATGGGTGAGAAGCACGCAAATAGAAATAAGATAAACAGAGATAGTACAAAGTCACCAGAAGTCTTGCATTATATGGTTTATGTAAAGTAGCAGGTGGAATTTGTTGCTCCTTTTTCCACAACACTGGTTCATCAAAAAATAGAAGCAACAGTTAAAATGGTACGGCTGGTGCAGTAGCCGGCTCCGATACAGTCGACTGCTGCGCTCTAGTTCGCGGGTTTACCGCATGGACAAATGCTTGTATGTTCTGCAGGCTGCTGCAGCTGTATTTGTTCCGGGTCTGCGGGTATTGTATGTGGAATTTATTTCTGTAAACATACCCGCGACACCAGAGATATCTTAGTGTGGGGCAAGGCTTAAAAAAATAGTATTTCTGGACACGAAATCTGAAGAAATAATGCATTTTAACTTTTTTTAATTATTGGTGTCCAGTGGAAATTTTACATGGAACTTCCTTCACCCCGGGGAAGGGCGAAAGAGTATGCCGGACTCCTACCGGCTAAAACCACTGGAGCGGTCATCTTTGGCACAAAAGGGGGCTCCAGGTCCTCGTAAGATCACACTAGAGCCGCCCATTGCTGCCATGTCTTTTGGCATATCTTGGAGGGGATCACTGTAAAGCGTTCACCCCCTCTAGTGGAGGGTAGGTGGCTGTAAAAACCGCTGCCCCCCACGGAGGCCCCTCTCTGTGGCACGTGACCACGTGCGCGCCACTGTCTTCCCGGGGGTCGCTCGGTGTGAGGACGCAGACTCCCCAATCTGCGCGTCCGCGACCCCCCACCATGAATAGACCACCCCCCACCAATAAGGGTTATTATCAAGAAAATGGGTAGCAGGATCCTCCTGTGTACCAATAACAACTACACCACCACCACCACCAATCCAGCTGTCAAGCGTAGTGATTATGGCAATATCCTCTATGATCACTTATTGTATTGATCCTTGAGAGGCCAATATTCAGCAGTGGATGAATCATCATCGTCATTACATCAGCCATCTGCTGAACAAGGGCTTCGCGCACACACTTCCACAACCGTGTCATTATTTGCCGGGAATTCGCTAGTGCTCACCATGCTTGGCAGGCGGGTTGGTGTGCGCAATAAAGCTGCTGTTACAAAGAAGGGATGCTGCTGCCCATCCCTCTGGCTGAGGAACCCTTAGTCACCTTTTACGACATCCACGGGAGGAGATGGAGTGGTGCTATATGCTTAATCCGGACACCACAGGGAGAGTGGAGCAATGGATATACCATAATTATACCGTTACCTATTGTCCAAATGAACACCACCTCAGACTCTTCAGTTTTTTTATTCTCAAACAAAAATCCCGTCCAGCTAACTCTCTTACAATAGTGGACTATGAGGTCGTGTAAACGAGTCAACAATTAATTCAGACGCCGGGAAGTATGTCAAGCGCCCTCCAAAGCCCTTCCACACGCCGTCAGATAATTTGTTCGACGCGCGTCAAGGGCTTTCACGTGAACTCTAGTGTGGGATTACCTTTAGATTTCTGTTTTTGGGTAATTGAGTGGGTTAAAACGACGGCGAAAATTGGGTGTTCAATCGATATGGAATTGGGTAATTGGCTGGGTATTATTATAAGTGGTGCTGATCTGCCAGCATGATAGCTGTTGCGTGCGCGGTGGTTAGTTGCGGACTACTTAGATATTCTACATTGTTTTTTTGGGTCTGCCCGTCCCGTGCCCGTGCCCGTCTGGCCCGCCACAGTTTCCCAACCACTGCAACTCCTGTAAGCCAGGATCTACAATGGCGACCACATATCAATGAAGCTTGGTGTGTCCCGGAGAAATGAATAACTGTCTTAGATCCAGCATCGATTAATCAGAAAATAAAAAAGAGGAGTAGGACAGAATATATATTCCACTTCCCTCCATAGCAAGCACGAAACAGAGTATTACAAAAGCATTGTTATGTAGACTGCCATTGCTTTTCCATAAATTTGGTTGCAAAGATCTCATTCTACGTCATTTTTGTCTTTATGGAAATTATTTAATTATTAGCTGTTCTTAACTTTAAAAATTATGGACAAGAGGATTTTTCCTGTGTCGTGGGTACAGCCTACAGACATATATCTCACATGCACTAACGTCCAAACCTGTAATATTTGTGCGGTCTTAACTATAGACTATACTATATACTGTATGTATGTATATACTGAACCATGCCATACCGTAGTGTCTGTAAACCAAACTAAAAAAAAGTGCAAAGTAATATAAAAGTAGTTTTATTCAACGTTTTCTCATGTATTTTAGTATCGCATTCCAGTCTTACTTAACGCGGCTAAATATAACTTAAGAAAATCACCTTATAAATTCTACTAAAATAAAAACAGATTGCCTGGCTAATAACCCAATCTAGAATATCCCATTTAATTCTCGCAAAAACACCTAAAATAATTGTTTAACCACTTCAAAGTATGTCAAGGATAATTAAACAATGAAAAATATCGTCCGCGAAACCCTTAAAACGTAAAAAAACCGCCGAGTTATCTGGGCTAATTAAAAAATCTCTTTAAGACCGCCTTTATAACATTTAAATTGACCTAAAACCGACATAAATCGTGGATGGAATAAAATCGCGTCTTCATTTACGAAACAAAAGATCCTTGGGGTGGGTCTCACTTATTTTTAATTAAAAAATCCTAATAATCCTCGGACAGGCCACGGTATGCGGACCACGACATTTTTATGGGGTTCCGTAGTACCCCAGTATGAGGAATATAATTGAAGATTCCGTTTGAGCGCTTTATTAAGCCAGTGGGGTAAATAATAGGGGTGCTATCAGTGAGGAATTTAATATAGAATATTATGAATTGTTTGGATTATCAGAAGTCGTGAAATAATATGACGCCGTGGAGCTAGCCAACTGCTAAGTATTCGCCGCTTGAACATTACTGTGCCCTGGTTAGGACATTGTAACTAGTGAAATTAAGGGGAATAAGAGACAAAATAACTCAATGTTTCAATGTCATGCTCGATTCGTCACCAGGTTCTATAAAAAAGTTGCACTCACTGCTCGGTAAATAATCGGTGAGGTTCAGCAACACTTGGCGCGGTCAGTCTTTAGATAAGTGACCACATAGTGGTGTTTTAACAGCGTATATATGATTCGAAGCGCACGTAAAATCGGTGATCTCGGTTGTTGTCATTAAGCGGCAGTCGTTAAAACAAATCGGAGGCCTTTGGACCGGTTGAACAACTCTGACACAATATTGACCACTAACCACACGAAAAAGAATATGAAGCCTTTCAATTGTAGTCAAGTATATTATATGTTAAAAGAAGTAGATATATTACATGCGTGCCAAAAGTAAGAACCAAAACTCCCCCAATTGTAGCAACTCGCATTCAGTTCGCCCAAGACAGGACAACGAACACACACTGTCACAATCTGTATTGTTTTATTAATTAAGTAATAACAATGTCGTCGTGCGTATAGAAAATGCACAAACTATCAAGCAAATATAAATAAAAAACAAGGGATGTCATACCACACGTGAATAACAAACAAACAAAATATTTTAATAAAAATACTATTCAAATTTATCTACAGAATAATACTCTCGAACAAAACACAGGCCAAGCAAAGAAAAGAGACAATACATAATATCCTATCACAGGTGCGACAAAGACTTCAAGTATACGTCAATTTAGATAGCTCTCTCTTTTACTCTTGTAGTTTTTGTGTCTTCTTTCTTACTATATAGGTGTGTAGTTTTATACCTACATACAGCGAGACTGAATTTTGCGCGCCAGTTAATATGGACGTAACAAATCTATGATTAAATAAATAATAATGAAATATAATATAATATAATGATAGATAGATAGATAGATTGTAGTCATGGTTTTCTCTTACTATCCGTGTGGTATCCGGATTCATAAAATAGCACCACTCCGTCTCCCGTGGAGTTCGTAAATGGCAACTAAGGGACTTTAAACCAGAGGGATGGGCAGCAGCGTTCTTTCTGTGAAACAGTAGCCATTCTGCGCTCACCAACCCGCCTGCCAAGCGTGGTGAGTGCTGGCAAATTCCCCCCAATTTTTACTTTCAAATATCATAAAAATACAATTTGTATACGAAACTTTTTATTTAATGAAGACAGACATATTTGTTTTTATTTAGGTCGTATCACTTTTCACCCGAGCGGAAAGATCGAGATATAAATGTTGGAGATGAAAATGTGAGATGGACATTATGCATTAATTTTCACAGAAGACCAAGATTATTCGCTTTTCCCTCCCTAACACGAAGGCGCCTCCTACTATGTCAAGTTCATTAATAGCCCACACTTGCTTAGAATCTAATCCTTACACTACCTGCAACTGTCTTACTCTGTTCTTGGTTCCAAGCATCAAATACCTCGGGGTCCACATTGATGAACACTTAAACTGGAGCTCCCACATAGAGGCATTATGCACACGGGTCAGGAAGCTAATCTATATTTTTAAGGAGCTCAGACACTCCGCTGACTCTGATACCTTGTCTCTTGTCTACCAAAGTCTTTGCTTATCCATTATCACCTACTGTATTCCTGTGTGGGGTGGCACGCACAAGACGTTACTACTTCAGGCAGAACGAGCTCAAAGGGCGATCCTAAAGATTATGAACTTCAAGCGCAGAGATTACCCAACTGCCCAGCTATATTCCGAAACAATGGTCCTCACTGTCCGCCAACTCTTCATTCTGCGTGCCGTCCTCCGCCGTCACTCTATGCTACCTTTTGACACAAACGTCCTCAATAGACGTGGAAATCTCCCTGTTTGTAACCCCGTCCAATGTCGTTCTGCCTTTGCAAGCCGTCAGTTTAATGCCCAAAGTGCTCGCTTTTACAATAAAGTTAACCGTCTCTTTTCTATATATCCATTAACTAAACACGCAGCAAAAAGTAAATTAATAAATTGGTTGCACAAGTTATCATACGACAACACTGAAAATATAATTTTAGAACAGTCATAACCCAGTTATTACTCGAACACTGTTACACGTCTTCCCGAGCAACTGTTATTGTAAATATGTAGTTGCTACGACATTCGAACAAAAGGAACTAAGGCACCTAAGACACAGGTATTTATTTACCTAGTTTAGGGGTCAGATGTTCGACATCGTACCCAGCGAACATTTGCTGTACAACTTTGATATATATAACTGTCTGTTTTTTCCTGTATGTGTGTGTGTACAATAAAAATAAAATGTATTATTATTAATTTATTATTATTTACTTAAAATAAATAAACTGGTTGTTTTGCGAAGGCTAAGGTTGTTCAGAGGAAATTTTCAGGGGCTTTTCGTTTTATATACAACCTTATACAAACGTTGAAGAGAGAGAGCAGGTCATTCGCCTGGTGACAAGCGGCACACCTGCCCATAACAACTGTAATGCTACTCAATTGTATACTAGCTCTGAGTGAGACCACACTACGTTTCTCACCTCGAGACATTCGTTATTTAGTCTCTTATTCCTAGTACATCATACAGTACCCTTCAAACCCGAACACGGGAATGTCTGAGGCTTTAACACTACTGCTTGGCGGAAATATCTGACACTGCGGTGGTGCCTAGCTGGACTACTTTAATAAGAGATCGCGACCTTTTTTCTTTTTTTTATTGATGGCCAGTGGAAATTCTTCATGAACTTTCTTCGCCCCGGGGAAGTGCGAAGGGGTATGCTGGACTCCTACCGGCTAAAGCCACTGGAGCGGTCATCTTTGGCAACCAAAGGGGGCTCCAGGTCCTCGTAAGATCACATTAGAGCCGCCCAATGATGCCATGACTTTAGGCACATCTCGGAAGAGATGACCGTAAAGCGGTCACCCCCTCTAGCGGATGGCAAGCGGCTGTAAAAAGGCCGCCCCCTAGACACTTCTCGGGGATGTAAAGGATCCCCCCAAGTCTCGCTGTGCGCTGTGCTGCGCACACGGCGGCACGTGCCCACGTGCGCGCCACCGTCTTCCCGGGGGTCACTCGGTATGAGCACGTATACTCCCCAAGCTACACGCCCGCGACCCCCGAGGTGCCCCATCATGAACTGATGGCATGGCCCAAGCGTGTTGGACTTGGGCGCTGGGGCGGTTGTTACCTCGGCACCGTCTCGTCCTCCTCCGTGCGGGATCAGCCCTCTCCCGATCCCGCGTAATAAGAGATCTACCATCAGTACAAGAAGTTAATGATATGATGTTATTAGACCTTAGAATTTTTCAGTTACGTATGTGTTACTGTGGTTTATCTTCATAAAGTTCACTAAACTTGACTGATGCTGCTGATAAATTTGATTGTCAGATCAGGCAAAAAGCTTTTACAAGTATCATTTCGGCCGAATGAAGTCCACTGCTGTCCAGCAGGCCTCCCGCAAAGATCACCACAACGACCGATATGGGTGTGTTGTGTGCTCATTGGGGGGTGTTGCCATAATCGCCACGGTTGGCAGGCGGGTTGGCGATCACTGTTGAGTTGTAAATGTAGTCGAAGGACGCTGCTGACCATCCTCCGGCTAATCCCTTGGTGGTAATCTGAGCCGGCACCACACGGTCTACAAGTAATCAAAGAATTTCCAACACTTTTTTTTTGGTTTTAGTTCAAAAAATACGTTTCTACACACTAGGTTTTCTCCTGTGTCGTGGTTGCGTATACAGACATAATTCCACACACAGAACAGCTACCTAAGTAGTTGTTTCGGGTCTGTGTAAATGTGAAATCCTAGAGTAGGGGCAATGTATTAAAAAAAAGAAGAAAAAATAACAAAATGTTTTTGTTTCCATACAGGCTGTGTACAAAACATGATTAACACTTAAGATATAATCCATACAAGCAATATTTGTGTACGAGATTATAGGGGAACACGATTGGTCCAGCTATAGGCAAACATTCTGTAGCACCGGTGCACAACCAACATGACGTATATGAAGAGATTACCTTGAGAAGGTTGTCCCGAAATTTCCTTTTTGAGAGGGGAAATTAAAAACATGAGGGGAGATGGAGAGGGCAAAAAGATTTTTAATCACATCTGGTAAGACTGAAAATGTTCGCCACTTAGCATAAGCCTCCTAATCTAAAGCAATTACAATACGTTATTTCTATTTATTTTTATAAACAAACAGTTTACTTTGAAACACAAGAAGATATAACTCATCATCATCATTTCAGCAAAATATTCCCACTGCTGGACGTAAGCCTACCCCAAAGATCACCACAAAGATCGGTCTGGGTTTATGTTGTGTGCTCATGGGTGCATTTTGCCTTAATTGCCACGCTTATACATGTGGTCCTTCGGTACGAGTCGAAGCTCAGTGATCACAAACATGGTTTTCTTCTTAATTCTACTCTTTACATCAGGCTGTAAAGAGTAGAATAGACCAGAACCCTTTGGTTCAGGTAAAGAGCCGTATTCTTAATTCTAGATTCATAAATCTAGTTCGTTTCAGCCCAATAAAGTCTACAGCTGGACACAAGCCTCCCCAAAGATCGCCATAATGACCGGTCTGGGCGTGTTGTGTGCTCATTGGGGGGTTTTGCCATAATCGCCACGCCTTAGCAAGTGAGTTGGCGATCACAGTTGAGTTGTTAATGGACTCGAAGGACGCTGCTACCCATCCTCCGGTTAATCCCATAGTCGCCTTTTACGACACCCACGAGCTGAGATGGGTTGGTGCTATTCATAGCCGGCACCACACGGCAGTAAATCTAGTTAATAATACCTATTTTGTAAAAAAAATATGTCCCATGTACAATCTCTTTTTATGAATAAAAAATATATATCATATCATACTCGTACAAAATTAATAAATAAACGCAAAACGAAGAGCGCTTCTAAAAACAAAATTTAGAAGCTCTCAAAGTTTTAAAGCTTTTGAATAAATCCTAAGCTTAGAGCTTAGCTACTTTGTGCTTAGAGTTAACGGCTAATATAGGTTTTTTTTTTTTTTTTGTTTTTTTTTTTTTTTAAACTTTGCCCCACACTAGCATTTCTCCTGTGTCGTGGGTGCGTTTACAGACATGAATTCCACATACAATACACCCAGACCCGGAACAACTATCTGCAGATCATACAAATATTTGTTCCGTGTGGGAATCGAACCCACGACCCGGAGCGCAGCAGCCGACTGTATCAGCCACGGCACCAACCGTGCATTACCAGCATGTAGCTCATAACTAGTTGACTCACTGATCCGTAAACGATCGGCGAGGTTAAGCAGCAGTTCAGTTTCAGGATGGGTGACCACATAGGTGGTATTTGAACCGAGCGTCTCCGTCCTTCGGAGGACAGGTAAAATCGTTGGTACCGGTGGTTGTCAGTAGACGACAGTCGTTAAGCCAAGTGGGAGACTCCTGAGCAGCTTCAACAGATGTGACACAAGGTTGACCATTAAGCATACAATAAAACCATAATGTACCCGAAGTTAAAATCTTGTGTTCTATTATTTCTATTGAATTCAATCTTCATAACTATTGGAAAAATAAACTTTATAACAAAAAAAATACCGACTTCAAAAACCGTACACGATATAAAAATATTAAGACCACTGAAAAGGAAAAAAATAACTTTACGAAGTCGGGCCAGGTATAAAAGATAACTTCTCGTTGGTCTGCATGAACCACGGTTGGGGCATACCTGGTTAAAAAAAATATTTGTTTCTTTTTAGTGTTAATAAATGTAAGAACTTTTTCCAATTTGGTATCAGTACTTAACACTAAAAATAAGAAGGCGAGGAATCGAAACTATTAAGACATCATCTAGATAAGCGCAGTCAAATTAACATGTTTATTGATTAAAAAACTACTCAATCAAATGTAATGAAATTTATATGGAACCAACTTGAAAGTATTCTGCACCAGTTAAAAAAAGAATTGCCCTAATCGGTCAACAAATGTCGGAGTAATCGGTGTACATACATAAAAAAAAAAAAAATACGCATTGAATTGAGAACCTCCTCCTTTTTGAAGTCGGTAACATACCTAATCGCGCCTACCTTATAGTTTCCCTAACAAGACATACATATACAATATTAGGTATGATATATGCATCCTCCATCCATAAATACAAGGCTTACTAATTTCCATTCCGCAGAAACATAGATTCAATTGCACAAATGGAATCACAAACTAGCGCCACCGGCGCCACCTGCCGGCTTTCCATTTACATAATTGGTGCACCTTGCTAGGCTTACACAAATACAATATCCTTGCGATGTTATATGATAATATTTGGACACCCATGTTATATCATATCTCTATATTATTTAGTAACGCCTTGGGTTTTCGCGATTATTACACATTGTAATAAAACATTTTAAATGGATTAAATCGCGTATATTTTAGATTTTTGTTTTTCCTGACGTTTCGAACACTTTGCAGGGTTCGTGGTCGCAGGATGACTAAGGTGACAAGCGTCGTTACAGATTTAAAAAGTTATTTTTATCTACCGTACAAAACTAATCAAAAATTGTTTCGATGCACGCAGTAATCACTCACAGTGTCTTGATGATTTTTAATATGGTGTGTTGTTTGGGATTTGATTAATTTAATAACCGGATTTCAAACAGGTGGTACCTGCCAACCATCTTCTCTATTAAAATTAGGATGTTTTTGATTTCAATAGCCTCACGAAACATTCTTGGTACATAACGGTTCTCTTGAGGATTATCAAATGGAAGAAAATAGTTGGGTTTTCCTAAGGCATATGCATAACACTGCAGACTTTATTGAGCGTTTATACTTGACGTCAGCTATGTGTTCTTTTAATCAGGTGGCTATGCTACGCTTTGTTTGCCCTATGTATGACAACCCACAATCACAGTCGATCTTGTAGACCCCTGCATCTTGTAGAGGAATGTTATTTAAAGATACGATAGTACACACGAATATAGACGCTATGAACACATAATAGGAGCAGGCATATTACAAAAGCATAGATCCTCAATCAAATTGAACTATTTTTTTTCAGGGTTTATTGTTTGTACATGGGAGATTTATGTCTGTAAACTGAACCCATGACACAGGATAAATCATAAAGAGCTGTTTAAAAAAGAAAATGGGGCGGCAATCAGTATGGTCAATAACGGCTGATTCTGACCAACAGCCTCCAAACAAGGTAGTAGGGATTAAATAATACCCTGATTAAATAATATAGTTATTAGCAAATAAAATTTGCACGATAAGGTCTTATAGTATCGGTCATAGTATCTTCTGCTAACGGTATGCTAATATGATTCATGCATTAGATAAATAGTTACATAATTAAAAGTACAGTATTTAATTTCAAAATCATAATTTTATGTTCTATAAAAATTTGAATAAATGGAATATTTCGTAATTATATTTGCTCATATCAGTATTAACTCAATAATTTCAAGACTTTTTTTCTTAAGCTTCTTATATGCAGACTATACCATATTTACTACACATTTTTACCATAAAGTAAGTACATATGTATACCAACACTAAACGCCCTAGTTCCCACCCCTAGCTATACATACAGCCAGCGTAAAGACGAAGTGGCACTTTCCGCGTAATTTGCCGCTAGAGCCATTGTGCAGCTCTCGCGTCAAATTACGGGCAATTTGCGCGCGTAAAAACCCCACAAGCCGCCCGCGAGAAAAGTGACTCGAATTAGGAAGAACTAGATTGGCTAGGAAGGCAGCAGTGATTGGGAAAAAGAAGCTGACAGTTTCCCCTTCTTTTTTTGGCCCAAGTAGGAACGTGGAGACAAATCTAGCTGTTTCAGTGTGGTATCTGGTATAAGAATATAGTACCACTAGCACACTCTTCCTGTGGATATCGTAAAAGGTGACTGTAAACCAGAGGGATGGCAGCAGCACCCCTTCTGTGTAAAGGTAGCAATTCTGCACTCATTAACCCGCTTGCCATGCGTAGTAAGTACCGGTTAGTTCTCCAGTTAGTAATGAATAAGAAAATTCCTTGCGAAACTATCTACAAATCGCGGAAATGATTAATTATCCAGAGACCCGTTTCAAAGGTACGCTTCTCTCAAAGCAAAGGACTCAACTAACTAGTTGTGACATCCTTAGCAAAGGCTCGACTTGATTCTTAAACTCTGTTTGCAAACTTGTTTAAACTTGCGGAAAATAACTATTCCATGCAATTTAAATAGCGAATGGACACGGCGCTTGAGTTGATAATAATATATAACATCCTTCCCATCCTTCCCTTCTCGCAACTCCTACTACCTCAAGGAAACCAGATAGTTAACATGTTTGGTGCAATGGCTTGGCTGTTAGCACTACGTGTTGCGGGTTCGAATCCTGCATGAAGCAAATATTTGTATGGCCCAAGGGCATCGCCAGCCAATGGGCTGGGGGGGCAAGATGACAAAAATTACGCACTGAATGTGAAAGTCTTGTGTTTAAATTATACATTTTTTTATTATTAAAATCTAAAACATTTAAAACTTTATTGTTTAACATCAATTATAAATCGGACAATAGATACCTTGGCATTTGAAAATGGTTTTTTGAGACTCTAGGAGGGGCAGCTGCCCCCACCTGCCCGCTTGGTGACGCTCTTAGTATGACCTTTTAGCCCAGTGGAAATTCTTCATGAACTTCCTTCGCCCGGGGGAAGGACGAAGGGGTATGCCGGACTCCTACCGGCTAAAACCACTGGAGCGGTCATCTTCGGCACCTAAGGGAGGCTCCAGGTCCTCGTGCTCTTAGTATGACCTAGAAATAGTTCTAGATTCTGGGTTTTTGTATATGTGAGATTTATGTCTGAAGACTATATCCACCGTATAGGATAAATGTTATGTAATTGTTGTATTAAAAAGGAAAATAAATAATTTAAAGATACAATAACCTGAATATATAGAGCCAAGTCTGGACGACCAAACACCCCCGATACAGTATTGAAACAAACAACGCAACATACAAAAATACCACTTAACAAAAATCTATCAACTTCCATCAAACTAGGCATAATTGGCGACACTTTAAAACTGTTACACTTACACTTCTCGCCGGCTACGACTATTAGGCGAGCCATTACCGTGCCGCGCTCCACCGAAGTGTTCCAACGCTTTCCGTCGCTAATAAAATTTGTACCCTAAATGGCTACGTCAAAGGACCCTCGGTAATTTCGAGTTGGGTGCCTGTGGGGTCTCAGCTACAGCCGGTAGCGATTTACAAAATATTTTTGAACTTTAAATCGCCTTCTATCGGACACAATAGCGTTATCTAGGAACTGAATCTGAATAAGGCTTACTTTTGATTACCTGTGGGGGTGACATGACTAAAGCATTATGGGTGAATGAGAAAAGAAAACGTCCGCTGCAAAACAAAAGCCTCCCAATGACGGCTACAATAAACGGTCATATGTACCACTGACCACTTCTGACATATGGTGCAAAGAATAAATTACTTTTCTTTCTTTCTTTCTTTCTCATATTGGGTCATTTAAGGGGATATTGCCAAAATCATCACACTTGGCGGTTGGGTCGGTGACCCCTGTACAGTTGTTATTGGCACACGGGAGAATGCTGCTACCCATCCTCTTGATATAAATTTAGTCGCCTTTTACGAGATTCCTTTGGGACAGGGGTGGTATACTCTTTACCAGGAACCACACGGCCGTATATGTAATAGCATAGGTACTACTTCATAAATATGTGCCTTTTTTACCAACTAACTAAATCTAGTGTTCATGGCAATATGATTATTGCAAGTTCCGTGTGGTGTCCGGATTAAGAATATAGCACCACTCCATCTCCTCCCGTGGATGTCGTAAAAAGCGACTAAGGGAATCTAAACCAGAGGGATGGGCAGCAGCGTCCCTTCTGTGAAACGGTAGCCATACTGCGCTCACCAACCCGCCTGCCAAGCGTGGTGAGTATTGGCAAATACCCTCCAAAATGACGACGCAGTTGTGGAAATCTATGGGGGAGGCTTTTGTTCAGCAGTGGACGTATAAATGGCCGATATGATGATGATGTAGTTCTTTTGTAGCAGTGTATAAATCATATAAGGTTTAAAGTTCAGCAATGGTTGAAGATTTGGCTTAACAAATCTTATATTTTAACAGATCCATTTTATTATTGTTACCAGAATTTTAGTATTATTACCGCATAAAATGTAAAAATTGAGGAAAACGGGTTTCAGTTAAGGTTAAGTTGGAAACCCGAGCGTTTGGCGAAGGGTTGAAATGCAATACGTTTCTGTTATATACGGCCTCGAAAATGTCTAAACAAATAACGTTGATGCCGGCTGAATTTCGTACAGGAAAATGGTAATGCTATACGTTACATTTTCAATTTAAAGGCCTACTTAGAGTCGACGGTGAAATAATATAGATTATACGACCTTAGAAGCCTTAGACATATGGCTTGACTGGTACAAATTATTGCTCTGACACGCTTAGCAAGTAGATTGAGAAAACATTCTATGAGTACACAAGTACACAACCCAGTTTAAACATGCTGAAAATCAGCGCGGTACTACTTTTATGCTGAGCGATAACTGTTTTGTATGTATGTAACGCATATGTTCAAATTTCGTTGTTTTGTTCGTATATACTGTTAAATTTCTGGATTATCTTGTTTTTTATGTTGTTTATATCATATCAGCCAAAACACGTTCACTACTGAACAAATGACTGCCCCATAGACTTCCACATCTGTGTCATCATTTCAGGGGGATTTGCCACGCTTGGCAGGTGGTTTGGTGAGTTCAGAGTAATGCTGCTCCACAGAAGGGACGCTGCTGCCCATCCGTTTAGTTTAGAATCCCTTAGTGCAGACTACGACATCCACGGGAGGAGATGGAGTGGTACTATATTCCTAATATGCGTCGTACTTCGTCTTCTTTTTTACTTTCAAGTATGTGCTTACATAATCAGCCCGTTACTGTCCCACCGCTGGGTACCAGCACTGTCTCACTATGAGAAAGGTTAGGCCTTAGTTCACCACGTAGGCCTCGTGCGGGTTGGCGGACTACCCACACTATTGAGAACAGATACTAATATTGTGAGCCCTCTCAGAGGGCCAATTCTTGTAATTAATTTACACTATGACTGAAACTTGACTGAACTGAGATGAAATTATGAATTAACCGAAAATATGGTATTCTGCTACTCTTAAAGTTCAGTCAGATTTCGGTATAATCTCGATCTGGTCTCATTTCAATCTCAATTTTGACATTTATTTAATGACAATTTAGTACATGTGACAGTTCGAAATGTTAGCAGAATACCGTTTTGGCTTCGATCAACTTTCGATCCGTTTTCGATCTCATGACAGTGTAAGTTCACGTTTGACGTTGTTTGTTAGTTTATAAGAATAGCATTTGTGACATTTATGACACTGAGACTAGACCGGAACTATATTTGTAACATTTTTAAATTACGAGAATTGGCCCTCAGGTGTGCAGGTTTCCTCACGATGTTTTTCCTTCACCGTTAACGCTAATTATAATCAAATTCTGATCCGCACATGAATCCAAAAAGTTAAAGGTGGGGGCTGGGATCGATCTCAGACCGTCTTGTATGGAAGGGAAGCGGTTAACCACTAGGTTATCACTGCGATATGTGCTTATTGGTCACTAATCATATGCAAAGTGATGTACATACGTGTACGCTAGTTCACTCTACGCCTGAAGCCAACAGGGATTTCCGATTGAGGTAGTTGAATCTGCCACCCGACTTCCTAATACACATGTCTCTGTGTGCTATCCACGAAAACTTATGTAGTCTATTTGCAATCGAGCCATGCGACAAGGTGTCGTCTAAAATAATATTAATATAATTCCATGGTCCATCAATTGACACAATTAGTAGTGTCCCCTCGCGCCATCTGACGAGTTCGTGAGTAAACTTGATTCGTGATCTTATTATAACAGTTCCGTTTCCTCCCCCATCTCTCTGAGTAAAGGTAGAGTCTGTTGTATAACGGGGCTCGATATTTCGCTTGTTATAAAAGCTAATTTTGGATATTCGTGTATTGTGAGTTGAGATTGGACGACTGACACTCATATAAGACATTATAGACACTCTGTAGAAAACGCCTCATTATTATTATTTGGATTTGATCACGTATCCCTCGATTATTCCATATCGATGTTGATCGTCCCTTTATTACGAGACCATTTCAAGATACGTTATAAGAGCTTGCCAACCGTGAGCACTGGCCTAAGTCTTATGCATTCAAGCTACAAATATAGACTACTTAAATAAAGAACAACCCCAGCAGTTGACACAACCTAACCATTTCTATTAAATGCGCATCGCCTTTAAATAAAAGCACTTTGCACCCACCATAATCCCCAATAACAATTAACATTACATTTAACTCCCTCACTGGGGCCCGACCCTCTGACCCCCACAATTAAAACTTGCAGTCGACAGAAACTTTTACGCGAGTTGTCGTAACTTTGCGCAACGAATATACGCGTAAACGTGACGGAACATTGCTGGACTTTGATGACGAGCCCTTAATTAAGTGAAAGCTGAAACTGTTCATTACATAATATCCTGGTACCTTTGTCCTTGAAACTAAACTCATAACTTACAATTCGTTAACAAAAATGTTTTCTGGCCTTTTGATGACAACCGCCTGGACGCCAAACTGTAGTGTAGTGAATGATAAGACAAATCTTCAGACAATTAAGGACGTTATCAGAAATTAAATCATCTCTGCAGACCATCATCCTAAATAATCTCTTGGTAAGTAATTATACCTTAGTAATGGAGCTCTGTTCTGATTATGACATCTGGTTGCTTACAGCCTTGCTGAGACTTTAGAGACATTATGTAAACAGTATAAAAAGTTGAGAGTTTGTTTACCGAAATCTCTTCTAGTCAGTATTTATACGTTCTTGAGATTTTTAGCTATAATGGAACGTCCTGTTGGGGAAGAAATGGTATTAAACCTAACTTTCATATGTGGTTATTGAAGGAATCCATCGGACGCCTCCTTCATGTTTTCATTATATCGTATGACAATCTCCAATCTATCTGACAAGCATTGTGACATAACACCAGGAATTCTACCGTGATTATATCGGTATTTTTATGGAGCTGTAAATGTAGCAAACCGTCCATCGAGTTTTTTGGGTTCGTGACTAAATTACACAGAAATAAAATGGTTGTAATAACAGTAATTAGTAATTATGGCAAAGCAAAGAGAAACAAAACTTAAAATAGAACACTAAACCTATATAAGTATAAACTAACTAGTTTTAGTAACAAATCCACGTTGAACGTTTATTGTAGTTGCGTGACTGGCAACACCGCGCGTGAGTATTGCAAGCTTTTACGTAAATTATTTATTAAATGGTTGTTGACAACGGACAGGCACTAGACGGCCTAATCATTTTCAATGTGATAGACGTTTTGTAAATGATGTATTAAACGAAATTATTGAATAATTTTGGGGAGTTATTGACGGGAGCTCGTTTTATGGAATTATTAATGGGATCGTTAATTAGAGAATGTTAATAGCTACTGGTATAAATTGAACAACTCTCTAAGAAATATTTTTCTTCAAACATTTACTACGTAATATTGTGACTTTCTCCTGGATTCGATTCCCAGGTCATAAAAGTACAGGGCACGCCATGATAGCGGCGGTAAGACCCATTATGGAGGAATGGCTGGAGAGACAGCATGGCGCTCTCACCTTCTGGATGATGCAGGTGCTCTCGAACCATGGGTATTTCGGGAAGTACAGTAGAAGAAGCAGAGACGCCCGGTTGTCATCACTGTGGAGACTACTCGGAGGACACTGCGCAGCACACGTTGGAGGAGTGCTTTGCTTGGGCAATGCAGTGCCGTGATCTCATCGCGGCGGTCGAAGAGGGTGACCTCTCGCTTCCGGCCGTGGTTACGTCCATCGTACAATGCGCGAGTGCGTGGGATGCCGTACACCACCTTTTGCGAGGACGTGATGCAAGTAAAGGAGGCGGCAAAGTGGGGACGGCAGGAGACCACCTCTAAAACTAAACGATCTCCGGCCACCATGAGAAGCAGCCAGCGGGTGACGAACTAAAGGCAGTCCGTCGCCCGAACAGAAACTTCTACGCGCGCCTCTCTGGAGGTGTTTGCGGCCGGTCAGGTCGCACAGAGATGGGGCCCGGCAACAGTGACGAGCCGATACCTGCCGGGGATGCGATCTAATGCTGACAAAGCGAACACCTCACTCCCAGCCGAAGATGAAGAACACCGTGGGTTTTTAGCTGGTAAGAATCCGGCATACCTCTCCACCAAGGCAAAGGAAGACCAAGGTCCCCACGACAGAAAAAATGGTTGTAATGTACCTAATCTGGATGTTTATGATATAAAGGATGTTGTTGTGAAAGGTAAAGATTGGTGTTTAAGGGGTTTTAGGGGATATCTATGTTTTATGTTGACGTTCAAAAAGTAAGATATTGTCTTCATATCAGCAGGACGGCCACTGCTGAAGAAAGGGCTCCCCCATAGATTTTACAGTTGTGTCTACATTTTGGGGGGAATTTCAGTACTGCGACACGCTTGATATGGTGCAGAATCGCTGCTGTCCCACAGAAGGGACGCTGGTGCCCATCCCTTAGGTTCAGAGTCCCTTAGTCGCCTTTTACGACATCCACCGAAGAAGATGGAGTGGTGCTATATTCTTAATCCGGACCCTATTTTTAGTCTATTTTGGATTAACAATATTTCATATGATTTCATTTCTTGAGTTACAGTTGTGAGTTGGTTCGTTTATTCAAAACTGCGGGTTAACTACAACACTTCTGTGAACTCCAATCACTTAACTACGAACACGATTCCGCCTGTAAAGTTGCGATTACGTATTTATTCGCCCTAAGTCGCAGTCCTTAGAGGTTTATGAGTTGGACCCATATTCGGGGCACACGTCCTGTTTTATGAAATCATATAATTTATTGGGTCGCAACCCCCTCCAATTTCCACAATTGGGTCTAAGTCTAGGCTTTTATCAGTAACTAGCTGCGAACCGCGGTTTCACCCGCGTTTAATTTAAAAGAAATTTAGAGTACTTCGACATATACACTTGACATAGAACATATGTATATATATATTGGATTTCAAGGGTTTTTTTTTTTTTGCGCGGAACCCTAATTTTTTTTCTAAAATAAAAGTAGCCTAAGTTATTCCTTATAACATTAGCTATCTGCCAGTGAAAGTCCCGTCAAAATCGGTCCAGCCATTTCGGAGATTACCCGGAACAAACAGACAGACGGACAGACAGACAGACAGACAAAAAAAATAAAAGTAGCTTTTTTGTTATAGGTCCCGTATATACTTTCATATGCATTTAGTAAAACGCTGTTATTTTGAAATTACAAACAGACACTTCAATTTTATTTATTTGTATAGATTCTCCGGGTGGACGGTTATAAGCTCTCGGTCCCAGCTGGCTATGATTATCCCCTTTCCGATCAATTAGCTTTAAATTGCCTATTACCATACAGCTGTTTGATTTCGATTTTCGTTAAGGTTCTGTTACAGAGGCTCTATATTTATGCTAATGCTTCTGCTTCAAAAATGTACGATTATGGGGAAGTGTTGTGGTTATTAGGGAGATAATGCCTTATCAGAAGACCTTTTAATCATCAATAATTGAGTGAGCTTTCTGCCATGTAGCAGATATTCCAACACTAGTCCATTGTACTCCATCACTGTAACTCGGACGTATTATATAGGCATTCATAGTCTGTTGCTCCTCATGGATCGGTGCGGTCAAGCAGTGGGTGTAAGCAAACGGTCAGCCCATGATATAGATGGGTTGTTATTTTAAAAAACGTTGCCCCACACTAGGATTTCTCCTGTGTCGTGGGTGCGTTTACAGACATGAATTCCACATACAATACACCCAGACCCGGAACAACTATCTGCAGATCATACAAATATTAGTTCCGTGTGGGAATCGAACCCACGACCCGGAGCGCAGCAGTCGACTGTATCAGCCACTGCACCAACCGTGCATAGTGGTGGTATCCGGATTAAGAATATAGCACCACTCTGTCTCCTTCTGTGGATGTCGTAAAAGGCGATTAAGGGAAACTAAATCAGAGGGATGGGCAGCAGCGTCCCTTCTGTAGAACAGTAGCCATACTGCGCTCACCAACCCGCCTGCCAAGCGTGGTGAGTACTGTCAAATACCCCTCAAAATGACGAAATCTATGGGGGAGGCCTATGTTCAGCAGTAGACGTATAAATGGCTGATATGATGATGATGATAGTGATATTTGAACTGACCGTGTCCATGCTTCGCAGGGCACGTAAAATCGTCGATCTTGGTCGATGTCATTAGACATTCGTAAAGACAATTTGGACGCCTTTGCTTAACTTGAACAACTAATAAGGCCACTAATAAAGGAAAGAAAGAAAGAATAGATTGTTACTGGTCTTTGGGTTGGAATATACTTAAGTTCAATCACTCGCCCGTTCATTGTAGCAAGATTTTAGGAAGCCACAGTCTGATAATATATAAAACCGATATATCACTTATACGTATTGAATATTTTCTACCTGAAAACTCACTAAATCTTTTACCCTGACCTGGTACTCCCAAAATCCTGACGGTACCGAGTGTATTGGGTCGTTCGGTTCCCTACAATATGGTTGAGCTAAGCGATGCTGATGCATGCGTCATGCTCGTGAACGGGTGCCGTCTGTTGGGACTGGTCAGCCGTTAACTGCCATGGCGAATAATAATTATATTACATTAGCATGTTTGTTTCTTTTATTTTTTTATACATTGGCCTACATAATGCTCGTTATATGTTTTACCATAATTTGTATCAATCAACATTGTAATCTCAATTATTTTAAAAGAGTATCCATGGAGTTTCTTGCCGGCTCTTCTCCATAGATCAACTATTTGGAACCGTGGTGCAACTTAGATTCTGACGTTTCATAAGTGCCAATATTTGGTTTATTTGAAATAAAAATATTTGACTTTGACGCGAGCTTGCAACGCCGACACCAATGTAGCCACTATACACAACTTTGTCATCACTACTTCGAATTGTGATGTACTCAAAACAACGTACCACCATAGTTACCCCGTAATTACAGAATACTAGGAGACCATGAAAATCAATAGGTCGTTGAAGTAGGGTGTGCAAAATAAAGTATCGTTGAGTGTTTGCGCAGTCGACGCGTTGGGAACACTTCCGACACATTAGGCGCGCCGCACGACGTCGGTAGCGACAGCAAATATGATTACGTCGAGGAAGACTTTTCTTTTAATTGTATTTAAGAGCTTTTTTATGTTGACTGTAAGTGCCATTTTGTGAGTCGTCGTGCTAACATTTGTTTAGAGTTTTGCCTTTTTAGTGCGTTAGGAGCCGTCAGCGTTTATTAGTTTATATGCAACTAGCTTCTACCCGCGGATACGCTCGCATTGAAGCCATTAAATAAGTCATTATTTTTATCTTTCGTAAAAACTTTTTTTTTAAGTGAGAACTTCTTTTAGCGCGGTACGCATATTTTTAGATGAGATAAAATCTCTGGACTCGCGACACCGTTACGAGACGCAGCTATAGTGTGTGCATATATGCATGTACATATAGCAGACCGCGAACGCGTCTAGATAAATAAAAAAAATAAGTTTTCACTTCTGTCGGCACTCCCGGAGTGCAACCCGTATTTTTTTTTTTCAATAAAAGGTATCCTATGTTACTTCTAATACCTCCATGAGTATCAAAGTTTCATCATGATCGGTTAAGTAGTTTTATCGTGAAAGCATAACAAACAAACTTACATTCACATTTATAATATTAGTATGATTTTTGTATGGGAAAACTTAGCTTAGAGAATGTCGAATGGAAATAAGAGTGCCTATGTCCTTTACATAAAACTACGGGGACGAGATCGTGGTAGTCTACTAACGCTGGGTGCTTACAGCTAGTTGCACTCACTGATCGAGAAACGATCGAGGCGAGGTTAAGCAACTCTTGGCGCGGTCAGTCTATGCTCTCAGCCATACTGCTCTTACCAACCCGCCTGTCAAGCGTGGCCAGTACTGGCAAATTCTCCCCCCAGAGCGATGACCAAAGTACCCGATCGTTGGGGGAATCTATGGGGGAGACCTTTCTTCAGCAGTGGACGTCTTTCGGCTGGCAAGATGATGATGGGAGACCTTTGTTCAGCAGTGGATCTCCTTTTGCTTATATGATGAAGGGATTTAAATAGGTTTAAAAATAAACTTAATGCTATATGATTTTAAAAACCATCAGGAGACTCCATTAGCCAAAGCCGTTAACAACGACTCACAAAATAGCATCGATACGCGATAAGCAGTGCTTTTTATAACGTTGAGGAAATACCGAAACAAACGTTAATTTAATTGTTTACTTATAAAGAGAGTGGTCTTAATCTAAATTAAAAAAAAAATTGTTTCTTATTTTTTCACAATTTCTTTTTTTTCACCCCTCCCTAATATATAACTGCGTACATAAAACACTATTAGCGATGCAATAACACACACTAGAATTTTATTGACTGCGTCAAACACTATCATGAATCGTAAACACGCATGTTATCTAAAATATACAATATACGTTCCACAGACACATAAAATGAAACTCACACTTTAATAAACTCTGCTTACGCCGACAAAATAAGGATGAAGATACGTCTTTGCGACACAGTTTCCCATAAAAAGGCGAGCAGAAATCCCTGTTTATGCAAACCGTAGTTGCGAGCGTTTTACACGTCATTTTCCGAAGCCATGCCCACCATGAACTCCCCATAGCAATTTTCCACCATAACATGCATACGAACACATACATATGGCAGTGTCAATGGGAGAATGAACGCCGTTATAGAGATACTCATTTCTTATTTACACACACTTGCGTAAAGCATCGTATTATATATGCATAGGCAAACGTGACGTAATTTTAATACACATGCACACACACAGAGAGAGATATTATTTTACTGGTATCTAGGTTACCATTGGAAGTTCTCCAGAAACACAAGTTAAATTCAATTCAATCATTTATTCAGTAATTAGGTCCTAACAGACACTTTTACACGTCATATTGAAACAACGGAGGGCAATTTCACTACATGACAACCTCTGGGAAGAAACTCACGGCTAGGTCTTCTTTGATTATCTTTTTTTTATACTTTGTTTTACAAATTATTTAAAACAACTGTTATACATTGAAAAACAATTGCAGCTATACAATACAAACAATGCAGATAAAATTCCGTTTCCAGGGAAGCCGCATGTGCAGATAATAGATAAAAAATGATGAAAATTAACGCCACACGTCCCTATCGTCAACATAGTCTTTGATTTTATAGTCGGCTTTTTTTTATGAGAATTGCTTTAATGTGCGTTTCAAACTTCCCATCAGTAAGATCTGTAATTCGTTTTGGTAACTTATTATAGAATCGGACACAATTCCCTAAAAAAGACTTATTTGTCTTGGTTAATTCAAATTCAATTCAAATTCAAATAATTTATTTGCAAGAATGTAGTTGTACAATATAGATATTAAAATTTAGCCTTCGTTCGGTACATTCATACCATGACAATGGTGTGCAAACTAAAAATAAAATAACACATAAACAATATTATACGAATGAGCATTAATATCATCAATAATTACAATTTAATAAATAATAATGTAATTTTAATTAATGTCAAAAACATAGTTAAAACTGTCAAGCAAATTATTTTGATTCATTGTATCATTTAAATGATGAAGAAAAAAGATTACCATTGAGTTAGTATTTAAACATTAATTGCAATCTATTGATCTGTCATATAATCACTAAGGCTATAAAAACATTTACCTAAAAGCCATTTGGTTAGAGATCTTTTAAAAACGTCACAGGCAAATCTTTAAAGCGATTGGGTAGTTTATTATACACCTTGATTGCATTTATGTATGAATTTCTTTTATATAATTCTAACTTACACTGAGGCATGTGTAGCTTAAATTTGTTTCTGGGTAAGACATTCCTTTTTACTACCTCCGAATGAACGTCAAAATATACCGGATGTTGTTTAACAAACACACAGTAAGTGCTGCTTCTGTCGATACTGTTGTCCTTAATTTTTTATGGCATATACAAATCTATCTAATTTATTACAAATATATCCAACATGCGCTTTCCAGCTACAATTTTTGTCAAAAATTATTCCGAGAAATTTTGTGGTATCAACCTCCTCTATTTTAGTGTTTTCGTAATACACATTCAAATTAATATGTTGACGTCTATAAGTTTGAAACTGAACCATTTTAGTTTTGTTAATGTTAATACTTAGATTATTGTTGCTAAGCCAGTCAATTATTTTACTTAGTGTGCTATTGATCTCTATAAAGAATCTATATAAAGGTATCAGAATTTATTTAAATAAAATAAAAATATGCAAAAGTATACTACAATCACCAATCCGTTTATCAAACGTGGCGATTAAGCGGATTGCCATTACGATTAATAATTTTAGCTGTCTAAGTATTTTTTGGTAATCAACAGTGGCCATTTACAGGCTCATTGTGGTTCTAAATTTAACTGAAAATTAATCCTAACGGATATTATGCTATAAATTGTATCATGTACGGAGCTACGCTGTCGCCTCAAGCCGTTATCGATCAAATCTCTTTTATATTTCATGAAGGCCTTAAGAAAAGTAATTAATCACTCTATTGTTATTTTAAACTTATTGAAAATTATTTTCTACTTTTTAGTTCGGTTATCAACAAAAGCCGTGTGGTGCCGGCTCAGAATGCCACCACCCCATCTCCTCCCGTGGGTGTCGTAAAAGTCGACTAAGGGATTGGCCGGAGGATGGGCAGCAGCGTCCTTCGAGTACATTAACAACTCAACTGCGATCGCCAACCCGCCTGCCAAGCGTGGCGATTATGGCAAAACCCCCCAATGAGCCCACATCACATCCATATCGGTCGTTGTGGTGATCTTTGGGGGAGGCCTGTGTCCAGCAGTGGACTTCATTCGGCCGTTAGATATCAACAAAAGCGCGTTTTTTAGGTTTTTTAAACTATTATTTATTTTCTATTTTTAGTGCGGCTAACTACAATGTCGTGTTTTTTTTTTGTTTTGCGCATGGCTGAATGTCTATGTTATCTGTCCATAGTCTCAATAACTCCGGGTGGTAATTATTTACCCAAGCATCTTCCTTTCGACGTTTAAGTTAACAAATTCTCCCTCCATTACGGAAAAAACATCGGAAGAATGAGAGACTATTCGAGTTTCATCGCACTCTGGCCGCGGAAGATTAAATCGACATCTTACGGAGGTATTATTTTTTGTTCAAGTTTGTGTATGTCGATGAATTTATAATTTTTTCCGGGTATCAGAGATGAAAAAATCGCTAATCCTGAGGGTACTGGCAAGGATAATGGGACAAACAATTCTTTTTTTTTTTTTTTTGTTTTTTTTTTAAACGTTGCCCCACTCTAGGATTTCTCCTGTGTCGTGGGTGCGTTTACAGACACAAATTCCACACACAATACACCCAGACCCGGAACAACTACCTGCAGATCATACAAATATTTGTTCCGTGCGGGAATCGAACCCACGACCCGGTGCGCAGCAGTCGACTGTATCAGCCACTGCACCAACCGTGCATTATTGGTTTGTCATCGATCTTTGATAAGCGTGCAAAGTTTTGAAGGGTATGAAAATCGAGTTCAAAAATTCCGTTACATAGATACATACCAAGCTAATAAAATCGTGTTAAAAAAGGAATGTTTCTATCCAAATCTGAATATCCATTGAGTGAATTTCAGTACACTATGCCGCGAACCGTAAAATCCATGTAGAAATTTTCCGCTGCTCCAACACACACATTCGCAGTTGACATTACACACATATGAATGCACGTATTGTATGTATTTCACACACAAACGGCTCAGAAACAATCTAGTAGGTCTGAGACGCCTATGTCACGACTTAAGCGGGTTAAGTAAGGGATTTCATTGCTTGCGTATGTTTCTGCTAGAATATTTGATATGGATAATGGAGACAGTTGCTTGCTGTATAAAATACAACATACTTTACTATACCAACATAAACAAACAATTTTAAAAGTATTTTTATGGTTAAGTTTTTATTCTTTCTTAATCTACGAATTGCTCGTAGAACTGACGGCCGTTGGGGCAAAAAGGTTCTCGAACGGAGACCGCGCGCCGGAAAACGCAGCGTGGGACGACCTCCAACGAGGTGGACAGACGACCTGGTGAAGGTCGCTTGGAGTCGTTGGATGAGGGCGGCATGTGACCGCTCGTTGTGGAAATCTAAGGGGGAGGCCTTTGTTCAGCAGTGGACGTCCTATGGCTGATATGATGATGATGATGAATTTATGAATGATAAAATGGTATTTATTTGCAATTTTGGAATTAATATATTTTTACCTACCTACCTTTTTCGTGCCGTGTGGTGCCGGCTCTATCGGAATACCACCACCCCATCTCCTCCCGTGGGTGTCGTAAAAGTCGACTAAGGGATTAACCAGACGATGGGCAGCAGCGTCCTTCGAGTATATTGGTGGCTCAACTGCGATCGCCAACCCGTCTGCCAAGCGTGACGATTATGGCATAACCCCCCAAATTAGCCCACAACACACCCATATCGGTCTTTGTGGTGATCTTTGGGGGAGGCCTGTGTCCAGCTGTGGACTTCATTCGGCCGAAATGATCTTTTTACCTACACAACATAACAGGGACTTCAGTTTATTATTGAACATTATGACACTCGGCCGCCGATCTTATAACTATTAAATAAAAAGCCCTGTACACGACGCCCTGGCCGCTCAATTTCCGACCAGATGAGTTTCATAACACATTTAGCGCGCCCCAACGCGGCAATCTTGCGCAAATTGGACTGGATCACATCGGGTAATGATACTTGCTAGCCGATATCCGAAACTCTTATTATTATCCGCAACATTATTTAGTGTTTATAGTGATTTATCTAAGACGAACAGTCTTATTTTAGTTTATCCACTTTCACGAAGACTGCGGTTTTTTGTGTTTGTATACAATCAGGTTTTGTCACAAGCAGGTCATTCAAATGCAAATTAATTTATTTCACATAAATAGGGTACATAATATGGTCTTAATCTATTACATTGATCAGCCTATTTTGTCTTAGGTAGACATGTGAAATTTCGGTCAGAAATAACAATAAAAATATAAAATCACAAGATTCTTTATCAATTAAATAATAATATTATACTTAATTATAGATTACCTATTTATGTCAGATTAATGTCAAATATTAAACTACAATTAATGATTATTAAATAAATCGCCTATTTTATAATATGTCTTTTCCAGTAGCCATACCTTTAATTTATTTTTTAAATTATTGACTGGAAGGACTTTGATGGGCTCTGGTATTTCATTATAGACTTTAACACATATGGAATACGAACTTTTTTGAAAAAGGGTTGTTGTCTGTGTTTTACCGATAACTAATCTGTCACCCTTTCTTGTATTCCTAGGAAATATTTCTTTTGCTGTGACAAAGAGATCTTCATGTGTTTTTACAAATACACTTATCTGAAATATATACATGCAAGGAATGGTGATAATTTTGAGGTTTTAAAAAATTGGTTTGCATGACTCGTAAGGGGGTATACCAACAATAGCTCTCACACATTTTTTCTGACAGATAAATGCCTTATGTATATCAGTTGAGTTCGTTGTTGATTCGCCTGGTGGTAAGCGTCATGTCTGCTCATAACAATTGTACTGCTAAGCAGGACTAGTCCTGCGCGGCACCACACTGCGCTGGTCCCCTCGAGACATTAGTTACTTATTCTCATATGCCTCTCTTATTTCACTAACTAACTAAGTAACCCTTCTAACCGAAACAGTAATTTCTAAAGCTTAATTTTGCAGTCCGTGTGGTGTCCGGATTAAGAATATAGCACCACTCCATCTCTCGTGGATGTCGTAAAAGGCGACTAAGGGAATCTAAACCAAAGGGATGGTCAGCAGCGTCCCTTCTGTGAAACAGTAGCCATACTGCGCTCACCAACCCGCCTGACAAGCGTGGTGAGTATTGGCAAATGTCCCCCAAAATGACGACACAGTTGTGGAGGTCTGTGAGGGAGGCCGATGTTCAGCAGTGGACATATAAATGGCTGATATGATGAATTTTGCGGTAGAATAACCGGCAATGCGATGGTACCTACCTACCTAGCCAGACTCTTGAAATAAAAGACCTACCGGGCTACTACCAATAAATAGTTAATTATGTACCCAGTATTAATTAATTAGGTCAAGGAACATTCGATCTAGACACACGTTTTGTTTGCATATGTTTCTACTTTAACCAGAAAAAAACGGCATCGACTATGAAAGGTTTAGTAATCTGCCGGAGGATGGGCAGCATCGTCCTACGAGGACATTTATAACTCAACTGCGATCGCCAACCCGTCAGCCAAGCGTGGGGATTATGGCAAAATCCCCCAATGAGTACACAACACAAACCCCGAACGGTCGTTCTTCTTTGAAACAGGCCTGTGCCCAGCGGTGGACATCTTTCGGCAGAAATGTTCATATTCATATTCTTTATTGTGGATCATAGGTACGTACATAATACAGATGTTCTTATAACACAGTGATCAGCTATGTCCCGCCTCTTAGGAATACAATAATAATTACATATACTGTCTTTACTATATTCATTAAAATTAAGAAGTATTTAAATAGGTAACAAAAATATCATTAAAATTAAGAAGTATTTAAATAGGTAACAAAAATATCATTAAAATTAAGAAGTATTTAAATAGGTAACAAAAATATCATTAAAATTAAGAAGTATTTAAATAGGTAGGTAACAAAAATAAAAAATATCATAATACCATAATAATAAAACACTTTTAAACGGATTCTATCGCGTATAATTGGAACGAAGTTCCTTACGGCAGGCTTGGAGGGGATAGGGATTTTGCTGCGCTAGCGAACTGAAAAAAATGTGATAGTAAAACTATAAGAAAAAATCCGTGGAAAAAATCCGTGGAAAAAAGTGCGTGGAATAAAACCGTTAAATGAGACGTGCGCAGGCGCGACAGTCGCATACACAAGCGAGTAGTGTATAAGTGTCGATTCTACATTAGCCGAAGGAACTTCGTTCCTACCTGGTGTCCCACGACACCACATAATTTTTTTGATTTTCCTGACGTTTCGAATACTTTGCAGCATTCGTCGTCACAGGATGACTAAGGTGACAGGCGTTGTTACAGATTTTAAAAAGTTATTTTATTTTATCTACCGTAAATCAAAAATCTAAAATATACGCGATAGAATCCGTTTAAAAGTGTTTTATTATAATGTGTAATAATCGCGAAAATCTAAAACATTCCTATATCATAATACCAATATATTACCATTTACCATTACCATTACCTGAATTGGTATTGAATTAAAAAATAAGGATCAAAAGAATAATGGAACACTGAACAGATCATGGTTGAGGCAAATGGTATTCTGAGAGCGATTTATCCGACAAAAACTCTTTTACAGAGTAGTAGCATTTATTCGCCAACATGTCATGGAGGGTCTTTTTAAATATCTTTATTTCTGAAATGCTACAGGCATTTGGTATCGATTTGGGGATATTGTTGAATATTATGACGATCATTTATACATTTAATATATTGCAAGTTTAATAGTGTCAATATTGACAGTAATAATTATAAATATTACCAACCTCACATATTCCACTGCCTCCTTATAGTTACTAAATCAAGCCACATATATATTTTATCATGCACTATTTGTAAATGTATTTAGAAGAAAGAAAAGAACAAAATAATGAAAAACAACTAAGAAGAAAGAAGACAAAGCTCTTGGATGTTAAATTGACTCTAGTAGGGAGTCCGTAAATACGCGCGACTCCCTAATCGAGTCAGGTTGACTTCTTTGAGGCTAACACGACAACAGAAGGAAGAGAAGAGAATAAAGAAGAGTACCGAAGATTTGTTAGTTTAGATTTTTAATGTGTCTTGTCTTGTCTCCTAATTGATGTTACTTTTGTTCATTGATTGTTAAATTGAAATGGTGAATGCCGTGCGTTGCCGGCTAAGAATGCCACCACCCCATCTCATCCCGTGGGTGTCGTAAAAGGCGACTATGGGGTTAGCCGAAGGATGGGTAGCAGCGTCCTCCGAGTACAATTATAACAACTGCGATCGCCAACCCGTCTGCCAAGCGTTGCGATTATGGCAAAACCCCCCAATGAGCACATAATCTTTGGGGGAGACTTCTGTCCAGCAGTGGACGTTTTTCGGCTGAAATGATGATGATGATGATTGATTGTTAAATTGAAATGGTGATTCTTAAACATACGCGAATTGAATACATGATTTTATGACAAATTTGGGTCTGTTCGCGCACAAATTAAGATTAAAACCATGTTTAATGTTGATATTAAATTAATATCATTGATTAACATTAAAATTCAGTCAACTGGTGACCACGGGCAATGCAACTTGCAAAACGTCGAGATTAGTCGAAATATTACTTTAATATCAATATGTGCGCGAATAGACCCGATGTTTTGTTTACATTTATTTTAACTATACATTCTAATACACTTAGCATATAATTTTTAGTACCGTAAAATTATCTTTCTTTTTGCCTAATCACCATCAGTAAAGCCGACTATATATCAACCTTATTCTCATTCACCAAATCCCTTGGAAGCTCCGGATGTTGCTAAGCCGTAATTGTTTTAAATTGCCATCCACATGGTTCAGAAATAATTTACGCTTGTAGCGTTTTGTGATGTCAAAAATAAAACGAAACTTGGTAACATTTTTTTTATAACTTTGCCCCGCACTAGTGTTTCTCCTGTATCGTGGGTGCGTTTACAGACATGAACTTACAGTATCTGCCACTGCTATTCGTAGCCGGCACCACACGGCAAAGCAAGTTAAAGCTTCATAAAATTTGAAACTGTACCCCTGAAGCGCAGAACTCCGTGGGAGTAGAAATATTAGGTACGCATTTAGGTTTAATAGTCAAAATCAGCCATAAAGAAACGCTAAGTTTTGGAATTGCACAGACTATTCGTGTGGTGTACGCATTAAGAATAGCACCACTCCATCTCCTCCCGTGGATGTTGTAAAGACGATTAACGACCGAAATAATAATCGATCTGATCCAAAATCTTTGGATTTCGGATTACGGATATGTCTGTTTTTTTGTGGAAAATGTGATCGTAACACAACAAAAGATACATTTTAAAATCTCAAAACTTTTTTCTCTTCTTTTTTATTGGTCTCCAGTGGAAATTGTACAAGAACTTTTCCCCCACGGGGAAGGCCGGAAGGCGCATGCCAAACTCCTACCGGCTTTTAGCCAACATCATCTTTGGCATGGAAGGGGTGCTCCAGGTCCTCGTTAGATCACACTAAAGCCCCCCATTGATGCCACGCATTTAGGCACTTCTCAGAGGGGATGACTGTAAAGCGGTCACCCCCTCTAGCGGAGGAAAGCTGACTGTAAAAAGGTCGCTCCCCAGGCACTTCTCAGGGAGGCTTGCAAAGATCCCCCCAATCCTCACTGTGCGCTGTGCTGCGCACACGACGTCACGTGACCACGTGCGTGTCGCCGTCATCCCGGGGGTCGCTCGATATGAGCACCCCCGAGGCCCCCCACCATATAGCGACGGCAGGGGGCTCAGGCATGTTGGACCTGGGAGCCGGGGCGGTTATTACCCCGGTGCCATCTCGTCCTTCTCCATGCGCATTCGTAACCAACCTACTTCTACTGTAATCTATCAGACAACAAATTCTGTACACCTCATAACGCAGACAATAGATCAAACCCAAGCTTTCGTCCCAACAAAATATGATGATGGACAAAATATAAAGAAGCTTTTAAAATCACAATAAAAATCTAATTTAAAACCGATACGCATAAAGCCTCGCTCAATCTCCAGCTACCACTAAGACAGTCCTAATGAGATCTCCAGAGGGCTGCTAGCAGACGAAATGCTTTTAAAATTAAAATAAATTCTTCCCAAGACAGTCCTCGCTGCATGTAATCAATTGGAGATTAAAAGGAAATAGGATTGCTGTAAGCTTCTGTGGTGTAATTTTCTATTTTATAATTAAGCCGCTTTGTGTCTTTGATCTAAGATGGAGTAGCTTAGTGATATGGATTATATTTCGGTGGATTAAGAAACGTGTCTTGAACCTTGTGCGATCCTATCTTGACCACAAATTATGTTCACGGCGACGATGACGGCACGGTTGGTGCAGTGGCAAAGCGATTAGCTTTCTGCGCAACGGGTCGCGGTTTCCATACCCGCATGAAACAAATATTTGTATGATCTACAAATAGTTGTTTCGGATCTGAGTATTTGTGCATGTGAAATGTATGTTTGTAAACTGTACCCATGACACAGGAGAGATTGTAGTATCGGCAACGTTTAAAACATCACTAAATTGAATGGTCATACTCACTAGTCTCACGTGTGTATATTGGTACACACATGACATTAAAGGCTAAATTGCTAAAAATAAAGTTATAATGCTACGCCACGCATCACATCTACGCCACGCATCACCGCTACGCACTACAATGCCGCTACGCACTACAATGCCGCTACGCACTACAATGCCGCTACGCACTACAATGCCGCTACGCACTACAATGCCGCTACGCACTACATTGCCGCTACGCACTACAATGCCGCTGCTACGGAGCTGTGGGCGACTTAGCGTCAAAGTTAAAAAAAACAAGGGATGTTGGATGCGCTTCAACATCTATGAATACAAACACCTATTCGCATAAGGTACTTAAAGCTATCATATCAGCCAGATAAATATAAAGAATCGCAGAACGACCAGTCTGGGTGCGTAGTGTGTTCATCGGGTGTTTTGTCGTAACCGCCAAGCTTGGCAAGCGAGTTGATGATCGCAGTTGAAATGTAAATGTTCTCGAAGATCACTGCTGTCTATCCTCCGGCTATTCTCAGGCGACTGCCTTTTACCTTTACCTTGCCTGCCCGTGTGGGTGGGGAAGAAATGGAGTGGTACTGTTTTTAGCCGGCACCTAATGGCAAAATAACATTAAATTGGTAATCAAAAAATAATGTGTCCGCCCACTTCATTGATTGATTGGTCTCCGTAACTTTTGGAAAAGAAACAGGAGTATTTTAAGTTTTAAGACATCAGTACCATTGCGGACACAATAAAGCAACGAACAAACGAAACTCTTTGATGACAAACAAAAATACCTGCAAAGAAACGTCGATCTCAATAACTCTCAATAAAATAAAGCCTGCATTACTTCCAGCCGTGGGAATAAATCGCGAGTTTACAGAAAAGAAGCCAATCTATTTGAGTGTGGCAACACAGAGCGTTCAGAAATCGAATGCTTCGTACCTTTGGGAAATTATGGCTGGCCCGAGCTTGTTCCGTTCAGAAACCGTCATAGCTAGTTACGGCAGCATAATGTATTAACTGGTAGCCTGTTAGGATGCAATACGCCTTTGACTTGGTTCGACGTTAAAAAAAATGGTTAAATAGTTTTAGTTTCGGAAACTGGAAGCTGAAAAAAACATGTGTTTGAATTTATGAGAAGTCATTGTGTGTGTCCGGATTATCCGTGTGGTATCCGGATTAAGAATATAGCACCACTCCATCTCCTCCCGTGGATGTCGTAAAAGGCGACTAAGGGACTCTAAACCAGAGGTACGGGCAGCAGCGTCCTTTCTGTGAAAAAGTAGCCATACTGCGCTCACCAACCCGCCTGCCAAGCGTGGTAAGTTCTGGCAAATTCCCCTCGAAATGTCGACACAACTGTGGAAAAAAGGCCTTAGTTTAACAGTGGACTTACTTTGGTTGATGTAATGATAATAATGGCAATACCAATGTCCATTTTCGACCAGGGACACGTCCACTTGCAATCAAGGCAATTAAGAAAAGTCGTCCCATTCAAAAACTATGTATGTTTTGTTCGAAATCTATACAAATAAATAAAACTGAAGTGTCTGTTTGTAATGTCAAAATAACAGCTTTTTACTAAATGCATATGAAAGTATATAAGGCCTATAACATAAAATCAATTTTAAATTTTTATTGTCCGTTTGTTCCGGGTAATCTCCGAAACGGCCGGACTGATTTTGACGGGACTTTCACTGACAGATAGCTTATGTTATAAGAATAACTTAGGCTACTTTTATTTTAGAAAAATAATTAGCATTACAGGCATAAAAAAACCCTTGAAATCCAATATATATTCTATGCCAAGTGCCTATGTCAAAGTACTCTAAATTTATTTAAAATTAAAGGCGGGTGAAACCGCGGTTCCCAGCTAGTTTAAGTATAAAAATATCGTGGCTGAGAATGTTCGCCAGGGGCATCATTATTATTGATAAGATTTTCGTAGTCTTGTAATATGACATCAAGGTTTAGATAGCAATATTGCTAAATGTTTGCTTGGGAGCCTTGGGGCTAAATGGCGACGATCGATCCACGAGGTTAAGGTATCATTTGTCGCGGACATGCGTTGGATAGGTTACAATTTTTTCGACAAGTGTCCTTCGTGTCCTGGAGAGCACGTTAAGTTGTCGATTTCTGTTGTTTTTTTTTACATCCTGGTGACAAGACGAGTAAGTCATTCACCTGGTGGTAAGCGTCACGCCTGCCCATAACAATTGTACTGCTAAGCAGGACTAGTCCTGCGTGGCACCGCACTGCGCTGGTCCCCTCGAGACAACTTATTAAGTCTTCTTATGTCCATTAATGTCACTAGCCACAGTGCCCTTCTAACTGGAGCACAGTAATGTCTAAAGTTGAAATACTACTGCTTGGCGGCGAATATCCGGATCGTGGTGGTACCGTATATATATATTTTATTTTTATTGGTTTCCGGTGGAAAATCTGCATGGAATTTCCTTTGCCCAGGGGAAGGGTGAAGGGGTATGCTGGACTCCTACCGCCTAAAACCACTGGAGCGGTCATCTTCGGCACCGAAGGGGGGCTCCAGATCCTCGTAAGATCACACTAGAGCCGCCTATTGGTGCCAAGCCTTTAGGCACATCTCGGAGGGATGACTGTAAAGCGGTCGGCCCCTCTTGCGGAGGGCAGGCGACTGTAAAAAGGTCACCCCCCAGGCACTTCTTTGGGATGAATGTAAAGGATCCCCCCCAAGTCTCGCTGTGCGGGGTGCCGAGCACGCAGACTCCCCAAGCTGCGCAGGTGGTACCTACCTAGCCGGCCTGTTGCAATAAGAGACCTCCACCAGTATTGTGTTATGCCAGTCAAAGACTTAAGTCCAACTTAAGAATAACGGTACAACCCAGTTATAGGAGGCAAATGCCAGTGGCTTGTTATTTCGATAGTCTTGTAAGCGAAATCTTAAGTCCTAGCTGATTCCAAACCGCATAACATTGATCATCCGAAGTACGCTTTTTTAGTCGATTTAGGAGACAGGTCAGTATTGTGTTTTATATGTTTCGTTTTTCATCTTTGCCTACCCTACCCCTAACCACCAACCAACACTGCAGCAACTGTGCCGTCATGCTTCTTTTTCTAACATACCATAGTAAAGTCATACAAAATAGTAAACTTTATTTCAAAGCTACATACAATTCGTAAATCTTAGGCGCTCATACTCCCCGGGAAGACAGCGGTGTGCATGTGGTCACGTACCGCTGTATGCGCAGTGCATAGTGTGGCTTCGGGGGAATCTTACAATCCCCTCGAGAGATGCCTGGGGGGGTGGCCTCTTTACAGTCGCCTTCCCTCCACTAGAGGGGATGACCGCTTTACAGTCATCCCCTCCGAGATGTGCCTAAAGGCGTGGCACCAATGGGTGGCTCTAGATGGAGATCTTTTGAGTTCCTGGAGCCTCCCTTCGGTGCCGACGATGATCACTCCGGTGGTTTTAGCAGGTAGGAGTCCGGCATGCCCCTTCGCCCTTTCCCAGGGCGAAGGAAGTACATGAGGTATTTCCACCGGAACAATAATAAAAAAAAAAGGCGCTCATACTCGTATATAGTTGCACTCACCGATCGGCGAAGTTAAGCAACGCGTTGCGCGATTAGTCTATAGATGCGTGACTGCCTAGGGGGAATTACACTGACTGACTCCGTGCTTCATCATATATCATGTCGGTGTACGTCCACTGCTGAACAAAGGCCTCCCCCATAGATTTCCACAACTGTATCATCATTTTGGGGGGAATTTGCCAATATTCACCGCGCTTGGCAAGGCGGGTTGGTGAGCGCAGTATGGCTACCGTTTCACAGAAGGGACGCTGCTGCCCATCCCTCTGGTTTAGATTCCCTTAGTCGCCTTTTACGACATCCACGGGAGGAGATGGGGTGGTGTTATATTCTTAATCCGGACACCACACGGAAAAGCGTTTGCGTTATTTCAATTACACAACATCCAGGTGATACTGCTGTATATCTTTTTCAAGATTTGACATTATCATCTGTCTGAGTCCCCGCTGCCAGTGGAAAAGTGCAGCTCAGGCGACTTACGAACTTTAAAGCGAATCATCCTTTAATTATTCATTGCAGCTGGCGTATCTGGACGTTAATGGGCATAAATGTTATGATTCAATGACGTTGTTAAAGTTTATACTTGTTATCATTTCAGTACAAAATCCCCAAAAAAGAGGAGGTGGTGGAACAACAGCAGGCCGAGCCTGACAACCCTCTGATGAGGAAGAAAAAGACTCCTGAAGAGTTGGCAGCCGAGGCGGAGCTTGAAGACCAGGATGAGTTCACCAGTAAGACACCCTATTTTCTGTAACGTATTGTACAGCATATTGTTTTGGGCGACAAAATCCGGTTGGTTAATATAAACCACCCAATGAGCCCACAACACACCCATATCGGTCGTTGTGGTGATTTTTGGGGGAGGCCTGTGTCCAGCAGTGGACTTCATTCGGCCGAAACGACGAATATACATGACACACGCACACACATCAGCCGCACTGTCAGCGATGCCACACCTCCTTTTTTTTTTATTGGTGCCCAGTGGAATTTCTTCATTAACTTCCTTCGCCCCGGGGAAGGGCGAAGGGGTATGCCGGACTCCTACCGGCTAAAACCACTGGAGCAGTCATCTTCGGCACGCAAGGGAGGCTCCAGGTCCTCGTATGATCACACTAGAGCCGCCCACTGGTGCCACGCCTATTGGCACATCTCGGAGAGGGTGACTGTAAAGCGGTCACCCCCCCAGGGGGATTGTAAAGGATCCCCCAAAGCATCCCACGGCAGCGCGTGACCACATGCGTGCTACCGTCTTCTCTTGGGTCGCTTGGTGTGGGCACGCAGATTCCCCAATCTACGCACCCGCGAACCCAGAGGTCCCCCACCTTATAGCAACGGCAGGGGTTTTCAGGCGTATCGGAATTAGGCACCAGGGCGGTTGTTACCCCGGGGCCGTCTCCTTCTTCTTCGAGCGGAATCGGCCCTCTCCCGATCCCGCCCTGCAGTCTCCTTCTGGAGCATGACGCTCTCACAGAAGGAGACCACTGCATTCCAGTTTTATGCCACGCCTCCTACCACCGCTGTGCCATGCATCAACCGGTACAACAACCAAATGTATCGCAAATGATACGATCAAATTAGGTGATAACTCCTTCCCTGTCAATTAGTTTTTCACTTTGATTTATATTGCGCATTACAAGCATTATATGACGCTAGACCCTATCATGGGGGAGTCTGCGTGCTCATACCGAGTGACCCCCGGGAAGATGTTGGCACGCATGTGGTCACGCGCTGCCGTGGGACGCTTTGGAGGAACCTTTACAATCCCTCCAGGGGTGTGACCGCTTTACAGTCATCCCCTCCGAGATATGCCTAAAGGCGTAGCACCAATAGGCGGCTATAGTGTGATCTTACGGCACCTGGAGCCCCCTTTGATGCCCAAGATGACCACTCCAGTGGTTTCAGCCGGTAGGAGTCCGGCATAGCCCTTCGCCCTTCCCCGGGGCGAAGGAAGTTCCATGTAAAATTGCCACTGGGCACAAAAAAAAAAAATACAAAAGGGCCTATCATGAAGATTATAGATCAGATTAACAAACACCCTATACAGTATAAAGAGTGCTGCTATTAAGTAATGAAGTTAGTACTTCGTAGAGTAAGCAGTCTTAGATACCCATACTCATACCTGTAAAAAACGTCTTGTTCCAGAACTGAAAAACACCATTGAAACGCAAGTGAATGAACTAAAGTCGCAGATCGAGAGCAAGTGCGTAATGCAGTGAGCGCCTCTCGACGTATTGTAAAACTATCTGAATACATGATGTAGCTGAGCTAAGGTCATTGTTACGACGATGTTTCACAACCCCTGTACACACCCCATCACCCCCCACACGACCCCCGAATAGCGAAAAAAGCCAGTCAAAATAATAACAATTTCGTTCGGACGTATCAATCATTCGCGCTCAAAATTTTTGTAGGAGAGATTCGAATTCTAAATTTTTTCGGAACGTAGTTGGCTAGTGGCGCGTTGGTGCTTGATAATGAGCAATAATATTTTTATACATTCATAAAAGATGTTGGAAAGCAGCCCTCGACACAACTGTGAAGCGCGGTTCTGAACGTATGGTCAAAAAGTCATTAACTACCAAGCAGCAGGCTAAAAACCAATCGTGAAACAATCCGTTTTATATGTTGAAGCTTGTGATAAATTGTTATTTAAGTGTAAAGTTGACATAATATAAATACAACTAGAACGGAACGGTGTAATCTATTTAAAAATGGAAGAAAATTATTATAAGAATTCTGGCACGCGAGTAGACTCGAAATTCGACTATTTATCGCCTTCTCTCTCTGTCTCTAATTCGCACTTACATTGAAATAACAATGTATTCGGTCCTTAAGGAGTGTTTGTTTCATCCAAATTCCAGGCTTGACTATCGGTCCTGTACGTATCTTCGTGGTGTTACCTACTACGATTCGCTTAAGCTCTTCGCTCTTCGACTTTAGCCTCTAAATCTTTTGCATGCGTGCTTATGCAGTGTTAATATATGTGTCAATGTAATTTTTTTTAGGTGTACATACCTGTAATCGACCTAGCCTTAATATCCACATCGAAAATAAAATAGGTAATATTGTTATGCGATGGTGGTGTTTCCGCCACTTTGGCTGTCGTTGTCCAATACTTTCTTGCATGTTAATATAAGAGTCAATGTTCATTTAGTGTTTAATGTGTAAAATGTTGTAGATAAACAAAAGTAATTCGCGTTGTTTTACCGTAACGCCTGTAATCTAATGTTTTATCGATGTTTTACGCTTAGGTATTAAAGTTAAATAACCCATTGTGGTGTGAGCAAATTATTCGAGCGATTACGCCATTTTTGATCAGAATAGGGATGGGAAATGATTTGGTATCGATATTAACTAACTAACAACTAGAAATTGTTGACAATATCTCGCTAAGCACATATGTGGAATGTAAAATCGTTAGTGAATGTCGCCATATAAGGACGTAACATTGACACATACATATACTTGGTCGATGGGGCAAAGTGAAATGAACGCGGCGAAGGCTTTCAGTAGTAATTGTTCGAAAAATGTTGTCCACATAGTTGTAAAGCTGCAAATGCAAAAGATTTGTTATCGTCAAAAGCTGTGATATATGAATATAATAAACTAAAGCGCGCAATGCGATGACCGCTCGCGCTATTAGCTTCTTCAATCTTTCAATCTTCAATGTTCGACACGAAACTATCATTCTACCTTCTATTAGATCGTACCTATTCGGATTACAATTTCTACAATCAGCACATCATGTATTTTATATATTTTAGTTAGTATTTTCTTCACACGCGATGCTTTTTGGTATTACCAATAGTTTATTAAGTTACTCTTGAATGTAGACTAATATTGTGTATAGATCTTGTGTAATAGTTAAAAGTGGTACATATTATTCATATTTGAAGGTTCTGTAAACATTCTCCCTGCACTATGGCCGTTTTATGATTATTATATGACTTTCACGAATATAGGTATCTCTAGGTTAATTTATTAAATTAGTCTCGTTTGAAATTAATATATACAGTTGTTTAAATATAACATAAATAAGGACAGTAACACCAACTGATTAGTTTAAATCGATTCTACATCACTAATAAGTCGAGCATTCCGCAAAAAAATTGATGTATCGATTTGCAACAAATCGCATCGCGTGTTAAATTCTAAGATTATTTTAGATACTTCACTTATGCATTTAATATTACAATGCTTGCTTATTTTACGTTATACTGACATCCTGTCAATTACACCTACCTTTACTTCACACATATACTATTCAATATACAAACATGTAAATAAAGAAGTAATAATTTCTGATTGTTTATCGAGAATGCTACTATTTTTCTGACGTTTAAAAATCTACTATTTTTCGCACTGTACTGCACATAATATATTTTCATAGCTTATTTCATAGTAACCTAATTTGGAGCACGCATTGCTATAATGTAAGTTGGGCATCACTTGTAAGGCCCCGTCCGGCCACTTCACTAAATGTAAGTTATAAAAAAATATTTAAATTAAATTTTCACAATGTATGTGTGGTTAGCCTAGGAAATAATTATATAAAATAGTTCTATCGTATGTGCATGGCAAATCTAGCTAAATGGTTGTATGTAGTAATTCAATACAATAATAGTTGTTAAGTCTATTGGACCTGTCTGATGACCAAATTTCGATCGAATCTAACTCTCCTTACAACTCTTCTCGTGTGTAGAATACTAATCTATAACTTTTGTCTGTATCTTCAATCTATCGTAGTTTAGTCTGCGTTCTACGTTGTTGACTTTCAAGTAGGTGATAGTGTAGATAAAACGTTGTTTTGGTATAGAGTGATCTATGTTCAGGAGTGTGAACTTGCTGTCGCTAATTTAAAATTAACGGAACATACATTCCATACGCTGCCAGTGAAATTGACATTTCAAAATGTCACTGTCACTGTCATTTATATTTATGACATTCATTAATATTTTCGTCTGATGTTGACTGGCAATGTTCAGTATAAGTCAGTATACTATTGTAGTCTTTGGTATAAGTTCAATAGTTCTTACAATAAATTGTAAAGTTTTCTTGCATGGCAGTCTTGAGAAGTGTGCTGAGGCTCTTGGCGTGTTGGTGTCGTTCTCTCCTAATTCATCTTGTTTTCAAGTTGTTTGTTAAGTAATAATGTTTAGACGCTTCTATAAAGCTAATATATATACGTGTATCTGTAAGCTTTCGATGTTCAGTGTACAGTTGATAGTTATAATATTGCTTATCTGCGGAATTTCTAAAGGAATTTGGGTGATATCAAATGGTTGTTGAATAATATTGTGTAAAACCTAAAGAGTTTCTATGGAAAATGGTATGTTTTATAAATGTAAAAAATTATGTAACACATCGATCTCCTCGCCCGACTTGTCTTTCATCATGTAGTTTATTCTTTACACAAAGATATCTATACATTTCTTTTTTATAATATTATAGTGAATTTATAAAGAGGTTTATACAAGGTAGACGTGTAGTTTAGTCATAAAAATTATTATAAAATCAAAAATTTTGAAAGCATTATTAATTAATTCTGTGAACCGATAGTGTTAATTTTAAGGAATCCAAGATGTCGTGACCAATTTTTTATATTTTTAGCCACAAGGAAGCAACATTGAAAAACTGTTGAATTTTTTAAAATCTTATGACTCATACTCAGGGTAATAAACTATTTATAGTTATTTGTTCATAGTTTGATTTAGATCGTTTAGGTATGAAATGTATGACTTTTTGGCCTACGATGGCTTTACTGAATCTTTCTTCTGAAACCTTTTCCTCTAAATGTATCCCTTTGACCCAAAACTGTAGGATGTCTTGATATTTCACTGTTGTTCTTGAATCCTTAGAGGAGTTATGAAATGGTAGGCTAAATAACATTGACATAACTTGTTAAATTTATTAAATTAACTAGCCTATTGATAGTTGCACTAGGTTGTAATGTTAGGGGATGTTTTGTCGTGGTGGTGCATTTGTTCTATTAATACTTGATCATCCTAAAATAAACCTTAATCATAAAGGACTTACTGTGAGTAAGACGTACATAATCAAACTAAAACAGTACAAATGCATCATTTACAGCAGCGTTATACAGAGACAGGATAGTGTCGGTAGTTTTATCATCTGAAATTGTCTAACAAATAAAAGATGTTCTAAGTATTGTTGTCAATAAAGGAGATAAAAGAAGAGACACGGAGTAACAAAAGAAAATTGTAAAAAAGTTAACAAATGAAGTAACATTTATAAGACACAATAACTCACAGTAACTCTGTAGCTTATCAGTCAATAATCAAATGATAACTCTACTGGCGTTCATTCATTTCAAGTACTGTTCGTTACATCCAAAGACAACAGAACGAAATGAGGTCGGTGATTCACAATATAGCATAGACAATTAGAGACAACGACACTGTACCACACACTTAAGAGCTTTTACACTTAATGCCGTATCAATTTATATTTTTAGATTAAACTCAAAATTCTCAGGCAGCGTAGGAACAACAAAGAACTGATATTGAAGTGCCACAGTCGGCAATCGACATTGTGCTTTGATTTTTCTTCCCTTTCTCTGCGCTGTCAGTTCAAAATTTTGGTTGATTCTTATTTGTTTTAAAAATGATGTGTTATCGAAACACTGGAAGGAACATGTCGTGTCATAACTGCATCTAAATATCTGCCAGTATTGCTATGAACCGAAACATGGACTTATTTCTTCCAGTGGTTTTATTGTTTCTATTATAGTTATTGGCCAACAACATACCAGTTCCTTAACTTTTAATATTAGTGACATTATAATGTTAAAATTGCAAGTTACAGAATGTATAAAAATCCAATAAAATCCACAAAGTACTCATATATGAACGGGGTTCATATGTATGTTGTCTTGTTATATTAAAGAAGAAAAAAAGGTTAGTAGTTTATCCACGATTAAATTTAATCTTAGGGATTATGGATGAATAACGAAAAAGGTTATTGTTGAAAAATGTTTTTAGGTAATAAAAAAAACGGATTGAGCTTCTGTGACACCTTGTTGTTAACAATAAGTTCGGTTTATTTGCAGGAAGACAGCTTTTAACGGCCGATTCAAATCGACATCACCTGATATCAAACAACAAGTAAAGTCATTGATTTGTTTAGCGTTAAGTAACTTAAATCAGGCTGCCTTGAGAAACAAAATGGCTAGGTACTGTAATAAGGAACTCATACTCTTGAAACGTAAAAATTTAGTCTACTCCGAGGGAAAATATCACCATATCGTATTAAAACACTGTAAAGGCATTAGAGGCGTGTCATTTCTGTTTCTCGAAACCAAAAAATGTGAGCTTCGTTTTCGTTGAATCGGCCGAATAAGCTGTGGCTATCTTCTGGCTGTATACAAACTGCCGTAATGAACTCTATTCTTATATAAATAAGGTTAGTTTTCCTTTCACGACTGTAGTACATAGAGACGCTTCTTTGCTACCACTTCGTTCGCCATTACTGTTGCGGAGCATTGTTAATATTTATTTACAAGGTCCCTATTAGTTATTGTATAAAAGTTTAGAGGTAGCCATTTTCATATGTGCGTTGAGTTTAATGTGAAAATGGTTTATCTAACATGTTGTTAAATAATAAATAAACTACATTGTACCACTATTCAATTGTTTTATTTTTAAACTCCCATATTTAGGACAAGCGATTAAAATTAGGCTCAGGTGCATTACTGACATGTAGAGATTGATGATGATCTCTCTCTCTCATCATCAGTTAAATCAATGTTACAGTACTGGTATGCTTCAAGTATTAATAGTCTGTAATTTTTTTTTTTTTAAAAACGTTGCCCCACACTAGGATTTCTCCTGTGTCGTGGGTGCGTTTACAGACATGAATTCCACATACAATACACCCAGATCCGGAACAACTATCTGCAGATCATACAAATATTTGTTCCGTGTGGGAATCGAACCCACGACCCCGGAGCGCAGCAGTCGACTGTATCAGCCACTGCACCAAACGTGTTTTTTTTTTTTTTTTTTTTTTTTCAGCGTGGGACGATCTCCAACGAGGTAGACAGACGACCTGGTGAAGGTCGCTGGGAGTCGTTGGATGAGAGCGGCATGTGACCGCTCGTTGTGGAAGTCTAAAGGGGAGGCCTTTGTTCAGCAGTGGACGTCATGTGGCTGATATGATGAATAGAGGAAGAGTTAAATTCATAATACACTTTTTGGAGCCGTAGTTTTAGGAAATGTCTCCATTTGTTTCGTAATCACCACATAGGTACTACTCTTTTTCTTTAATAAAAATAGTCAACACAAATAGTATCTAAAAATATATTTAAATTAACCTATTCACTGTACATTAATCTAATAAATTAATGGCATGCCAAACGTTATTCAGATTATTATTCAAATCTTCTAACACATTCATCATATGATTCATTGTAGACTTAATCACACCATAATTAGTATCATGGACCTTAATAGTCGCACTATCATCAGACAGTTCAGTTCTCAAAAGAATCCCTTCTGAAGAAGTGTCACTGCCATCTTTCTCTGAAGAGTAATCCCGCATTTTCGCATTCAATTTATTTAAAATTTTCCATAATTTCGCTTTGTTTTCATTGAAATCGATTTCATTCTCAGCTGATATTTCTTCGACTTCGTTATTGACGCTTCTTCGTTTTCTAACAACCGTTTCAAGAGTGTTTATTTTTTCTTCAGATATTTTATTCATGTCTTGGTTTCTCCTGTTGCTTGTATCGTGTGTTTCCGAGGTTCTTTTTAGCATATCGTTTTCATTTTTACTTTTTCTGTTGACTTTTTTTAAAAAGTCATCATTATGATCTGAAGTCTTTTTAAGATTTTTAATTTTCCTGTGAATTCTGTCCAAATTTTTATCATGTTTTAGTGGTTTTAAAGATTTTATTCTACTATTCTTTGAATGCCTTTTGCTTACTCGATTTCTATCCAATCTTGGCAAATTCACTCGAAGATTTTTTAAATTTCCCACACTCTGCCTTGCTTTTTCCAATAAATTACCTATAAGCCTTTTTGGGTTTAAATCATGATCATGTTTTCTTTCTGTGACTCTACTGTTTCTTAATCCTGGCCGTCTTAATTTGCCTCTACCAAAATTACTTTCTCCATCATCCCTTTTAAACCTATCCTTTTTATTGTTTCTCTGGAAAATATTTTGTATTTTATCTAAATCTCTGTTCATATCACTTATTCTACTTTTTAAAGCATTGTTTGCAGTAACAATGCTATCTGTGTCTTCAAAATCATAAGATAAATCAGCAATATGCGTGTAGTCATCGAAATCATCATCGATTGAGCGTTTTAGTCTGTAGTTTTCATTGCTAACAGTTTCTGCTTCTGCGAATGTTTCGTTACCATTATCTATGTCTTGACAAGCTTCAATCTTGGTGTTAGCAAGTACCCAGAATCCAAATGATTTTGCGGGTAGATTAATGAGTAGTGTCTTATATGGACGGACGCGTTTCACTGCCGGCCTGATGTCGCCTTCGTAGTACATAGCACGACCATTTACTGCAATATTTCTGCAATTCAAAATAGAGAAGATAAATGAAATACAACTTTAACAAACCATACACTGCATCTAACTAAATATTGTCTGGTTCCAGGGACTTCTTGTGCTTTCACTTAAATGCTTAGCCTATGTACACTATATTATCACTTAGATAATACAATCGTATTTGTAACGATCCAGGGCATTTTAGCTAAATAACGGTGGTAAAAAGCTCTCGTTTGTTAATTAGATAAAGAAGAAAAATTAGATAAACACACAAAAGTTACCTACCCGTTATGATCATTTCCAAGTATGAACTGCATGATATCACCACCTTCCTCTCTCCTAGACAACTTCAGCGAGAATCTTGCGGGTTCGTCATCCATATTCGCACCAAACAGAGTGACAGCACCAGGAATTGGCTTATGGCGCAGTGTTGTACAGTGCCCAAATAGAATAGCTTGTTCTGGTTCCATTTGTACATCCAGTACGCGCTCACCCACCAAGTTTTTAAATAATAGTGCCATGTAGAAGCTCTGGAATAGCATGTTTTTGTATTAATAGTGGGCAAATATTTGTGTATCATGTAAGTTAATATTTATTTATTTATTTACATTTACACACATACACTACACCATTACAGGAAATAAAACATTGTATATTGGTAATATATGGTTTTTTGTTGAAATTGAGTAACGTTCTTCATTTTGTACTTCGTTTACAATATAATAAATATAAACCAGACCAGTTTATGATATAATATATTCCTAGATCATCACGGAGGAAGACCAAGTTTCTATCGTATGATATTTTCTAGTAAAATTGATGTTATTGCCCATGTAGTACCCATTCGTTATATCTGTTAGATTAAAAATATCAATATCCCCAACTTGGTTTACGGAGGTCAGTCAACTAAAGACGAACCAGCCGCATTTTGCAATGCAATGCTAGACTTGAGATAAAGATGAAAATGAGGAGGACGATGATAACGTTTTAGTTAAAATGCCGCTAAACAGATTAGCAGGAGATACGTGTGTGATATTATATTCTATTGACTCGGTAAATGTGACGTCAAAGTAGAGAACCTTTTTGTTTCCACAATATTGCTAAAATCTCACCAGTGTTGGCTCATACATCTCCTCTTCCTCCAATTCCCGGTAATGTACAGCGAAACCATTCTTGGCTGAGTATCCCAGACTGGCTAACCAGTCAGCAGCTCTCTCCAAATCGTTGTACCGCTTCTGGCTGGTCTCAGTCAACCAGAGCGGGGTCTCGCTACGAGAGAGGAGACGCAGAAGCTTAAGGCGATCGTGCTCCGACATGCGCTCGAGTTCATACGATGATGAGTTACTGAAAACAGAAATTGGTGTTGTAATGCTGTTTGTTCTATTGAAATTGTTGTTCTTTGAGAAAGAAAGAAAGAAAAGAGTTTATTAGCACAAACAATTAAATATTTGGTCTTTGAAATCACTGGCATTTATTTCGGCCCTGGGGATGACCAGATTTTATTTAAAAAATATAACGGCACAACTGTGGAAATCTATGGGGGGGAGGCTTTTGTGGGCATCCTTGGCGGTTATGATTAAAACCGGCTTTGTACACAATTGTACAAGCATAATTAAATAAATAAATACAACGCGCTCATAGCCAGTCGCGCTTACCGATCGGTAAATGATCGGCGGAGTTAAGCAATGCTTGGCGCGATCTGTCTAATATTTAATGGATGGGTGACTGCTTTATGGTATTTGAAATGAGCGTAAAATCGTCGGTCCCGGTTGTTGTCAGTAGACAGCGATTGTTAAACCAAGTCGGAGGCATTTGGGCGGCTTGAACAACCCTGGACAAGGTAGGCCACTGACCACACGAAAAGAAAAAAAGATAAAATAGTCCCAGGTTATGTCCCATTGAATTTGACATTTAAAGTTCCTACATAAGCCTACAAAGCCCAGGTAAGTAACCCGAACAAGTAGAGGATGTTATGCAAAAGAATATTCATCATCATAATATCAGCTTAAGAACGGCCACTGCTGGACAAAGACCTATAGATTTAGTGACGGTTACATACCATATGTCAACTTTATTTTTAACTTTGCCCCACACAATGTTTTCTATGTCGTGGGTGCGTTTACAGACACAAATTACACACACAATACACCCACACCCGGAACAACTACCTGCAGATCATACAAATATTTGTTCCGTGCGGGAATCGAACCCGCGACCAGGAGCGCAGCAGTCGACTGTATCAGCCACAGCACCAACCGTGGCATCAAATTTTCGGAGGAGATTTACCGGTACTCACCATGCTTGGCAGGCGGGTTGGTAAGCGTGGGTAGGTGAACGCAGACTGGCTGATTTTCCACAGAAGGAGGCGCTGCTGCCCATCCCTCTGGTTTAGTCCCTCAGACGCCTTTTACGACATCCTCGGGATAAGATGGAGTGGTTAGCACCACTTTATCTGGACATTGGTCTGTCATGCTCACTAAAATGTCTTGCTAACGGTGGAGTTGCGTATCGGGTCGTTCGGTTCCCTACAATATGGTTGAGCTAAGCGATGCTGATGCATGCGTCATGCTCGTGAACGGGTGCCGTCTGTTCGGACTGGTCAGCCGTTAACTGCCACGGCAAATTCATTATTATAATATTATTGTGGTATGTTTCATCTTTACACATTAACCTACATTTTTCTCTGTATATGTTTTACAATCATGTGTACCTATACAATCAACATTGTAATCCCCAACTATTTTAAAAGAGTATCCATGGAGTTTCTTGCCGGCTCTTCTCCATGAGATCAACTATTTGGAACATTGCAACTTAAATTCTGACGTTTCATAAGTGCCAATATTTGGTTTATTTGAAATAAAAAATTTTGACTTTGACTTGGATCACACGTAAAAATATTTGAAATTAATATTAACACATATCGATGGAATTGACAGCCAAGTTTAAAGATCTAAAACTATAAAATATGAAACCCTACCCATTCAATAAAAGCGCATCCATCATATCATCGGACAACGTCATATAATCCTTGAAGTCGCTCTTGGAGTCAGCCTGGAGACACTTTGTGACGTCACCGCCCACCACCTTCCATTCCGCCGTCCGTCCAGGGGGGAAGGTCTCGATGATCACGCGTAGAGTCTCCAGGTCGTTCAGGTATTCTTCTATAGACTGGTTCATGCATTCTGGTGATAATTGTGGTTGATTTAAGGTTATCAAGACATAAGTTATTTATGAAACTTTTGTATTGTGATCACATAAGAATTTGTATGCTCCTGTATAGGTATTCGTTTCCATGATTAGTGTAATGTATAGAGCGACATTCATTGTATAAATACTTCTAGCCATAAAATTGTGGTACCTAAATGTTATCATCATTTCAGCCGAAAAATGTCCACCGCTAGACAGAATCCTCCCCAAAAATCCTGCCACAACGACTGCTATGGGTTTGTGTGGTGTGCTCATTGAGGGGTATTTCTATAATCGCCACGCTTGGCAGACGGGTTTGAGATCACAGTTGAGTTATAAATGTACTTGAAGGACGCTGCTGCCCATCCTCCGGCTAACCTCATAGTCACCTTTTACGACACCCGCGGGATAAGATGGGGTGGTGGTATTCTTTATCACCACACGGCAATAAATTTAGATTGTCAAAACCAATATCGTTCTTAGGAAATTGTATTCAATTTTACAACAAGATACCCAAAGCAATTACTGATCTCACAGGCGGGAAACACACGTTACAACAATTCTTCAGAAAAAAGTCTACTATAGGATTACAGACATTTTATCGATAGGAACATATGGTGGCTTATCTGCGCATGTGGCTTCCCTGGTAACCAAATAAATATATCTGGGGTGCAATTCCTTAAACTCTAACATCCATACATCCTTGAATACAGAATCGAAATAACGGTGTAAAAGCAATTCGGTATTGGCTAAAACATGATTGAAGCTATTCAAGGACACGTTGCAGAAGGTAAGCCATGAAGACCAGTCTTAGCCATTACCAAATTGGGTTATTATAGTTATTTAAATTCTGTAATCAAGGGTGAATGGATGTTTGAGCTTAGAGAATTGCACCCCTGAAGTGCTATTAGTACTGTATAGCTGCAACAACGCTTTTGATACCAGCAATGTTGCTACTTCACGCCGATATTCTATGATGGCATGGTATCTCCCCGGTCGAGCCAGCCGATTTACGGGCTCAAGTCTACTTATGACTACAGCTAGGCTCACCCACGCTTAAACCAAAATACAGGCAAATCTAATCAGTGATTCGTATTTGCCTCTAGATTTAATTGACATTACTCTGAAGAACGAGGTTCTCCAAACCGTAGAACCTTCAGTATTTTTAGGCACTACAAGTGGATACAAAACGTCAGTGGAGTGCTCATATATCTTGTATTTCTCCTTTTGTATTCTATAGTTAGTGTATGTTTAAGTGATGTGCGGTCGAATCCAAATTGCAATTGCGTTTATGTCTTTACTAAATTCAGTGGTCTATTAGCTGTATTGCGAGCAAGCTCAAATTCGACAACTTACAGATGTGGATACAGCTCGTTTAGTATATTTTAGTCATTCCACAGTACTTGCGGTATTTCGGTATGGGGTAGGGCCGCGGATGTTGAGAGCATTTTTATACTACAAAAACAAGCTGTCCGTGCAATATATCGGTTAGGGGCTTGAGTTTCACTCAGAGATTATGTTAAAAGTTCAGGCATCCTAACTGTTATATTACAGTACATTCTTGCTAATGTAATGTGTATTAAGCAGAATTTAAATTTATCTGCGAAATACTCTGATATTCATGCCATTAATACTAGAAATAGGCATAAATTATGTGCTAATTATAATGTACTTATGTGCCGTGTGGTGCCGGCTCAGAATACCACCACCCCATCTCATCCTATGGGTGTCGTAAACGTCGACTAAGGGATTAGCCGGAGGATGGGCAGCAGCGTCCTTCGAGTACATTAACAACTCAACTGCGACCGCCAACCCGTCTGCCAAGCGTGGCAATTATGGCAAAACCCCCCAATGAGCACACAACACACTCACATCGGTCGTTGTGGTGATCTTTGGGGGAGGCCTGTGTCCAGTAGTGGACTTCAGTGGGCTAAAATGATGACACCATATCCCTTCTATCCTAGAGGAAGGAAGGAATACAAAACTCTGCTTTTCCAACGACTCCCAGCTACCCTCAGCAGGTCGTCTCTCCACGTCGTTGGAGGTCGTCCCACGCTGCGTTTTCCGGTGCGCGGTCTCCATTCGAGAACCTTTTTAAAACACTCTGCTAAAATAGACATCCTGCTAGATGAGAGATCTGACAATCAGTGAGTGGCCCACCCCCTAACTGACCACCTCGCTAGTCCCCAATCCTGTGACGGGCAGCACCCTCAATGGTCCTATCCTTGATGGCTGATTCTGCAATTTGGAAGCAACCAACAAGGTGGAAGCAATATCTCCTTTGTGGGAGGAACCTATGTTTAGTTGTGGCCTGCATCGGCTGCTGATTATAATAACCTGAGCTAGATATATCAGTATGTCGAATAGATACTTACCATAACCCAGCTCCCAGAATATATCACCAACTTTAACCTTCTCCGCAACAGTCAATATATTCAACGCTGTATTAGGATCCCACATTCCTGAAGCTGTTCTCTCTTCATTGTTCAGAGCGAAAACCAGATCGAAACCTGTAGACTTGGCCCATTGGACGAACGTCTTCCATTGCCGATGAGATACTGCCAAGTTCCTCGTTTGTAAAGGGACCTTTTTAGGCGCATCAGAGTCTAAAGCTGTGATGTCGAAAGACTTCTGATAATCCAAGTTCGGGAAATCGACATTGTTGATAGAGATGGTCGTGTTGTGGAACGTCATATGCGCAGTGGATGGCCCAGCTATTCTGAGATATGCTGGCGTTAGAGATGAGGCCATACAGACGCATTCTTTGCTAGAAAATTATGTATTACATGTTAGTTAATGAATAAACATAAAGAATTTGGACTGCAAGTCAGTTAAAATTACTGTTCTTTAAAAAGCGTTCAGAAATACCTTTCACCATCATCATCATTTCGGCCGAATGAAGTCCACTGCTGGACACAGGCCTCCCCCAAAGATCACCACAATGACCGATATGAGTGTGTCGTGGGCTCATTGGGGGGTTTTGCCATAATCGCCACGCTTGGCAGCCGGGTTGGCGATTGCAGTTGAGTCATAAATGTTTTTGGAGAACGCTGCTGTGGCTGTTGCAGTGGCTGATACGGTCGACTGCTGCGCCGGGAGTCGTGGGTTCGATTCCTACACGGAACCAATATGTGTATGATCTGCATGTAGTTCCGGGTCTGGGTGTATTGTATGTGGAATTCATGTCTGTAAACGCACCCACGACTATGGAGAAACCCTAGTGTGGGGCAACGTATTTTTAAGAAAAAAAAGTGTTATCATCGCGAGGATGATTTGGTATTGGTAATTTTAGTCGCTTTAACGAAATCCACAGAAATAGAGATCGCATAAATATTTTTTTGGAAACGATACGGTCAATTGGTCAGTCATCATTTATCCTGACACCTATTATAATAATGCTCATAATTTCAGCCAAAAAACGTCCACTGCTGGACAGAAGCCTCCCCCAAAGATTGCCACAATAACCGGTATGGTTTTGTGTTGTGTGCTGATTACGGGGTTTGGCCGTAATCGCCACGCTTGGCAGACGGGTTGGCGATCGCAGTTGAGTCATAAATGTTTTCGGAGAACGCTGCTGCCCATCCTCCATAGTCGCCTTTTACGACACCGACGGGATCAGATGGGGTGGTGGTATTCTTAGCCGGCACCACGCGGCAATAATGATGCTACACGAAGCGAATTACACATGAAGTAATCGCAAAGAATGCATCAACAGAACTAAAGCTACGGCATTAGCTTTATAATTTCTAGGACCCAAACTCATACAATCCTTCCTGAGAAGTACCTGGGGGCGACCTTTTTACAGTCGCATTCCCTCCGCTAAAGAGTATGACCGCTTTACAGTCATCCCCTCCGTGATGTGCCTAAAGGCGTGGCACAAATAGGCGGCTTTAGTGTGATCTTACGAGGACCTGGAGCTCCTCTTTGGTGCCGAAGATCACCAATCCAGTGGTTTTAGCCGGTAGGAGTCCAGCATACCCCTTCGCCCTTCCCTGGGCTGAAGGAAGTTCATGTAGACTTACCACTGGACACCAATAAAAAAAGGACCCAAACTCATACATACAATGACATCATCCTGCAAACGTCCACTGCTGAATATGGCCCTCCCAATGATCATTACAATGAACGCTTATATTTCCATAATCACCACGCTTGGCAGTCAGAATGGTTATCGCAGTATGTTGTTATTAGTACACTAGAGGATGCTGCTACCCATCCACTTGATTTCAACATAGTACCATTTTAAGACAGCCATGTTTACTCTACACTGATAACTATACCAATCATAACTATACATTAGCGATTCAATAATATACACAAAACACTTGAAAGAGAAACAACAAACAGAATCAATGAAACTCACCTACTATATTTTTCACTGCTCGAAAACAAATACTTTGGGTCTATAGTGAAACTTAAAAACCTGCTATCGACTAAATTCACATGCTGTTCAGTACTTATCTTCACGCTATAAGTATCGGCACTAGTCAGAGTCAACCTTAGTAGGATAAATAAAAAGAAATGTAGTGCAGTACCCATTTCATTTACTGAGGCTAAATAAAATGACTGGCGAGCCAAATGCAACTTATATTGACGACGAATCAGGAAGAATTTATGTCGCAGTTAAAGTAGAAACGTAATGGATAAGTGGCAACTGACTAAAATTTGCAACTGTTTAGATCGTTTTCATGGCGGTACATACACACATACATAGCAATGTAGTAGGATACTTTGAGCACAGTGCGATGCATTGATACACCTCTAACAACACCCTTCTTGGTAAGTAATGAAACATATGAAATTGACAATTAAAATAGTTCTAAACTTCATACATGGGAAAAGGCTTATCGTATCCGCACTTATCATCGAATAAGATCGATCATGTCATATCAGCCACAGGATGTCCACTGCTGAACAAGGCCTCCCCGTTAGATTTCCACAACGAGCGGTCACATGCCGCTCTCATCCAACGACTCCCAGCGACCTTGACCAGGTCGTCTGTCCACCTCGTTGGAGGTTGTCCCACGCTGCGTCTTCCGGTGCGCGGTCTCCATTCGAGAACCTTTGAGCCCCAACGGACATCAGTTCTAAGACCGATCAAAACATGAAAATGGGATTAAGAAGCCTTTAACTACATACCTAATCTAAGATGTCAAACCAAATACCGGAATTGCATCGGCGGGCTGTGCACTTACGACAGTAAATAAGCATACCGCTGCCTAACACGGGGAAAATAGACGTGTCGGTTATAAACAATTAAACATAGATCATAAAAGTCTGTTAATTTCATGTTTAGATGCAATATTATGCCGACTTATTCGCTTTACAAATCATCTTTAAAAGATGCTTCATAAAAGGCCCGAATTCCTATAACGTACCGCAACACAAAAATGCTGATTCTCAAAGTAAGTGGAATTGTATCGTGCGTGCATTTATTCGTATTGTACTTCATTATAGATATATTACACAATTTGTTTGTTTTGTTATTAACATTATGTCACGTTTGAACTTACATTTATTTCTTGTGAATAAATTTGCAAATTGAGTTCCATTTCTTCTCCTCTACGTGCAGTTTGGTTGTTTTATTACATGCTTTATATTAGCTTGACCTCTATGTATGTTTGAATGTAATGGAATCTGCAATTAAATTTTCACCCACTTCTAGATATAGTCAGAATTACCTAGTTAATTGAAATTTTGCAGACGTGTCAACAATCGATGCCATGATTATAATCTGGTACCCTGGTGCAGTCAACAGGATCATCAGCGCATGATTAAAAAAACAAATAACAGATTATTATTACATTGAATTTGAATATATAATTATATTGAGCGATTTGTTTTAAAATTTATAATAATAAAACTATCCTAGTTTAAAAAACAACGGTGATTTGGTAGAAATATGAACTAAAAAGCTCAAAATACTATTTGTGGTGCTCAACTTTAAAGGTGAGTATAAGTATATAAGAATACTATTCTTTTAAATGGAGATTTTATAATGATTTTATTTCCTGATTAAAAATGAAACGAATTACCTACTGTTTTCTTTACAGGTCCACCGGTTTCAACCGGTCTACACGTTTATGAGCCTCGTGATTATTATTTTTTTGTTAGGCTTCTCGCATACATTTCTGGGAAATGTGGTTGCCTCCAGCCAGAGGGCCACGCGATTCGACGAGGTCGCGCACATGGAACGCGACGCCTAAGCGAGACTATGAATACGCCAATGCGACATGCTTAAATCAATGACGGCACGGTTGGTGCAGTGGCTGATACTGTCGGCTGCTGCGCTCCGGGTCGTGGCTTCGATTCCCGCACGGAACAAATATTTGTATGATCTGCAGGTAGTTGTTCCGGGTCTGGGTGTATTGTGTGTGGAATTCATGTCTGTAAACGCACCCACGACACAGGAGAAATCTTAGTGTGAGGCAACATTTAAAAAGTAAAAAAAACTAATTTTGTTTGTATGATAAAGGCACCTTTATCCGCTAATTATGGCAATAATGTGATGATGTGAGTATTCCCGTACAATATCGGTGGGCCATCTTAAGTTGGTTGTTTATAATTGACGGGTTGAGTGATTCTGAATGTACGAGTACAAGGTCCAGATTCTATTATTGTTTCCTTTTATAGTCCGCGCCAAACGTCATGGCTGCTTTGAAGTTGGAAGTTAGCGCAGTTCGATAACACAGTCCGTACATTCCGCACGATTCTCACACACACGCGCACTAGGCGATGCGTTAAAATAGGTCTCATCAGGTCAAGGTCACTCAGCGAGCTATGTAGAGCTATACTTGGTATTTCTTTACGAGTTCGAATCACAAATGAGCAGATCCATAGAAGAAAGAAAGAAGGAGACCAGTTGCGAACATAGCTGACCGCGTCCCCGGCAGGTATCAGCTCGTCACTGCTTGACGGGCGCCGTCACTACATCCTCCATCCTGTATCCTACAGAGAGGCGCGCGCAGAACACACGCGGTCTTATCTCGGACCTGTTTCTGATCGGGTGACGGACTGCCGGATCGGTTCAGATATCATGTACTTTCTTGAAAGAATGTGACTATCATCAACAATCATTTTGACGTAATTACTTAGATAAGTCAGTAGGTATCACAAGAAAATCTGCCTAAAGATAAGGATTATACAGTTGCTAGCGAAAGTGAATGTGCCTAATACTAGTCACTAAGCTGATATGAACAAAGTCAATGAAAATTTGTATTGTTTCTAATAACGTCCCCTTGAATCACACCACTCTGCAATGGAATCGTCCCATGCTCTATTCCTGTACTCAGACCGATTGAGGACCATGGTGGCGTTCTTGTATAAACACTTTAATACTTCGATGTATTATAGTTAATGTTGCAGAGATTGCAACACCACCCAGGTTTCGGTCAAATCGAAGACTTTCTAAGGCAAGATACAGTAAACTTTCGTAATCTTTCTAAGGCTAAACATAATTATTAGTTAGCGGACGGAAGTTCTCGACTCCTCTCAAAACCTCTTGCTAAGTTGACTACACTGCCGTTCCCGGTCTTGAGCTTCATAATCAGACTTGGCCAATAGATAAGTCTCTTGCGAATACTTGGAGCCATGGTTACCGTTAACATCGTGCCGCAAGGACTTCCATATCGGTCGCTGCACAATGCAGCTATTATGCTTCAGCATCACAAAGGACCGGAGCTTGTCTTTTTACCATGAGGTTTAGAGTGTGATCGGAGAAGTTTTTGATCTACCTTTACGGTGTTTTTTATAGAACTTAAACCCATCCATGAATCTTGGAATGCAGTGGTCTCCTTCTTTGAGAGCGTAATGCTCCAGAAGGAGACCGCAGAGTGGTATCGGGGGAGGGCTGATCCCGCACGCAGAAGGAGAGGGCGCCGAGGCGGTTGTTACCCAACCCGCTTGAGCAGAAGGCTCGTCGTTATATGGCGGGTGATACTCGGGGATCGCGAGCACGCGGCTTGGGGAATCTGCAAGCTCATACTGAGCGACCACGGGAAGACGCGCACGTGGTCCCGTGCCACCGTGTGCTCAGCACAGCGTACAATGAAGCTTTGCAGGGAACCTTTACAATCTTATGCGAAATATGCATGGGAGAGCGGACTTTTTTCCAGGAAAATATGTTAGGAGCAAAAATAACTGCAAATTTCAAATCAAATATTTTTCCTTTTCTTTTTCTTGTAATTGATGTCCGGGTTGTGTGTTGCCCCTGGTTGTATATGAGAATTGAGACCCGAGAAATTTGCTAAATTTTTTTTCTCTTTTGGACTTATTCTATTTCGTCTAGCCTCTATACGATTCTGCCGATTTCAACGTTGGAAGATAATATACGCAAGAGGTTGGGCGGTTGCGAATTCATAGAGAAAAATATTGTTCACTGGTTGATCCAGCAAACATAATCTCACAAAGGGAGATACGTCACATTATAGCATTGAGAAAATAATAACTACGTATAACTCTTATGAGTTTAAAACGAGGGAGATTCGTTAGCAGAACACAAGAGTTAGTATTAATAATTCTTCTTCTTCTTCTTCTCTTAGTTAGATTATGGCTTCTTCGACAATTTCGCTAATGTCATGTATAAGGCAACGTTGTACGGTATTCAGATTAATCAATCTTTACTTAATCAAAAACATTTTCAAACTACAAAAAAATCTACAAAAATATTTCGGCAACGTCGTACTTTATTATTACTTTACTCTATGGTCGTACGGTTCAATTCTCGTATTAATTACAACCTTCCATAGAAGTAAAAATAATATGACAGTGACAGCTATCAGCCATGACGTTTATGACGTCATAACTGTCATTCAATTCAATCACGATGACTTATGTCATTAGTCACCCCGACCCGTTGTTATTTATCTGGAAGTATTACTAAAACGAATTACAAAGTTATCATTCCAAACAGCTAATATTACTGATAATCACTTTCACGTAACACGCGATAGCGAATATAGGACGTGCGCACGATGAGAACAAGTCGAAGAATATGCCGTGCACATACTTTTCAATGTTTACCCTAGTGAGTGTTTATATTAATTGTCAAAATGGATAATAACAGTGATAAGAGAGACGATACGAGTGCTCAGAAGAAAGAGGTGCTTTCGAGTTTACAGAAAATTTGTTTAGTGTGTGGCGATAAAGCCTTAGGTTACAATTTTAACGCGATTTCGTGTGAGAGTTGCAAGGCGTTTTTCAGACGAAACGCCTTAGCTAGTAAAGAGTTCAAATGTCCATTTACCAATAACTGCGTAATCACAGTAGTTACTAGACGGTTTTGTCAGAAATGTCGGCTGGAAAAATGTCTATCTATTGGTATGGTGAAGGAGTTTATAATGTCGGAAGAGGACAAAGCGGAAAAGCGACGAAAGATAGAAGAGAACAGAGCCAGAAAACGGCAACGAGACCCTGACGATGCGGTGACTAGTTCTAAGAATGTAAAACGTGATGAAGAAGGTGACAATGGATTAACTCCATTACAAGATACTGTAATTCAGTATGACACTTTGAGTACAACTTGCAGTCCTAGTAGTACGGTCCAGTCTCCATTATCAAACGATCTGGATACATCATTACAATCCCCTCAATATAACTACGCGCAACCACCTCCTGTTCCAAGTAACGATCAAACATACACTATGAAAATATATCCAATTGATGAGAAATCAGTTATTAACAGAGCAATATATGAACAAAGAATGATTGACTCATATATGTATGAAAATGTTGATAGTAATATGTATGGGGAGCCGCTTAAACATAATAGTATAAGGTTTGTATTATCAAAAATCATATAATTATAATAATCTGTTTCTTCTTTCTTTTAAAACCTGTTGCCCCACACTAGGATTTCTCCTGTGTCGTGGGTACGTTTACAGACATGAATCCCACATACAATACACCCAGACCTGGAACAACTACCTGCAGATCATACAAATATTTTTTCCGGCAGGAATCGACTATATCAGCCACTGCACCAACCGTGCCGGAATGAAGTTTTTATGTCTGCATATTGTACTTCGATAAAAACAGTTTTATTAGTTCTGAGTGGTTCCAGGCAAAGAATAGATTACCCCTGTCCACCATGGCTTAAGGTGGTTACTATCAAGAGGATAGACATCAGCATCTTCTCTGTATCCTAATATCAACATATTGTGATCATTAAAGCCTGTATTACAGATTGAGAATCTAAACTCAACTAGAACTTAAGTTGAGATTGCATCAATTGACTATAAATGCCTGCCTAGCATGGTGAGTACTGCCAATTCTCCCCAAAATGACGACACAAATGGAAATCCATGGGGGAGGTCTTTGTTCAGCAGTGGACTATCTCTGGCTGATGATGATTATGATCAGCCTGCCAAGTTGTGTTTATTTCAACAGATATTTTTGGAAATTGTTTTGTATTGTAGTTCATTTTTATTGTTGGAAGAATTCATATGTAATAAGGAAAATGTTTAGTAATTCGTATTAACATTTAATGGAATCAGTTGAGTAGTTACAGTATAGATGATTCACTGGGTTTTATGTATGGAATACACATATAAGGTTTACTGCCTCAGAGGGACAGCGCCTGCCGCACATAAATAAACACAAATTGGGTCCCTTCATCTTAAGTAGCTGCTCTCCCATTCTAAACAAACTTAGGCCCTGGGGTATTCCAATTGCTTACAAATTTTCATGTGATGAGATAGGATAGCCTTTGTTACAAGGGGTAAAATATTATAATTAAAAAAGATTATCATGATACCAGAGGGATGGGCAGCAGCGTCCCTTCTGTGCAACGGTAGCCATACTGCGCTCACCAACCCGCCAGCCAAGCGTGGTGAGTATTGGCAAATACCCCCCAAAATGATGACACAGTTGTGAAAATCTATGGGGGAGGCCTTTGTTCAGCAGTGGACGTATAAATGGCCGATATGATGATCATGATATCAGCACAGAAACATCCATCATTGAAGGGACGACAAATAATTTCATAATCATTACGATCCCAGTCATCAATAGATAGAGATGTTTGCTCTAGTGTATACGAGGTCCTGGAGCCGCCCTTAGGTGCCGAAGATGACCGCCCCAGTAGTTTTAGCCGGTAGGGGCCCGGCATGCCCCTTTGCCCTTCCCCAGTGCAGAGGAAGTTCATGAAGAATATCCACTGGACCTTATATAAAAAAAGCTATAGATGTTTAATCTACATGCAGAGACTGTCGCTGCAGGTATTCTTTGGCTACTGAACAACAGAATTAATAATATATTTAAAAAAATTACTTTCTATTTCTTGGTGGGAATCTCACAGTAAATGCAAATCTGGTTTCAAAAATACCTTACACCTTTGTTCCCACTTAACTGGAAACCCCAATTTATGATTGTAATTGACAGATCAATATTGACAAATAGTGAGAAGTCAGCATACAGAGAGACGCGGCCGCAGCACGTGTGTGAAGAGATACCGTCAACCAGTAACAACCCGGATGTCAACAAGGCCAGGGATATACTGCAGGATGTTGAGAGGTGGGTCTTTGTAGCACACTCGCCAACCCGTCTGCCAAGGTGGCGATTATGGCAAAACCCCCCAATGAGCCCACAACACACCCATATGGGTCGTTGTGGTGATCTTTGGGGGAGGCCTGTGTCCAAACAGCGGACTTCATTCGGCTGAAATGATGAGCTTCCACTTCCAGCAATCATTTAGGGAGTTGTGAAGAGTAAGCTCTGAATGTTGGTGGCTCAACTGGCAGATTGTCATACAAATAGGTATTTGTTCTGTGCAGGAATCAACCCATATCGCAAGAAGTCGATTGGTTAACGACGCCATAAGACATCCACTGCTGAACAAAGGCATGCTTATGGGGCAGCCATAGATTTCAACAACTGTGTCATCATTTTGGGGGGAATTTGCCAGTACTCACCACTCTTAGCAGGCGGGTTGGTGAGCGCACTATGGCTAATGTTCCAAAGAAGGGACGCTGCTGCCCATCCCTCTGGTTTAGAGTCCCATAGTCGCCTTTTACGACATATATGGGAGGAGATGGAGTGGTGCTATATTCTTAATCTGGACACCACACGGAAATCATACATATAATGTGCCATCCATGCAACTGAATGATCATTTCAGCCTTAAATGTCCACTGCTGGACACAGGCCTCCTACAAAACAACAACGATCAGTCTGGGTTTATGTTTCTTCCTCAATGAGGGGGTTGGCTGTCATAATCGCCACGCTTAGCATGCGGGTTGGTAATTGCTGTTGAATTGTAATTAATTTACCTACTCAAAGGATGCAGCTGTCCATCCATGGATAGATATCCTTTATGATCCAAAGAGAATCAGTATAGGGGAATCCAGGATGGGGCATCTTTAACACCCTCAGAACTATATGTATCATTTACAGTGCACAAAAAATGTTTGTGTATCTTTTTAGATACATGCCACTTTGTTTAGTCTGTGCCGTGTATCTAAACGTAAATGTTTTTCATACATTTTATATATTAAAAAAAATGTAGTTTCAGACATCCTGAAACCAAATAATGTTATTTTGGTTTTTTAATATTTTTTTCGTTTTTATAAAAGGGCTTACCTAAGTCTGTATTTATTTTCATCTAATACATAAAGGTGCTTGTTTAACAATAGGCATAGATCTTAACTCTTGGATGGCATTGGGGAAATCAGCTGTCACAGTAAGTTATAACGATGAGATCACTTGTGACGTAAATATATTTATCATGACGTAATTGTCAGTTTTATTCATGGATGTTTGAAACTACGTTTTGCAAACTATGCGATTTAGATTACATATCACTTATCATTCTGGGAGATACATAATCTACTTGAAGGTTAAGGAGCCTATAAATCTAAGTTAGCAGCAAATAGATTACTCTGCTAATGACGACTTAAAAAAAATATACATGCAAGTACATAAGTCAACAATACTGCAGTGCCTCACGACGAAAGTCTTTAATTAAACAGTGTGTACCAGCGATGACGTATGGCACGAAGACGTGGTCACTTACTATAGGCCTCGTAAGAAAGCTCAAGGTCACTCAGCGAGCTATATAGAGAACTATGTTTGATATTTCTCTACAAGATCATATCAGAAATGAGTAGATCCGTAGAAGAACTAAAGTTGCCGATATAGCTGACAGGATTAGTAAGCTGAAGTGGCAATGGGCCGTTGGGGCAAAAGTGTTCTCAAAGAGCGCGCACCGGAAAACGCAGTGTGGGATGGTCTCCAACGAGATGGACGAATGATGAAGGTCGCTGGGAGTCGTTGGATGCGGGCGGCATGTGACCGGACCTTGTGTATGGGGGAGGCCTTTGTTCAGCAGTGGACGTCCTTTGGCTGTGATGATGATATCATGAAGATAATAATATTAATGGTATAGATAACACATATTCACCAATAATCGTGTTATCAGCTTATCGGTAGACCTTGCGCGTATCCACCTAGTTACAGCTGTTGATATAAGACTGGTATCTCTAAACTAACTGCACCTTACTAACTGAACAATTACTCAGATAAAATAAACGTCTGACGGCCAAATACCGAAACGCCAGTTAGTAGTAGGTAGTCGCAGAGATGTGCCTATGGGCGCGGCACCAGTGGGCGGCTCTAGTGTGATCAAACGAGGACCTGGAGCCCCCCTTAGGTGCCGAAGATGACCGCTCCAGTGGTTTTAGCCGATAGGAGTCCGGCATACCCCTTCGCCCTTCCCCGAGGCGACGGAAGTTCATGAAGTATTTCCACTGGGAACCAATAAAAAAAATAAAAAAATGATTTTAAAACCACAACCGAGTGCTCAAGAATCAAGTCCATAAACATCCGGCCCACCACGGTTTTTCTTTTCATGCTTTGCGCCACACTAGTATTTCTCCTGTGTCATGGGTGCGTTTACAGACATATATTCCACACACAATACACCCAGACCCGGAACAACTACCTGCAGGTCATACAAATATATGTTCCGTGCGAGAATCGAACCCACGACCCGGAGCGCAGCAGCCGACTGTCGGGAAACCTGTATTCGGCAAAAAAACGGGTGGCTCAAATTGGTAAAGCGGGACTTAATATTAACTTGCGTTTCAGTATTCGGCCGTGAATAGGCCTGAATTTGATTCGTTCTTTAATCGAGCATGTTATTATTTAGATTTCACCGTGCAATTAAAATTAAAACGGCATAGAACATTGAGTCACACCTGGCATGTTATCTCTGAACTCCCTTTTTTGTAAGGAAATCCTTGGGCTTCCTCCGCCCTGGGGAAGGGAGAGGGAGTGTGCCGGAGTGTTACCGGCCAAAACCCCACGGTTTTATAACTTAACTATCTCTAGGGTGCGGAGTTTGCCAGGCGTTGAACCACACCGGGGGGTATGGGCCTGTCACATATTCTCTGACCTCGGGCCCCATCTCTGCGACCTGGCCAGCCTCACATCCCTTCAGAGAGGCGCGAACAGAATAATGCAGACGATCATGTTATGGCTGGCATTTAGTGAGATTTGTGGTGTATACAAAGATATTGGAAGAAAGGAGATATGCCATGTAGATCAAAATGTATGCGAGCCTTTTTTTTTATTTTTTTATTGATGCCCAGTGGAAATTCATCATGAACTTCCTTCGCCCCGGGGAAGGACGAAGGGGTATGCCGGACTCCTACCGGCTAAAACCACTGGAGCGGTCATCTTCGGCACCTAAGGGAGGCTCCAGGTCCTCGTATGATCACACTAGAGCCACCCACTGGTGCCACGCCTATTGGCACATCTCGGAGAGGGTGACTGTAAAGCGGTCACCCCCCCAGGGGGATTGTAAAGGATCCCCCAAAGCGTCTCACGGCAGCGCGTGACCACATGCGTGCTACCGTCTTCTCTTGGGTCGCTTGGTGTGGGCACGCAGATTCCCCAATCTACGCACCCGCGAACCCAGAGGTCCCCCACCTTATAGCAACGGCAGGGGTTTTCAGGCGTATCGGAATTAGGCGCCAGGGCGGTTGTTACCCCGGCGCCGTCTCCTTCTTCTTCGAGCGGGATCGGCCCTCTCCCGATCCCGCTCTGCGGTCTCCTTCTGGAGCATGACGCTCTCACAGAAGGAGACCACTGCATTCCAGTTTTCGTGCTCTGCCAACATAGCTGACACTACTGCTGGCAGAGAGAGATCTTCCCCGATCCGATCGACCAGGATCCGCCGCTCAGCGGCCCACGCAGGGCACGCCTCGAGCGTGTGCTGTGCGGTGTCCTGGTCGCTATCACAATGGTGGCATTGTGCCGTGGCCTCGCGTCCTATCCTGTGCAGGTACGCGCCGAAACAACCGTGCCCGGTGAGCACCTGCGTCAGGCGGTAAGTGACGCGCTCGCTCCTTTGGAGCCAGGCTCCAAAGAGCGGTAGGACGGCCTCGACGACGCGCTTGGTTGCAAACTGCATCCGCAGGCGATGACGCCACTTTACAAGTGCGCGCCGCCGAGATGTATGCGAGCCTAGAAATCCATTTTCTCCTACCATTCTTCATAAAAGCACACAGTTACAAGTTCTCATCCAATGAACTGAATAATGCCGTGTGGTGCCGGCTCAGAATGCCACCACCCCATCTCCTCCCATGGGTGTCGTAAAAGTCGACTAAGGGATTAGCCGGAGGATGGGCAGCAGCGTCCTTCGAGTACATTCACAACTCAACTGCGATCGCCAACCCGCCTACCATGCGTGGCGATTATGGCAAATCCCCCCAATGAGCCCACAACACATCCATATTGGTGGTTGTGGTGATCTTTCGGGGAGGCCTGTGTCCAGCAGTGGACTTCGTTCGGCCGAAATGATGATGATGATGATGATGAACTGAATAAACACAACATTATAATTGGCTTCTCATACTAAAACACACCCACGACTTTGTAGGTAGCCAATCACAGAAATAGGAAATAAGGTGAAGTGGTACGGGGCCGAATGTTTTATTTTCGCTTCGGTTTTGGCATATTATCCCCGAACAACACGACACTTTAACAAAGTTTCACTTACGCGATCGAATCTCAACTGATGTTATAAAACGGCCATTTTTCCGGATGGCCCAAATTGTGCATGTCGCGGTGGCGCGGTTACGCCCCCGTACCACTTCTCCTTATTTCCTATTCCTGTGGGTGTATGTAATATGTTTACCTATACATATGTACATACGTACTGACTTTGTTATTAATGAACATGTCAAAAAGCATAACATTGTGTACTGAGATGATTTTGCCAAATTAACGTTGTGCCACGCAGTAGACAGTTGGCATATAGAACATATATATATTGGATTCCGTGGGTTTTAAATATCTAAAAAGACATAGCTTTTTCTGAAATAAAAGTAGCCTAATTTAATCCTTATAGCATCAGCTATCTGCCCGGGAAAGGCCCGTCAAAATCGGTACAGCCATTTCGGAGATTAGGTGGAACAAACATACAGTCAAAAATTATAAAAACAGTTTTTTTGTTATAAGTACCATATATACTTTCATATGCATTTAGTAAAAAGTTGTTATTTTGACATTACAAACAGACACTTCAACTCTATTTATTTGTATAGATTCATATTATTGCTCCTTTCTAACTTCTGGTCTTTTATTATACTGAATGGTAGGATGTAGGAATACCTTTTTTTTTATTTTATTCGGCCCAGTGGAAATTCTTCATGAACTTCCTTCGCCCCGGGGAAGGGCGAAGGGGTATGCCGGACTCCTACCGGCTAAAACCACTGGAGCGGTCATCTTCGGCACCGAAGGGGGGCTCCAGGACCTCGTAAGATCACACTAGAGCCGTCCATTTGGTGCCACGCCTTTAGGCACATCTCGAAAGGGATGACTGTGAAGCGCTCACCCCCTCTAACGGAGGGAAGGCGACTGTAAAAAGGTCGGCCCCCCAGGCACCTCTCGGGGAGGATTGTAAAGGATCCCTCCAAGCTTCGCTTTGCGCTGTGCTGCGCACACGGCGGCACGTGACCACGTGCGCGCCACCGTCTTCCCGGGGGATGTAGGTATACCTAGCAGAGTCCTATGCCCTAGAAGCATATGGTTAGTACATATAGTTAGTACATTCATCCACATTGAGGAAAAATATAGTGAAACCCTTTGCACTTCAGCTATATTTGAGCAATTTTTTTAAGTCTCGTGGTGACGAGTGCTTTTTCATGTCATGCAGGACTAGTCCTGGGCAGCAGTACAATTGTTATGGGCGGATGTAAAGCTTACCAACCGAAGGGACGTCTGGTGCATGCCTGCCACCTAGTGAAGACTAGGTCGCTATTCACGCTTAGGGGGATCGTTTACAATCCTCCCCGAGAGGTGCTCGAGGGGCGATCTTTTACAGTCGCCTTCCCTCCGCTAGAGGGGGTGACCGCTTTACAGTAATCCCCCCAAGAGAGTGCCTTAAGGCGTGGCATCATGGGCGGCTCTAATGTGGTCTAGCGAGGACCTGGAGCCCTTCGGTGAAGATGACCGCTCCAGTGCTTTTAGCCGGTAGAAGTCCGGCATGCCCCTTCGCCCTTCCCCGGGACGAAGGAAGTTCATGATGAATCCCCGCTGGGCACAAATAAAAAAGAAAGTTCGCTACCGACAACAACACAGTCCGCTCCCAGCTGTAATACAAATTTTCTTGGTTTCCAGGATAGAACCAAACTCCATGGAGTCAATACTGTGCGAGGCGATAAAGCTAGAGTTCGAAGCGTACACGTCCGTCAACCCGTGCAGTGGATCTTCAAGAGAGTTGAATGAGGTAATCGACAATCATTATTAGAATAGACTTAATCAAAGTCAAGTTAATAATTAGGTCCTAACAGAACTTGCACGTCATATTGAAACACGACGGCACGGTTGGTGCAGTGGCTAATACAGGCAGCTGCTGCGCTCCGGGTCGTGAGTTCGATTCCCGCACGGAACAAATATTTGTACGATCTGCAGGTAGTTGTTCCAGGCTCTAGTGTGATCTTACGAGGACCTAGACTTCAGGATTTCGGAACCCTCTCCACTCGAGTTCACCTCGCACTTGTCCGGTTTTTTTAAGTCTAACTTGAATATTACAGGTGGAACGTGCCAAATTAAACGAGTTAATTGTTGCCAATAAGGCCCTGAATGCGCCCATAGATGATGACGTCACCCAACTCGTGGGAGACACCGCGTGTACAGCAGGGTTCAAGGTACATTTTTTTCTTTTTAGCATTTTGACCAAGCGATCCGAACCTAGAGATTTAGACGGCACGGTTGGTGCAGTGGCTGATACAGTCGGCTGCTGTGCACTGGGTCGCGGGTTTGATTCCCGCACGGAACAAATATTTGTATAATCTGCAGGTAGTTGTTCCGGGTCTGGGTGTATTGTATGTGGAATTCATGTCTGTAAACGCGACCACGACACAGGAGAAATCCTAGTGTAGGGCAACGTTAAAAAAAAAAAAAAAACACCAATGAGCCAGTTATTATAGTGTTTCTGTAATACTGCAGGAAGGAGGAGGCGAACACGATCCGCGGTTGATAAAGATAGTGAACCTTACTGCAGTCGCAATAAGGCGATTTATCAAAATGGCTAAGAAAATCAACGCCTTCAAGAATATGTGCGAAGAGGATCAAGTAAGTGCTAAAAGTAAATTGTTTTGAGATATAAGGAGTTGTCTATATTTACATACAAATATTATAAAGTTTATAATAAAACAATTTTAAACGAATTAGATCGCATATATTATAGACTAGCTGGGACCCGCGGTTTCACCTGCGTTTAATTTAAAAGAAATTTAGAATACTTCGACAGACACTTGACATAGAATATATATATGTATATTGGATTTCAAGGGTTTATTTTTTTTGCGCGAAACCCTAATTATTTTTCTAAAATAAGTAAGTAACCTAAATTGTTCCTTATAACATCACCTATCTGCCTGAAATTCCCGTCAAAATCGGTCCAGCCGTATCGGAGATTACCCGGAACGAACAAACAGACAACAGACAAAAAAATTAAAAATTGTTTTTTTTTTTATATGTACCGTGTCTTTCATATGCATTTAGTAAAAAGCTGTTATTTTGGCATTATAAACAGACACTTGAATGTTATGTATTTGTATAGATTTTTGTTTTTCCTGACATTTCGAATACTTTTACACCATTCGTGGTCGCAGGTTTTTAAAATCTGTAACGACGCCTGTCACCTTAGTCATCCTGCGACCACGAATGCTGCAAAGTATTCGAAACGTCAGAGAAAACAAAAATCTATAATATACGCGATAGAATCCGTTTAAAAGTGTTTCATTATAATGTGTAATACTCGCGAAAACCTAAGACATTACTATTATAAAGTTTGTCAATTCGTGTATATATTATATATTTACTAGAACTATTCTTTAAATTCTTTAGAAGCTATATTATTCCAGATAGACAATAGGGTATGTTATTGATGTGGGGGAAGCGAGGGGTGGGGGGTTACCATTGAACGGTAAGTCGTACGGGTGCGTGTCTTTTAGGTGCGGTGTGTGTCTCAGGAATAACAGAGTTTGAGCCAACGTAAATTTTATAAAAACTTAGGTTTTCTCTTCACATCATATCAGGCAAAAATTGTCCAATGCTGAAGCCTCCCCGAACGTGAGGTGTGTCGTCATTTTGTGGGGATCTTACCAGTACACACCTGCTTGTCAAGCTCATTGTTCCACTGAAGGCACGCTGCTGCCCTCTGGTTTAGAGTCCCTTAGTGGCCTATGACGACATCCACAAGAGGAGATTGAGTGCGCTATATTCTTAATCCGGACACCACACGGATTTGATTTTTTGTGTGTCCCCACACTCGGATTTCTCCTGTGTCGTGGGTGCGTTTACAGACATGAATTCCATATACAATACACCCAGACCCGGAACAACTACCTGCAGATCATACAAATATTTGTTCCGTGTGGGAATCGAATCCACGACCCGGAGCGCAGCAGCCGACTCTATCAGCCACTGCACCAACCGTGCCGTCAATATTTACTTCACCCTATTTCGTTCGATTCATAAACGTGTGATTGCTACAGGTGGCGCTGCTCAAGGGGGGGTGCATAGAGATGATGGTGCTCAGGAGTACCATGACGTACGACGGACAGAGGAACCAGTGGAAGGTAAGGGAACAACACTGCTGTAGGGCTGGGTGCGCCTCATCTGGGGTGCATTCACTCAGAAGTTTCCCAGTGGCTTTGGGGTGCCTAAAATTATACATGACAGATGTATGTGCGAGTACCATGTGGGTTATTAATTCATTTTATTCAGTTGACGTGATATTTCTCTGGTAGATTAGGCATATCACAGAGCACGAAAACTGGAATGCAGTGGTCTCCTTCTGTGAGAGCGTCATGGTCCAGAAGGAGACCGCAGAGCGGGACCGGGAGAGGGCCGACCCCGATCGAAGAAGGAGGAGACGGCGCCGGGGTAACAACCGCCCTGGCGCCTAATTCCCACACGCCTGATACCCCCTGCCGTTGCTGTGAGGCAGGGGACCTCTGGGTTCGCGGGTGCGTAGATTGGGGAATCTGCGTGCCCACACCGAGCGACCCAAGAGAAGACGGTAGCACGCATGTGGTCACGCGCTGCCGTGGGACGCACTGGGGGATCCTTTACAATCCCCCTGGGGGGGTGACCGCTTTACAGTCACCCTCTCAGGGATGTGCCTATAGGCGTGGCACCAGTGGGCGGCTCTAGTGTGATCATACGAGGACCTGGAGCCTCCCTTACGTGCCGAAGATGACCGCTCCAGTGGTTTTAGCCGGTAGGAGTCCGGCATACCCCTTCGCCCATCCCCGGGGCGAAGGAAGTTCATGAAGAATTGAAGAATTTCCACTAGGCACCAATAAAAAAAAAATAAAAAAAAAAAAAAAAAGATCAGGCATATCAAGCTCACTCAAGTGTCCTACTTACGGTTGCGTCGTGTATTGGGTCGCTGAGTTGCCCTACAATATGGTTGAGCTGAGCGACGCTGATGCATGCGTCATGCTCGTGAACGAGTGCTGTCTGTTGGGACTGGTCAGCTTAATACAGCCATGGCAATTTAACCATAAGCTTATAAAATATCAAAATCTGGCTTGTTTAGTGTTAGACTTAAGGTGATTTAGACCCTTTTCTCCTACATTGTCCTCACATAACCTTAATTTCAAGAGCAATGTATTCAAATATTGTAACAAAACTATTTTAATTTAAAAAGAGTAACCATGGAGTTTCTTGCCCGTTCTTCTCCATAGGAAACCTACATCTTGGAACGCGGCAACTAATGTCTTGACTATTCATAAGTGCCTGCATATGGTTTTATATGAATAAAGATATTGTTATCTTTATCTTTTTATCTATATGGTTGTATTTTTTAATTATAATGCATCTTTTCATATTACAAAATGTTTTCTGTCAGTTACTCATTGCGTGTCGTAAAACGAGACACAATAAAAAATCTATTGTGTTTACACGGCAATTAACACGCGAGGGGTCTATTGGTAACAGCTTAAAACCTATTGTTGAACGCTTGCTTTCCATACAGGACGGTGTGAGTTCGATCCTGGCCTCTGGGCCTTTGACCTCTGACTTTTCGGATTCATGTGCGGATCAGTATTTGATTATCACTTGCGTTAACGGTGAAGGAAAACATGCACAACTGAAAGGGTCTGCTATATTGGCAGAGCATGAAAACTGGAATGCAGTGGTCTCCTGTGAGAGCGTCATGCTCCAGAAGGAGACCGCAGAGCGGGATCGGGAAAAAACCGATCCCGCTAGAAGAAGGAGGAGACGGCGCCGGGGTAACAGCCGCTCTGACAGCTTATTCCTATACGCTTAAAACCCCCTGCCGTCGCTACAAGGCGGGGGACCTCTGGGTTCGCGGGTGCGTAGATTGGGCACCAGTGGGCGGCTCTAGTGAGATCAGACGAGGACCTGGAGCCCCCATTAGGTGCCGAAGATGACCGCCCTAGTGTTTTCAGCCGATAGGATTCCCCCCGGCATACCCCTTCGTCCTTCCCCGGGATGGAAGAAGTTCATGAAGAATTTCCACTGCAATCAATAAAAAAATGGTAGGCGCACTGATCTTCTTTTTTTTCACGGATTGGTTATTAGCACACAGGGGATGCTACTGCCCATCCTCTTGATATCAACCCTTAGTCGCCTTATACGACACCCATGAGGGGAGAAGGGGCTTATTCTTTGCCGGGAACCTCGCGGGGCATTAAGTAATTAGGTTCGAAGATACACTTTTAATCACCTTTTATCCATGTAGTGTCCGGATTAATAATATAGCACTTCTCCATCTCCTCCCGTGGTAGTTGCAAAAGGTGATTTAGGGACCCTAAACCATAGGCAGCTGCATTCCTTATGTGAAAACTGTTCCAAAATTACAACACAGCGATTGGTGTCGTATCTGCCACTGTTCAAATGGTTACGCATTGAGTATGCCGGCTATCCTTCTGGGTGTAATTCATTCTAATAGATTTATTTTCGAAACTCACAAGTCAATCACCTCCATATTCCAGATACCTCACTGCCAGGAGCAGTTCGGCAGCATCCGCACGGACGTGCTGAAGCTGGCCAAGGGTAACATCTACAGGACCCACGAGTCCTTCATCAGGTCGTTCGACCCCCGCTGGCGGACCGACGAGCATGTCATACTCATCATGTCAGCTATATTGCTGTTCACCCCGGATAGATCGAAGGTCGTGCATCGGGATGTTATCAAGTTGGAACAGGTCAGTATTGATACACGTGCGGGACATCCGACCAGAGTGCTTCTCTATCAGTATAGTGTAAATGGCGTTATGCTGTGGGGAGCAGCAACTGGAGGCTTACCATCAGCTCATCAGCTCTTAATAATTTTGACGGCACGTTTGGTGCAGTGGCTGATACAGTCGGTTGCTGTGCTCCGGGTCACGGGTTCGATTCCCGCACGGAACAAATATTTGTATAATAAAACACTTTTAAACGGATTATGTCGCGTATATTATAGATTTTTGTTTTTCCTGACGTTTCTAATACTTTGCAGCATTCGTGGTCGCAGGATGTCTAAGGTGACAGGCGTCGTTACAGATAGAAAAATCTATAATATACGCGATATAATCCGTTTAAAAGTGTTTTATTATGAGTAATAATCGCGAAAACCTAAGACATTAAATATTTGTATGATCTACAGGTACTTCTTCCGGGTCTGGGTTTATTGTGTGTGGAATTTGTGTCTGTAAACGCATCCACGACACAGGAGAACTCCTAGTGTGGGGCAATGTTTTTATAAAAAAGAAAATACGAGTCAATTTTAGACCTCAGCTGATTTGTTTTGATTATATGTACACACGGCTTCATGTCAAGCTTTAAATTTCCAGTATAAGCTGACCTCGCATTGTATAGGTTGTCCGTACAATCCGAGATCAGCCTATACTGGACATTGAGGTCAATATTTGTGTGGGGGCAGGGTAGCCAACGTACAAAAAAAAAGGGAAAATAGTTTGATTCAGGTGTTCATGTGCTCGTTTACGTTTGCATCAAACAAAAGTATTTTTTATTCCAAATCTTATGTAGTATAAAACAGATTAAAACGTTTCAGGACAGAAAAAGTTTAAATATAAAAATTGACAAAAAAAATTGTAGTAGACATATTAATTCTTGTTTTTTTTATATTTATTATTCTTAATTTATAATACATTCAAAATTATTTTTTAATATACCAGCCAGTATTTGCTCGCTTAGTAGGTACAAATTAAAAAGAAAAATATGTAATTTTTTTCATAAATCATATAATAAGTATCGTACGACATAATCTGCCGCTATGCCAAATTTCATTAGAACCTGTTCAGTTAGTTGAGCGTGACAGAGCCTCAAACATATAAACACACGGACTTTCACATTTCTAATAGTTAGAAATGTATAAGAATGAAGAGTACATCGTCGGTTTTTTTTCTTTTTTTTAAACGTTGTAACTAGACTTCGCCCCACACTAGGATTTCTCCTGTGTCGTGGATGCGTTTACAAACACAAATTCCACACACAATACACCCAGGCCCGGAACAACTACCTGCAGATTGTACAAATAATTGTTCCGTGCGGGAATCGAACCCACGACCCGGTGCGCAGCAGCCGACTGTATCAGCCACTGCACCAACCCTGCCGTCATATAAGCACATTTTTTTTTCTATCGTTATGATCTATTTATTCTGTTTCAGAATTCCTACTATTACCTACTCCGGCGTTACTTAGAAAGCGTATACCCTGGCTGCGAAGCCAAATCCACTTTCTTAAAGCTAATCCAGAAGATTCTAGAACTACGAAAGCTTGCCGAAGAAGTCACGGGCGTATACCTAGATGTTAACCCAATTGAACCTCTACTCATGGAGATCTTTGACCTAAAACACCATGCCGCATGAAACACAGGGTAAATAGACAATAAGTACCTATCTACCTTCTATTCAGGACACGGAGTAGTGAATAAATGGATTGCTAATAGCCATATTTATCTTCTAGTGTAAATCTCTCCCAATTTTCTCGGCGTCAGATCGCCGATCGAGACGTTGAGAGCCCAACCCAACCTGTTGCGTTGTTGTGTACCATTCTCTATTCAAGTAGTTTAGGTTAGTTGAATGGGTTAGCAAGATCACTAGAAAGGCTAGCAATTTTGCGTAAAAAAAACTTGGGGCGCTCAATAAGTCTTGTCGGCAAGAAATCAAAGGTTTTGTTTAAAAATCTAGATGTGTAAAATTCATGATTTCGATTATGTATAAATATACAATGTAAATTTTAAACTACATAGGTACACTTTAATCCGTAAAAAAATCCGTGTTATATGTTGGTGTTAAAAGACTTATGTTAATTCAAATCATAATATGATTATTACACTGGCAATATTAAGTGCCGTATTATTTATTATAACTTTTACGTCAGGTTCAAATTTGATTAACGCAATCTCGACTCAAATACGGACCTTAGTGGCTTGATATTTTTTCTGGATACTGTCTATATATTAATCGAAAATCATGACCTTTGGAAACTGGCCCATTTCCACTAGGACTCCAGAACTATCCATCAACTGGTGAGGGAACACGCCGCTAATTCTTGCTCCGCTATACTTGACTAATATCACCTGTCATGAATTCTCGAAATCGTGCGATATTTTTATCGTTATATTTCGTCAGCAGTATCACGAAGAAATAGCTCATATATTAAGTGGTACTACACCTTCTCTTGGAACTATGCAAACAATTAGAAAGCGGTCATTCCAAGCTAGAAGGTGATATATCCGGGCCGGCAAGCGGTGTTGTCGTACTTCCATCCCAGAAGAGAAATGGAAGGACTGACTGACTGAGAGTATGAATATATGAATATATGACAGAAATTACTTTCGAGAAACAATAATAATTAACGGGACTTACACAATGACCGACGTAGTTAGGTTTACCGTACATCACTGTCATGGGATATATACCTTACGGTGTACTGCTCATGCGTTTCGATTGGCAGATTGGCAATAATCGCATATTGTTTGCGTACCGCTGACGCTGAAAAACAGCTTGTATGGCTTAGCACTCCATTTTGTTACTACTCCGTGGTCTAGATGTATCAATATTGTCCGTCTGTCTCATCAACATAGTTATCTGTACCGTTATGTATGGAATATTTATTGTTAAGTAAAACTATTTTGGATTCCTTATCCCTATAGGCAAAATGTTTGATAGATATTTTAAAATTGTTTTTGTACAGTTTAGTACAAAAGTTTAATCACTCGATCGAACATATCAAAATGAAACACGTGAAATGCCAAATTAGTTATGTATGTGATATCAACCGTTAACAAATGTAAGGCTTAGACTACATGTCGGATCTCTCAGTCTTTACAAATGTATATAGTATATGTCTATGTAGTCAATGCCTATAATTTATGTAAGTACAATTAAGTACCTATGTGTATGATTGGTTTTTCATCAGATGTGGCCCTTTGGGGGCATGAAGTGTATATTGAATAAAAACCATTGCATGCAGAGGCAACTGTGAACTCTTAATTCTGAGCTAAATATCTCGTTGGGCAACACCAGTAACATCTGTGGGCTGCCATTTGTTATTTTTTTCCTCAGAGTTGTTCAAGCCGCCCAAAGGACTCCGACTTTCCAAAAGATTTTTTTTTAAATTTGTCCCACACTTAAGATTTCTCCTGTGTCGTGGGTGCGTTTACAGACATGAATTCCACATACAATACACCCAGACCCGGAACAACTACCTGCAGATCATACAAATATTTGTTCCGTGAATCGAACCCGCGACCCGGAGCGCAGCAGCCGACTGTATCAGCCACTGCACCACCCGTGCGTCTACTGGCAACAAATGGGACAGATGATTTTGTGCCCTTCCGAAGCACCGAGACGCTCAATTCAGAAACCGACAGGCGGTCACCTATCCATAGACCGCGCCGAGCGTTGCTTAACCTCACTGATCATTTACTGATCAGGGAGAGCTAGCTATGAACGATGCCACTGCGCAGTCAATGCTTCTAAATAAGTTGTACTGGATAAAAAGAAAATAAAGATAAAGGAAGATTAATAGTAAAATATGATTGTATCTAAACTGCAGCTTGTGCAATGGTCTACTCTTGACTCTTGGTCCAACAACATCATCATCATCATATCAGCCACAGGACGTCCACTGCTGAACAAAGGCCTCCCCCTTAGATTTCCACAACGAGCGGTCACATGCCGCCCTCATCCAACGACTCCCAGCGACCTTCACCAGGTCGTCTGTCCACCTCGTTGGAGGTCGTCCCACGCTGCGTTTTCCAACAATATATCAAAACAAAATAAAATTGTTTTCTATTATAAAAATCGATATTTACGGACACTGACTCGTTGACTGACTCACTGACTGTGTCACACTAGATGATACGTTCTTTTTCTTTTGAACGGACACCTTAGGCGTCTTTCTACTCACTAGTTCTTTCTTTTTCTTTTTTTAGAAAACTTTGCCGCACCCTAGGATTTCTCCTGTGTCGTGGGTGCGTTTACAGATATACATTTCACACACAATACACCCAGACCCGGAACAACTACCTGCAGGTCATACAAATATTTGTTGTTCCGTGTGGGAATGGAACCCGCGACCCGGAGCGCAGCAGCCGACTGTATCAGCCACTGCAACCAGTTGATAATATTTATACTATACCTCCTTCACACGTGAGCTGGCGAAGCCGGTTTCATTGGTATGCTACCTCGTTATGCATAACGGCTTAGGTACAGGACATATACCAGACTTTCCAGTTTCCTTATTCGTCTACTTTTACTGTAGTGAATACAATTTTTTCCTGTTAGTCCAGTGTCCACCAGCACTGCCTCATCAGTGCATTTTATGGTACATATTCTCGCACGACTCCTGTATGTTAAGGTGCGGCCTGGATTTTTTTAATATAATAAGCTGCCGTGCATACGTCATGCCGTGTGGTGCCGGCTCAGAATACCACCACTCCATCTCCTCCCGTGGGTGTCGTAAAAGTCGACTAAGGGATTGGCCGTAGGATGGGCAGCAGCGTCCTTCGAGTACATTAACAACTCAACTGCGATCGCCAACCCGCCTGCCAAGCGTGGCGATTATGGCAAAACCCCCAATGAGCCCACAACACACCCATATCGGTCGTTGTGGTGATCTTTGCGGGAGGCCTGTGTCCAGCAGTGGACTTCATTCGGCCTAAATGATGAAGTTCACATCGTATATCCTTTTTTTATATTTTTTTTTATCCTTATCCGTAATGCAAAGTGAAGTGACGTGCCTTTATCCTTGCAAGTATTTTTAGTGATGTATTTACATTTCTTGAACGTGCATGACGTCGATAATGTACGATAAATTTCTCAGATGTTTACTCGATCGCGTCTGAAGTCGAATTCACTTGTTCACTCGTTTGAGTGTTGACCTATTGACGCTCCAACATGTATGGTACGGGCCTATATAACGATTATTTTTTTTGTTTCGATACATGAATCGTAGCTCAACTTTTTGGGTTTGCAATCCGCTTTACTCAAATTATATTCGGCGGATACAAATATTCGTTCCAATTCGTAGCTAGCATCGCAAAACTGTTATTAGCTCCGTAGCGGTAATACTCTTTGAAGGTTTTTTTCGAATAAGAAGCCTGTCTTGTCTTATAAAACGCAGAAATGCGTTATACATACGATCTCGGTAATTAACAACATCACAGTTGCCATAAAACCACATTTACAATTGTTTTTTTTTTTTACTAATTTATTGAGCTTAGCTCACTTTCACTACGGTTAATCTTCACAAAAACCGTTAAGAAAGAACGGGTTTGAATGGCGTGTTACTGTACGGAGATTTTTTGCTACAGTGGAGATTATGTGGATGATCGATCATCATAATCATATCAGCCAAAGGACGTCCACTGTTGAACAAAAGATTCCCCCCCACAGATTTACACAATTGTGTCGTCATTTTTGAGCGCAGAATGGCTACTATTCCACAGAAGAAACGCTGCTGCTCATCCCTCTGATTTAGAGTCCCTCAGTCGGCTTTTCCGACATCCATGGGAGGAGATAGTCGTGCTACATTCTTAATGTGGACACCACGAGTGGCGATGATGATGGAACTTCAAAATCACAGCCTTCGTCGAAATATTTAGACAGATAAGAAATACCATTATCACGCTGTCAATATTATGTCCAATGTCGATGGGTCACTTTTATTATATTGTTGTCTTCCACATATCAATGTCACAAACATAGATGTTATAACAATTAAGTTGGATATAGGTTATGGTAACCGCTTACCATCAGGTGGGCCGTATGCCTGTTTGCCACCTTAGTGGTATTAAAAAAAAAAGATAAATGTATTTGGTTGACGTTGGACTTCTGATAGCAATAAATAATTAGGGCGTGCAAAGTCACAGATGCAATCATTTCTATCAGTGTATTTTTTATAAACGATAATTGATGTCACCCCCTTTAAACCTTTAGGTAGCAATGAATTGTAAAACAATGCCATGAAACACACGAAGTCGATGAAATTATAAAATATATTGAATATAAATTGTTTTAACTTGTAAATATATTAATTTTAAATCTATTATTATTGTTAAACGAAAGAAGATTATTTTTATATTAATGTTTAGACAGATATTATAAGTGCAATAATGTATTTAAATGACAAGGAAATAAACTACAGTTTATTTATTTGATCGTTTTATTTCATGATATATACTGGCTAAGACGAAGAAGAAAGTCATCGGCACTTTTTAATTTTGTTGTGATTATATATGTCATCATCATCATCATATCAGCCACAGGATGTCCACTGCTGAACAAAGGCCTCCCCCTTAGCTTCCCACAACGAGCGGTCACATGCCGCTCTCATCCAACGACTCGCAGCGACCACTTCACCAGGTCGTCTATCCACCTCGTTGGAGGTCGTCCCACGCTGCGTTTTCCGGTGCGCGGTCTCCATTCTAGAACCTTTGTGCCCCAATGGGCATCAGTTCTACGAGCAATGTGTCTTTGAACTTTAGTTCTTCAACGGATCTCCTCATATTTTTCTCGTAGAGAAATACCAAGCATAGCTCTCTCCGTAGCTCGCTGAATGACCTTGAGCTTTCTTATGAGGCCCATTGTGAGTAACCACGTCTCTGTTCCATGTCTTCACTGGTAACACACACTGGTTAAAGACTTTCGTCTTGAGGCATTGCGGCATTATATGTATTTTATGATTATTCCCGGCGAAGATCCAGTAGACAATCCCTCTCAAACCATAGGTATCGCAAAAGGTAAGGTTTGAGTGTAAAAAAGCACACACATCAGCCCGTTCATGTCCACCGCTGAACATGGTCCACCCAAATTGGGTTACCCAATGACCACTGCAATAAGCGGTCATGATCACCACACTTGGAGGCGTATTTGTGATCGCAGTGTTTTATTAGCATACGAGATTATTCACTGCCCTCACTATTAACATTCATTACACCCTTAGTCGCCTTTTCCGAGAACCAAGTGGAGTAACAATTAGATATTGTATGATAGGTTCGGAAGTCCATACTAGGAAAAAACAATTTTTGCATCGGGAGGCCGCAGGCCCATACTGAACACAGGACTTGTTTTTATACAACCTTAGGATTAGAAGAGCAAATCATTTTAAGTTGAAAAAATTGTAATTATTTTTGTCTGTAAGTTTGTTCCCGCTAATCTCCGAAACGACTGGACCTATTTCTACAGGATTTTCACTGGAAGATAGCCTACTTTTATTTTAGAAAAATAATTAGGTTTCTGTGCAAAAGAATAAATCCCATGAAATCCAATATATACATACATACATACTCTATGTCAAGTGTCTATACTCTATATTATATGTAAATAATCCACTTTCTTTTAAATTAAACGCCGGGTGAAACCGCTGGTCCCAGGTAGTTTATATATAAACCGCAGTGATTTTGTATGTAGTATATGGTATGTTGACTGAGTTAAGGAAAGGATCTGCGTAGCAGTAAAAAAAAAAACGATACCTCTAATTCAATAAATAGTATCTAACACGATAAACATTCAATAATTTAATTCAACACTTGACTATCTACTACAATGAAAAAAATACAGATTTAGACTAAATGCTCATTTGCATATCTATAATATTTTGTCGTTTCTAAAATGTGTGGACCAGGAACGTGAAAACAGCCACTCGACTAAAATAACTACAATGGTTATTTTCGCGGCTTACTTAATCTTAATAGTCCACTCACTGCCCTAAATACTGGCAACATGCTACCAAGTGGTAAAAGTGATAGATATCACACTAGCGTTCAAACAACGTGGGCTCCACACCTTTCATAAACACAGGTGAGCGTGGCTTTGTTTTTATTCTGTCATTATACACAGACACACATCTGTGTGTGTGACTACATGTTGATGAGTACCTAAACTTCGCATCCACTCGGCGTCTCCGTCACCCACTACAGGGCTTTCCAAGAATATAATCACGGCAAACGGCATACGTCATATTCGCGTCAGCATATGTGTACGACTAGCAAGTCTATTAAAATTAAGAAATTGATTAAAAGGTCCAAGATGGCTATAAAAAGACAAAATCTCCTAAAATTTAATGTGTGCCTTAGAAAAGAGCGCATAAACTTAGTCAGTCAATTAGACACATGTACAACTGAATTAGAAAGCAGTAGGGCAATGTAGGATGTTGACATTGAGCGCCTTCAGGAAGCTACTTTACAGGGAGAATATACTAACAGACATTTTCAACAAATATGAGTCTACTCGACCAGACCTGAGTGAACGCATGGTTGAGGCCGGTGAGCTGGTGGATTTGGTAAGGTACAATGCAGAGAGATACGAGTCCCTAACAGAGTCCCAACTGACGACGCTAACGCAGAGTTCATCCAGCGTACGATAAAAATTAAATTATTTATGAAATTCGAAATTAGTAAATTAGTTCTAGAACAAGGAATGATCTAGTATAAGGAACGCGCGCCCGCAGGTGCCTTGTTGCACCCTCGAAGAACGTCTTCACAGGTCGAAAGCTAGTGTGATTTGACTAAAATTAAAAATATAATTATAACAAATAAATCAATGGCCCTACTTAAATAAAATAAACTAAAATGTTTATAAACAAAAATAAGCTAATCCAACTTATTGAAAAAACCATCACCTGAATACCTACTTTGTAGTGATCTTTTCATCCTAACACAGGTGAAAATGAACGCCCGACATATCAAACTTTGTGCAATTCAGATACGGCTTACAAATAAACGCCCCACTCTCAGTCATGAACATAACACATACAACTTCCATTACACATGCATTCATACAAATATATGTGAGCCACACAAATGTGAAAATCGGATCCACAGTTAATAAATAATAAACAACTACAAATCTAAAATCTATAACTTCCCGTCCTCAATACCTAAAGCTAGTTTCATTTCTATAGAGTAATTCTCATCTACTCTATCAAATTGACTATCATTACCATCATTGTCATTGCCTTCAATAAGCGCTATATCATCCACGCAATCTTCAAAAACGTCATCGGTTGACACATCATTTATGAAATTGTCATTATCATCGCTCAATACAGATTCGAAGATTTTAAAATCGTCTAGTTCAGTATTATTTTCAAAGGATTCATTGGCATCATTATCAGGTGCTGATTTCGATTTGTCACATGCTTTATAATTTGAAAGGGTGGCATCACCCGATCCAAAAGTATTAGGTTTCTTGCGAAAAATCTCCACGTCCTGTTCGTTGCTGCTACCAGGATTGCCACCATAAGAGTCTTCATTTGAATAATTTCGTGGTGTGTCACTTCCATTAGCATTATCACTATTCATTTTCTTATCAGATTCATCTACACTTTTATCATTGCCCTCGGCAGAATCACTCAATGTAATATCATTACCGATCCCTGAATCATCTTCGACAATCGCTTCCATTTTGTTGGCATTTTCTTCTGTCAGAGTATCTTCTGATGATAAAGATGTATTGTGGCTTGGAATAAGAGTAGTTTCGTTATCATCATTGACCGATTCAGGCGGGCTGCTTGGGACAAATTGTACAAACTCGCCAGCTCTCCACCGCTGTTCGGCTTCGCCCATGTGTGCTTCGAGGATGCTTGATACTTCTGGGAGCTGCTAACGAAAGTATTGTTAAATCAAAAAAGTATTTCTAAAAAGAAATAACACTTGAAAAATATATAGAATAAGATGAGCAAGTATCAGCTACGACTGATGTGATCTTCATTGTCCCCATAACACCAACAAATCCCGGAAAATAAGAACATTAAGAAGAAAACTCACAGTATACTCATTCTCAAGCTGATCAGATATATGTTCGAGGATGGCATTGGTTCTGTTATCAATATTCCCCGCATGGCTGGTCATAACGTCATACTGTCTGTACAACTCGCGCTCTTTGTAATGCAACGTACGGTCGAGTATCTCAGACGCTACGCTCTGTTCTATGCGGTCGTTCTCGGCCATGTTCGAGTAGTTCACTCCTGAAATTGGTTAAACTTATATTTCATGGATGCAAACACACCAACAAAATTTTAGTAACTACTGAGATGAGCGAAAAGTATACAATGGAGCGCTTTCATAGACAGTCTTTCTTATCAAATCTTGTTACATTTGAAATTTCAAGATCGCGCTTGTCAACCGATTACGGACAAGAGTGGATCCAGGGCCCATAGTAGATAACCCAACCAATATTGGCAACATTTGGGTGGTATCTGCATCTCTGCCGGAGATTCTAGAAGCCCCTGCCCCGCCGTTACCGTGGCTGCTACCATAACCAAGAATAGCGGGGCCGCCGGCTACTGGGGATCGGTTTTTGGGCTGTGTTGTCATAAGAACAAATTAGGCGGTACACAACACGGTTGGCAGGTGGATCGGTAAGCGTTTTTTTTTATATACATAAACAATATTGTTACCATGAGACGAGCAAGACATTAGCGAGGTTGTAAGCGTCATGCCATAACAATTGTAATGCTACCCAGGACTAGTCCAGCGTGGCACCACACTGCGTTCGTCACCTCGAGACATTAGTTATTTAGTCTCTTACGCCCAGTAATTTAACTATTTCAGTGTCCTTCTAATCTGAGCAGTTATGTCAAAAGTTTAAACACTACTGCTTCGCGGCAGAACTAGGTGGTATCTACCTAGTCGGCCATAAGAGGGCTACCACCTGTAGTATGGCTACTATACCACAGAAGAGGAGCTGTTGCCCAACACTCGGGTTAAAAATTCCTGAGTCGTGTAGTATTACGACATCCACGGGTGATGGATTGGTGCTATATTCCAACGGCCGAAATTCATAAACAATCTAAACCAAAATCTTTGAACTTGGGATTCAGGATTTGTCTAGTATTTGTGTTAAATGTGATCTTAATACAAAAATAGATGAAGTTCCAAATCCTACATCTAAATTCAAATTTTATTAAAGATAATTAATTTCGGTCCTAAACCAGGACAGTTGGTTGTCAGCGTCAGTTTACCACCACCAAAACAACATATAATCTAATAATCTACAAAACAAGAAATATTAGCTCATTAACTGCCGCATAACGAGACAATTAAAAATATATTGTGTCTACACGGCTGCCGGCAATTGGCAAGCGTTTGGTTAAGTGATATTTAAAAAAATAGTATGTACCTTGTGAAGGGAATCTGTTATCTTCGTAAGAATTGATGCTTTTGATAATAGACTGCTTAGCTTGATCGCGATCAATATTCAGCATTGTATCGTAAGAGGAAGGCAACGTGTTGCTAACATTCGCATACGAGTTTCCACCTACAATCAAATCATCTGTATGTATTTCACGTGGCTTTATTACCATATAAGGAAATGATTAGTGCTCTGCTACACAGTGATCCACACTGGACACACTTCGACAATTTCACAGTCCATGGCACCGCTCGTATACAAAACATGACTAGTATCTTAGTAATGAACTCTGAAATGGAGGTAGGTAATACGAGAGGTAAAAGAATTTAAACATATTTCGAAAGGACTGACTTACGGGTGGGACAACGGTGACTCAGCGCCCCAAAAAGCTTGAACATTAAATAAATACTTGTCGACGTAATTTTCAAGCTAAGTGCTATGATTTCGCATTTGAAAGCATCTTACTTGTATCTCCAGATTCGCTGGGAGCTGCCTCCTTGTCATTAACAAAAACATCCACTGCTGTATCTTTGGAATTATCGTGACATCTTCCTGTCGTCTTTATATCTTTCTGTTTTCCTTCATTTTTACTATCCTGTTTCTCTCCCACATTTTTGCTGTCTGAATTCTTGTTTTTACCTTTACCTTCACCTTGAGAAGAAACGGAGTCTTTTGTAATTTTCTCTTGACATTCTTTAGCATTAAAAGCGGTTTTCGGTCTGATGGATGGTTTCTTAGTTTCTTTTGCCATCTTTTCCAGTGATTCTTCTTCACTTGTGTTGGTGTCGGATGATATGTTAATTGAATCTGTGTCCCCGGATGATGCTGGAATTTCAATGTAAACTTTTAATAATTACCAGAACACCATGATGAGAAGATCGCCCATACGTTTCTTGCAGACTTCGCAAACGATGTCCTTCATTGAACAATAAGTAGTATCGTAGAGGTTTACGGAACCGCTTCTTAAACAGTACGGACTAGGAACTTTTTTTTTTAATGTCCAGTGGAAATTCTTCATGGAACTTCCTTCGGCCCGGGGAAGAGCTAAGGGGTATGCCGGACTCCTACCGGCTAAAACCACTGGAACGGTCATACTCGGCACCGAAGGGGGGCTCCAGGTCCTCGTAAGATCAAGGTAGAGCCGCTCATTGGTGCCACGCCTTTAAGCACATCACGGAAGGGATGACTGTAAAGCGGTCATCCCCTCAAGTGGAGGGTAGGTGGCTGTACAAAGGTCGCCCCCCAGGCACCTCTCGGGGAGGATTGTAAAGGATCCCCCCAAGCCTCGCCGTGCGCTGTGCTGCGGCACGTGACCACGTGCGAGCCACCGTCTTCCCGGGGAACTACGAATTAGGAACCTGGTACACCAAATATAAATTTTCTATCCGCGTGATGTCTAGATTAAGAATATAGCACCACTCCATCTCCTCCCGTGGATGTCGTAAAAGGCGACTAAGGGACTCTAAACCAGAAGGATAAGCAGCAGCATCCCCTCTATGGAAAAGTAGCCATACTGCGCTCACTAACCCACCTGCCAAGCGTGGTGAGTATTGGAAATACCCCCAAAATAACGAAACATTTGTGGAAATCTATGGGGGAGGTCTTTGTTCAGCAGTGGAGTTTTCTGGCTGACATGATGATGATGATGCAACAATTTGACTTTATCAAATGCATATGTAGTATCTTAGTTAATTTAAGACACCGCTGACAATAGGTGAAGAGAAACAGCGTGAGGAAACCAGGATCTAATTGTCTGCAAACATTGAAAACACGCAGTGAGCAACCGTGGTACCCAATGCTTGTTCCGTCCTTGTATGAGAAAAGGTCTTTGACCTAGGACAGTTACAGACTGATATCAGAAACAAGAAGAGCAGAAATCATCACCAATCGAATGCGAATGCTGTTTCCCTTACGTACTCAGGCGAATACAAAACATCAACGAGTCAATGCGGGGCGCAGTAGCGGGGAGTTTTGCTATATAAGGACTACTAAATTAGATATAATTTACCAAATTCCGTGTGGTGTCCGGATTAAGAATATAGCACCATTCCATCTCCTCCCGTGGATGTCGTAGAAGGCGACTAAGGGAATCTAAACCAGAGGGATGGGCAGCAGCGTCCCTTCAGTGAAACGGTTGCCATACTGCGCTCACCAACCTGCCTGCTAAGCGTGGTGAGTATTGGCAAATACCCCCCAAAATGATGACACAGTTGTGAAAATCTATGGGGAGGCATTTGTTCAGCAGTGGACGTATAAATGGCCGATATGATGATGATGAAATTAGCTAGACACACAGTCCTCTATTCAGTCGAAGGTTGAAGGAATACGGTAACCACCGGCAGCCTATTCCAACACCAGTCGAGGTTACGAGCGAGATAGCCGCCTACAGTCCGCTCTTCCACCTCCAAATTAGGGAGCTGTTCATTATCTAGCTAAAACGTAAGTTTATTTGTTTTGTTGTCAATAAAGTGTGTCGTTGATGATCGGCGTTTCACTTCTACCTCCTACATTCGGGTCCTGGGATGCAATTCTCTAAGCTCAAACATCCAGAGAGTCGCTAATTAGTGAATTTATAATTAGGTCCTGGTTAAACCAGAGGTGCAATTCCTTAAGCTCAAACATCCATACGTCCTTGAATACAGAATTGAAATAACGGTGAAAAACCAATTTGGTATTCGCTAAGACTGGTCCTCATGGCTTACCCTCTGCAACGTGTCCTTGAATAGCTTCAATCATGTCTTAGCGAACACCAAATTGGTTTTACACCGTTATTTCGATTCTGTATTCAAGGACGTATGGATGTTTGCGCTTAAGGAATTGCACCTCTGGTTTAACCAGGACCTAATTATAATAATGTCTTAGATTTTCGCGAGTATTACACATTATAATAAAACACTTTTTTTGTTATTAAAATAATAAAGTCCCAAACCAAATACCACACTAAAAAACATCAAGACACTGTGAGTGATTACTGCGTGCATCGAAATAATTTTTGATTATAATTGTACGGTAGATAAAATAAAATAACTTTTTAAAATCTGTAACGACGCCTGTCACCTTAGTCATCCTGCAACCACGAACCCTGCAAAGTGTTCGAAACGTCAGGAAAAACAAAAATCTAAAATATACGCGATAGAATCCGTTTAAAAGTGTTTTATTATAACCTAATTATAAATTCACTAATTAGCGACTCTCTCCACCATTACTACCAATTAATAGTATATGTGGTGGAGACGCAACGTTTAGTGCAACGAAATACTACACGCGACTAACGTGCCGATTCGACCTCCTCCTCTCCAATCTCGTACTGGACGTCAGTGAGGGGTGCCTGACTGTCCACGTACTGGAACAACACGGCACCCGGAACATGCGTCAGCTTCACTTTGTTCTCATCTGGAATGGAAACTAGACTATATTATTCTTTATGATGGTACTTTTGGTGAAGTGGCTACGCAATTGGCTTTCTGAATAAATATTTGTCTGGTTAAGAACGGAAATTCTCAGCTGTAGCCTGAAGTTCGGCATTGTTCTTGTTAAATGACAAAAATCTTGTGGGGTATTATTACATGCAAACTAATACCATTGGAGTAAGAGTAGGTGTAGAGTAGATTAGGGGGTGACCGCTTTACAGTCATCCCCTCCGAGATGTGCCTAAAGTCGTGGCACCAATGGGCGGCTCTAGTGTGATCCTACGAGGACTTGGAGCCCCCTTCGGTGCCGAAGATGACCACTCCAGTGGTTTAAGCTGGTAGGAGTCCGGCATACCCCTTCGTCCTTCCCCAAGGCGAAGGAAGTTCCATGTAGAATTTCCACTGGACACCAATAAAAAAAGGTGTAGAGTAGATTATTTGAATTGAATAGTATTGACTGTAAAATCACTTGTGATATTGACTCAAATTCAGGGAAGATGGTTTTTACTGCAATCAAAAGATTAAAAATTTATAAGATTTAAAAAGAAGAAAAAAGGAAAATGTTTATTTCCGCAAGACAGGATACACTTAAGGACCACTAAGATTGACACGTACTACACCTGGCCACATATCTGGCTAAACATTTCCATTATAATTTTTATTTATTTTATTATATCCCGTAGAAATACATCAGTACTTCCTCCGCTCCAAGTATAGGAGGGGCATGCCGACTTCTACCGGCTATTACCACCGGAGCAGTCATCTTCTGCACCCAAAGGGGTTCCAGGAACTCGCCAACAATCACATTGGAGCCTCCCATTGGTGCCAAGCCTTCAGGCACATCTCGGCATAAATAAATAAACGATTAGCCTACCAATCCTAAGAACATCCAATTACATTGTGCCATACAATTTATTTCTTTCTTCTATCTTTCCATACTATCCCATCCTTCATGCTATCCTATAGTATGACGGCACGGTTGGCGCAGTGGCTGATACAATCGACTGCTGCGATTCGGGTCACGGGCTCGATTCCCGCACGGAACAGATATTTATATGATCTGCAGGTACTTGTTCCACGTCTGGGTATATTGTGTATGGAATTTGTCTGTAAACGCACCTACTAGAAATCCTAGTATAGGGCTACATATTGTTAAAAAAACCTAGATCTAAACAATTCCTAACTTATTTCTCACCAGGTTTATCTCCACCAGTAAGTTGACTCAATGCTACTTGGTCAAACGCGTTGTCATGTTGGTACGTAGTAAACATCGTCTTTTGTTTCACTAAATGCGCTGGCACGCTATCTTTTTCCTTGTAGTAGGCCTCCATCTTCTTTTGGTCGTAGAGCTTCTAAGGAAATATATCTTATATCTTTAAATGAGCAATTCTTGTATATATATATATATATATAATTGGAATCTCGGAATCGGCTCCAACGATTTTCATAAAATTTAGTATATAGGGGGTTTCGGGGGCGATAAATCGATCTAGCTAGGAATCATTTTTAGAAAATGTCATTTTATAGGCGTTTGGGTAGTCTCAACTGAAAAATATGACTCTTCCTGACATCTATTGGCGAATAATAATACTATTTTTTGTGAGCAACTAGTTGCTTTAACGACACAACAGCAGGTGGCGTTGTTAGGTAACACGAAAATACCGAGCAAAGCTCGGTCATCCAGGTACTAATATTTAAGTTGAATGATGTGTAGCTAACAGCTTGTAATAAGATTACGTATCGTGGTGTCCGGATTAAGAACATAGGACCACTCCCTTTCCTCCCATAGATGTCATAAATGTGACTAAGGGACCCCAAATCCCCCCTAAAATGATGCCACACGGCATGTAAGTGGTCGTATGTGGGTGAAGTCTGTGGACGTCTTTTGGTTGATGTGGTGCCGGCTGAGAATACCTCCACCCCATCTCATCCCATGTGTGTCGTAAAAGGCGACTAAGGGATTAGCCGGAGGATGGGTAGCAGCATTCTTTGAGTATATTTATAACTTAACTGCGATCGCCAACCCGTCTGCCAAACATGTCTATTATGGCAAAACCCTCCAATGAACACACAACACAAACCCATACCGGTCGTTGTGGTAATCTTTGGGGAGGCCTCTGTCCAGCAGTGGACGATTTTCAGCTTAAATGATGATGCACTATGCACCCATGACGTAGGTCAGGAAAAACACGACTCACTTCGTATGAGACTATAATCTCAACATAAGAATCATGTTTCTCTGTTTTTAGGATTCCGAACGTCCGAAGGAAAAAACGGCGGAACCCTTATAGGATCACCGTGGGTCGTCTGGCCGGCTGTCAAAGTCAATTTTCTCTGAATCTATTGGACTGATAAAGTTGAAATTTGGTACACATATAGATTTCTGCGACACAATCACGAACGAGTAACGTAAAAAAAATTGAATATGGGGGTCACTTTTGGGGGGAAATATAGAAAATTTAAGAAAGTTTTGCAAACTGTACCGTTTAACATATTACATGAAAGGCATTGTTGCGAAGGTTTTAAATATGTATATTTATTTCATAATTTTAAAATAAATAATTTTAAAGTTATTTAAGAAAACTACTGATAATTGACAATTACTTATCTCCGAAACTACCGAGCTTAAAATTATGGAAAATAGCTCTTTACTTATAGATTACAGGAAAACCTATAAGAAGTCTATAGTCTTAAAATAACGTGGTAAATCTTTCAATATTAGGCGTACAAACTTACGTTTTCAGTTGGAATGTATCGGAGAACATGATTTTCAACTATAATGTTAAGTTTGTTCTTGGGATAAATTATTAGTACAAGACAGAATTCAACAATAGACAATTTCAGGTACTCGCACTTGTCCGGTTTGTTTAATACAGCTGGCACTTGAATTATTCATATTTAATTATATTCATAGAATAATTTTAAATATGTTAAATTTTCTGAATTATAATATATAATGCAATTGGATATGTGTGAATATGTGAATTGATTGATATGTAAATTATTATTTCATTTATAATTATGGGTAGCAAGGGTCAATCAATCCTCCAACCGGGCGGGTGTTTTGCCTGGCGGGCCGAAGCCCAATGTTGGTCTGTTGGGCGGCTGTATATATGCAGCGTTGCGCGAATACTTTACAAGCGTGATTCAGGATTCTTTGACGTCATCGGAGAGTTGCATTTAATAGTCAAGTAGGTGTCGTTGTAAGTTGTAGTTATGCTGGCGATGTAGGTGTCGCCACATAATAATATATTATTTTAAGTTCTAAGTGTAAATTTCGACACAATGTAAAAATTGATTTGAAATAATAAATAATAATAATGTTTAGCTGTAATGTATATCCTAGCTTTACAAGGGGTAAAGGGTGGACATTGCTGATGCTTAAAACATAACTAAAGAAGTTCTTTTGCCAAAAAATACTATCAGCAGCCAACAAAATCAATGGTTTCTCCTCACCATAGGATCAACAGCTGGTTCTCCTCTATCGATCCTAGCCTGCCGTTCTACCTGCTCCCGCTGGAGCTCAGCGAAGATTTCTTGATCTTCAGCACTAGGCTCCAGATCTAGGTCTTCGTCATCAAACTCTTCGTTGTTCATGCGATGCATGTAGTTTATTAGGGCCACGCCGTCACCTGCCGTTTGTACTGAAAAATTACAATCCTTTATTCTTTTCGATTTACTATTTGGTCGGTCCGGACCGGTCAGCACGAACCTTCTAAGGCGATCTTCTGACATATTATTATTTATTCATAATCAAGTAACTCACTCATACAGACACAATTTCAATAACTATACAAACATACCAGACATTCAAGTAAATTAAACTTATTCATTCATATTTACATTATTGGTCATAAAAAGAAAAATAAAATGAACACACTGATTATAATTTTCTAACCGGCATTGGAACAGTATCATGTCTGCCACAGCAATGTTGAACATAAGGGCAGTCCATCTTGTTGGCGGTCATTGCCAGGATAGCATTGGGGCTGGCCCGCACCCGGCGCACCAGGGACGCACACCGCTTGCGCATAGAAGCGTGGAAACAATCAGTGCGCACCACCGCGAATGTCCCTCGGTGTCTCATATCAAGAAATCGCCCTTGCTGTCGACCCTAATTAAGGAACAATTTTGCCCGAGAGGTACACCTCTACTACTACAGTGTTCTAGCGATTCAGAGGCCAGCTACGGACACCAAGACATACACGACGCCCAATCATCGAATGATTTAGTGTTTATATTTTATCTTTTATGTATAATGTTTTATGTTCGTTGTAAGTTTTATAATGTATTTTCTTTTATGGGCCTTGATGCCTGAATTAAATAATTATATCAAATACTAGTTACTTACCAATAGATCTTCTTTCGCCACTTTCTTGGCTAGTAGAAGCTTTGTTATCCGCCTTGTAGTCACTTGTTCCGTTTCCTTCTTTAACATTTTCCTTCTTTTCTTTAGTTTTTGAAGGAGTTTCCATAGGAGTATCTTTCTGTCCCAGCGGAATTTCTTTAATGAGCACTTTCTTCATAATTTTCTTAGATTTAATATCTGGTCTTTCTGTAATCATCTTTTTGCTATCATCTATAACAGAATTATCTTCAACTGCAAATTCTACATTGTTATTGTCTTTAGTAACTTTACTTTCAGTACTAAATTCAACGTTTCCTTTCTTCGTATTTTCTGTAGTATTTTTTTCTTTGCCTTTTTCTATAATCTCTGTATTAGTCTCAGTTACGTCTTCAATAGTAACTTTATTTTTACTTTGTTTGGCTTCATAATTCTCTGTAGCTTTTTTCTCGTATGAATTAATGATTTCAATTAATGGTTTCTTTTCAGCTATATCCATAGGTTTCTCTTCATCTGGATTGATTTCGGTTGTTTTAGTTTTTTCTTTGCGCTTTTTGGAGTCTGAAATTACAATTTCAATTATAGTAAGATAAAGTTGTATCTAATCAATGGTAGTAACGGCTTTTACATGTCTTTTTTAACCACGTTGTGCCGGATGGCGATAACACCACTCCATCTTATCCCGTGGGTGTTGCAAAATGTGACTATAAGATTATCCAGAGAATGGACAGCAGCGTCCTTCAAGCATAATTACAACTCATCTGCGATAGCCGACCCGCCTGGCAAGCATGACGATTATGGCAAAACCCCAAAACCTCCCCCAATGAGTACACAACACAAAACCAGAACGTCCATAATGGTGATCTTTTGGTGGAGGCCTTTTGGCTAAAATAATGATGGTGATGAAATTATTTAATTGTAATAATCACTTTTACCTTCTAAAATTTTAGTGACCCCTTTTCTTTCGACATTCGGTGGTTGATTGAAAAGCAAACTATTGATTGCTTGGAAATCTGAAGCAAAGTCTCTGTAAATAATAAAAGGGGGTTGTTAACACATAAAATGTTTATAAATTTATAATGAGATAATTAGCAATAAGCCTGGGGAATCACCGACGAAAATTATTGTGGGATTTGACCAACGAAAATACCTTTTATTGCACGGGTTGCTTAGTCCTAAGTTAGTGCCTTAGCATTTAAATAGAAAGGACAGATTTATAGATAGTGACTCTAGATTTTTTATCAATTTCAGCTATTAAATTGGTATGTTGTAGTAGTTCAAAAGCTGATGAAGTCAGAGTGTGATTTTTCTAAACAAGTTAAACAAACATATTAAATAAAGTACTTTTCAGAAACTCACTGCTTTTGGTTTTGAGGTTTGATGTTACCGTATCCATACCAGTAGTCTTCTGGAGGTGGCGGTGCCTCTTCATTCTGGATTTCCTGGACTAAATGCTTGCGGGGCTCGAGTTGAGACCATTCAATCCTGCTCGTCTCGGGTCCTAATTGTATTAAAAGAAAAGAATGTTCACACAGCGTGATATTTCTGAGAATCGTAAATTTTAAGTGCTATATATCCCGCATGCTATGCATTTTATTATATTTTTCATCTTACTGTACGGTATCCCGTTTTTCCTGTTAATATCTATTTAGAATTGAATTTACCATTTTCCTTCGTATCACTTTCATCACTGCTGTCTTCACTAGTAGAATCCTCTTCTTCCGATCCAGTCAGCATATCCACAGCCACTCCATGTTCGACCTTCATCTCAGTTGGCTCCAACTGTTCTTCTAAAGTCGAAGGTACTTCAATCTTTAGCAATGGCGTGTTTTGTTGATTTCCACTTTCTGGTTTTATCTCTTCGGGATTTTCTTCTTCCTGATCAATTATTGGCCAAATTTTAAGCTAAATTAAATATTATAATGGTAAGAGTAAAAGGTTTTTAAACATCACAATAATTCTTTGCGTTCTTCTATTTTATCTTTTTTAGGAAGTCCTAGATGTAGATGCACATTACATTCATAACATCATCACTTCAGCCGAATAAAGTACACTGCTGGACACAGGTTTCTCCCAAACCACAGCGACCTATAGATATCCGCCTACGACTGGTCTGTGTGTATTGTGTGCGTTGTGTGGGTTTGCCATAATCGCCACGCTTGGCAGGCGGGGTGGCGATTGCAATTGAGTTGTTAATGTACTCGAAGGGCCCTGCTGCCCATTCTCCAGCTTATCCTATAGTTGCCTTTTACGACACCCACGGGATGAGATGGGGTAGTGCTATTCGTAGCCAGCACAACACGGCACATTACATTACAGGTATATATTTAAAGCACAAATGTTTACACGAATTTTCAATACATTAAGTGAGCTCACGTTGTGCCAATTGAGATAACCAAAAATATTCATACAAAATGTATGAGCATATATACCATATATATCTATTTTTATATGTTGTCTGAAAATTAATAAAGCTATCATGATAAATATTAATATGACTACCTCTATCGTAAATTCTATAATAGCATCCTAGATATCGTGAACGAGTGCTGTCTGTTGGGATTCGTCAGCTTAATGCTGCCATGATAATTTTTTATCATATTGCTTTTCTAAATATCAGCCTTATTTAGTGTGGACTTTTTAAGAAGTTTATTATTTTCTGCTCCATTGTCCTCACATTATTTATTTTGAGAACAATGTAATCAAAAATACTGTAACAATTATTATGAATTAAAAAGAGCAACCAAGTTTCTTGCTTGTTCTTCTCCATAGGAAATTAACATCTTGGCACGCGGCCACTAAAGCCTTTACAATTCATAGCTGCCTGCATATGGTTTTACAAGTTTTTTTTTTTTATGTTTATCTTTTATCTATAATGCATTAGCATTTGAACAATACCTGGAACTTGTTAAAGGAAAATGGAAAAGTTTATTTTTCTAATTATTAAGGCATTTCGCCCCAACTAGAAAAGAAAAGTACCAAAGTTAGCTATTTGCGCTGCGGTTCGTGTTAGCTGTTCACCCAGGTCCCTTGGTCAATCGATTCAATATATAATTGGAGAAGATGGTTATTTTTTGAGTTCAGTATGTTGTATTAACTTGTTTTGATAATACAATACAATACAAATAATCTTTATTTTAATAGAACTATAATCGGCCTAAAACATTCAGTAAAAGTTTACAGTCACTCTCGTGTTACAACTACACTGCAAATGATGTTATCACACAAAAATCTACTTCTCTTGCTGCCTCAGAGTTCGCAAGTGCGTAGATTGGGGAGTCTGCGTGTTCATACCGAGCGACCTCCGACAAGACGGCGCAGTGGCACGCACATGATCACGTGCCATCGTATGCACAGCATAAAGCAAAGCGAGGCTTCGGGGGTGATCCTTTACAATCCCCCCCTCGAGATGTGCCTGGAGTGGCGCCTTTGTTATGGTCGCCTGCCGTCCGCCAGAGGGGGTGACCGCTTTACAGTCATTCCCTCTAAGATGTGCCTACAGGTGTGGTACCAATTGGCGGCTCTAGTGTGATCTTACGAGGACTTTCAGTGCCGAAGATGACTGCTCCGGTGGTTTTAGCTGGTAGGAGTCCGGCACGACCCGAGGCGGAGAAAGTACATGATAAACTACTACCAGCGACTAGTAAAATAAATAGTCTCTTGCTGTGAGAGTCCCGCTAGGTAGGCACCACTGCACTGCCAGATATTCTGCTGCCCAGCAGTGTTGTTTAAACTTGAAACCCATCAGTGTTGTTTACACTTGAAACGTTACTGTGATCCGGTGTAAACGGCACTGTAGCTAGTAAAATTACTGGGCATAAGACAACAATTAACGAATGTTTCGATGTCCCGAGCATTCCGGCCTCGGAAGCATGAACTTTTTGTGGGCAAGCTTAACGCAGACGAATAAACTGATCGTCGCCACACTTGTTTTATAACAAAAAAACATGTACTTAACATATTTAAAAGCAAGGGACCAAATTGTGTCCCTGGGGTACTCCAGAACTTACTGCAGGAAAGTTAGAGCAATGCCCTTTTATAGTAACCACATGCTATGTCACGTAACAAAATGTTGGGTGTTATTCAACGATTAAGTTTTCAACCAGTTTCGTTAGCTTGTGCCGATGTTGCAACACAATGAGCTAAGAAAGATTTACGAAACAAACTCTTTTTCTTACCTTAGACAGCAAACTTTGTTTTTCTCGTTCTTTGGCATCCCTTATAGCCCTCTTCTCGTCCCGCATCTTTATTAAGTATCGGACGCTCTCCATTACTTTTTCTTGGTCTCTGGTTATCCAGCTGTAGGAACATTTCGTGATCATACAGCGTTAACAAAACACCTTCATTAGCTACACCTAATTCAAATTCTAAAGATGGTGTGCAAACTAAAAATTAAATAACACAAAACACAATATTATACCAACTAGTATTAATATCATCAATAATTACAATTAAATAAATAATAATGTCAGTTTGAGTAATGTCAAAAGCATAGTTAAAATTGTCAAGCAAATTAAATTATTTTGATTAATTTTATCATTTAAATCATGGAAAATAAATATTAGAATTGAATTAGTATTTCAACATTAATTACAATTTATTGATCGGTCATATGATGGCTAAGGCTATAAAAAATTATAACCTAACCGAACTCAATGGTGAACAATCTTAGTACTTAGTTAATAGCACCATCAAACCTCTTAGCTAGTAGATTCAGGTTTAGAGTACGTTATTATCATATTACAAGTCGACGCTGTTGCCCATATACCGAATATACTTCCCTGAGGAAACTAAAATTCTCCACACTTAACAACAACCTCGGGACACTTATCAGATGACGTTACATACGTTCATTATTTTTTTTATAAAATCCGTGAAAAATATATTTTTTCTATTATGAGATAACAGACTTTATAAAAATCCAATTCTCTCAATGGCATACCGTTTCCTCTCAGCAATCTCCTCCTGCACACCGCCTCTTTGCCAGGCTTCAGCACAGGCTCGATCCCTGGGGAATACCGGCCGGTTGTCCAGGTTTAGAAGCTCCTTCAAACGTAGCGTAAGCGTCTTACGGTATGCTGGGATGTTGCGGACTACTGGATTTCCGGTTAAAACTAAAACTGAAGAGATGTAAACTAAAATTATTAATTGAAATGAAGGCAATTAAACGTACAAAAAGATTTTAATTGTAGGCAACGTCACTTTTACGTATAATCGACATACGCACGTCGGCTCGTAAATCTCTAATGCTGAACATGGACCAGCCACAATGACGATGGGTTATTTTTAGATGTAGAAGATATCGCCATAATAAAAACACAAAATATCTTAGTTTAAACAACTTTACCCCATTTGGAATTGCAATCGTAAATCATCAACCTCGGGTCGGGCTCGCCTCCCGTCACAAGGGGCTTAATATAATCGTCGACAGCGAACTATGACAGAATATTTTAGCCGTACTAGCGTATGGTTACTCGTGTTCAATTTCAATTTAGTAAAAGCTGAGTAGACATTCGAATACCTTTCAATAAAATCATATCAGATAGCACATCGACCACTAGGGGATCCTCCAAGCGATTGTATGATAAGTCCAATACAGATAGATTCCTGCATAATTTCAGATGAGCAAGGTCTTCTGAAATAAAGATAATATGAGAGTTTAAAATAATTTCACAATATTAACATGATTGTTTAAAATTATATCACAATATACTTAGTTATGTGTCATTGTTGTCGACGGTTCGTGCAGTGGTTGATACAGTCGACTTCCCGCATGGAACAAATATTTGTATGATCTGCAGGTAGTTGTTCCGGGTCTGGGTGTATTGTGTGTGGAATTTATGTCTGTAAACGCACCCACGATACAGGAGAAATAAGGTGTGGAGCAACGTTTAAAAAAAATAGGTTTAATATCAAGCCTTGTGGAGTGCCTCGCATGACTTGTCTCATTGGTGAGTTTAAGTCTACGCCGTTTCCATCCCTAATCGCCACATATTGCTTGCGGTGGGTCAATAATGAACCGAACCATCGCCTAGCCGAAAGTGATATACCATGATACGCCATTTTCACCAATTATAAATCTTCATTTATACACTATTATTAGAACTGTAAACGGGATTTTTTGCCATGTTTTATATTTGCTTTGAGTTTCCGATATTACGGCGCTGTTGTAAGCGCCATGTTTACGGAAATACTTCATTTATATAATCAAAGGCATCGGAAATGTCCAGCAAAACCAGGGTGGTACTCTTACCCGACTCTGTCACAATAAGCACATCGTCTTATACGTGCGCTATTATTGTTGTTATTTTTTTCTAGATAATACGCCAGCTGTGTACATAACGTTTCAAGCAATTTGGATGCAACCGGTAGGACACTTATTGATCTTAAGCGGCCTTCAAACATTTTTCATAAGTATTTGTCTCCAATATTCGTGCAGCCATCCACACAATCGCTTGATCATCATCATATCAGCCACAGGATGTCCACTGCTGAACAAAGGCCTCCAACTTAGATTTCCAAAACGAGCGGTCACATGCCGCTCTCATCCAACGACTCCCAGCGACCTTCACCAGGTCGTCTGTCCAACTCGTTGGAGGTCGTCCCACGCTGCGTTGTCCAGTGTCCGCAGTCTCCATTCGAGAACCTTTGTGCCTTAACGGCCATCTACGAGCAATGTGCCCCGCCCATTGCCACTTCAGTTTACTAATCCTTTCAGCTATGTCGACAACTTTAGTTTTTCTACTACTTTCTTTCTGCCCCGCCGTTACCGTGGCCGCTACCATGACCAGGAATAGCGGGGCTGCCGGAAACTAGGGGCCGGTGCATTTGTCGTATCGTCATTTTGGGGGGAATTTGCCAATACTGAAACGCCACTTAATATTAAGTCCTGCTTTAATGAAAACCCCGTATTCGGGAGAAAGCCGTGCGGTTCAAATAGTTAAGGCGGGACTTAATATAAAGTAGTGTTTCAGTATTCGGCTGTTAGAGATTATATTTGGTCAAGATAATACTGTCCCATAGCGTACAATGCTGAAGTTACAAAATCATGATGGATGTAATAAAATTACAAATTTGTTTCGAAAAAGATATAGTTTATTTTATTCCAGAGATAATGCCTGAAAAAAAGCTTAATGTTTAATTTATCCATAACGTTCGAATTTATTTGTAGACAAATAATTTGACGCGATACTAAAAATTTTACTAGGCCTTGATTTCATTCGGAGTTTCTTTGTAGAAGTTGTCATTTAAATGCCCTTCGTTTCTGTTCCGAACTTATTAATTAACTAGCTGGGACCCGCGGTTTCACCCGCGTTTAATTTAAAAGAAATTTAGAGTACTTCGACATAGACATAGAATATATATTGGATTTCAAGGGTTTTAATTTTTTTGTGCGGAACCCTAGTTATTTTCCTAAAATAAAAGTAGCCTAAGTTATTCCTTGTAATATCAGCTATCTACCAGCGAAAGTCCCGTCAAAATCGGTTCAGCCGTTTCGAAGATTACCCGGAACAAACAGACAGACGGACAGACAGACAAAAAATTCCAAAATTGCTTTTTTGTTATATGTATCGTATATACTTTCATATGCATTTAGTAAAAAGCTGTTATTTTGACATTACAAACAGACACTTCAATTTTATTTATTTGTATAGAGTATAGATTACATTAGATTCTGTACTTACCTACACTACCGAGCATATTGTGAGCGATGCTTAGCGTGTGTAAATCCGGTACTACGTCCAGATTCTCAATTTTTGCGACGAAATTGTGATCTAGATTCAGAGTGTCCAACTTAGGACAACCATCAAGATTCTCTATCTTCTTTACTATATTATAATGTAGGTATAGGCATTTCAGCTCAGCTAATGTGTCTAGCCCTTCGATCCTTTGGATGCCGTTATTTTCTAAGAATATACATTTAAGACCAGTATATTCTTCTAGATTCTCAATTTTAGAGAAACCCTGTGAAGCAACATATTATTTGGGTGTGAATTCAATCATTAGAAGTAAATCAGCATGTGTCAATGTCTCGCAAGTTTGGATATCAAGTCTTGTGGGAAGCTCATTTTCAACTATTGGACGATAACGGTCCGATGATTAGTAAATTAGCAATTCTTGAATGCGATTCCTAGATTCCTAGATCTGGCTAAACGCTTATTTGTGAAAAGTCAAAATTCTACTTTAAAATAACTCAGTACTGGCATTTATGAAAAGACAGAACTTAAGATGCACGGCTACAATTGATTGATTCTATGTAGAAGAGATTTATTAAAGTGAAACCAAGTTAACATAGAAATATACAGGGCACAAGATAATAACTCTTTTCCAAGATAATGCGGCTTAAGATTTTCTTGAGGTTCTTTTCATAATATGAACACATCAGAAGCCTAACACCAAAAGTTAGCATCGTGGAAAACAGGTTTTTGATGAAAACAAAAAACTAGAAGTAGAGTCCATAGTCTATGTATAAAAATAATGAGAATACACACAGTACCTTTCTTAAATTGAAAAATGATTAAAATGATGCCAGAAACGTAGGCTGTAACCTGACTTCGACCACAGTCAAAGAGGGAGTTTCACTTCTTGTTATTATTGGTTATTCTTATGCTATGGACGATGGCCTACTTATAATATTGGTATCAGTGGCACTGGCGAAGTGTGAGTACGAAAATACACTTAATATCCAAACCTCTGCTATTGATTCACGAATCGGACGCGTTAATGTGTGTGTGGTTCTTTATCTACGGTTAATTACTTAATTCCGCGTGGTTCCCGGCAAAGAATGGACCCCTTTTCTCTACTCATAGATGTCCTACAAGATGACTAAGGGTTGATATAAAGTTGATCAAGAGGATGGGCAGCAACTTTCAGCCGTGTGTGTGATACACCTATCTGCTTTACCTAGAGCAGAGGATAGCTCTAAGTTATACAAAAAATAAGTTATGCTAACAATTGAATTAAATGAGGACGGATCGCTAGTGAAGTGTAAAGTTTTTGCAAGTATTACCTTAAAATGCAAATATAAGATATCATTAAGGTACGGCGTGCAATACAGTTTGTGCTGCCTGCAATGGTTTTTAATGAATTCCTTCGTCATCCGTGGGGTCCTGTTCATTTCCTCCAATTCCTTCTCCACCTGCCTCTGAAAAGCTCTCTGCCGTAATCTCTCTTTTTCAGCGTCATCTTCCTTATTTTTTTCGTCTACCGTTTCCGTTACACTTTCTTCTGTTTCCATTCCTAAAAAATATATACTAAATCAATAAGAATGTTGAAAACTATCTTATTTGCATTCCAACTCGTTTTGTGTAATCGGTGTCTCATTTCAGCCGAATAAAGCCCACCGCTAGCCGCTGGCCTCCCCCAAAGATCGCCGCCACGACCGGTCTGGGTGTGTTATGTGCTCATTGGGGATTTTGTTTTATCGCCACGCCTGGACGGATGGGTGGGCTTTCGCAGTTGAGTTGTTAATGTACTCGAAGGACGCTGCTGCCCATCGGCTAATCCCATAGTCGCGTTTTGCTACACCCATAGGATGACATGGTTAGATGATATTGCTATATGCCAGCACCACACGGTATGGCACCAAGTTTCTCACCGGGTCATTTTCAAATAAAAAATTGCAACCTTTAACCGGACATGTCATCTATATGTTTTCATCAGCAACTTACTTTAATGAAATTATCAGTCTTTCATAACTAAATGTATTACGGTGCATCTTATTTACCTTCAAGTTTTGAATCAGTGATCTTCGGTAATGCTTTTTCATCAGTCGATTGCGTGTTAGTTGCTTCTATATAGTCACCCTGTGCTTTCGTATCTATTTCAGACTTCGGTAACTCACAAATCTTACCGGTGTTATCGGATAGAGTCTTTTTTCTAGTCTCTTCTCTTCTAAGCATATTATTGGCCAACCTCAAGACGTCTTTATTATCTTTCATCTTATCTTTTATATTGTAAAGAAGACTATTTATTCTTTTATTCCGTTCAAGTTCTTCTTTTTGGGATTCTGCAATTTTGTCGTCTTTATCAGATAAATCAACGTCCCATAATTCTTTTCTTATCTTCTTAACTTTTTTATCAACCTCAAATTTATCAGTATCAGTTACAAGTTTATTTTTAATGAGATTTTGATTATCCTCATCTTCCATGTTTTGCTTCATAGGATGTAGAATTTCATGAGACTTTAATAATATTTCATCAACTTCTTTTATGAAGGTTTTACACTCGGTATTCCTCTGCTCATACCGAACCTTACTTTGATTAATTCTTTCCTCATGACTCTTTAGTTCAGAATTTAATTTGCTTATTGCGACGTGTATGTTGTCCATCTGTGGATCGGAAGCTTCCATTTCAACCCCTTTAGCTTGTTCTAGTTCGTTCACAATATTGTCTTTGGTTTCAATTTTTATATCACGTCTCAGCATTTCGCCTTCTTCCCTTATCTTTTGATAAGCAATGTTAGATTTCCTTGAATTTTCCAGGGCCTCGTTAACATCATTCAGTAATTCGTTCATACTATTTAATTTATTAGTTATATCTTCACGTATAAGCGTACTTAAGTTTTCAGCTCCTTCGACAATATTTTGAGCTAAATTCTTCATCTCTTTAAATTCCATTTCATTATTTTCCTGATTCCCATTATTGCTGGACTCGAATATATTTTCAAGGGTATTTTGTAGCGTTTCCTCCATTCTGTCGTCAAACTTTTTTAAATTACAATTCGGCTCATTCTGTTTGTTATTTTTTGGCGATACTTCTTTGATTTCAAATTTATTATCTTCCATATCTAAATTTTCTTCTGTATCTTTAACTTCATTCGCTTGAGTCAATTTCGGTGGTGATGGTGCTACGGTATTCAGCACTGAGTTTATATCGCGTAAAGCTTTCTCAGTATCTTTAAGTTTTGCTTCAAAACTTTTAGGAAATACATCTTCTACGTTAATAATTTCTTCGTCTCTATGTTTTGGTTTATCTGGTTTACTTTTACTTTTATCACTGAGATCAACAGGGTTATTATTTAAAGATATATTCATAGCTTTATTTATTTCATATTTTTCTTTTACTTCCTCAAATGTTAAACGCCTTATTTGTCCTTTTATCAACTGTGATGATGAATCTTTTAGTACAGGATCTTTTTTTATTTCTACAGTCTGTCTAACAACTGAATCTTGAGATGATAGCGGCTCATCATAGCTATCAGCCATTTTTTGCAACATATCTTTAGTTTCTTGGTAACGTGTTTCATAAGATTTAGTAGTGTACTGACTAACAACTTTCTCTATAGCTTCGTATTCTTTGTCATCACTATCTGAGGCTACACTTTCACTCTTTTCTGGTGTAATTTCATTACTTTTACTGGCACATTTTGCTTTGTAATCAGAGACAGACGTCTTTAATGCAAGCATATTTTTGTAATTTAGATTTCTAAGTTTGTCCTTATCTCCTTTAGCCGCATCCAGTTCCTTTCTCATATCGTTGTAATTTGTAACGTTAATCTCATTCAAAGGCATGGCTACTTGCTTATTAAAATGTTCGTTTTGCGCCACAATCTGAATTTGGCGAGCTTTCTCAGCTATTATAGGGTTGTCTTTCAATATCTCCTTTATTTCTTCTGGACATAGTGGTTTGTTATGATCGTCTATTTTAGTAAATGGCTGACCGGTCATTACTTCGTTCTCAGATTTAACATTGTCAGAATATGAGGCAGCTATGTAGGGCCTGTTCAATGCTTCCTTTAGGGGTCTTAGCTCATTCTCAATTGCTTTCTCTATTACATCTTTAGGAAGCTTAGCGTCTTCAAAAAATATTTTCAATTCTTCGCGTTTTTTTTCTATAAAATTAGGATCCTTGAAAGCATCAGGAACCTCCATTATGTTTCTGAAATTGTATTATTCCAAACTATAGATGCCTTTAATTGTTGCACAAGCTTTACTTTATGCTGTAATAAATTATAAGACTTCTTTGCTTGACAGAAATCAAACAAAATTGCCGTAGTTACATATTATTATAGTCATAGCAACCAGACAATTTTGTTTGATCAATTTCAAATATAGAATACTAAAAATAACTATATATTCATACAGTTAACTTCACAGTTCTTGACATTATAATTAAATTGCAAGCAGAAAAGATCAAAGCAAAAGTTTAAGCATTAACAATTAAATGACTGTATTTTTATATAATAATACTTATAATACATCAAATCAGATCACACATATTTATGTCCACCGCTGCGTATCTTAGAACGACAATGATTACTTTCAGATTTAATCTGTATCGTAACTGTAAATCACCTATTTTTATTTAATACCGGTGGAAATACATCATGTACCTACTTCCTCCGTCCGGGGGATGGGTGGACTCGTACCGACTAAAACTAGGACCGGAACGGTCATCTTCGGCACCGAAAGAGGGCTCTAAGACTCATTAAAATCACATTGGAGCCGCCCATAAGTGCCACGTCTTTAGGCACATCTCGGAGAGGATTGTAAAGGATCCCCTCAACACCGTCAGTACCTATACCTACCACTTATCTAGTGAAAGTACCGTCAAAATCGGTCCAGCCGTTTCGGAGATTACCCGGAATAAACAAACAGACAGACAAAATTAAATTTGTTGTTTTGTTATACGTACCGTATATACTTTCATAGGTATTTAGTAAAAAGCTATTATTTTGATATTACAAACAGACACTTCAATTTTATTTATTTGTATAGATTTTACAATAGATTTTAATTAAAATATTTATTATTTCGTAAATTTATTTTAAACTCGTATGTATAATAATAAGCTGTGTGGTGCCGGCTACAAATAGCACCAACCCATCTCATCCCATGGGTGTCGTAAAATGCGACTGTAGTAGACTGTGGGATTAACCGGAGGATGGGCAGCAGCGTCCTTCGAGTACATAGAGTTAAACAAATAGTAATATATATACGAGTATATCAATGTTCGAGTATATTTTAAGAAGAACTTCTGTCAAAGTATTTGTTTTTTGGAGTGTGTCCAAAAACTTCGGGAGTGTTCGATTTTTTATCTAGTTTTTGTTGCATGTTGTTGTTGTTAAATGGCTAAAACCGCGGGCTGCGAGACTAGAGATTTTTAATTATGTCTGGCATTGTGCCCGTTAATGAGATAATGAATAAACCGGAAATAACTAATACATTGAACAAATAAAATAATAGGGATGTTGATATTCATCGATGTTAGATAAACATCGATGTTGAGTGGTCAAACACAATGTTTTTACATCAATGTTAATTCGTCTAAAGCATCGGCACTTTGTTGGTATGAGAATAATGTCGAAACATCGATATTTCCATATTCAACTACAGTCGAATTCCAATAAGTACCCGCTTCCACTCAATTTTCAGTCCCACTTTAAGCTGCACCGTCTCCCACCCAATGCTACATGTTTGTATTTTCATACGTGTGTACACATGCATTATGTGGATGTGACTGTGGCATATGCGTTATAATTTACTATTCAAAGAAGGAGGGTCGTTTATTCCGCGCCCATTTCCAGAAAAAATCCGGTCCTTCATCGACTAAAGTGGTTACTAACTGGAATTAGTCAGTGGCTAAAGTGTTATAATTTTTCAATGAATTATACTGCTGTGTCATAGTTTTTAAACTGTTGTTTTAAAGTGTTATAATATTTATTAAAATGTTATTCGAAATTATGTTATAGTGTGAGTTGTATTACATTGTAAAAGTTAATATTACGGTTCGATTTTATTTAGTCTTTTGAGTTGTATTTGGTACAAAATATGTTGTGTTCATACCTAGAACACTAAAACCATTTACACTTTACACTAGACCTATATTTACACCTTATAGGATACGTAATCGAACTACGATGATGATAATGATGAAAACTAAATAAAATATTTACTAAACTAAACTATTTGTTCCAAAATTTAGCAAAACCCAAACATTATGTAGTTTGTCGGTAGCAACCGCAAATAAATATTCACAATTTAAAACCAACGAAATACGTTCGGTGCTCTCTGAACTCTAAACTGTTATAATTTAATTCTTGGAATTCATTATTAATGAATCGGTAAGCTACTATTTTTGGTTGTAGCAAGTCAAAGTAGCTCTTATTTCTAGATCCGGAGTGTTCATTTAACCTTGAATAAGTAAAACCCGCCTGCCAAGCGTGGCGATTATGGCAAGACCCCCCGATGAGCACACAACACACCATATCGGTCGTTGTGGTGATCTTTGAGGGAGGCCTGTGTCCAGCAGTGGATTTCATTCGGCCGAAATGATGAAGTAAAACGAACGCCATCTATTATATGTTTGATTGAATTACTTAGTTCTTCGATATCGTACGTACATGCACTGTGTGTCCTAAACGAAGCTAGATAGTAGTGTAACCAAAATATCGAACAAATTACAACAATGGCTATAATATATATTATAACAGTCTTGTTAGATTTCTAATAATTTGTTATAATGCTCTAAAAATATATTTGAATATTTAATGTGTTATGTGTTATAAGTTTATAACGCCCAACTTTAAAACTATAATGCATGCGCTGTTACATACACATGTATAATGTATGTGTATAAACGTATGAAAATACATATGTGTTGCATTGGGTGGGAGATAGCGTAGCTCATAGTAGAGGTGAAAATTGCGGGGCAGCGAATACTTATTGGAATTCGACTGTAGTGGAATATGGAAATATCTATGTTCCTATATTATTCTCATACAATCGATGCTTTAGAGAACTTAACATCGATGTTTTCCCGCTGAACATCGGTGTTTTTATCGAATATCGATCATCCCAACGTCTTCTTCTCTTAGATTATGGCTTCTGTAGAATATCTTCCACAATTACGCCAATGTCAAGTATAAGGCAACGTCGTACGGTATTTAGATTGATAAATCTTTACATATGTATTGACGACATTGTATTATTGACGGCACGGTTGGTGCAGTGGCTGATACAGTCGGCTGCTGCGCACTGGGTCGCGGGTTCGATTCCCGCACGGAACAAATATTTGTATGATCTGCAGGTAGTTGTTTCGGGTCTGAGTGTATTGTTTGTGGAATTTCTGTCTGTAAACGCACCCACGACACAGGAGCAAACCTAGTGTGGGGCAAGGTTTAAAAAAAAAAAAAAAAATGTTTTCCCGCTGAACATCGGTGTTTTTATCGAATATCGATCATCCCAACGTCTTCTTCTCTTAGATTATGGCTTCTGTAGAATATCTTCCACAATTACGCCAATGTCAAGTATAAGGCAACGTCGTACGGTATTTAGATTGATCAATCTTTACATATGTATAAAATATTTCTAAAAAATGAAAATTTCAAAAAAATATGTCGGCCACGTTGTACAGTTCCCACCCCAACGTCAGGCCTCATTGATGTCACTAGTAAAGTTGGGCGTTATAACACATAACACATTAAATATTCAAATCTATTTTTATAGCAGTATAACAAATTATAAGAAATCTAACAAGACTGTTATAATATATATTATAGCCATTGTTTTAATTTTAATTCCGATATTTTGGTTACAGCGCCATCAAGCTTCGTTTAGGTCACAGTACATGTACGTACGATATCGAAGAACTAAGTAATTTAATCTAACTTATAATAGATGGCGTTTGTTTTACTTATTCAAGGTTAAATGAGCACTCTCTCTTTAGAAATAAGAGCTACTTTGACTTGCTACAACCAAAAATAATGAGTTAGCATGATTGAATTCCAAGAATTACATTATAACAGTTTAGAGTTCATTGCACCGAACATGAAATATGTTTTAAATTGCGAATATTTATTTGCGGTTGCTACCGACAAACTACATAATGTTTAGGTTTTGCTAAATTTTGGAACAAGTATGTAGTTTAGTTTAGTAAATATTTAATTTAGTTTTCATCATCATCATCATCGGAGTTCGATTACGTATGCTATAAGGTGTAAATATAGGTCTAGTGTAAAGTGTAAATGGTTTTAGTGTTCTAGATATGAACACAACTTATTTTGTTCCAAATACAACTCAAAAGACTAAATAAAATCAAACCATAATCTTAACTTTTACAATGTAATACAACTCTTTCAATATAATGTAACACTAAATATGCTCAGAATGCCACCACCCCATTTCATCCCGTGGGAGTCGTAAAAGCCGACTAAGTGATAAACCGGAGGATGGGCAGCAGCGTCCTTCGAGCACACAACAACTCAACTGCGATCGCCAACCCGTCTGCCAAGCGTGGCGATTATGGCAAGACCCCCCACTGAGCACACTACACACCCATATCGGTTGTTGTGGTGATCTTTGGGGGAGGCCTGTCCAGCAGTGGACTTATTCGGCCGAAATGATGATGAAATGATGAAATATCATACAACGCATTATAATTATAACAAACAACGCTTTAACCAAAAATAAAATATAACTCATTATAATTATAATAAACAACACTTTAATTATAATACAACGACGCATATAACACTCTAAGAAATAACATCATTTCAAATAACATTTTAATAAATATTATAACACTTTAAAACAACAGTTTAAAAAATATAACACAGCAGTATAATTCATTGAAAAATTATAACACTTTAGCCCATCTTTAGTCACCACTAGTGACTAAAGATGGGATATGCTAAAGTAAAGGTACTCTGTGGTCTGGTCACTGTCAGTCAGCCTGACAGCCTATCAATTCATTTACAATTTATAAAAATAAATGTATCTATCGAATTTAGAAGTGAATAGACAATTGAACCCACAGAACACTATATACCAAGGGAAGAATAACGACTCCGTACAAAAAAGGTTGAGACAGATTTGATCCACGCCATCTAGTGGCACCCCAGAATAAGTTTTTGGAGGACATGGAGAGGGCGGGAAATACGAAATAGTATTAAGATATGATAAAACAATTTTAAACGGATTAAATCGCGTGTATTATTGTTTTTCCTGACGTTTTAAACACTTCGCATGGTTCATGGCCGCACCCTGCAAAGTGTTGGAAACGTCAGGAAAAACAATAATACACGCGATTTAATCCGTTTAAAATTGTTTTATTATAATGTGTAATAATCGCGAAAACCTAAGACATTACTATTATAAAGATAATTGCTGCGTAGTAGACTACATTTTCTTTCTGGTTGTGTTGTGCAATAGAAACGCGTAATTATCTCAAATTAGCATTATCTACATATATAATCAATTTCCAATAGATGCTAATTCGACATATTCTTACATTTCTATTGCACAGCCAGAAAGAAAATTTTACTTTATGCATTTCCTACTTATACAATATTATAAAAAAAAAACAGGAATTATAATAATTTTCTTTATTTAGGAATTAACACAAAACAAAGTTTCATAATCAACCATACAATTAGGTGCATTTAGTGATATACCGTTGGCAAAGACTTCTGATTAGATCTGCAGGCATATTAACATTTTGATGTTAGCAAATAAATAAATTATATCATCCAGTTTACAATTTGGGGTTCTTAATCACTATGTTATAATAGGGCTCTTGGTTATTGTGCGTGTAGTAAAGTAATATTATTTTTCTATAAACACGACAGTAAATACCTTAAATTATACCTTAACGTCATAAACGTTACAATTTGGTGCCGTTAAGGGCAAGTTCCTGATAACATATCTGGACAAAAAGTGTTACATACAATTTTTATGTACAACATACAAATTCTGTTCCATTTTTTATTTGTCTAGTAAGGTGCTGGCTTGTTACGTGGTGAAACAGACCATAAAAGTGTTATACAATAATAATTAAGAATTATGTATTTTTTATTGTTGACGTTATGCATACAATAAAATATTCTTCATCCATTGGTATCTCAAGTCTCAGTTGATCTGTTATATTCATATGAAAACAGATCAACTGAGACTCAGGACATCAGTAAGTTATAAGTGGGCTCAGGGTAAGTTGCTCATGAGCTTTTACTAATTTATTATATGCTTCTAGTGCTTTTAGCAAACAAAGCACTAGAAGCGTAAAAGCAAAGAATAATTTATTTCATTTGTGCTTCAAAATGTCAATTTTTCTTTTTAACGATGCTTTCGAAGATTCCTCTGAGAACTGACGATTTTTGATCGTAGTGTCTCTTCACACAAATATATGATATATTTTCTATAAAGTAATTAAGATTGTGTTCCCAATGTGCTGGACAAGCCTTAAAAAAGTCATGATTGACCGACTCTTTAATACTTTTAATTATTCTTTTAAGGACGTTATTTTAGTGACCCATATCTTTAAGCATTGTGTTTGCTACCGAAGCACAGGATTCTGTATAGTTTATTACATTTAAATGGGGATACTTTAAGCTCTGCTTTTCGAAATTGTATTCCCTAAATTCTATAAATAAATGTTCTATGAACAATTTTTCTTTTGCAATCAAAACATTATCGCAGTTTGTGCATGTGTAATTAAGTCTCTTAATCAAAAATCCACAAACATATACACAGGCCTGGGATTCACCACTTGATAGTTCAGCATTACATAAATTTTCAAGTTCCTCAGACAAAACTGAGGAATGTGAAAAGTTTTGTAACACTGCATTTGTATCATGTGTGCATATGTTTGTGGATTTGGTCAAAACCTCTTTATAATTATTAATTATTGATTCGCAGTAATCACTTTCGCAGTTCCCTGTGCCTAGGTGAGTCAGGTTGCTCAAGATAGAAGTTTTTAGGGCTGCTACAAATTGTCCAGCTGTTGGATTGTAGTTTGCACCACAATTACCCCGAATGCAGCCGAACAGGTTTTCTAATGGGTCCTGCTGTAGTCTGCGGGTGGCAAGACTTTTAATATCCGTATGCTTTTTACGGAGTTTATTCCATAAAAGCGCGACTGCATTCAGGGTCCACACCCTTCCTTCTTTTAAAGGTGGTGTGCGTTTGCAGCCTACAAATTTTAAATTATTAAAAAATAATATCCTTTCCTTGAATAATGGGAGATGTGGAGTGTTTTCTCTCAAATTTGTTGCGTAAATTTTGCCCCGGCGCAGATCTGAAGAATCGCTATTTACAGAATCGAATAATTTGTCCATTTTTGATACTACATCAACAGTTACAGCTGCTTCTGAAGTCAGTTGTCCTGAAAATATAAATAAATATGTATTTAATTCTATACGTGATTTAGGCTGGTAGGGCCCCCTGGCGTTTGATAATGAGATATGTATCAATCAAATGTATTCCCCTTCACAAACATATGTACCACAATATAAATCTGCGGCAGATTATACGTGCTTGGTATAGGAATTAATACTTTTAATGCCTATTCCAACTGGTTGGCTTCCACATTGGTTTTCCTGTTAAGAGCTATCGAAATAATTTCAGCATGGCTACCAATCTACTCGAATATCTCCGAACATACTTCGTTTTACTCAATTATACTCAATTCCATTATGTTTTACAAAGGTGGACTCGAAATAGAATAATTCAGTAAAAATTAATTAAAATTTTATCAACTGAGTGATTGTATATTATAAAAGTATAGAATTATATATTTTAAATACACATAATTTTTATGTATTTATATGTTTTCTGTGTTATATAATTATGTTACCTTTATTTCTATATTGTAATATGCAATCATCATATCAGCCACAGGACGTCCACTGATGAAAGGCCTCCCCATTAAATTTCCACAACAAGTGGTTACATGCTGCCTTTATCCAACGACACCCAGCGACCTTCAGCAGATCGTCCACCTCGTTGGAGGTCGTCCCACGCTGCGTTTTTCGGTGCGCAGTCTCCACTCGAGAACCTTTTTGCCCCAACGGCCAGCAGTTCTACGAGATATGTGCCCCGCCCATTGCCACTTCAGTTTACTAATCCTTTCAGCTATGTCGGCAACTTTAGTTCTTCTACGGATCTCCTAATTTTTTTGCCGACTATGCACTATAACCCCACTACGTTTGATGCTATTATGTATTACGGTTTGAGAGATAGAGCAGGTACTAAGAGCGTTGTAAAAATGTATTTTATTCGAGATTTCTTGCATGGGGATCTCCTAAGAGGTTGACATTTTATAATAATTAATAATATTTTTGTTGTGATGGAGGCCATAGTAACATATGCTGTGAATTTTTTAACTAGCTAGATATTATGGTTCCAAGATCCAGACTGACAGACGGACTGACGGATGGACGGCGTTGGCATATTAATAAGGTCGGTACTCTTTAGGTTCGGCAGATTGCAAACTGTTTTTATTATAAACTTACCTCCTGAGATTTTTGCCATCATCCCGGCAGCAACTGTATGGCTCAAGACTTGTGCTGCCAATTTTACCGTCATTTTTTGCTTGCTGTTAGGATTGAGGTGTTCTAATTTTAGACCTGGAGCAAATACAAAATTGGGGTTCTGGTTATCCAGCTCATAAAATGATTTTATGTGGCTCCATTTTGCAACACCTAGAATTAAAACAAGTTGCATAAGTATGTATCACAAATAAAATGTGTCGATTTATTACTTTTACCTTCAATATAAGAACACTTGTTTTTAGTTCTTACCTATTCCACTTTTATTTTTTGATGTTATTTCTGGAGTAAATAGTATATCATACTTCATAAATAAATTTCTGAAGCACTTCAGAAGATGAGGTGGGTCATACATATTGATAATTTGTATATTATCAATAGTTATGTAGGGATTTTTAACTGTGGCACCCAAGATGGCCAAAGCCCGTCTATTCACCCCATCCATATCGCAAACTGTTGCAGCTATACTTAGACCCGCCTGTAGACATTCATGTATCATCTAAAAAAAAAACATTATGTTAATAAATGGAATAACACACTGATTATTATTTTCTAAATTAATATATAAGTTTACAGTACTTGAGAAAATATAACAGTGAAATAGTTCTGTGTTAAAGTTAGGTAGCTGTAAAATCATAGTATTTTAGATTGCTTTGATTACCTCTTTTATCAGGATTGCCAGTCTGTCTGCTGTCACATATGCACTTGACAGGTAATAAGCCAGAGGCTGTTTTATCTTTTTTCTAATGCCAGCTATCATGAATACTAAAGCATGTGAAGCTATTTGTGAGCTTCTACCTTGAAGTCCATGGTCTTGAAAACCTTCTATTATATCGTTCTTACGGTTATACATTATATATTTTTTTATCGACATTTCATCAAACATAAGTATATATTCATTGTCGGATGGTTTTTGCAGCTCTGCTGTTCGTTTTAGAACAGAAAAAATACATTTATTAACACCCACATTGAGGCAGAATTGGCTCAAAAGAAATTTTAATGTTGATTGGCTGGAAGAGTAAACAGCCTTCTCATTAGTCTGTAGCATGTTGGTGATCTTTTGTATAACCTCAGAGCTATAACTTTTTCTTCTGTAGTCCATCTCCTTCCTTTGGACTTTTTATTAAAGTTTTTAATTTGTGCTTGCAGCAACAAGGCAAATGTAGGTGTTAATTTTTTCATCAAAACTTCAACTGACTCGTTTTTATTTAATTCTTTTAAAACAGCCTTGTTTTTTAATTTTTTTATCCTATTTCGCAACTGGCATATATTTTTTAGGTGTTTTCTGCATTTTGCTAAAATATATTTTTCTTTTTCAGTTTTAGGCACATTTGTTGGTGTCTGAGATGGAATATTGGTTTCAAGTAGTACTTCGGATTGTGTAGTATTTTCAGTGGAACCGACTTTCTTTTTTTCAAATGAAGCATGCAACATGCGTGAGGGCCCAGGTATAGGTTCAAATGACTTTTTAAAGGCTGGTGGTGTTTTTTGATCAGCATAACGGTTGGTTACATCGTTCAAAACTTGCACTTGACAATATGATGGACCCGGTTGAGGTTCAGTCTGAAATATAAAAATAAGTATGGTTCAGTCTGAAATTTAAATATAAGTATGGATGTAGTAGTAGTACTAGCAACAAGTATTAACCCAAATAGGCACTACATCAGTAGTTGTAATAACAAAACTTACATAAAGCAAATTTATAGTTTGCCATAGTGCGACAAATGCAAGTCAATATATCTACCATTTTGATGATTCTGTCTTTGACCAAAAGGTTAACTGATAGAGAATACCATATGGCATATGGAGTCCATCTTATTTACCATTTTTAATTTTTTATGAAGCTTTATTAAATAAAAATACTTATTTATTAGGATATACCTAATAAATAAGTATTTTTATTTAATACAGCAGAGATATAAATCTTTAAAAAAACCACTTACTTCCTTATATGAATATACCCAATTTATTCATGAAACTACTACAAACTTAATTTATGGTGATATTTCTAAAGTTGTTATTAGTTACATGTTAAATAAATTACCTCTTTGTTGTCATCTGGAACAGCAAATCTGTGAAGCTTCTTTGATGTTAAAGGGTAATCACTAAATGATGTCCTTAGAAAATGGCTGTTGCAGAGCATTTTATGTTCTGTATGCAGTTTATGCTGGAATTCTGGTGTCCAGTATTCTTTATCAGGAAAGCAGTACTTTGCCCATAATTCACAGCTGAAACATAACTATATTTAAATATCTGATGATACTTTATCCGTCTAAATGTAAACAAAGGCACTAAGTAATCAGGGTATGATATAGTTGGAAGGTTACTTAGTAAATTACGATGATGTAAAAAAAAAAAGTGAGCTAATTAGTTAGAATAAGTTAAATAATTTTATTAATTTAATCATTTGAAAACATCTATTGATTTCTGAGAAAACTTCAACTATATCTAGTGACTGGTTCCTTATCTGCTTTGACCACTGTATGTGCTAATGACATATTAATGTATCCATAGTTCAAGACAATCTAATCCAATAGTCCTACTGGCCTACTTTACTACCAGAATAACTTATAATTGAATCTTTTGCAGCCATACAGAACAAAATATTATAGATATAGACAGTCCTGTTTTCATTTTAAGCATCATTATCATATGGGTAAATTAGGGCTTGAATTGAAATGCATATCTTGGCATTGAAATGAACAAAATTTGGCACAAAATTGAAATGTTCTGAATCTGTCATATTTTAGAAAAACAGTGTGCCAAGATAATACTTGTAAGTTGTACATCTTATGTAAATTCTCAATTTGTAAACAAACATCCCTGAGTGTGGCAGTTAATCTGTCCCATAAATTCTTGTGATGTCCGCTTTAACAATATAGCACTATTCCATCTCCTCCCATGGATGTGTGATTAAGGGCTCTAAAACAGAGGGATGGGTAGCAGCATTCTTTCTATGAAACAGTGGCCATACTGCCCTCACCAAACCGCTTGTTAAGCATGGTGAGTACTGGCACATTCTCCCTAAAATGACGACATGATTGTGGAAATCTATGGGCGAGGCCTTTGTTCAGCAGTGGACGTCCTAGGGCTGATGTGATGAGGGGGAATAACGGGATGTGGAAGCCTAGCTGTAGTTCAGTAACTTTGTTATTGAAACCCTAGCGCATTACAAACAATATTGAATAATTCATACATTTTATAAATACATACCGCAGTGTGTTCGTTTTTCCGGGTTTGGGAAAGCGAAACAATGTAGTTAGTGGATCCCCAGCCGGTGAACGACCACACTTATAACATCGCCGCAGACTTTCTGCGTTTGCTCCCGACATATTCACGTTTTAAGAGTCACTTTCTCACAAAGTCACTATCTCCAAATACAAAAACAGATTCACTATCACAAAAAACAGACAGGAGTCCTATCTCAAAAGAGTCTCTATCTCGAAACACATAAACTGAGTCAATATCTCGAAATATACATTCAGATTCACTATCTATAAATATTTGGATCGCACTCAGGTCGAAACAAATGGAATCACAAAACTGTTGAGCTGAAAGCGGACGGTCGGTACGACTTCAGCGACAACTAACAACCAACTCCGCCATCTTGGATTCTTGGCTGACTAGCCAAGTCATTCGTCACATCAGTGATATTATTGGTCTGATTAAAGACCCAAAATCTATTTTTTTGTCTTTTTTTAGGTCCCAGTATTTTTTATTTTTACTTTGGCCACACTTTGAATAGCCCTTGAACATGTGTCGTTGATTCGACGTATAAAGTTGACACCGCCTGATTGAACCGTACGACGTTGCCGACATATTTTTTAGAATTTTTTTCATTTTTGGGAAATATTTTATGAATATGTAAAGATTTATTCATCTAAATACCGTACGACGTTGCCTTAAACTTGACATTGGCGAAATTGTGGAAGATAACCTACAGAAGCCATAATCTAAGAGAAGAAGAAATGTATCTATCAAATTAGCAATATGAAGATCAAGGAGAACCTAGATTCTCATGCGTGAATGAATCTGTATTCTGTAAGCAGTGTAAACTAGTCTATACTACAAACGTTGAGAATTACTGCAATAATCAAAGAGTACCTATATAAATTGCGAGATGGCTGACGAAAGGAATTTCCGTTCGTCATATTATGAAAAAGTCGGATGCCGGGGGGTTGAAGAAAAAAAATCACTTGAAATACTGATGAAAGAGAAGCCTTGGGACAAAGTCAAACTAAAGCAGTTCTGTTTAAGGTTCACAGTACCTGCGGCTTACAGGAATTTGGTGTGGAAAGTGCTACTAGGCAAGTTTTTTGCACCTATACAACGTAATAATCATAGAAACTTGGCCAACGGTTTATTTAAAGTAGAACCCACCGAATGAGTGGCTATACGTACAGGGGTACAATCTACATTAAATGTGTATCCACTATATTATATAGCCAGTATTTAAACAGCAAAGACCTAACTTCTTCCTCCAAGCGTTTTGGGGTCGGCTTCTGTCTAACCAGATGCAGTTGAATATCAATATTTGACATGGAGCGACTACCATCAAACCTCCACAGCCTAGATACTGAGCAATATTAACATTCTTAGGTTATATAGTAAGTAATTGGCAGATAATTGGGCTTCTGACTATTTAACAACTGTCATAGATACTATATATGTATATATATGATAACCAGAACCAACAGCTTAACATGCTTTCTGAAGCGCAGAGGGGTGTTTGAGGTGTCTTGATGTGTTAGGGTCACCCAATATAATAAAATAATAATTCGGTTCTGGCCAGTTTCTATTCTATTCTATTGTGGCTACAACGGGCTCAGCATCGGCTGAACGCACTTCGAAGGTCCATTGTGCTGCCCAAAGCCCTGCACTACTCCTCCGCTGGCAAATCAAGAAGTCCCTGTAGGTACTTCGCAATCATACCTGCCTGGAGCCGTGCAAAATCATCAGGCAATGGATAAGCTATTCCTAGATGTTTTGCCCTACGTCTTCCCAGAGTGTCACAGCTGCACGAAATGTGCTGCATTGACTCTTGATAATCCATGCAGAATCTGCATGTATCCATTGTGCTAAGCTTCATCCTATGTAGGTGCTCCTTGGTGCCGAAGTGGCATTGTCATTGCACCTATGTAGTGCCTTCTCTGGCCAGTTTACTTTGAAATCAGTTTATTTCTATATATATTGATTAGTTAAAATAATAATATCAAGTACAGTTATTAACAATTACATATTTAAACACACTAAAAATACACATGTACATGTTGAGAACCTTCTCCCTTTTTGAAGTTTTCTAAAATACAATACAGAACACCTAAAATCCACACATGAGCATAACCATTAGAATAGAATATGATTATTTATTCAGTAATTATATCCTAACTTTTACATATAATACTGAAAAAACAGTGCTTAGTTAGCTATATCAATATCTCAGAGAAGAAATGCTAAAAGAAACCCATACATTTTTTTTTTTATTCGTAAAGTTATAAAAACTGTTACTGTACATTAATAATAAAGTAATTTTAGAAATTTTAGAAGCTATACTATACAAGTTGCCATACAATTTTAGTAAGGCAAAGGTAAAGTAAATTTTATTAAAGACCATTAACAATATGCCTTTTTGTACTGCAATAGAATAGAATAATACAATGGTTTAAGAACATAATGGATGTGCTGATGTCACAATCCATCATGGGTTTACTTCAGTTAAGGAGGCAACAGGCTAAAGCTCAGGAGATAGAGGAGGGTTGGCTCAGTTACATAAGAGTCTTTAGAGGCTCAAATCTCTCAGCATAGTACTTCACTAGCTTCACCCACTAACTTATTCTTGTGAATATTTATACCTTTAAAGAACTCTACTAACATGATTCCCATTTCAGATATATTGCCGGTCTATCCAGACTCCCACCAGTATGTAATGGAACAACGTACAGAACAATATCAGGACCTTTTGTATGCAGTTGAAATGTTGGAGCTGGTGGATATGGATGCCCCTCGTTGTCAAGTATTGTTGGAGATGTGGCTGTTGGAGAATGAGGAGAGAAAGCCACCACTGTTTCCAGAAACTAATTTCTCAGTGAGTTATATGTTGTCTAATGTTCTGTAATGTCTAAATTAGTAAGTACGTAATAAGTAATGTAATCCTTGCTTACAAAGAGGGCACATTATTTTTGACATGCCTAAGTTCTGTCAGCCTTTTTACACCTGAAGGTGGTGTGCACTTGCTGTGGATGCAGTATGTTTGGTGATACACGCATCCATCTCCGCCAGGATGTCAAACGCTGTTAAACGCTGCAAATGCGCCAACAGAGTTGCCGCCTCGAAGGTTTGGTATCCTCGTGTGATCCGTATCACCGCTATGGGCAGCAAACTGTAAAACTCAGTTTTGCAGTGCTTAGAAGCCCGAGAGTCGAACCAAACAGACGCCCCATAGAGGACCCCTTCCCTGAGAGCAGGCAGTCGCTGGTGCAAGGCACCCATTACCCTCTCAATCCGGGAGACAAGGCGTTCGACGTGCTTCTCGGAGACCCATTGACTGTCCAGGGTGAGCTCCAGGCACATCATTGTACCGGCCCACCCTGATCACGTCACCAACACGTATCCACTAACTGGGTGGCTCATTGCTCCACCGTTTTGAATGGGGCTATCTGCAAACGTAGAACGTGGATTTCGGCCACCGCTTGCTGGGAAAGCCGGCTAGTTCCCTTGATAGACTCACAACAACACAAGAGTGTTATCAGCGTAACAAACTAGCTGACGCTACTGGAGACAACGACAAGAAAGATCGCATCGTAGGCAAGATTCTATAAAAGGGGGCCGAGAATCGACCCTTGTGGAACCTCGTACGTAATCTTCCTCTGCTTTAGGCTACCGTCCCTGCCCACGTATTGAACATGCCTGTCGCGCAGATAGGACCCGATGATACCCTGCAGTGCAGATAGGCAGGGGCACTGATGGTGAACTAGCGCCCCACTAGTCGTGCCCCATGGGATGGAGCTGAAGACGTTGAATATGTCAAGACTGACAGCCAACGCCACCCACCCGCCGGGACACTGCCTGCTCAGACAGCTAGTGGACGCGAAGAATCGCGTCGATCGTGGACCGCCGCTGCTGCACAAAGCCAGTACGGCTTTCGGCCAAATCGGGACCGACTCGTGACATGTGCTGACCGAGTCTTCGGGCAATTATTCGCTTGTATAGTTTCGAAGCCTCGCTAAGCAGGCAAATGCGACGGTAAGCAGAGTGAGACTCTGCGGCGCTTCCTTTCTTCCGCAGGAGAACCAATCCTGCTTCCTTCCAGATGGACGGGAACAATCTGTAACGGTAGCATCAGGGGAACAGCCGCCTTCAGCGCTCCCCAAGAGACTGGAACGCACACACCCACGCGCGGAGTATAAAGCCATCTGGGTTGGGTGCGGGTGTGTTAAGAACTTTCAGGCGGACAACGGCTCTATCAGAGGTCAAGTGACGCCGCCCAGTCTTGCAAAGTCGTCCCCCTTGACCCGTCTTAACAGTTGTCCGTAGCTCTGGAGTGAGTGTTGAAGGCCTCCAGGACGAGCACTAGACGGGATTACCATCTACAGCGAATGCTGCGCGGCGCCCCGTCCCAAGTATCTCTCGTAGTCGGCGAAAGACACAGTGGGCGAGACATATCTGTGCACCCTGGGACAACAGAGAACTACCGCAGTCCAATGAACGGCACGGTTGGTGCAGTGGCTGACACAATCGGCGGAAACGGTTCGAGGCGGGTGCCAGGTATCTGGTTGCCTCCAGCGAGCAGCGCACTCAGACAGGGATCATGGTGAGCAGTGAGTGTCACCCACGCTGACTTCTTCAAACTGCCATCCGCCCGACAACAGCGACAGTCACCTCCAGCTTGACGGCGTCGTCCAGGTCGCGCACCCCCTCAACTATGTCGTATTCATCGGCCGTGCGAAGATGGGGAGGAGCACCTCCCGGATACAGTCAGCCTTAGCGTCACAGTCTGTACCAGCAACGGACAATGCCATGCTGCCGCTGGCCGCCCTCTTCATGGTCACGGTGCCTAGACCGGTCTCGAGGTCGGCGAGCTTTACGCTCCGGCTAATCTCTGCCGTGACCCTACCTTTACCCCTTCGCCCCTCCCCTTTTTGGTAGACCTCCTAAGACACAGACGACCTTTTTCTAATTCTTGGCATTAGTGGAACACAATTCCCCTGCCGGCGGCCTCGCAGGACGCAGTAAGTTCAGTGGACGCCGTAGCCGCAATAAATACCACCGAAAACCTAATATGCCAGCTACTCTCGCCACTTAATGTGCAAAGTTATAAAGCCGTTTTTTTCTGCGACTAACTTGTTGGTTCTAGTCCCGCACGAAGCAAATATTTGAATGACCTATACATTGTAATCCCGGGTCTAGTTGTTTATGAATTTTAGCTTTATGTCTGTATCCGGTGCTCTTGACATATGAATTTCATAGAGTGGTACATTTAAAAACAAAAACAAGGCAGAGTTTTTTTTTTTTTTTTTTTTATTTATTTTTTTTTTTATTTTTTTTTTTTTTATTTTTTTTTTTTTCGCTAGATGGCGCGCTAATGTAAACATTGCCACCGTACAGCTCTCGTTAATTTATTAAAAATAAATTTGTTTTCCTTACAAGTGTCCTACTTAACAGCTATTTCCGTAATATTAAGTTATGAATCACTAGTGAAAACGTTATCCAGACGTAAAAGTGCTTACAAAACCGTCTAAACCAACGTGATACGAACGGAGTGTTTTTACCCCAGAATATGTGTTAATACTCAGTGTTGTGCAAATTTTGTGTTTAACTAACGTCAAGTGCAATTACACTTATTCAATACTTAAATTAGACTATATAATGTGCGTTTTTTAGTGATTTGTAACTGAATAGAATCCTAAATCAACAGTTAAAAATTCAAATTCACCTCTCGATGATATTTGATTACAGCGCCATCTATCTGCATCTGCCTGCACTTCTTCATTACTTGACGTGATTTTGTATCCGTTCAATAGTATTGACATATCGGTAATAGAGGGCACAACCTATCCTAAACGGATTGCATTATGAATACCAACGTAACAATTCGCAAAAAAGTCAACCGGAAGGAAACTTCATACGGATCACTACCTTGTCTAAATGATAGCTCCATATTATCTATCAACTCGAATATAATGCAAAGCCTCCCGGATTTATCCACTATACAGAACGAGGATAAAATTAATGAATTAAAAAGCACTATTGACCATCTCAACTTCAAAATTGAAAGCGCAGATAATGAAATTGATAAATTACTGTCAGAAAATAAGTCCCTTTTGCAAACAATTAATAAACAAGACATACAAATCAAACAATTAATCACGATCTGCTCATCTTCTCCAAAGGTCAACTGCGTTAAATCTAGTAGAAAAAAGTTACTGAAAAGAAGAATTGAATTTACAGCATTGGGGGGACTAGATAGCTCATTATCTTCTACTTATGCTTATCATTCTCCTACCTTACCACCCAAAAATTTACAGAATGTAGAAACCTCGACACCATGTCCCAGTGCGTCACAGCAGGAAGACCCACTTATCCCAGAAGGGACCCCAGGAAAACCTAAATGGAATACTGAAATTACTGAATCCCAAAAAAAACGGGATATTATATCTTCATACTCATCTCCTCAATCCAAATGCATTAGTAATGTACCTATCACGGAAGTAACAACTAACGCATGTACAAATATTGTTTCAAAAAGTAAAATTATAATATTTGGTACTCAACAATGCAGGGGCCTAGCTATGAAACTCACAAATTCAAGATCAGGTACCAAATACGAAGAATATTCTGTATCCAGCATCACAAAACCTTTCGCCAAATGTGATGAGGTATTAAAGGGTTGCAACTCTCTTCACACAATATCTGAACAGGATAAAATAATATTGTGTATTGGTGAAAACGACACAAATCCTACAAAAATATTCAGTGAATTGTGTTATGTATTAAAAATATTACACAAAAGCACGGTCCTATTGTTAAACGTAGTAAATAGCCGATTTCTGAACAATCATATGTTGAATACCCAGCTGCAACTTATATGCAATAATTTTACAAATTGTCATTTTGTTAATATTACTGGTGGATCAGTGAACTGGTTGCAGGACACGTGTAATCATCTTAATTATAAAATCAATTGTCTTGACTATGATCATAAATTCATAAGGGTTAATAATCTACGTAATTTTATATTGAATGGCAAAACTACTAACGATATTAGGTCGGCAAATAGTAAAAATCAAACCCCTAAATTGATAAAAGTTAACAATTTAGTTCAGAAGTCTATTTTGCAGTATTATCCCCTTATATGTAAACCTCAGTCTTTATTAAATAACCCCCCCCGCACCAATGCCCAATCTCAGTCCCCATTAAGTAATCTGGAGAAACGTTCCAAAGATTTTTTATTAAGGGCCTTAACGGAAACAATGGCAGCCACCTAACTATCCTACATCAAAATATAGCAGGAGCACTCAGTAAAATTGATGTCCTTCAGATTACACTGAGTGAACTACTAATCAAAAAAACCTACATTGACATAATCTGCTTATGTGAAACGTTCCTGAGATTAGGAGATGAGTCGAACATAACTTTAAAAGGGTTTAAGCTCGTTGACTACTACTCTAGACCTAATCAAAGGCGAGGAGGCGTTTGTATTCTATGTAAAAATTATATCGAAACCAAAAAAGTACCTTTATTTAACGAATTATGTGTTGAGCGCTACTTTGAATGTTGTGGAATAGAAATTCCACTTTATAGATGCATAATTATATGTATATATAGGATTCCGAACTTCAAACCTGATATATTTCTTCACAATCTAGACATTATACTAAAAAGACTACGACGAAGATATAAAATGAAAATTATTGTGGCTGGTGATTTTAACATTGATTTATTTAAGGAAAATAAAACACTACACGAATTTCAAAGAATAGTACAAAACTACAATTACACAATACATATAAATCAACCAACACGTGCAAATGCCTGTCTCGATCAAATTATAAGTAATGTTCATGAGGCTACCAGTAATGTTCTTCATCTCGGCTTATCAGACCATAACACTGCCCAAATTTTGAATGTCCCCATTTCTAATAAAATCAAACCACTTACTAGATGTTATATATTTAAAAGGCAGTATAGCCCCATATACATCTCTAAATTTGCCAACTGTCTTTCTTGTATATCCTGGTCAGATGTCTATACGGAAGATGACTTTAATACTGCCTTTAACAACTTCTACGATACCCTGGTACTTTTTTTCAAATTATGTTTTCCTGTATGTAGACACAAAATAATAAACAACAAAAACAAAACGTCTACGTGGATTACAAAAGGGCTTAAAAAATCATGTGTGACTAAAAGGAATTTACGTTTTAAATATTATAAATTCGGGACTCCATATAATAAAACAAATTACATAAAATACAATAAAATGTTTAAAAAAACAGTTCTTACTGCCCAAAAACTAAATAATGAAAGGTATATCCGTGAATCTAAAAATGTATGCAAAGCGTCGTGGGCCTTAATTAAGGAAACAAACTCAAATAATGAACAAACATATCTTACAAAAATAAAACATAATGACATTATATTAACCAATTCTTTTGACATTGCCAATGCTTTCAATAATTATTTTATCGAGTTGACTTCTAATACAAATATTCCAACATTCCAAATTAAGCAAAATTATCATTTAATCTCGCCACTTAATGTTAGTTTATTTATCCATCCAGTTAGTAATAATGAGATTTTTAACACAATAAAATCTCTAAATAATACGTCATCAGTAGGATTTGATGAAATTCCTACACATATCTTAAAACATAGTGCTACTTTTATCACACCAGTATTAACACACCTTATTAACAAATCTTTATATCAAGGTATATTTCCGGAAAAATTAAAAACATCAGTTATTAAACCTAAACACAAAAAAGGTGACCCAACTGAACTTAATAATTACAGGCCAATCGCATTGATACCAATTCTAGCCAAAGTGTTTGAAAAAATAATGCATTCTCGAATTTCAAATTTTTTAACTAAGCATAATATACTGAGAGCAGAACAAAATGGTTTTCAAAAGGGTAAATCTACAACTTTAGCAGCTTTTAGTTTACTATCAAAAATCACTGAAAACGTTGATAAAAATTTACGTACAAGCGCTGTATTCTTTGACATGACCAAGGCGTTCGATTTTGTCGACCATAATGTTCTTCTCAACAAGTGTGAAAGGTACGGCCTGCGTGGCATATCATTTAAATGGTTACAAAGTTACCTCTCCAATAGATCTCAATTCACAGCTATTACTAAAGTAAAATCGAACGGGGAGGAATCACTATACAATTCTAACACAAAGAATATTAATAAGGGTGTTCCGCAGGGAAGTATACTAGGCCCATTACTCTTTTTACTCTATATAAATGATCTACCTACCGTTACAAATCATTTCTACTCACTTTTTGCGGATGATATTGCGGTCATAATTACGGAAAATGAAAGAATAAACTACAGGACAGAAATTAATGAAACTGTTCACGCTATTGTAACATGGCTTCTTCAAAATGATCTACATGTAAATTTTGAAAAAACTACATTTGTTCAATTTTACAACAGAAAACCAAACATAAACCTTGAAGTAATTTACAGAGACACACATATTAAAGAAAGCAATGAGACAAATTTTCTTGGTTTAACGCTGGATAGCGCCTGCACGTGGAAGCCTCAGGCTATAAAAATTACGAAAAAAATAAATCGCTTCGTTTTTGCTCTATGGCGTCTTAGCAAAATTGCTAATCTTAAAACAGCCCTCCTAGCCTATCATGGATACGTGGCCTCTAATCTTAGATATGGCATTGTCTTGTGGGGTAACACGGTCTTAATAAATAGAGTATTTATTGCCCAAAAACAGTGTGTTCGTGCTCTATGTGATGTGTCATCACTGACATCTTGTAGGCCTCTTTTTATTAAGTTGAAAGTTTTAACTGTTCCAGGTTTATATATACTCGAGTGTTGTAAATTTGTTAAAACATACTACCATTTATTTAAACGACTTGGTGATAATGTTACATTCAACACTCGATACCCAGATAAACTGATCCTACCAAAAATTAAAAGTCACTTATATCATAGGAGTTGTTTCCCGATGGTTATAAGAATATATAATAAGCTACCTATGAGATTTAAGGACCTTCCATTTAACCGATTTAAAAATTTACTATTTAAATGGCTAATTGATAAATGCTTTTATTCTGTAGACGAATATTTAAAAACAAATGACCATTAATTTAAAATGGACATGTTTTGTAATTTATTATTGTTAAATATTTGTGCTGAAACCTACAAAATATTAAATTTATAAATATGAAAGTTTTATTGTGACTTTAAACACAATTATAATTTTGCATGCTATTCTTAAGCGAATTGTAAGATTCTATTTAAAATGTAACATCTATAATGTACTACAATTCAAGCAAATAAATTATTTCATTTCATTTCATTTCATTATTTCATTTCATTTCATTTCATTTCATTTCATTTCATTTCATAAGTCTGCGGGCACGAAATTAGCGGCGGCCGAGCGATGGCGAAAGCGGACCGATGCGGCGCGGCGTTGACGTCAGTAAAAGCATAGCATTCGGGGCCACCGGCCGGTACATGGGCCGGCAACGCACAAGCTATAGTAATAAACTTGTTTCATTTCGCCGCTCGATTGCCGCTCGGTCGAGTATATAGTGTTGTATTTTTATTAATGGAAATTGATTGTATTTCGCCGTGTGGTGCCGGCTCAGAATACCACCACCCCATCTCCTCCCGTGGGTGTCGTAAAGGTCGACTAAGGGATTAGCCGGAGGATGGGCAGCAGCGTCCTTCGAGTACATTAACAACTCAACTGCGATCGCCAACCCGCCTGCCAAGCGTGGCGATTAGTGCAAAACCCCCCAATTAGCCCACAACACACCCATATTGGTCATTGTGGTGGAGGGTTTGGGGGAGGCCTGTGTCCAGCAGTGGACTTCATTCGGCCGAAATGATTGATTAATTGATTGTATTTAATCAAACCTGCTATATGGGACAGCAGAACCGTTCATCACAAAAACAAGAAGATTGATAATAAGTGTAGGAAGACAATAAAATGCTATTTTGGGAATGTCGAAAGTAAGTTTCTCTAATATATATTCAAATGTGTGACTAGACTCATTCTTGTATAGTTATAAAATTTCATTGAATGACACTAATTAATATTATAGGGTAGACGATTCGCCCAAACTACTTATCCCTTGATTTATTGGATCACCACCATCTCTATCTAATAACAATTCAGCTCTCATTAGGAGACTAGGCTCCAATAGTTCCATTCGACGTAAACGCAATCTCTCTCTCTTTCTCACAATACTACTCCAGCGCGACTGACCAACCGCCAGTTTCGTGTCCACGCCAAAGGCCGCTGCGGCCCCGCCCCGCCCCGCTCCGCTGTCACCTACGCTCGGCCGCCGCTAATTTCGTGCCCGCAGACTAAGGGTGAGATTCAGAAACGAGTCTAAGCGTGAACTTACGCATCCATCTGTCAAAATGCACTACTTACGCTCATAATTTTGACAGATGTAAGCGTAAGTTCACGCTTAGACTCGTTTCTGAATCTCACCCTAAGTGCCGCTAAGTGAATCTTCCTCGCCATTTTAAAGAAATAATAGTTAATCATCATCATCATCATTTCGACCGAATGAAGTCTACTGCTGGACACAGACCTCCCCCAAAGATCACAACAACCACCGATATGGGTGTGTTGTGTGCTCATTGGGGGGTTTTGCCATAATCGCCACGCTTGGCAGGCGGGTTGGCGATCGCAGTTGAGTTGTTAATGTACTCGAAGGACGCTGCTGCCCGTCCTCCGGCTAATCCCTTAGTCGACATTTACGACACCCATGGGAGGAGATGGGGTGGTGGCATTCTGAGCCGGCATCACACGGCATAATAGTTAATCAATATAATATAAATACATTTCCTTCCCCAGTCTGCAGATACATTCCTGCCCATAGCAAAGACACTTCTAGAACTGTATGATGATGAAGTAGACGTATACTGGTTATCCAAAAGCTTGACTGATGTGGTGCGCACCATGCAGAGGGACCTGCCCAAACTGAAGGAAGCCTTCACTACCATGTTGGAGAAGGAAGATGGGGACCTTTTTAAGTGAATATTTTTATGTTACCCTTAGGCTTTATTATAGATTTGATTGATAAACATAATAACTTACATTGACAGAAGAAGTTAACATTTTGACACCTCACTCCGTAAACACCCACTGCTCACCATGGGTCCTCCCTATGATCACTACAGTGAGTGATAATATAACCACGCTTGGTAGGCGGATCGGTGATCGCAATACAGCGGTTATTAGCACACGCCTTCTGATATCAATCCTTAGTCGCCATTTGCTACACCCATAGGAATTAACCCTTTCTAAGTGTTAATCTTTTTGCCGGGAAATCTCTCTTAGCCTCTATTTCTTAAACTTTACATTCAATGTAACACCCATTGCAATACACCTTATAGTTTCCATCTCATACAATAGCCTTACACCACCAAGGACAATCAGTGACTTCATTTTATAGTGCAGCTATGGAGAGTCCCCGGTTGGTGTCCCATTACATTTTAGACTAGCTGGGAACCGCGGTTTCACCCGCGTTTAATTTAAAAGAATTTAGAATACTTCGACATAGACACTTGACATAGAATATATATATTGGATTTCAAGGGTTTCATTTTTTTGCGCGGTACCCTAATTATTTATCTAAAATAAAAGTAGCCTAAGTTATTCCTTATAACATCAGCTATCTGCCAGTGAAAGTCCCATCAAAATCGGTCCAGCCGTTTCGGAGATTACCAGGAACAAACTGACAGACAGACGGACAGACAGACAAACAGAGAGACAAAAAAATAAAAATTGTTTTTTGTTATATGTACCGTATATAATTTCATATGCATTCAGTAAAAAGCTGTTATTTTGACATTACAAACAGACACTTCAATTTTATTTATTTGTATAGATTAAAATTCTCTAAAGGGCCTCTGCGAGTTGGACCCATGTCCCCGCGTAAACCTATCAAAAGACGGGGTTCACCTTTACAGGGGATATAAACCCGTGAAGAGAGATATATAATGACGTTAATAATACCCTTCCGGACTAAGGAGGCAAAGGGAATTTCTGGAAAAAATCTAAAAATCCCATTGGCAGGGGATTGTCGACAAGTATTTCTGGAATAAGCTTATTAGGTTGTGTTAGTTATGTCCGTGTATTTAGCAGATTTTTATTAAAAAGTCACTATAATTATAAATGCTACGTTTTACTCTGATAAATATTACATAATTGGCAGTGTTGTGCGTAATTCTAACTTTGTTTTCTTTCTAGTCACCTGGTTGATATAAATGCGCTGGAAGTGTTGCCACTAACAAAATGGTTCAACTGCTGTTTTGCCGGAGTTTTGGATGACACCTCACTTACCAAGTAATAATAAAATTCTGTACATTAATAATGTTGACATGCCACAAACTGATACTGTCGGCTGCTACGCTCCGAGTCGCGGGTTCGATTCCCGCACGGAACAAATATTTGTATGATCTGCAGATAGTTGTTCCGGGTCCGGGTGTATTTTGTGTGGAATTTATGTCTAATCCTAGTGTGGGGCAACGTTTAAAAAAAAGGGTTATTCAGTTAATTTAGTTTCATATGATAATTCACTAATTTAATAATGCTTTTTGTTCCGCATGAACTTCCTCCGCCCTGGGGAAGGGGGAAGGGGCATGCCGGACTCCTACCAGCTAAAACCACTGGGGCTGTCATCTTCGGCACCTAAGGGGGGCTCCAAGTCTTCGTATGATCACACTAGAGCCGGTCATGTGATCGGAATGGACCAATCAGCCAATTACTACGTATTGTAGTAATTGGCTGATTGGTCCATTTTTCGTTTAAATTGTCGAAACATACTATACTAGTTTCATGCACATAACACATTCAGTACGAAGTACTAATTTGCTGGAACTTTCTGGGGATTTTGATAATTCAAATTCTGAGTATATACACTTTTTACACAAATATAAATGTGATGTGAAAGATATAGATATTAGAAGAAGTATAACTATGAACCATTAACATCATATGACCGGTTCATGTTGTGCTTAATATATCTGTCCTTCTCATCACATTTATAGTTTATATATATATATATAAAAAAAATAAAAAAATAAAAAAAAACACATCACATTTATAGTTGAGGGTGTGTAAATGTGATAGTGATATAATAATATAAATATAAATAATTTCAGAATATGGGACAAAGTATGTAGTGGAGCTCCAAAGATACTGTCTTTTGTGGCTGTTATGCTCATCATAACGCTACGCAGAAATATACTAAGGTCAAAAAACGCCGACGAAGTCTTAAAATGCGTGTCTCAGGTAAAAATTTATGTTCATTAAAAAATTGTCATGATATTTTTTTCTGTCTATATTGTAGAGTATCAAGATCAACCGTCCCAGACTGGCTCAGATCCAGGACTTTACTCTTGGGGCCTCGGGTCTCATCTCTAGATTTTCAGAGGGGTTTAGAGTTAGGTAGAGGCACAGGCATAAACAACCCACCCGCACTTAAACTATAAAAAAAACAAGGAAAAGTATTTTATTAGAAAAAATGTCTAGTTTTCATTTTTTTTTTCTCCCTTTGGAAATTCATCATGCCCTTCCTCCGCCCCGGGGAATGCATTACTCCTACGGGCTAAAATCACCGAAGCGGATTTCTTCGGCACGGAAAGGGCGCTCCAGGTACTCGCAAAGAATCAATTGGAACCACGCCTTTAGGCGCATCTAGGAAGGGATGACTGTAAAGCGGTCAAGCGGTCACCCCGTTTTGCGGAGGGGAGGCGACTGTAAAAAGGCATCTTGTGGGGAATTGTACAGGTTCGATGGGAAGCTTCACTGTGCGCTGTGCTGAGCACGCGGCGGCAGGTGACTCGGTATAAGCACGCAGATTACGAGACTGCCCCCTCAGCCTAATGTAAAGCACGCCAGGAGAGTTGCCGGCTCGTAGGACACACATTTGTATCCTCGTGCGCTCCGTATATGCTGTGTTGCAAACCTTGGCGTTTCTGCAGCGCTAGATGCCTGACAGCCGAGAAGGCCAATAGGGCGTCTGCATGGTCAGACTAGTGCCGCCACGCCCTAGGGGATGGAGTTGAAGGCGTTAACTATGTCAAAGGTGACAGCTAACGCCACCCCACCCCGCCGGGTTTGTCAGCGAGTGGACGCGAAGGGTCGCCTCGATAGTGCACCGCTACTGCTGGAAGCCGTATTGGCTGTCGACCAGGTCGGAACCACGTCGCGATAGGTGCTCAACGAGTCTTTGGGCAATTATACTCTCGAATAGCTATGAAGCCTCTTCGAGCAGGCAAACGGGACGGTACGCAGAGGGAGACTCCAATCAGCTTCCTTCCAGCCAGGCGGCAACATGCAGTGACGGACACAGCTGGTGATCAGCCGCCTCAAGTGGCCCCCAAACTGCACACACCCACGCGTAGGCTGGAGTGCTATACCGGCCGGATTCAGTGTTGCAAGCCTTCAGGCGGCTCATGGCCCGCTGGGTTTGTGTTGTGTGTTCATTGGGGGTTATGCCATAATCGCCATGCTTGGCAGACAGTTTGGCGATCGCAGTGTGCCCATCCTCTGGCTAATCCCATAGTCGCCTTTTCCGACACTCACGGGATGAGACGGGGTGGTGTAAGCATTTTACATTATATGTTCAAATCATATGAATTTTAACTTAATTTGACATTTCAAAATGTGTATTTATTATACAATAAATTTTCAGATTCCAGAACAATGTGAGGAAGTTGTGGCCAACAAAGCGATCGAGCTGTGGCAATACTACGGTGCACAGCCACAGAGCGACCAGCTGGCCAAGAAATGATGTATGACCTTCTAATGGGGTGCGCTCATTAGAAGGAAAACTGTCAGTGATGTGTAGGTATAGGGCAGCTTAGCTTTTGAAGTTATAGAACCTATATGCATTGGCCTACGTTGAAGATTATTTTCGGGCTGGCAACATTGGACTTGAAGGGCCAGCTGGCGCTACTTTGTAGAAAATGTAGATGTAGATCTAGCAGTGTTGTGTTGTGGCTGTTAGAAACTATAAACCCTTGAGCCTATCCTTCTTTGCTGTAAGAATTGTTTGAATTGATCTCCTGCACCTGTTATTAATAATATAGGCAATCGGTAAATTTGACTTGAAATAAAGAAATTTTTGTACCTATACCAGAAATGTGAATTTTACTGCGAAAGTACTAGATTTTTACTATACTAGCTATTTGCGATTTCAAGGGTTAAGGGGAACTATAAACCACTCCCTTTTTTGTACCTTTTTTTTTTTTTTTTTTATTGGTGCCCAGTGGAAATTCTTCATGAACTTCCTTCGCCCTGGGGAAGGGCGAACGGGACTCCTACCGGCTAAAACCACTGGGGCGGTCATCTTCGGCACCTAAGGGAGGCTCCAGGTCCTCGTATGATCACACTGGAGCCACCCACTGGTGCCACGCCTATAGGCACATCTCGGAGAGGGTGACTGTAAAGCGGTCACCCCCCCGGGGGGATTGTAAAGGATCCCCCAAAGCGTCCGGCAGCGCGTGACCACATGCGTGCTACCGTCTTCCCTTTTTTGTACCTGGTGGAACCTTCATGGAATTCCTCAGGTTTTCTTAGGGCCTACCCGGACTCTTTAATGGCTAAAACCCAACCCTCTGATCTACCTATCGATGACGTTACAAGGACCTCTGCGGGTTTCAGGCCGCCACACTTGGTCTGCCGGGCCACGTCGATGTGCGTCCTGACTAGCCGAATCCAGAGCTCCGAACACAGTGCGCCCCGTACGTAAACTACCCTCTGGCTGCGATCAAACGCTTGCATTTGACGTCAGTCGCCCATCATTTTAGCCGAAAAACGTCCACTGCTGGACACGGACCTCCCCCAAGAATCGCCACAACGACCTGTCTGAAGTTTGTGTTGTGTACTTATTGGGGAGTTTTGCAATAATCGCCACTCTTGGAGACTAGTTAGCGATCGCAGTTGCGTTGTTATTAATGTACTCGAAGGACGCTATTGCCAATCCTCCGGCTATCCCATAGTCGCATTTTTACGACACCCACGGCATGAGATGGGGTGGAGCTCTTCTTAGTCGGCACCCAGGCGGTCACGGTCAATCCCCAAGGAGGAAGAACTTGTTTATGGCGGTACTTTTTACTGTTGCAAAATGGGCCATTGCGTACAGATAATTTTTGCGTAGCTTTATCGGTTCTATATTCCTTGTAACTATTGGGTATGCAAGCAATGTATATAAATAAAATAATTATGTCAAATAATTGTGTTTGGTTTATATACTAAAGGATATTGCTTGATGTCGTCCAACCGTGTGGTGCCGGCTCAGAATAGCAACAACCCATCTCATCCCGTGGGTGCCGTAAAAGGCGACTAAGGGATTAGCCAGAGGATGGGCAGCAGCGTCCTTGGAGTAGCTATATTTACAACTTCAACAACAACAACTGCGAAACCCGCCTGCCAAGCGTGGCGATTACGGCAAAACCTACAATGAGACCACACAACAACCAGACCAGTCGTTGTGGCGATCTTTGTGGGAGGCCTGTGTCCAGCAGTGGACTTTGGCTGAAATGATGATGATGATGATTTGTTAGATTGAATTTTTCGTGTCTCAAAAGTCAGTCAAATTCAAATATTTTGATTTCAAGTAAACAGTTATACTGGCACTTTTTTTTTAATGGGACAAGCCCGCCACATATTCCCAACCACTGCAACTCCTGTAATCCAGGATCTACAATGGCGACCACCGAAAAGAACACCGACCAATGAAGGTCGGTGTGTCCCAGAGAAATGAAGAACTGTCTTGGAACCCGCAACGAAATTAATCAGAAAAGAAAATGGAGGAGTAGGAAAGAATATACGGTCCACTTCCCTCCGTAGCAAGCAGGAGACAGAGAAAATACTATAGGCCATAGGCACAATAATTAGGAGTGTACAACTAGGATAAGCCTAGTTGCCAAGCACCACGGGTACAAAAATGTTTATAAATATTTAATTACGGGTCCTATGTTGTGAGCTATTGTGACTACTGGCACTTATGAAATGTCAGCGTTTAAGATGCACGGTTCCAATTAGTTGATCCTGTGAAGACCCGGCGAGAAATTCTACAGCTGGCAAGGCCATACTATATGGGTCATCCGGCCATCTCTCTGCGCAAAGCGGACTCTAAGACCAAGTATGTGTATTTGGGCAACACAGTTCTTACACAACATTCACAAGTGGGGTGACAATGACAAGTGTTTCACGGTGCTAGTTAGCAAAGTAATCCTTTAATAAAAGAATAAAAGTTAATCAAGACTCATTAGCTCTTGAGTGGAGACCGCGCACCGGAAAACGCAGCGTGGGACGACCTCCAACGAGGTGGACAGACGACCTGGTGAAATTCGCTGGGAGTCGATGGATGAGGGCGGCATGTAACCCCTCGTGGAAATCCAAGGGGGAGGCGTTTGTTCAGCAGTGGACGTCCTGTGGCTGACATGATGAAGACTCATTAAATTTATACAGGGAAATCCGGAAAGGGTGTTCTAAGCCGATAAGTTGTTTCACTATGGGTGATAATTAGCAACTTTTGTTCTGCGACTTTCCCCAAAAAGTCAATAGTTACACATTTAAACAATGATATTAAACCATAGATATGTTACGTCCATATTAAATGGCGCGCAAAATACAGTCGCCTGCATACCCATGTCTTAAGGAGAAGATACAAAAACTACAAGAGTAAAAGAGATAGCTATCTAGGCGAATTGATTACAAGGTGCTACAGTTGGGGGAGATTTGGTTCTTACTTTTGGCGCGCATGTAACATATCTACTTCTTTTAAATATATAATATCATTACATTTATAGCTTATCAACTTTTCATGAAAAATCACACACACTCAGCTGTCTTACATTTAACATCATATTTGGGTTCAAAGACCTATTAGCCTACGAACCACAAAAATACAAAATTGTTGTGGTCACAGGTGTAGTATGGAATGGAACGACTGATGGTAGTATCCTTAATCCTTTTCCTCGTTTATTTCGATAATATGCCTGCCTTACATACTTTTTATTATGTTACAAGTTATTGTACTTACATCTATAAGGAATATTAAATTAACCAATAGCAATTCATTACATTAAATTTAATTTGTGACGAAACAAGATGCGTGCGCATCTCGCTCTCGCACACGCGCGTTGCATCGCGCGGTCTGCTCGCGGAGCGCGCACACACAAACGCAAAGCCAGTGTCTAGTTGAGTCAGGAGCGCGCATGGTATTAGTGAATTACGGATGTAAATCCCAGTGTTCTCAATGGTGTGTGTAGTCTGCCTCCCTGCACTAGGCCAGCGTGGTGGACTAAGGCGTAACCTTTCTCATCCTGAGAAAATGCCCGTGCCCAGCAGTGGGATAGTAATAGGCAGTTTTTTTTATATTAAAATTTAAATCCTTTACATATATACTTTTACTCGTATAGACTATTAGCGACATTACCTTAACAGTGTAGTGTATTAAATAAAACACGGTCGATCCAATGATATTATATATTAAAAGAAGTAGATGTTACATGCGCGGCAAAAGTATGAACCAAAACTCCCCCAATTGTAGCACCTCGCGATCAGTTCGCCCAAGACAAGACATCGAGCACACACTGTCATAATCTGTATTGTTTTATTAATTATTAAAATATATTATACTTACCTCTTAACCAGGAACGTTGATGTCTCCTCCGTCTTGGAGGTGGGCGTTAATAGCTACGACACAGTTTCCAACTAATGTGGCTATTTTCGAACACCATTAAATTGTATACATGTGTTTTGTTCCAATAAATTTATTATTATATTATATTATAATTAAGTAATAGCAATGCCGTCGTTCGTGCGTATAGAAAATGCACAAACCATCAAGCAAAAATAAATAAAGAACAAGGGATCTCATACCACACGTGGGTAATAAATAAACTAAAATATTTGAATAAAAATACTATTCAAATTACTTATAGAACAATTATCTCGAAGAAAACCCAGGTCAAGCAAAAAAAAGAGACATATATTCTTTCACAGGTGCGATAAAGACACCGAGTACACGTGTTGTCATTTAAGATAACTATCTCTTTTATTCTCGTAGTTTTTGTATCTTCTTTCTTACAGCATGGGTAGATGTGCAGTTTTGTAGGTTTATACATATAGCGAGACTGAATTTTGCGCACCATTTAATATGGACGTAACATATCTATGGTATAATATCATTGGTGAAAATACAATATTGTGTAATTAAGCTACCAACCAAACTTTGAGACCTATAGCCCAACTTTATAACTTAGACCCAATATTTTAAACTTATTGAAAATTATTTTCTACTTTTTAGTTCGGTTATCTTCAAATGCGTGTTTTTTTTAAACTATAATTTTTATACGCATGGAGTTTTTTGGGTACATTGTAATTTGCCCATATTATTTCGGGCAAACATTCCTACTTCTAAAATGTACATGCATGCTGTGATGCATGTAAGTGACAATATATAAAATTTCTTAAATATCGGTTTGCACGATTCGTAATACGGTATATCATTTATGGCTCTCACGCATTTATTTTTTTGGGTATTAAATACCCTGTCCACTAGTAACAGTTGAATTCCCCCAAAGTACCAAACCATATCGCAACACCGAGGCCACATAGCCATAACAGGTCATTACAGTTGTTTCTAGTTTTGCTGTTCTACACAGTCTACTTAGCACACGTACACAAATTGTTTATTTTATTACACACGTTAACTACCTATGTTTTCAAGTCACAGTGTTTGTCAACCATTAAAACCCAATAATACCGTTGTTTCATCGAGAGTAATATTTTCGTCTTTGTATTGTGGTGATTTCGATGTTTGTCCTTTGTTATAAAATTGTATTAATTTTGCTGTAGATAAATTTATACTGAAATTGTTATCTTCTAGCCAACTTATAATTGATATAATGGTATTAATAATATCAGATCCACTACTATTATGGCCATTACATGTTACAAATATATGGCATATTACGGATATGTTGCCTCTAATATCATCATCATCATATCGGCAATTTATACGTCCACTGCTGAACAAAGGCCTCCCCCATAGATTTTCACAACTGTGTCATCATTTTGGGGGATATTTACCAATACTCACCACGCTTGGCAGGCGGGTTGGTGAGCGCAGTATGGCTACCGTTACTCAGAAGGGACGCTGCTGCCCATCCCTCTGGTGTAGATTTCCTTAGTCGCTTTTTACGACATCCACGGGAAGAGATGGAGTGGTGCTATATTCTTAATCCGGACACCAACACGGATAGCCTCTAAATATATGGTATCGTATTGTGCAGGAACTATGGATTTCAACAAGATATTTGTGGCACGAAAGCAACGCATTCGTGCCATGTGCGGGGTATTGCTTGGGTCTTCTTGTAAGCCATAATTCTCCCAGGTAAAACTGCGTTCCTTGCCTTGCATTTTTATTGAATCGTGCGTTTTTGCAAAATCAAATTTGTCCAGTATTGCAGCTGAAGGCATACAGTTCGAACATTTGTTGTAAAACCTTGTAAATCTGATTTAATAAAAACCATAACCAAAGAAATCCACAACTGAATTTTATTTCAAATACACCTAAAACTAACAAATTACTTTTTTCCTCAATTAAGACGTAGCAATTAGTTAAGTGTCATACCATTTTGGAATCCAGACTAAAGGCGCCATCTTAAAGATACTTGCCAAAATAGTATTTTTACAGTAAAATTTAACGCTTAGTTGAATGAAAAGCGTCATAAATACTTTTTATGTATGAATAAACTTAAGTCTATAATTTAGCGGCTAAGGCATATTTTCAAATAAACCGCGGTTGACTTATAGGCATATATTGCCTCAATAATACGCATCCAATGACAAGGATTTGTCAGCGGGCTGAATACGACGTACGACGTACTTAAGTCTTATTTGTGTGAGTTTGGCGATACTCGACATACTGAGTGGTTACGTACTCTGTGTTCAATTCCACTTGTTTTCTTTATTCCGTGACTATTTCGGAGATTCGTAAGTATCATAGACGGTGTATCAGTGTTGTCAAGCTTACAGCTTTAGCTGTAGATCTACAGTTTTTTAAGTCTTTTCAGTCTAGCAGATTGGCAAGACTTGTAAAAAACTGTAGATTATCGTAATTTATTTAAATTGTTTTTTAAATTTTTAAAATTAAAATCTAAAGCCTTTACATATATACTTCTGCTCCTATAGACTTAAGCGACATTTCCTTAATAGTCATCGTTTATGCTAATTCTATAAATGTATAATATTTCATAATAGATGTATAGGCGCTCAAGCACAGCGCAAATATAAAACGATGTATTACGAGACTAGCTAAACTGGCTTACAAAGTATATACGTATATGATACGTATCTATATGTATGTTATGGATAGAGCACCGCATGGTGTTGTTTGCCGCGTGGTCAAATAAACAAGTTTTGTATAGCTTGATGTGTAGCCGAGTAGTCGAGTATGTAAAAGAGTGCGACAGAATGACAAAAAGCTCAGACCAATACTTTATCTTTGACAAAAAGTACCACACCCTTTCGCACGATTCGCAGCGTTCAACTTATTACAACAGTATTGTTAGATTTCTCGTAATGTATTATACTACTATAAAAATATATTTGAATGTGTAATGTGTTGTAACACCTAACTTTATCAACTTCTAATAATTCATAGTCCAAACAGTCTAAGTTGATGCGTAGCCGTGTGTACATACCTATGGAGAGTATCTTCCACAATTTCGCCAATGTCAAGTATAAAGGCAACGTTGTACGGTGTTTAGATGAATTAATCTTTACATATCCATAAGATATTTCACAAACATGAAAAAATCTAAAAAATATGTCGGCAACGTCGTACGGTTCAATTCTGCCTATAGACTTTATCCAGGAGCATAGATGAAAGATGATACTGGCAACACTTGCCCACTCGCCATTTTGCAAGGATGTCAGCCAAATCATCAGAGCGAGTTTTTAGTTAATTTGTATGTTATCGCGTGTTAAATTACAGTGATTTTGTGTTTTGAACATTGTTTTGATTGTGAAACAGCAAATATGGACCGTTTTATAAGCATGTGGAAGGTTCGGGAGCTGGCGGATAAAGTGTAAGTCTAACGTTTTGTAAATTTTTATGTAAATTACGACAATCTGTTGGGACTGGTCCTTTATTGAATTTTTGCGGAACTTGATAATAAATTTGCATAGATAGAAGGTGTTTAATTCTGTGGGGTAACATAATTTGGGAATGATAATGACAAAATCTTATGTTACGTATACATACACAATAAGGCAGTAGATTGAAGATATTGCACGCAACAGATGTTAACAGCGTTTCGTGTAATTACTGTGGTAGATTAACTACCTGTTTCACTGTTTTCTGGTTTTGCAGTGGTGTCTTTTAACTACACTATATTGATCACAGATAACAAAATACAATGACGGTTCACATAGTAAATATCACAATCGTCCAGCATATCTTCATCATAAATTGACTCGAGTTTTGCGTCTTTACATTCCACATGCACAATCAAATCAAGCATGCCTAAATGATAAAAAGATTCTAAAATGTCTTGTGACTTAGAAAATAACACAATTTTGATTTCTCCAGCCATTTAACATAACAAATCAAATCTCAATTAGATGTATACGTTATACTCCCTTCACATGTTATACAGAATAAGAAGTTGCCTTCTCTGCTTTCATAACTGAAGGTTTCAACTGACATAACTTTGGCTCACTGTATCGAATGTCATAGATAATATTTATAATTTGCCATGGAATGAAGAGATACCATTAGAGCAGACAGCATTTGGATTTCTTTAAAGAAACTGTATTGTAGTGTTGAGTAGGACATACAAGAGGCGGTACATTTGTCCCGTACATGACACAATATTGTAAGAGCGGCTCAACGTTATAACATGTACCACTTCAAATTTGATGTCGCGTCACTTTACTCTTCGCATGTGAACTGTAGGGTGAGAGAGAGAGAGAATGAGGCACATGCTTCAAAAGCACATCTTTTTATTCAACGGACATTATCGTGACTGCAAGAGACAACATGATGTTTTTATTCACTCTATTACAAATGTACTAGTACAAAGTACGAGACGCGACAGTTTTAGAAAAATATGATTTCATAAATGTCTGTTAAATACCTATTTGTTTTGCTTGTTTATGTCTGTGTATTAGGTATATTTTAAATCAAAATCATGTTTTACAAATAAGTCGCTTGCACAATAATGTGTGCCTAATAAGTAATAATATTAATAAGTAGAAACGTCGATACAATCGTCATTCGTCTAAAATCAGTCGCTTTTGATTACTTTGCTTTAAGTATTACCTCAATCACACTTTGTAAGACAGGGCAGTACAAATACAGCAACAGTACATGAAATACTCGTTCTTTCAAATGTACCGCCAAGCTTCATGAAGCTGCAAATGAGGCGAGGCGTCATCACGTCATGACGCCTCGCCTCATTTGAAGTGGGACATTGTACTGGCGCAGTACAAAAAAGAGGCTACTCTTACAAACTCATTTTTAAATCGTGTCCTACTCAACACTACTGTATTGCCAGTGGAATTACAAATTAATGGGATATTTTTTATTGTCAAATTGTATTGCCAAAGTAGTTGTCTAAAGTAACAAAATAAACCGTTTCAGCACTAGATAACATGCACTGTTTTAACTTTATTATTTGCTTGAATTATCTATATTTTAGCATTTTGTTCCTTGTCAAATGTGTCTAGGACTCCATGGCACTGCACACATGAGTCATCATTTCGGCCAAATGAAGTCCACTGCTGGACACAGGCCTCACGCAAAGATCACCTCAACGACCGATATGGGTGTGTTGTAGGCTCATTGGGAGGTTTTGCCATGATCGCTATGCTTGGCAGACGGGTTGGCGATCGCAATTGAGTTGTTAATGTACTCGAAGGACGCTGCTGCAGATCCTCCGGCAAATCCCTTAGTCGACTTTTACGACACCCATGGGAGGAGATGGGGTGGTGGTATTCTGAGCCGGCACCACATGAGTGACTGTACTAAACTGCTATTTAGTTTTAACAATATACACAATCTGAATGAATCTGTTTTTGATCATTACTTTGAGCATATTTAAATTACCTATATTTACTTTTAGTGTAGTTACAGTACTGAGTACTGTTTATTATATAGCATTTATTTCTATATATTTTGCTGTGTATCTTTTTATTACATTATTTATTAGTTATGTTGCAACCACTCATGGCATCACAACTGTCTTACTTGGTCCTATCCAAAAGACAGGGCTGTGCTTTTTTTCAATGTTGCAGCATTATGCTGGTATCAGTGCCTTTCTGGCCTCGTCCAATTTGCTTTAGTTTTGTTACGTACAATTTAATTTTTTTTTTAAATCTTTTATTCAAAATAGACTATGAAATAGTTATTTTTGAATGTCAACATAAGACAGCACCCATATAAGCCCACCCTTCACTGCTTTCTAGAGGTTTATGTTGGGGAGAAGAAACTGCGCAACAAACTCCCCAGCAACATGTTAGTTTGTCATACTCATATATATTTTCTTATTAAAATGCTTCATATTGATACAAAATAACAAAGAGGATGATTACTAGTAGTAATTTCTTCATAGCTACATGTCCGCTAGCACATACCATTACGGAATCGAACTAATATATGAAACTAAAACTATTTAAACTAATATAGTATTTCATGTATCTGTATCCCAAGGTCATTAGGCAGGCCTGCTTACATGTGACAATATATTCTTAGCAAATATATCTCATGCAAGTTAACCAGGATCAAGGGAACCATGTTGTATAAAACAAAATTAAAATACTACAGTCAGCAGGACTCACTAATGTCTCACTAGGCTCATTTGTTCACGATAGTGCCTTAACTTCCATTAACAGCTTTAATCTTCCATTAACCCCACAGCCTATAGTTGACTTTACATATTACACCAGTCACTACATTGGTTTAGCTGGTTGATGACTGTGGGTACTGGCACATGCAATGGTGGCAGCTTCTTATTAATATCTCAAAATAAAATTTATACCTTCAAATCAAATAATATATTTAAATAAAGTGAAATTTGAATATATTTTAGCTTCATCTAGTTATACTGAAAGGCAATATACCTACATTTTTCTGCACCTTTTACCATAATTTTTATCAATCAACATTTTAAAAAGTGCCATTGGAGTGTCTTGCCAACTCTTCAGGTTGGTCCCATGCACTAATTTGGAACCAAATGGTTTCTTATACTCCGATGTTTCATAAGTGCTAGTAAAACTATACTGTAACTATACTAGTATTTTTAGTTAAAAAAATGGACTATTGGGCATCTGACACATGCAAGCTTAAGATGTCACATTTTTGACTGCTTCACATCAAATATTAGTTTTATGATTTTTGTGTCTTGTCGGATAAAAAAATGTCAAATTTCCCTACCTATCAAATGTATATGGTATAGGTGAGAAGTGTCCTCTATAGAGTAGGTTGGTCTGGGTCTCTGAATAGTAATGGAGTACATTAATATGTGACCAATTTTCACTGCATACAATGTAGTTACAATGAAAGAAAAACAAAAGAAAAGTCAACATGCCATGTTGTATGAATAAAAAAAATGTAATCACAGCCAGCAACTGTTTTCAAAGTAAATAATGTTGTTTCAAGGAAATCAGAACATGTAGGTTTCCTTATCTGTCTTAATTAATTTATAATGTAGTTGGTACATTGAAAAGTAAATTTATGTTATGTCTAGATAATGATTATTAGATGTTGATTGTGTTAGAAGTCTCCAATGTAGTTTAGTTATATTTTGAATACTAGACAGTTTATTTGTAACCTCTGAGGTCCGGCTGGAGCTTGGCTCCGAGACAAAATTAATTTCAATTGTGTCTGGAAATCGTACAGCCTTGTCTTGTCGAGCACATCGAGTAAATTGGACGCTAGTTTGACCTCTAAGTGCTTTAAAAACTGGACGCCACTGGAAATGTCGACTCCAATTATCCCAATGCTGTTGCCATTATTAAGGGACGTTTTCTGAATTGTGAAGCTGCAGCAAATAGGGTTTTCTTAGTAGTGACACAATTTGTTTGCGGCTTTCCTCCACTACGGATGAGGGATGTTAGCACGGCGCGTATAATAAGTGTTGCTGGTACTATCGTCCGCATAACAATGAAAACTATCGATAGACAGAATATAATTGACATGCAGTAAAAACAATGTCGGGGCCAGCAACGGAGCTTGTGGGACGCCTGTGTTAATGTCTAAGCTGTCGGAGCAACTGCTATCGACAACGGCTCTTATGCTTCTGTTGGGTAGAAAGCCAAAAATTCTGTTACACGATACCTCGGATAGTCCATATGATGGTAACTTTGATAGAAGACCGCGGTGCCAGACCCGATCGAATGCTTTCGCCAAGTCAAGGCTAACAGCCAAACGCCTTTCCTTGACTCACCGACAAGAGCCCAACAGTGAACGAGATACAGAAGAAGGTCACCAAATAAACGAATATGACGAAAGCGATATTAGCGGTCGCTTATCAGATCGTGATCTTTACGTATCCCAAGAGCTGTGTGTTTAAACCGACAATATTGTAAATATGTGTAATTTTGGTAAGACGCACCTACGATTGTAATATAAAGATATGTGACTAGGGGAAATAGACAGGGAGAAGACAGTAGGGGGACGGCTCCCTTTGCTAACATATTACGGAGACGGATTAGGTGTAAAAAACCGCACAAGTGCGAGTTGAACTCGCGTGGATACGGTTCCGTACAATGAATATGTTATCCACAATATTCTTTTTTATTCTTACCCAAATTCGTTTGTGGTGACAAAATATATTGTCTATTGTTGAACTCGGTCTTGTAGCAATAACTTATCCCAAGAACAAACTTAACATTAGTTGAAAAACATTTCTCCCATACATTCCAACCGCGAACGTAAGTTTGTACGCACAATATTGAAAGATTTACCGTGTTATTTTAAGACCATAGACTTCTTATAGGTTTTCCTGTAAACTATAGGTAAAGAGCTTCAAAATTTTAGGCTGTTGTTTCGGTGATTGGGGGGAGGGATCGTTAATGGTCAGTTTTCTTCTATTTTCTTAAATAACTTACGGTACAGTTTGCAAAACTTTGTTCTTGAATTTTCTAATTTGCCACCCCCCAATAATCCCCCATATTCAAAATTAATTAATTTACGTTACACGTACGTGTTTGGGTCGCAAAAATCCATATGTGTACCAAATGTCAACTTAATCGGCACAGTAGGTTCGGAGTAAATTGGCTGTGACGGACGGACAGACACGAGTGATCCTAAGGGTTCCGCCATTTTTCCTTCAGAAGTTTCAATTGTTATAATTATGCAGATTTCTACACTTGTATCACTACTATACTGTGGCTGTTTACAATCGCAAGACCCGTATGCATATGAAAATAAATGAAATAACTATCAGAAGTGATCACTATTATTTGTAACATGTCAATTACTCAAGGGCGGATACAGGAGGGGGGGGGTCATGTGACCCCCCCCTGGGCCTAGTCAGCCGGTGATAATATTTCTTAGTACCTAAGTTTTAAAGCCTGTCTTGGCTGTGCCTTGACTATGTGACTCCCCTGACTGGAAGGCTAGATCCGCCCCTGTAATTACTTCGCATCCGCATTGTAGTGCCGATGCCAGTCCTGGCTCACAGTATCTTTGTTCATTTTTCTGATATCTGATATTAATTTATGCGAAACTTTTATGGAAATCCATTTTATAGGTAAAAAACATTAAGTAGTTTACCTTGTAATTTAAAAAACGTTGCAAATATATCTATTTATGGCGCAGTGGCGGAGCGTTTTCGCGTTGCCTTCCTTGGTGACGTTATCGTGTTCGAATCCTGTATCGGCACTAATGTTGTCTACAGTGCCATGATTGCCTTGAACACTTACGACCGAAATTAATAATCAATCTAATTCAAAATCTTTGTACTAAAGTTTTTGGAATTGTATAAATATTAGTTTCTGCCGATAGTGAGTGGTGATCAGTTTGCACAGTTATATATCGCCAAATAGAGCCCAATTTATTTTCTTCTTGTGCCATTTTATGTAGTAATAATTAAAAAAAAACAGACTAAGATCTCTCCTTCATGGTTCAGTTTACAGATAAATCATACATTCATAGTCATCCAGACCAGTATCAACCGTCTGTAGGTTGTAAATATGTATTTGTTCCATGACGGGGTGGCGCGTGGCGTCCGGTACACGTGCCGTAGCGTTGAAAGCTGAGCGGTTAATCGCGCCAAATGTGCCGTTAATCTCCTGATATCCTGCGCTCCGGGTCGTGGGTTCGATTCCCACACGGAACAAATATTTGTATGATCTGCTGGTAGTTGTTCCGGGTCAGGGTGTATTGTATGTGGAATTCATGTCTGTAAACGCACCCACGACACAGGAGAAATCCTATTGTGGGGCAACGTTAAAAAAAAAACAAAAGAAGATATACAACCCATTATTCGCCTTCTATTCACCCATAAAATGACAGTGGGTATCTACTGTCTTTGTGGCTCCTAGTAAAGAGGAACCATCCCTTCCACCATGAGTAGAATTGTGCAAGGCAACCAAGGGATTGTAGGCACAGTGTATGTACACACGTGGGATGCTAAGAGATTGATTTTGCACGGCGCATGTATAGCTATATGCCGTGTGGTGACGGCTCAGAATACCACCACCCTATCTCCTCCCGTGGGTGTCGTAAAAGTCGACTAAAGGATTAGCCGGAGGATGGGCAGCAGCGTCCTTCGAGTACATTAACAGCTCGACTGCGATCGCCAACCCGTCTGCCAAGCGTGGCGATTATGGCAAAACTCCCAATGAGCTCACATCACACCCATATCGGTCGTTGTGGTGATCTTTGGGGGGAGGCCTGTGTCCAGCAGTGCACTTAATTCGGCCGAAATGATGATGTATAGCTTACAAGTCATTGTTCCGATTCGGTGCGTTTGTGCTTGGCAGATTTATGTTTGAAAAGTGTACCATTCCATACAGGAGAATAATACTAAAATGGGGCATGGTTTTATAAAGAATTTTTTGAAAAGAAGTTTTATGACATGAGTGTGAAGTGTGATGTGCAGCAGCAACCTTCAGTGCCAATAATAACATGGCCAAGCATGGTGATTGTAGCAACATCACTTCAATTTTTTTTTTTTCAAAAACTTTGCCCGCTATGTCTCTGTTGTCGTGGGTGCGTTTACAGACATGAATTCCACATACAATTATTATTACCTTTCATTGCAGCAGTAAGGCATTAAGGGGCATTAATCAACGTGTTAAAAAAGAAAAGAAAGAAAGAAAGCATTTATTCAGCGACAAAGTGAGACATCACAAGCAATAACATACTGAACAGAGAAATACGAAGCAACATTTTGATCAAAGTGTATGCCCCATAGTTGCGCTAAATGGGTATCTAGTTCGGCATGTGCCGGCGTAGGTTTTCAACTAGACCCCCTAGTTTCGGGTTGATATGATGATTTTCATTTAATAACCCACTAAAATACACTTGTTACCAATTAATTCAAAACTTCACCTACACGATTGCATTACGGCAGCCTTGATGTAACCTTTCACTGCATATTGCATAACTCCCCGCATGCGAATAAAAACTAACTTGTTGATCTCCGTATTACGTGCGGACGGTAAGTGACGTGTAGTATCACGCTTGTAATAATGACGAAGTAGGTAGAGATATTATTAGCCGGCTCAGAATACCACCACCCCAGCTCCTCCCGTGGGTGTCGTAATAGTCGACTAAGGGATTAGCCGGAGGATGGGCAGCAGCGTCCTTCGAATACATTAACAACTCAACTGCGATCGCCAACCCGTCTGCCAAGCGTGGCGATTATGGCAAAACCCCCCATTGAGCCCACAGCACAGCCAGATCGGTATTTGTGGTGATATTTGGGGGAGGCCTGTGTCCAGCAGTGGACTTCATTCGGCCGAAATGATGAGGTAGAGATCGAGATGAGAGACAAAAGTGACGTTAGATGTGGTGGCCCGGTGATCTTGGTATAGATGTCACAAACAGCTGGTAGGTACTATGAGGACTATAGTATAGTAAAGTAATTCTTACAGCGTTGTGCAGGATTATCAGTCTAGGGAGATGTACACACAGATTAAATCTAATCAAAATCATTTCGATATTCAAATACATCACAACAAACAAAATACATTTATCGTGTTTATTTTTTATAGGTTGTAAATCTTCTAGCTTTCACATCTTTTTTCTCCCAGGTCTTTCAAATTACTTTCAATTAGCTTTTTGCTTTGTTTTATATAGTTCTACAAGTATTAATAAGTTTCCTTAGTCCACGCTATCCCGAAGACCCATATTACATGCAATTTCGCCATTATCCTTTGATGTGGCATGTAATATTTTCGATGAACAACGAAGAATAGGTCGTCAAGAATGATTATATAAATTTTACATCTACGTTTTTACATAGTTATAACTATAAACAGTATTTATATTATTAATAGACAAAACTAAATAAAAATAAAAGTGTAAAAATGTAGGCATTTAAAGGGGGCGAATTTATCAGTACTGTCCACCGAGGACAGAAACTGCACTCTAGAAATTTTGCGCATGCCGAGGCCTCCCCAAGCTCGATCGTCCAGAGCCACATTTAAAACTGAGGATGACTTATAATTGCGTCTATTTTCTCTAAAACTTGCGACTGCTTCTATAAATGGCAAGAGCGAAGCCTATACATACATTTGGAGCCCAAAAAACATACCCTAATTAAAGTAAATGACGAATGTATTTCTGACAATTCTTAAAAGATGTTAAGGATTCTTCCAGATTTGGGGACCCGAGGAGGTGCAGAGTACTTTTTCGATAAATTTTACATATGGAAAGGTTAAGATTCAGGCCGAATGAGTGGAATTTCTCTTTCAGTAATATAAATAGCACCCCATCATCCAAGAATTTTGATGTTAGTTAGCTGATAAGGAGGTGAATAGCTAGACTAAAAAGGGACTGGCCCGAGAGGGTCACCTTGTTGGATTCCAACTGCAGATTCTAAAAGGTTGTCCTTATAAAGTAATGTAGAGGGATATCTGTAACACTACCGAAGAGAACTATTTTTATGTAATTCTTTTTTAATTACAATGGTAATAAGTAGGAGGCAAATACGTTGTAAAACTTTCTTTGGTTTTTTCCGTCAACTGATAATTTTGATAGTTATATCTATATATCTACGCTAGCAAGAAAACGAACAATAACCAGAGGGCTTACAATTAACGGTTATTTATTGGGTTTTTTTTAATAGTATACAAAGGCGGTCATGCTATAGGCATTTTCTACCTTACAACCGTTGGGTGATGCAGAGACAAGGTAGATGCACCAACAAAATAATACTGAGAGATAATAATGATGCGATGACAATGATAATGATGGCGGTTAGTGTAAACAGTAAATAATTGCACTTTAGTCGATGTCTCATACCTACATGCTATGAGCCCTAAAAATAGTATGTATACAAAGAAATTTGTACGTCTAATATCGTTGAGTTATTATGCACAGGGATCAGGGGTGCAATTCGTTAAGGTCGAACATCCATACATCCTTCAATACAGAAGTAAAATGAAGTAGAAAAACCAATTTGGTATACGCTAAAACATGATTGAAGTTATTCAAGGACATGTTGCAGATGGTGAGCCATGGGGACGAGTCTTAAGGAATACCTAATTGGTTTTACATCGTTATTATGATTCTGTATTCAAGGATGTATTGATGTTTATACTTAAGGAATTGCACCCCCTGTATGATACTTGCGTAGCTATTCTGTAAGAACTCACAATTAAAGTCACTTCTGAATCCGCATTGAAATCTCTAATATCGTATTGTTTTTACTTCCTTTCACTGCGGATTGATAAGTGACTTTAATAGTGAGTTATTACAGAATAGCTACCCTGCGCAGGTGTTCACCGGGCACAGTTGTTTCGGTGCGTACCTGCACAGGATACGATGCAAGGCCACGGCACAATGCAACCATTGTGATAGCGACCAGGACACCGGACAGCACACGCTCGAGGCGTGCCCTGCGTGGGCTGCCGAGCGGCGGATCCTGGTCAATAGGACCGGACAAGATCTCTCTCTGCCAGCTATGTAAGGAGGAGACGGCGCCGGGGTAACAGTCTCCTTCCTATACGCCTGAAATTACCTGCCGTCGATATAAGGCAGGGGCTTCTGGGTCCGCAGATGCGTAGATTGGGGAATTTGCGCGCCCACACCGAGCGCCCCACGAGAAGACGGTGGCGCATGTGGTCACGCGCCGCCGTGTGCGCGGCATAGTACAGCGCACAGGATCGCTTCGGGGGATCCTTTATAAACCCCTCGGGGGGTGACTAATGGTGAAAATGCAATAGGATAGTTGTATTTTCGATTCTAAATTCACTCTTATTAACGTTGCGTTTACTTTACTATACGTCAAAGCTTTTGTGCTAGGCCTACTGTTCTCGTGACTTGGGTCAGAACCTGTTATCTATACAAATAAATAAAATTGAAGTGTCTGTTTGTAATCTATACAAATAAATAAAATTGAAGTGTCTGTTTGTAATCTATACAAATAAATAAAATTGAAGTGTCTGTTTGTAATGTAAAAATTACAGCTTTTTACTAAATGCATATGAAAGTATGTACGTCACATATAACAAAAACACTATTTTAAATTTTTTTGTCTGTCTGTCTGTTTGTTCCGGGTAATCTCCGAAACGGCTGGACCGATTTTGACGAGACCTTCACTGGCAGATAGCTGATATTATAAGGAATAACTTAGGCTACTTTTATTTTAGAAAAATAATTAGGGTTCCGCGTAAAAAAATAAAACCCTTGAAATCCAATATATATATTCTATGTCAAGTGTGTATATCGAAGTACTCTAAATTTCTTTTAAATTAAACGCGGGTGAAACCGCGGGTCCTTGCTAGTTGGTTATAAATCTATTGGTACTTTCTTATTATTGCTCGTGGTTAGACACATTTTCTAGTAGCAGGTTGCCAGCTTTGAATCGGGGAGACCCTTTTCTGTAGTTGACAGCACAAACGTTCAATGAATTCATTTTTACTCCCAAATAAGCATTGAGATTATCATGAATGTGCAAATAGAAAGTTGAATTACTTGTATACATTCACGCGTTTAGCACCTAGGGGTGGGTAGACTGCCAGTAAAGCTTTTATTATTTAAAATATACGGATCTTCGCTTCGGCGATCTTCGAGCTTAAACCGTGTTTGCCGTAGTCATGCCTGAGATGGGTCAGTGCGATATATGTACTAGTCATGGGTAATTGTTACTGACAAAAATAAATCGATTGATAGAATAAATTAACTCTTTTTTTAATGATAACAAGTAATCGATCTTGTTTATTTAATAATTGCGCGCAAATCTTCATCATTATCTCTAAAAATGGTCGTCCGCTACCGGAAAGGATACCAAAGTTTACCATATTTATTATACTTACATTAATTAATATAAAACATTTAAAAAATACCTGATACGATCCAGGACTGATCTGGACTGGACTCCAGTCGTATGAAATTGACAGGATCGATACCAAATATATATACGTATATGCACATATCGGTACTCGAATCGATCGGTACAGTGCCATAAGATCCGTTGTAATCCAGAATATCGATGCAAATCAATTGGATCGAGCACCCTTTAGATTTATTCAAACTACCCTTCTTCATCCTGCCCTCATCCCAAGTTACTTGGGTTCGGCGCAATATCTTAGTCATATTGCAAAGGTTTTAGCAAAAGGTCTTACAGTCAGCTGCCTGCCTAACACCATGCCTCCTTAGGTATGCTAGTCATCATTTCGGCCGAATGAGGTCCACTGCTGGACACAGGCCTCCCCCAAAGATCACCACAACGACCGATATGGATGTGTTGTGGGCTCATTGAGGGGATTTGCCATACTCGCCACGCTTGGCAGACGGGTTGGCGATCGCAGTTGAGTTGTTAATGTACTCGAAGGACGCTGCTGCCCATTCTCTGGCTAATCCCTTAGTCGACTTTTACGACACCCACGGGAGGAGATGGGATAGTGGTATTCTGAGCCGGCACCACACGGGTATGTTAGTGCTGATGGTTTACCTGCCACCTGCGGGTAACCCAGAATGCTGAATGGCATGCAGTTTCAAACTCGCCTCAGTCGCATTCTATGACACCCACGGGATAAGATGGGATAGCCCTATTTTTCACAGAAGCTACCCGGAGTCACATTTTTTTTTTTTTTTTTGTGCCCAGTGGAAATTCTTCATGAACTTCCTTCGCCCCGGGGAAGGGCGAAGGGGTATGCCGGACTCCTACCGGCTAAAACCACTGGAGCGGTCATCTTCGGCACCTAAGGGAGGCTCCAGGTCCTCGTATGATCACACTAGACCCGGAGTCACCTGCTCTAAGTAATCTAAATATGCTTACTCCATATAGGAGTTTTCAATCTGCAAAAATCTCTCAGCTGTGAAATCGCATTTATGCATGCCCTTAGATGACTGACGACTTATAATTTATTCAGATCAGGATCAACACAATGAGTTCGCATAGTTTTCTACGGTCCTTTGAATGTTAACCACCTTCATAATACACCTGTACTGAAGAGAACATAACTTCAGTATATCAAAATATAACCCGCCTTTCTTTTCATGCACCGATTTAAAGTTTGTCTATATATTCGAGATGTGTGAGCATTTTTTTCCGGTGTTAATATTCATGTTATTAATGTTCGTGGTGGCGCAAGGCAATGGTAAAGTAAAGCATAAAATTTGCCTTTAACCGACGTTTATTCTTTTATAACTTTATTTCACACCAGTGTTTCTCCTGTGTCGTATCATACTGCCATCATCAATCCTCTATGACCCAATTGATTGTTCTAATTTGTTGTAATCATTGGGCGGCTCATGTCCGCGTACATGTCGTGGTCCGATCGTAAAATTGCCTACATCATGAAGCGGCTCACCGTGATGATAAAGCCGAAATTAATAATTGACCTAGTCCAAAAAAATTGGACATGGGATTAAGGATTTGTCTAGTTTCTTGAGTTAAACGTGATCTAAACATAAAAACGGATGACGTTCAAAGTCTCAAATCTAAAGGTTTCGGCCGAAAGCCAACTATCTATTGTCAACACCATGATGTGTCTTGATTCGAATTCCAAAATTTGGATGGATTAGGATTACCGTGTGGTGCCGGCTCATAATACCACCGCTCCATCTCCTCCCGTGGGTCTCGTAAAAGTCGACTAAGGGATTAGCCGGAGGATGGGCATCAGCGTCCTTCGAGTACATTAACAACTCAACTGCGATCGCCAACCCGTCTGCCAAGCGTGGCGATTATGGCAAAACCCCATCGGTCGTTGTGGTGATCTTTGCGGGAGGCCTGTGTCCAGCAGTGGACTTCATTCGACCGAAATGGTGAGGATGGCTTTCCGCAAATGCTTAGCTTGGTTCAAAATAGGCTTATATTTTAAGGTGCCTCACTTACTTTCGGACAAGATATTTGCTTCGATATTAATATTTTGTTCATATATAGTATAAAAACATTAACGTACCACAAGCAAAGTAAGCGGCACTCAGCGTGAATTGATACTAATTAATCACAATCATGTTTCAATGTGACAGAGAAATCGATTGTGCTTATAAAACAAAGAGGTAGGTGTATTGTTTTCCAATGATCTCCCACCACAGGACAGTTATGATTATATGGTTACGTTTATATTTGTTTGTATTTATTTGTCCGTGTGGTGTCCGGATTAAGAATATAGCACCACTGCATCTCCTCCCGTGGATGTCTCGTCGCCAGGATGTATAAAAACGTAGGTGGGATGCCTTCATCATCATATCAGCCATTTGTAAATCCTCAGCTGAACAAAGGCTTCTCCTATAGATTTCCACCATGGTGTCATTTTAGGGGGAAATTAGGAATACTCACCATGCTTCGAAGGTGGGTTGGTGAGCGCAGTATGCCTACTGTTCCATAGAAGGGACACTGCTGCCCATCCCTGTTTAGAGCCCCTTAGTTGCCTTTTACGACATCACGGGAGGAGATGGAGTGGTGCTAGATTCTTAATCCGGACACCTCACGGAATAATATATTGATATTACTTGTATTTTACATTAGAGGAAATCAATATAATCATATCAGCCAAACAACGTCCACAGCTGAACAAAGACCTCCCTCATAGATTTCCACAATTGTGTCATCATTTTGGGGGGAATTTGCCAGTACTCACCACGCTTGACAGGCGGGTTGGTGAGGTTAATTACTGTTGCACAGAAGGAACGCTGCTGCCCAACCCTCTGGGAGAGGATGCGAATGGTGCTATATGCTTAATCCGGAAACTACATGGGAAATATTCGTCATATTATAGCATACTCATCATTATCGTCATAGGAGATTTCCACAACGAGCATTTACATGCCGCCCTCATCCAACGACTCCCAGCGACCTTCACCAGGTCGTCTGTCCACCTCGATGGTGGTCGTCCCACGCTGCGTTTTCCGGTCCGCCTTCTCCACTCGAGAACATTTTGCCCCAACGGCCATCAATTCTACGAGCTATGTGCCCCGTCCATTCCACTTCAGTTTACTAATCCTTTCTGCTATGTCGGCAACTTTAGTTCTTCTACGGATCTCCTCATTTCCTCATTTCTGATTAGATCTTGTAGAGAAATACCAAGCATAGCTCTGTTCATAGCTCGCTGAGAGACCTTGAGCTTTCTTATGATGCCCACAGTGAGTGACCACGTCTCTGTTCCATATATCATCACTGGTAACAACTGATATAATATATTAACATTAACATATTGTTACAGCACAAATGTAGTTATGAACTACACGGAAATAGAAGGCAAGGTGCGCGAGGCGACATCAGACGAGGCGTGGGGCCCCACGGGGCAGCAGATGCAGGAGCTGGCCCTGGCAACGTTCACGTATGAACACTTCCCAGAGGTCATGTCCATGTTGTGGAGGCGAATGCTCCACGACAACCGGTCGCACTGGAGGAGGACCTATAAGGTAAACTCATACCACATTAGAGTAGAGTTATATATATAACTAGCTGGGACCCGCGATTTCACCCGAATGATAGTGGCGCCATCTGTCAAAGATTGGTCGTACTAACTCAAAAACCTTTGTGGGCTCATGCACAACACTTTGCTGATGATCATGCCATGGTAAAATGCGTAGTTTACGATTCTATAAAGGGCATACACACAAACATTCACTTTTATATACATATAATATATTCTCAAGCCATAGAGATAGGTTTTTTTGAACAACCCTTGCAATATTATATTAGCGCATAAAATTACTCAAATAAAAAAAAATAGACCAGCAAAACATCAAAAGCATAACAAAGTTTTAGTACAACTATTATTATATGTTAGTATAATTTGTAGTATCTTTGTCACAGCACAAAGCCCTCTAAGACGATAATTATAAAACTCATTAGTAACTGCACTTGGATTGAAGCCAATATTTGTTCAAACAATACATACAACTGCAACACTGTCGCAAACTTACGGCACGGCTACTGAACAAGTTATACATTTCCAGTATAAGCTACCGATTTGTACAGGCATTCCGTACAATTAGAGGTCAGCTTATACTGGTAATGTATAGCTTGTTGTGTACAAGATTATTTTATTGTTCTAATAGCCTTGGCCTTATGGTGCCGGCTCAGAATACCACCACCCCATATCCTCCCGTGGGTGTCGTAAAAGTCGACTTAGGGATTAGTCGGAGGATGGGCAGCAGCGTCCTTCGAGTATATTTAACAAATCAACTGCGATCGCCAACCCGTCTGCCAAGCGTGGCGATTATGGTAAAACCCCCCATTGAGCCCACAACACACCCATGTCGGTCGTTGTGGTGATCTTTGGGGGAGGTCTGTGTCCAGCAGTGGACTTCATTCGCCGAAATGATCATTACTGTAACGTACGAAATTCGATTTCTTGAGTTACGTGACTCAAGAATATAATATTTTCTATGATAAATGTAAACCAGAGATTAACGTAGATAACTTTGTTAACCCGCAGTGCCTGCTACTCCTAAGCTACCTAGTGAGGAACGGGTCCGAACGGGTGGTGACCTCGGCAAGGGAGCACATCTACGATCTCCGCTCGCTGGAGAACTACACGTACGTGGATGACGTTGGGAAAGATCAGGTGAGGGAGATACAATACAATACTTTATGAATAACTCCATAGTTACACGTCATACAGTATTCTGTCAAAATGTCATTCATAGATTAATTAATAATTCTGTAAACGCACCCACGACACACGAGAAATCCTAGTGTGGCGCAATGTTTAAAAAAAAAAAAATATAATTTACATAAATATTTTTTTTGCAAGTATAAAATCCACAATGATACAAATTACATGATACAAAATGATCAATTGAATTAATGGCTTGCTAATGGCGGTTCGTCTCCTCGTTATGTCTTATGCTGGCATTCACAGTCTGAGAGCAAAACAGAAGCAACAAAATCTCATTCATTGATTGTTCGTGTTGTATGTATTTGTTAAAGTTACATCCGTACGATCAAGGGGGCGCTAGCGTTGTAGCACAGAAGCGTAAAATAAACATAATTATTAACTTTTTAAGAAAAAAACTGGTTTCAAATAAACACAATTAATATCTGTGAGTCTGTATCTTAATGTTTATATATACTCGAACCTTCCCTTATTTATACAAAAGACTGAAGAAAGAATGACCAAATCACTATGGGAAGTGGCGCATTTTGATTTTCACTGTCACTGTGTGTTCATTTTGACAGTCAGGCGACTTATTGTCATTTTACTTACTACTTGTGGTGTAATATCTCATCTCAGACAGCATTTTTTTTTGTTTTTACTTTTCCCCACACTAGCATTTCTCCTGTGTCGTGAGTGCGTTTACAAACACAAATTCCACACACAATACACCCAGACCCAGAACAACTACCTGCAGATCATACAAATATTTGTTCCGTGCGGGAATCGAACCAATTTACATAAGGTATCCTAATTACATCTTCTATTAATTGTAATTGTAACTTTGTTCTTCAGGGTATAAATGTAAGGCACAAAGTGCGGGAACTGATAGACTTCATACAAGACGATGAGAAACTTCGCGAAGAGAGGAAAAAGGCTAAGAAGAATAAGGACAAATATATAGGTTAGTTGTAAGTGCATATTATAGTAGTTTAAAAAAATAAATATAGTATCGGTTTCTTTTGTGGAAGTGCTTGGCAATGGCGAAAAGTCCATATAATCCGAATCCCATTGGCTTAAGGAATTGGTAAGTGTATAAATTCATGTCAGCTAACGGATGTCCACTGCTGAACCAAGGCCTCCCCCATAGATTTCCACAATTATGTTTTCAATTTGGGGGGAATTTGCCAATACTCACCACGGTTAGTAGGCGGGTTGGTGAGCGCAGTATCGCTACAGTTCTATAGAAGGGACGCTGCTGCCCATCCCTGTGGTTAGAGTCCCTTAGTCGCCTTTTACGACATTCACGGCAGGATATGGAGCGGTGCCTTAGTCTCAATTCGGCCACAACACTTGATGCGTGTTTGAGTGTACTTTATGTTGGTAAGAAAATGTTATAGTAAAACACTTTTAAAGGGATTACATCGCCTATATTCTACACTATAAAAAATCTGTAACGCATCAACACTTCAACACGTCATCCTGCGACCACGAACGCTGCAAAAACAACAATCTATACAAATAAATAAAATTGAAGTGTCTGTTTGTAATTTCAAAATAACAGTAATATTTTATTTACACGCGGGCGAAACCGCGGGTCCCAGCTAGTCTAATATATAATTATCTCGTGTCACGGTGTTTGTGGTCACACACTCCTCCAAAACGGCTCGACCGATTTTAATGTTTTTTGTATATTTGGTAGGTATGAGAACAGGTCGTAAAGTATTTTTCATCCCCCTACCCCCAACCTCCAATTTATTTATCGTAATTTTAGTATTTTTGTAAAATAATATCCATGATGTAGATTTCCAAATTCCACACGAGCGAAACCGCGGGAAAAAGCTAGTAATCTATAATATGCGCGATTTAATCCGTTGTAAAGCATTAATTATAACTAGCTGGGACCCGCGGTTTCACCCGCGTTTAATTTAAAATACTTTTAGAGTACTTTGACATAGGCACTTGACATAGAATAAATATATTGAATTTCAAGGGTTTTATTTTTTTTGCGCGGAACTCTAATTAGTTTACTAAAATGAAAGTAGCCTAAGTTATTCCTTATAACATTAGCTATCTGCCAGTGAAAGTCCCGTCAAAATCGGTTCAACCGTTCCGGAGATTACCCGGAACAAACAGACAGACAGACAAAAAAAATTTAAATGCATTTTTTATTATATGTTCCGTATATACTTTCATATGCATTTAGTAAAAAGCTGTTATTTTGACATTACAAACAGACACTTCAATTTTATTTATTTGTATAGATGAGTAATATTTGCGAAAACCTAAGACATCACTAGAGACTATTGTTCAAAGTGGTGCCTGTGATTGGTCAGTTTTTCTTTCTTTTTGCGTTCGATAAAGATACATGTTGTTGGACCGATTTTTCTTTTTCTCTAAGAAGCTCTGCATATTTTGGCTTGAAGCATTGTTGGTGAGTGAAAAATTTTTGGACCAGCTTACCTACTGCAAAAATCCATCCGAGTGCCTAGCTATAGCTGTAGTCAGCAGTTGAGGATCAAAGTCAAGTCAAGTCAAAGTCAAAGTTTTTATTTCATATAGGCCCTAATAGGCACTTAAGACGAGACGTGGACACTCACGGTAGGGCTGGTCCACAAGTTTAAAGTCGCTCAGCGAGCAACGGTGAAGGGCTATGCTCGGAGTCTCTCTGAAGGATAAAATCAGAAATGAAGTGATCCGACAGAGAACCAAAATTATCGACATAGCTCATAGGATTAGTAAGCTGAAGTGGCAGTGGGCTGGCCATATTAGTCGTAGAACGACCGTTGGGGAAAACGTGTTCTTGAGTGGAGACCGCGTCTTGGTAAACGAAGGGTAGGACGCCCCCAAGCTCGGTGGAGTGATGACCTGCGCAAGGTGGCTGGCAGTAGCTGGATGAGAGTAGCCGAGGATCGCGATCAGTGGCATGCACTTGAAGAGGCCTATGTCCAGTAGTGGACTGCGATAGGCTGACGATGATGATGATGAGGCACTTAAGAAAAGTCGAAAGTTAAGGTGCACCAGACGTGGATCAGCAGATGTCTCAGGTTATGTCACAGCTAGACTCAGTTCTTTATTACCATAGTTCATATTATCCTCGTATATCACTACCTTGGCAATCTATACATGATCTCATTCATAACGTGTCGGTATTGATTTCTATACTCTATAAACCAGGTAACACTATCCATACCACGGCACGGTTGGTGCAGTGGCTGATACAGTCGACTGCTGTGCCGAGGGTCGTGGGTTCGATTCCCACACGGAACAAATATTTGTATGATCTGCAGGTAGTTGTTCCGGGTCTGGGTGTATTGTATGTGGAGTTCATGTCTGTAAGCGCACCCACGACACAGGAGAAATCATAGTGTGGGGCAACGTTTTAAAAAAAAAAAAAAAAATGTATACATCCAGTTGAACTTTCTTCTCGTGGCACTGAGGGCCTCGTGCGCATCCTTATAGATTTCAAGTTTAACCATTTTTAAAACAACGATGGATCACAAATTCAATTCAAAGTAATTTTATTTACTCTTCGAAAACTCATAATTTAAACAGTTGCATGGTTCCAAGTCATTGATCCTATAAAACTCTTCTACGAAAGTATTGCAGTCTTATTACTTAATACAATAGAATCGTGAAAAGCTATGTGAGCATAATGCATGCCAATGTGTGGGATAAATACACACATATTGATGCACAATGATATTAATTGCTTTACCATAAGATTGCTGTAGCACTTAAAAGCTGACCAGTCCCAACAGAGGGGCACGGGCATTACGCATGTATCAGCATATCTCAGCTCAACCATAATGCTGGGAACTTAACCACCCAACACACAACGACACCTGAACAAGACATTTTTGTGAGCATAAAACATGTTTTAAAGTATAAAAACAAGTTATATTTTCATCATTCCAGGCATGTCATCTGAAGCAGTAGTGATGGGCACCAGGAGCACGTCTGGCGGTTGGGGAGAATACAGCGACCGCGGCAGCAACTGGGGTTAGTAATTTGGTGAAACGAGGTGTACACCAGCCTTCTTTGAAAAGAAGAATCCTTTGATTTCAGCAGAATAATGTAAGGCGTCTGTGAATATTTGTCCCACTCGAAGCTCCGCGATCCTGTCCCGAGCTACCCTTTATTTTTTATTGATGTCCAGTGTAAATTCTACATGGAACTTCCTTCACCCCGGGGAAGGTGAAGTGGTATGCCGGTCTCCTACCGGCTAAAACCACTGGAGCGGTCATCTTCGGCACCGAAGGGGGGCTCCAGGTCCTCGTAAGATCACACTAGAGCCGCCGAGCTCATCTTGGAAGGCATGACTGTAAAGCGGTCACCCTCTCTAGCGGAGGAAAGGCGACTGTAAAAAGGTCGCCCCCCAGGCACTTCTCGGGGAGGATTGTAAAGGATCCTCCCAAGCGTCCCGAGCTACCCTGTCGTGGCTTGGGACTTGAAATTAATGGATTCCGATTTTAATGGCGGTAAACAAGGCAATCATCTTTTTTTTTTTTCATCATTTCGGCCGAATTAAGTCCACTGCTGTACACAGGCCTCCCCCAAAGATGTCCACTACGACCGATATGGATGTGTTGTGGGCTCATTGGGGGGTTTTGCCATAATCGCCACGCTTGGCAGACGGGTTGGCGATCGCAGTTGAGTTGTTAATGTACTCGAAGGACGCTGCTGCCCATCCTCCGGCTAGTCCCTTAGTCGACTTTTACGACACCCATGGGAGGAGATGGGGTGGTGGCATTCTGAGCCGGCACCACACGGCTAAATCAAGGCAATGAATCAATGTATTTAGTTCTCCACCAGTTGCATGGGTTCAAAAATGGTTTTACCTTACGCATGAACTATGTATCTTACTTCTACCCACATTTCTCAACTGTAGTTGTACTAGTTTCAGAATGCTATCAAATTATTTTCAGAAGAGCCTAAGGAACGTAATGAGGAAGAAGAGTATGACAGGGATGACTCAGACGGTGACTACGGACAGCAGCGTGAGAGGAGACCACAGAAGTAAGTAGAACGACTACATTAAAATTACTAGGTGAATTCCTGGAGATTCGTGGCAAAGAACAAGCGTGTGAACTCGAGGATGTCCGAAAGTTCGACGGCACGGTTGGTGCAGTGGCTGATACAGTCGACTGCTGCGGTTCGGGTCGCGGGTTCGATTCCCACACGGAACAAATATTTGTATGATCTGCAGATAGTTGTTCCGGGTCTGGGTGTATTGTATGTGGAATTCATGTCTGTAAACGCACCCATGACACAGGAGAAAATCTAGTGTGGGGCAACGTTTAAAAAAAAAGCAATCAATAGTTTTTGTCCGTTCCGTTCATGTCCGTGTCGTATCCGTTTGACAAGACAACAATTTTGATGTACCCTGCCTGAATGGTGCATTGTATGCTTGGTTGGAAAATGGCATGCCGAATAAGGTTTTGTCCGTAAATCCTTGTTCCTTCCAGAGACAGTGGGACGAGCCACTCTGCACTTTGTTACTAAAGGAGTTAATTAGTTCGTCCACCAATGCTGTTGAGCGTGCTTCGCTACTTGCTGTGGATGGATTGGAGTCAGGGCTATGACATCCGTAGTCGTCAGCACTATGTAACGGCCGAAATTAATAATCGATCTAATCAAAATCTTTTGATTTCGGATTACGGATATGTCAGTTTTTGTGTTAAATGTGATTGTAACACAAAGGATGAATTCCAAAATCATAAATCTGAAGATTTCTGATTACATTGATTATTAATGTTGGCCACATTCACGCAGCGCTGGATTTAGGTGTTCTCCCCTACAACCCAGGGCCCTCCACAGGATTGTGACAATGTACCGAAAATTTTGGGGAGATGGTTACACTTAGGCCTAAAATAAAAATATAAAAACCATTTATCTCGGAAGTACAGGCTTTTGTCATTTTTGAACACGCAATGTATCGTAAACAACACGATCGAAACGCATTGTACTATGATATGATATTATTATGCTACTGCGAGCGATGACCCGATGCCGTGTGGTGCCGGCTAATAATATCACCACCCCATCTCATTCCGTGGGTGTCACAAAAAGCGACTAAGGGATTAGACGGAGGATGAGCAGCAGCGTCCTTCGAGTACATTAACAACTCAACTGCGATCGCCAACCCGTCTGCCAAGCGTGGCGATTCTGGCAAAACCCCCTAATGAGCACTTAACGCACCGATATCGGTCGTTGTGGTGATCTTTGAGGGAGGCTTGTGTCCAGCAGTGGACTTTATTCGGCCGAAATGATGAGCGATGACCCTCGTCCATGAACTGTAGTGAAACAACAGCCGTTTAGTTTTATTCACATTGCAGTTTTATGTGAAAGTAAATTGTTTATTGTGTTTTTATTCAAAATTAGCGTTAGGATATACGAATACAATTACTTCATACTATATTTTTAGGGTTCTGATCGTCCGAAGGAAAAAACGGCGGAACCCTTATAGGATCACTCGTCTGTCCTAGCCAATTTGCTCGAGTCTACTGGACCGAATTTGGTACACATGGATTTCTGTAATCCAAAAACGGACGTGTAACGCAAATAAATAGATAAATGAAGTTTGAATATGGAGGTCACTTTGAAAATTTAAGACTAAAGTTTGCAAACTGTACCATGTAACATATATCTCTGAAATTGTGTTAAGTTTGTTCTTCGTCTAAATTACTGGTACTACTCGTTCGCCTTAACTAGGTCAGGTATCCAACAATTCTAGTACCTAAAGATAATATCATCATCATCATTTCCGCCGAGTAAAGTCAACTGCTGGACACAGGCCTCCCTCAAAGATCACCACAATGACGGACATCGGTGCGTTGTGCGTTGTGCGCTGATTGGGGGGTTTATGCCATAATCACCACGATTGGCAGGCGGGTTGGCGATCGCAGTTGAGTTGTTAATGTATTCGAAGGACGCTGCTGCTCATCCTCCGGCTAATCCCTTAGTCGACTTTTACGACACCCACGGGATGAGATGGGGTGGTGCTATTCGTAGTCGGCACCACACGACAAATATATATTAACATATTCATCGTAGGGAACCCTCTCCACGCAAGTTCAACTCCCACTTGTCCGGTTTTCAATCATGTACTGAATCGTTGGTATCAGTTTTCGTTACGGAGTCACTCACATTTGTATAATAAACAATCTTGCTTTCAGAGAGAACATATACCGCGACTCGGAAGCCGTGAGCTCGAGCCCCCCGCGCTCGCGCTCGGCCGAGCGAGCCGAGCGCATCGAGCGAGCCGACCGGGCCGAGCGACTTGCCGCCAAACCCTTCAGCATCAACCTCAAAAGCCCCGCCAAACAGAAGTCCAGCACACCAGTCAAAAAGATTGATCTTGGTGAGTTATTACCACAGGCTTCATTTTGTTTAGTCCACAGAAATAGGAGATAAGGAGAAGTGTTACGGGGGCGTAGCTTCGAAACGACGACATGCCCAATTAGGGCCATCCGAAAAAATGGCCGTATTATAACATCAGTTGAGATTCGATCGCGTAAGTGAAACTTTGTTAAAGTGTCGTGTTGTTCGGGGATAACATGCAAAAACCGAAGCGAAAATAATAACTTTATCAAGTAAGGAATCATATACAATATGCAAGTGAAGGAATTTTCTTGTGTTTGTCTATAAAAAGAATAAATAAAAAATTATTGTGTTCTTTATTATGTTACATTTGGATTGATGGAGCAGCACGACATTATTATTTTTGTATAAAATACAATGCTTCTTACCTACCACTTTTAACTACCAATCGGTGAATAACAAACGCAGTGAATAGAACAGCGAATGGTACTCCGTACTCCCGATAAACTTACGCGTTGCGTGGTACGGCTGTCGTTTGCGGTCTGTACGCTCGGTATGATTGGCTACCTACAAAGTCGTGGGTGTGTTTTAGTATGGGAAGCCAATTATAATGTTGTGTTTATATATTTATTTGTTTGGAATATTTGTTAATGACTGGTTTTTGTATAACATTACTAGTGATTATATTTGCTTTTTCCAATCGGTACGGTTGACGCAGTAGCTAAGCGATTGGGTTCCTGTGCTACGTGGCGCGGGTTCGATCCCCACAAACCACTAAGTTTGTCCGTTCGAGTGTTTGTGTATGTGAGATTTATGTCTGTTAATTGTACCCACTCGGGAGAAATACAAGTGAGGGTCAACGTTATTACAAACAAAACTATAGGAAATAAAAAATATATTGAATAGGCATAATTATCATCATTATTATTTCAGTCGAAAAACCTCCGCCGCTGGACAGAATCCTCCCCAAATATTGCCACTAAGACCAGTGTAGTTTTGGGTTGTTGGCTCATTTTCTGGCGTCGCACAGTTAACCTTCAAAATCCTAGTGACTCACTGGTGATATACAACGTCATCCCACATATACACACATAAGGCGATCCCAAATACGAAATTTCGATTCTCTTTCTCTTCATAACGTGTCACTTGGCGTGGTGTCACGAGTGTTGTCCCGTCCTCTAAAGTTTGTATTCATAATTACAACTTCTGGATGACTGTGTGCGTTTAAGAATAAACGTTTTTCTTTCTTTCTTTCACTTGGTGGGTTTTGCCATAATCGCCATGCTTAACAGTCCGGTTGGCGATCGCAGTTGAGTTATAAATGTACTCGAAAAATGCTACTGCTCATACTCCGGCTAATGTAGCCATTGATGTTATTTTTAGTACTAATATTGATTGTCTGTTGCCTGGTAGTATCGGTCTGTCATACTCACTAAAATGTCTTGCTGGCGGTGGCTGTGTATCGGGTCGTTCGGTTCCCTACAATATGGTTGAGCTAAGCGATGCCGTGTGGTGCCGGCTCAGAATGCCACCACCCCATCTCCTCCCATGGGTGTCGTAAAAGTCGACTAAGGGATTAGCCGGAGGATGGGCAGCAGCGTCCTTCGAGTACATTAACAACTCAACTGCGATCGCCAACCCGTCTGCCAAGCGTGGTGATTATGGCAAAACCCCTCAATGAGCACACAACACACCCATATCGGTCGTTGTGGTGATCTTTGGGGGAGGCCTGTGTCCAGCAGTGGACTAAATTCGGCCGCAATGATGAAGCGATGCTGATGCATGCGTCATGCTCGTGAACAGGTGCCGTCTGTTGGGACTGGTCAGCCGTTAACTGCCACGGCAAATAATTTATTATTATAATATTATTGTGGTATGTTCCATCTTTACACATTGTCCTACATTTTTCTCAGTATATATATTACAATAATTTGTATCAATCAACATTGTAATCTCCATTATTTTAAAAGAGTATCCATGGAGTTTCTTGCCGGCTCTTCTCCATAGATCAACTATTTGGAACCGTGCAACTTAGATTCTGACGTTTCATAAGTGCCAATATTTGGTTTATTTGAAATAAAAAACTATGACTTTAATACAGTCGCCTTTTCGGACACCCACGGAACGAGATGGCGATGGTGGTAATCTTACCGGTACCATCACCATCTGTCGTCATCGAAACGAATGAAGTGGCATAACAACGCTGGAATCTGTTCCAGGAGCGGCGGCGTCCTACGGCAGGGCTCCCGGGCCCACTTCAGCGGGCGCTCGGGAACTCCTGGACGACCTGTTCAAGACCTGCGCAGCCCCTCCCGAAGGCTCCGCGCCCGCACCGACCACACCGACCGCGCCGACCGCCGCAGGCTTCACAGCGCTGGACGATTTCGATCCTAGGTAATCGACACTCACTATTATAGAGTATAAACATCATGACATCTATACTCTTAACTATATCTCTTCGCTCACGTTAAAATTTAAATTATGAATTGCCGCTTTACTGTCCGACTCGCTCGACCGCCTGCAGCGTATTGTGAATTTTGTGCACGGATCAATCCACAGCCACCGCTCGAAACAGTTGACGACCCGTATTTTTATTAATTTACTAGCTGGGACCCGCGGTTTCACCCGCGTTTAATTTAAAAGAAATTTAGAGTACTTCGACATACTACACTTGACATAGAATATATATGTTGGATTTCAAGGGTTTTATTGTTTTTGCGCGGAACCCTAATTATTTTTCTAAAATAAAAGTAGCCTAAGTTATTCCTAATAACGTCAGCTATCTGCCAGTGAAAGTCCCGTCGAAATCGGTCCAGCCGTTTCGGAGATTACCCGGAACAAACAGACAGACAGACAGACAAAAAAATTAAAAATTGTTTTTTTGTTACAGATACCGTATATACTTTCATATGCATTTAGTAAAAAGCTGTTATTTTGACATTACAAACAGACACTTCAATTTTATTTATTTGTATAGATTATAGCTTTAGTTTATGATGGTTGTATTTCTAGTATATTTAGTTCTTCTGTACGTAACAACACAAACATTAATTTTATTTATTACTTCTTACCTACATACTACTTTCACTATTGTTATTTGCTACACGTAGGTATTTTTATTTATCCATGTTCTACAAACTGATTTACATCCGTAACACGTCACTACTTAAGGTCCAGTTGAAAACCAGCGCCAGGCACTAGTGGTCTGGCATGTTTGCTGAACTGGGCCTGTTTGGCGCAGCTGTGGGGCACACAACAATGTTCTCCTTGTGTTTTTATTGTATTTTTTTTTCTTTTTCAATTTATGTGTATCACATTGTCTGTGTCAAATAAATTTATTTTCTTTCTTCTTTCTTTCTTTCTATACATAATAATCGGTATATTAATCATATTTGGTACATGCACGTAATTAACACTTACATATTTAATTATTGGTTTATTCATTAGTATACTACACATATAAGATATTTTATAAATATTACATACTGTGGTGCCGGCTCAAAATGCCACCACCCCATTTCATCCCATGGGTGTCGTAAAAGTCGACTAAGGGATAAACCGGAGGATGGGCAGCAGCGTCCTTCAAGCACTCAACAAGTCAACTGCGATCGCCAACCCGTCTGCCAAGCGTGGCGATTATGGCAAGACCCCCCACTGAGCACACTACACACCCATATCGGTTGTTGTGGTGACCTTTGGGGGAGGCCTGTCCAGCAGTGGACTTTATTCGGCCGAAAATGATCACATATTTGACTAATTACTCGGTATGTCTTTTTATTAACTTATTTATTGTCTTATGACGTAACCGCCCGTGGTGTCACAACTGTGTTGGTCCTATCTGAAAACCAGCGCTGTGGCATTTTTTTATTTTTTTATTTAAATGTCGCAGCATTATGCTGAGATAGGGCCTTTTTTGGCCTCGTCCAGGTTGCCTCAATTCTATTATAATACTGTTTTACTTTATGTTATTTGTAACTTCCTCTGCGAGACCGCAATAAAACCTTTTTCTTTCTTTCTATTTAAGAACTACATTTAAAATTTGACATAAATAATGATATATCTTAATTCTCATTAACTTAACTGATTATTATTCATCATATCAGCCATGAGACGTCCACTGCTGAACAAGGGCCTCCCCCATAAATTTCCCAAATTGTATCCTCATTTTGGGGGGATTTTGCCAGAACACAACACGCTTGGTAGGCGGGTTGGTGTACGCAGTTGAGTCTATTTATAAGACTCGAAGGACGCTGCTGCCTATTCTCCGGGTCCATAGTCGCCTTTTACGACACCCACGGGATGTGATAGGGTGGTGGTATTCTTAACCACACTACTATGATGTATGACCTATAGTAATTAAGATTTCCTGCTTTCCAGAGCCGAAGAGCCGCCAGCGCCGCGTAAAGTGTCCGCCGAATTCGGCGACTTCTCCAACGCATTCGGCCCCGCAGACAATAACAACGAAGGATTCGCCGACTTTTCCAACGCATTTAGTGATAATTCCAATAGTAACCTTAACAACAGTAATAATTTGATGAATTCAGGCAACAGTTTGATGAATTCAGGCAACAATTTGATGAATTCGGGCAATAACTTATTGAATTCAGGCAATAGTTTGATGAATACAGGCAATATTCTATTGAATACCAGCAACAATATAATGAATTCTGGCAACAGTTTGATGAGTTCGAACAGCAATACGAGCAATGTGACGCCGAATGTTTCAGGTGAGTTGATTAATATTTATTTATAAACTAGTTAGGACCCGCGATTTCACCCGCCGTTTAATTTAAAAGAAATTGGATTATTTATTAATAATTTAGAGTACTTCAACATAGACCATAAAATCCAATATATATACTCTATGTCGTGCATAGAGTATATATTGGATTTAATGGGTTTTAATATTTTTGCGCGGAATCCTAATTATTTTTCTAATTCTAATAGCATATATTATACCTGATGTCATCAGCTATCTTCCAGTGAAAGTCTCGTCAAAATCGGTCCAGCTGTTTCGGCCAGGTGATTAGCGGGAACAGACAGACAGACAAAAAAAATATAAATCGTTCTTTTTGTTGTAGGTACCGTATATACTTTCATATGCATTTAGTAAAAAACTGTTATTTTGACATTACAAACAGACACTTTAATTTTATTTATTGGTATAGATTACTTGATTGAAACATATCATGATCCATATTGTTTATTATATTTATTACATGCACGTAAGTAGCATTTATATGTTTAATTATTGGTTTATTCAGTAGTATACTACATATATAGGATATTTTATAAATATTACATATTCGACTTATTACTATATTGAGTAATGAGTAAATAAGTCTTTTTATTAACTTATTTATTGATTTATATCGTAGCCGTCATCACAACTGTGCTGGTCCTATCTGAAAACCAGCGCGGCGGCATTTTTTATGTCGCAGCATTGTCCTGAGCTAGGGGCCTTTTTTTTTGTCCTCGTCCCGGTTGCCTCAGTTTTGTTTTTCTTTTCTTGTATGTTATTTATAATGTCATGTAGGAACCCAAAACATTTTTTTCTTTATCATATCCCTGGATCTAAACAGTACTAAATACATTTCTACTAAACTTAGGCAGCGCCTAAGTTATTCCTATTTTCGGTCTCTGACATACAATTTTGATTTGCCAAGAATTTCGTAGACAGATAGGCATCACCTTATTGTTTATTGAGCATGAGACTTAGAAACCTTTTTCATACTTGTCTTCCATATTCCTTCTCTGTGCGCTACAACAACTTACTCCAATCACCAATCTGTTTTCCAAATGTGGTGCTTATTTATCATTTCGGCTGAATGAAGTCCACCACTGGACACAGGCCTCCCGCAAAAATCACCACAACGACCGATACGGTTGTGTTGTGGGCTCATTGGGGGGTTTTGCCATAATCGCCACGCTTGGCAGACGGGTTGGCGATCGCAGTTGAGTTGTTAATGTACTCGAAGGACGCTGCTGCCCATCCTCCGGCTATTCCCTTAGTCGACTTTTACGACACCCGCGGGAGGAAATGGGGTGGTGGTATTCTGAGCCGGCACCACACGACGTACGGCTTATTACAAACACAAAAAAAGACGGATACATTAATAAATATTCCCTTAAGGTAGATTGTAGAGGTCTGTTGAGAGGCGAGTGTACAGCGGTGGATATTTACGGAATCACACGGTTAACCATAACAATGTTACTTCGCAGGCCAAACATCGAACCTGGACCTGCTGAGCGAGCTGTCCCCGTCGCCGCTGTCCGACGTGGACGTGCTGGGTGCGCAGCTGGGAGGCAGCTCGCTGCAGCCCGCACTGGCCCCAGGTCAGTACACCCGAACTATTGCTTCGGACAAGAGGCGGGGCGGAACTGAAGGGAGAATCTCAACTGAAAAATTCTATTGCACTAGTAGTTCAATAGAATTTTTTGGAAACATTTTCTTCTACCTCTTGGGACCGCCTCTTGATTGATGCGTTCTTTCGTGCTTTATGTATACAGTCATTCTCCATGTTATATGCATGGTTCCTCATTTATCTAAATCAATTTTCCCCTCTAATTTCGGCGTATTACTGCTTTAAGCGCATATACAATTTATTGAAACGAGCAGCACTGAATTGAAATGAGTTGATAATTTTGATTAGTTAAACCGTTTGATGATTTTTGGATTCATTCGGTTGATTAATTTGATGGATCGGGATGTTCTATCGTTTAATTGTTTATAAGTTATTATTTACAACAACCCGGTATAGAACATCAATTGGATATGATTTGCTAAATTAACTTCAATTGAAAATTCATACACGTCCATTTGTCATGTATGAATTCGCGAAAGTGTCATGCTTAATTATTTCTTTACAAAAGTGTCGTGTGCATGCTCACAATGATATACTTGTACCAAACAGTTTTGGACACTTTCAGGCATTTTTTATTTTCAGGCGACTCACTCGCCGATCTGCGCAGGCGCACCATGAAACGCGCCGCGCGAGTGATACACGACACACAAACCATTAAGACAGAGACTGACATGAACACCGTCAAACTGTGCCTGAGTAACGTACTCCAGCTCCTCCCCGGACCTATCACGGTACAGAAACTGAGTAAGGTTGAAGACGACGTACTGAAAGGTGTTCTCATGGACACGTATACAGAGTTACTGACGACCGTAGTGAGGGTCCTGCTTCCACAATGGCCAATCTGTAAACAACTCATCGTCGACTTGTTCACTCTAGAAGAAAGTTTTGAACTAAGCCACGAAACTCTGTCCATTCTATGCGGATTCCTGAAAAGCGAATCGAATATTGTGACATTGAAAGCACTGTCCGACATTTTACTAAGGTACATCAAGAGTGATGTGGTTTTCACAGCTATAGTCGACTGTAGTAACCCCAATTCTGATGAAAATGAGAAGTATACACGAGAAAGTAATTGGGAGAACTATGTGCAGTTGTTGGCAACACTGCCCGAGAGGGTTGCCAATAGATTAAAAACGGACACCCCGAGAGGTTTCTCTCATGAAAACTATTCTTACTATATGATCTTCCACATCGTCAGGGTGATAGATTTCATGTCAGACAGCAGTTTTTACCAAGGGACACAGTATAATATAAAATGCCTGTCGCTCTTACTATCGAAAATCATAACCAATTACTACATGAGTGGGAATTCTCCTGCCATACACGGCTTCGCCGATATCCTTGCGGCTTGGACGCAGACTTTGGAACCAGCTAAATATGTGAAAAAGAGGCTAATACATACTTTATTAAAACATTTGTCTCGACAATCCATAGAATATTTTAGTATCATATTGTTGAAACGATGCCCAGTATACTATAAAGCTGATCAACAAATAATTTACCATGTCATCGGGGACAATTATGATCAAAACAATGACTGGAAAGAAATAATAGGTTTTAAAATACCTTTTTATGTGAAACCTAAAGATTACAAAGATACTGTAATACAGGAGAACCTGCTTTACTATCTATCATACACAAACAACTCTGAAGGGAATATGCATGACTTGATTATGAGACTAGGCACTGTTTGGGCCGATGTCAAACCTTGTAATACTTCCAACTTGACAGAACATATGTATATATCACAGTTGCTTATTCTCGCAGTGAGGTATCGAGTCACTATGTCTTTATGGAGCAAGTCGGTATGGAAAACGGCTGAGCTCAAAAACATACTATTCAAGGGAATGGGAAAACATCTAGATGTTTTGTCTCAAGAATTCAGATGCGTCGGCATGGCTACCGTTGAGATAACTCTTAGATTATTATCGGAACTCGAAAGCCATAATAAAAAAGCAGCAGAACTTAAATTTAACTACGAAGCTATGGGAGAAACGTGCAAAGATATTTTTAAAACTCTCAAAGATATATCTGACAGATGTCTAATAGACCATAGACGCAAAGAACCCGAGAAGTTTGTACCAAAACGTTTGAATTTGAAATGTATTCTCGATAATATCGCGCACAAGTTTGCTGATGATGAGAACTCACGAGTCCACAATACAATAGTTACATGTGCTGTTAAAGGTCCCGAACAAACTAAAGAAATTGTCAAAACCATCATATCAGTGAAATTAGATGCCCTAGATGGCAAACAGGAAGATCTAGATTCAGACGACGATCTGGTTCCATATGATATGAGCAATGACATGCCAGCCAATGCCAAGATACAACCGAAATATCTACGAGATCTAATAGAACTGATCGTAGAAGCGAAAGATGCAGAGATTTTCGAAGCCAGCTTAGAAGTCTCCGAAGAGCTAGTGAACAAACAGCTTAAAAACGAAGATCCAAAATTAACTGCTGAATTGTTAGACTTATTTGTCCATCTGGATCCCAAATATCGAGTGGACGACTTTGACAGTATAAAGTTTAATACGTGTGTCGCGATCGTGTGCTGCCAACCGAAGGTTTCAGCGGAGCATCTGTGCAAAGAGATACATACAGATGTCGGCAGATATTCTATCGCTACGAAAATATTTATGCTAGATGTTATATCCGAAGCTGTGAACAGAATAGCTGATGTGAACCAACCCCCTGAAAGTGTTAAGTCAATAACGGAGACATTTTGCGAACAAACAGACATCCCAGCCGAAGAGATAATAAGACGAAGGCTTATAAATAAGACGAGATACTTTCACACTATTCGACAGCATCCTTTCGCGAAAGCAAAGGTAAATCAATTCGCGAGTGTTTCAGATAGCTTCTTCTATCCGTTACTGGGCGGTTTCGGACACAAACAGCTGACGCTAAGCCATCACAATTTGAAGCAAGACGTTGATAATATATTGTTGCTAAAATATCTCGCTGTTGTGGGAAATGTGATCCTCGCATCGAAGAACTGTCCTAAATGTCCGTCATACTGTTGGGAAGTTATAAGAATTGTGTTATACATGAGATATTCGTCCGAACCAAAGATCCAGCTATGTGTATTGTCTTTGCTAGCGTCTATAGTGCTAGCTTTGCCGGCAAGTATACTGAAGACCGAGTTCTTCGATGTCATGATGGAGTTACGGTCTTGGTTGGCAGATTGTTTGAGTAACATAGACTTGACAATGAAACTCGGAGGGGCCAAGTCCGAAGCTGCCATATTTGCTGGACAAGTGTTTGGATTAATTGGGAAGAGTTTAGCCGAGTCGGATTAAAAGTCGTAATAATTCACGTCTCTTTATTGTAGTTTTATAAGTCTAGTTTGTTATTGTCAGCAGTATTGTCTTTTCAAATTTGAATAGTACTTGGCCTGGCTATAGCTGAGACTGATGTTACAGTGTTAATTTTAAGAACTAATTGATGCTAATTACACTTAGAGATTACTATTATTCTGTGTCTATATATGCCCACCGTCAATAAATGAATATCAAAACGTTTTGTTTTATTTTGTCGTTGGAAACAAAAAATTTACACAGCGAAATAAAAAAATAACTACAAAATTCTAATGATATTCAAGCATCGTTTGTGGTAATTTTACCGTGTATATATTTTTGGCAGTTCGTGGCATGACAGTCACCATAAGAGATTTTTTTTTTCTTTAAAAAAAAACGTTGCCCCACACTTGTATTTCTCCTGTGTCGTGGTTGCGTTACAGACATAAATTCCACACACAATACACCCAGACCCGGAACAACTACCTGCAGGTCGTACAAATATTTGTTCCGTGCGGGAATCAAACCCGTGACCCGGTGCCAGGAGCGCAGCAGCCGACTGTGTCAGCCACTGCACCGCATTGCACGACACAGGAGAAATCCTAGCGGCCAACGTCAATCATCTCATCTCTCGGCCAATGAGCGAGCACCAACTCGCGACGCATTTAAGTCTCGTTTTAGCCAAATAAAGTCCACTGCTGGACACAGGCCTCCCTCAAAGATCACCACAATGACGGACATCGGTGCGTTGTGTGCTCATTGGGGGGTTTGCCATAATCGCCACGCTTGGCAGGCGGGTTGGCGATCGCAGTTGAGTTGTTAATGTACTCGAGGGACGCTGCTGCCCATCCTCCGGTTTATCCCATAGTCGCCTTTTACAACACCCACGGGATGAAATGGGTTGGTGCTATTCGTAGCCGTCACCACACGGCATTTAAGTCTAAGCGAAGCCTAAATCTTAAAACCGCGCTATCGGGTACTGTATCTTGTCTCACCAAATATCGAAAATGCAGAATATTACATAGAATATAATCCCTTAACAATCTACACAGGTATCCAACCCACGCCAGTCGGGCTCCTGCAGCCGATCGCGCCCAGCAACCAGCCACAGCAGTTGAACGCAAGTAACGCGAAACCAACAATCAAACTCGGGGCAACGTGGGCTGACACCACCGGGGCTATTAACATCGACGTAGACAACTTACTGGCCCCGAGATCACCCAAAGCAGGCCCCGCGCCAAGCATTAACCAGCTCAAATCTAGCCCAAATAGCCCCGCTCACAACATAACCCAACTACCAATGATGACCCCCCAAATGCCAATGGGGAGTTTCATGGTGCAAAGCTCCATAATGAACAACAACTTTGTAAATCCCGCTGCTGGGCAAAATAACAATATGATGCGACCCGCGTTTGCGAATCAAAACTCATTCCTCCAATGATATTGGTTACTGGCAGATATATGCCAGAACGGTTGAGTTAGTTTAAGATACGGATAGGAGCAATGGTAAATAATATATCTTTTGACCTGACTAATATTTGTTTGTAGATATTAGCAAAATACTCGTTTGACAATGAAAAAAATAACAACTTTCAGTGATTTTTTAAAAGTATTTCCTATTAATTTTGCATGTGTATAAGCTTTTTACCAACGTAAAGTTACTTTAATTTATTACTGTTAGTAGATTAATACCCATATTCGAATTATTACAATAAAACTGGTACCGCAATATCTAAATTTGCGCAGACTGTAACGAAAAACACCCCACTTGAACTAGATCACCATTGCTCCTAAACCATAATGACCTATCTGTAACGTGGGTTTCGCGAAATTAGTACTAAAAGTGAATTGAAAAACAATTTTTATACGAATTTGATATTAGAAGGAATTTGTTCGGCGAGGCCCACAGATGTACATAAGTACATATCAAATGATATCGCCTGATATTATTTATATTGTTTAACTCTGTCTGCAGCTGTGTATCTTAGCGAAAGTTACTCCATATATTTGCAAGCTACTTAAAATCCAGAAATTTCAAATTGTTAACAACTTCTCCACGCTATTATATTACCAGTCATGCTTAACCAGGCCGCATGCGGCCTTCTAAGCCGAGTATCGTACGGGTTACCGATTTATATGAGGCTCGAAACAACAAACTAACATGGCTCAGATATCTTGGCAGCATTTGAAATTAATTAATGGATAAGAAACGGTTTTCTTAACCTTAAAGTTGTATAACAATGTATAATTGTGTATTCTAGCGATCTGCGTTACGTATAAGTACGCATATGCGGCCTGAAACATGTAGTATGCAATATACATGCGGCCCAATCAAGGTTAAGTATTGGTGGGTTACAAAATTAATTCTTTACAAACTGGTTTACTGTGACAAACGTGAATGCAATTGGTAATCTAATGTTGATACGTTTGAGATCAACAGGTATTTTAATTACGGTATGTTTTGTTAAAAAATAATAAAACACATTTTCTTTTTAGTTCACAAAGTACATGTTTGGCTTGTAAATTCAGATTTCGAGATATTCGGTCGTTATCTTAAAATATTTGATCTAAAATGCTCACTTTACATTCCTTCCAAGTTTTTTTTTCAATATTAAAATTAACTTAGATTTCATACAAGTGTTCTAATTAACTCGCCTTGATAATTTCCATATTTATAATTTGCACATCACCCATGAAATTATGTATATATATTTAGATTATATCGAATTTATATTCAACTAATACAAACAAACTGCCATATTCAATGAATATTTCCGACTACTAAAGCTCAGTTAAAATATTAGCTAAGTAATTCGCTCACTGATTCTGAGTAGATATTCATTAAAGTAATCACATGAAAATTCGTTAATATATTACTTGAAGCGAGGCAGTCTCAAACAAAGCAAAACCGAGAAGCCTCGAAGCCACATGATTTATACCATCGACTGCTCAGAAGTCCGGTATCTCCCACTAGTTGGGTTGGCCTAAGTTTGCTGGTGTGATCTTACGAGAACCTCAACCCCCCTTCGGTGCCGAAGATGACCGCTCCGAGTCCGGCATGCCCTTTCGCCCTTCCCCGGGGCGGATTAAGTTCATGATGAAATTCCACTGCAGAACAATAAAAAAGGCCTGCTGGTGATCGCTCTATTGTAAGTACTATTTAACATTTGCTTAGACCGAAAGCCGAGAACAACATACCCGGTATAAGGATCAAACGGGCCAAACAGATATTTCTTAGTTCGAGTCCGCCTCGAATTCAGCAACAGTTAATATATCGAGGCATTAACAAATTTGTAAAGACTTCAAAAGAAAACCGAAATATGAACAATATATCGAAGCGGTGAAGCTTTTCTTTGATAAACGAATTGTGGATTTGGTCGACATTATCGATAGTAACTCGAAATCAGGTTGTAGTGTGACCTAGGGTATATCCGATGTTATAGAATATTTTTTATACCCGCTTTGAAGTAGCAGATGTGTAGTGTCAAACATTTAGTATTACAGTGTTTTCGATGTAAGTGTTACAATAATTAATAATATATTGTATTATAGTAACGTATGTACGTACCTGGTTTGTAAAGTTTGCTCGGAATGTAACGTGTGAGAAAGCTTGCGTATTTATTTTTAACTAGGTAATGCGTTGCAATGTCTCTGTCAATTATTCATCATATCAGCCACAGGATGTCCACTGCTGAACAAAGGCCTCCCCCTTAGATTTCCACAACGAGCGGTTACATGCCGCTCTCATCCAACGACTCCCAGCGACCTTCACCAGGTCGTCTGTCCACCTCGTTGGAGGTCGTCCCACGCTGCGTTTTCCTGTGCGCGGTCTCCATTCTAGAACCTTTGTGCCCCAACGGCCATCAGTTCTACGAGCAATGTGCCCTGCCCATCGCCACTTCGGTTTACTAATCCTTTCAGCTATGTCGACAACTTTAGTTCTTCTACGGATCTCCTCATTTCTGATTCGATCTCGTAGAGAAATACCAAGCATAGCTCTCTCTATAGCTCGCTGAGCGACCTTGAGTTTTCTTATGAGGCCTATTGTGAGTGTCCACGTCTCTGTTCCATATGCCATCACTGGTAACACACACTGGTTAAAGACTTGCGTCTTGAGGCATTGCGGTATTGTTGACGAAAAGATGTTGCGAAGTTTCCCAAACGCTGCCCAGCCGAGTCGGATGGGTCAATTATTCACATGTCAGAAACTTTCAGGCAAGTGTCACTAACTATATAAAGTTTCAACTTAATCGTAGGATTCACTATATGCATACGGAACAAACAGAGAGACAATCATTTATATATTCGACCGTAATTCATTACATTTTTACACATATTATACAAAAAAATCCTCCTCCTCAATGTGAACTTTAACTATGCTTAATCTCACACTCCTCCGTGCGCACAATGTGCTTAAAAAGGGCTACTACGTTTTAGGAATTATATTTAGGAAGCTCTGTACTCCTAGTACGAGATTCTCTTCACAATATACCGCTGAATGCAGCAGTGCAATTCCCTAAGCTCAAACATCCATACATCCTTGAAAACAGGGATGCACTTCCCTAAGTTCAGACATCCATACAACCTTGAATCATCATATCAGCCAAAGGTTGTCCACTGCTGCGGATACATGCCGCCCTCATCCAACGACTCCGAGCGACCCTCACCAGGCCGTCTGTTTACCTTGCTGGAGGTCGTCCCACGCTGCGTTTTCCGGTGCGCGGTCTCCACTAAGAACCTTTTTGCCCCAACGGCCTCTAGGGATCTCATTTCTGATTCGATCCCGTACAGAAATACCAAGCGTAGCTCTCTCCATAGCTCGCTGAGTAACCTTGAGCTTTCTTACAAGACCCATAGTGAGTGACCACTTCTCCGTGTCAGATATCTGCTAAAGACTTTACAGCGGGCGCATCGCAACGCTGAGCGCGCAAACGTCTCGCATATTTTTACGGTTCGATTACGAGAAAAAACTCACACCCGGCCCTTCTGGTAAGAGATAAAACCCGCATACTTGAGACTAACATCTTCTGACATCACGTCTGATAAACTTACAAAGAAGACGAGTATACGATTCTATTCCATATAATAATTTCGGCCGAATGAAGTCCACTGCTGGACACAGGCCTCCACCAAAGATCACCACAACGACCGATATGAGTGTGTTCTGGGTTTTGCCATAATCAAGCTTGCCAGACGGGTTGGCGATCGCAGTTGAGCTGTTAATATACTCGAAGGACGCTGCTGCCCATCCTCCGGCTAATCCCTTAGACGACTTTTACGACACCCACAGGAGGAGATGGGGTGGTGGTATTCTGAGCCGGCACCACACGAAACTAATAATAAAATCACACGAAATGAACCATTCCATATATTTCGTGATAATTACCGTCTCGAAATCATACTATACTGTTACATTGCGAGCAGAACCGTAACCGTAAAAGAGTTTAAGATACGGAATGAATTTGTATACAGGTAGGATACCCCAAGTATTCTTCCTTGTGTTTGTACTTAAATCCTTTCGTTTGTATAATTTCAAAGCCTTATTTTATCGCACTGATTTATCTATGCATTTAATTCATTCCGTTTATTTACAATAGTTGTGTTATTTGGCAGCTTAAAATTATATTTTCTGTTTAAAATAGTCGACGATATGTAAAATGTTTTGGTTAAAATAATAACAATGAAACTTAAATACCGATGTATGTATATTTTACCGCTAGGTTCATGAAACACAAGTATCTATGTTTACTGGGTGTCATTTTCATCACAATATATGTAGAGTTGTGTATTTTAAACAGAAAATACATAATATAATTTATTTTAATGTCTACTTAATTATCACGCTGTGTATAATGCGTCTTGGCAAGAAATTAATCATAATTGGGACCAATGTATCAAAATTTATTTATACCCGGATCGTAGTAGCAGACGCATTTAATTATAATTTATTGATATAGCATCAGTTTCATAGCATATAGCATTTAGTCTCATTACTTCTTGGGATCTTCTTTATCTATCTAACAAAGATATCATACCATAGATATGTTACGTCCATATTAAATGGCGCGCAAAACTCAGTCTCGCTGTATGTAGGTATAAAGCTATAAAACTGCACACCTATGCGGTAAGAAAGAAGATACAAAAACTACGAGAGTAAAAGAGATAGCTATCTAAAATGACAACACGTGTACTCAATGTCTTTGTCGCATCTGTGATAGAATATATAGGTATGTTGTCTCTTTTCTTTGCTTGTCTTTTGTTCGAGAATATTATTCTTCTATTTATTATTATATTAAAAATATGTTATATGGTTTGTTCTTCACGTGGTATGAGATCCCTTGTTCTTTATTAATGTTAGCTTGATAGTTTGTGCATTTTCTATACGCACGACGGCATTGCTATTACTTAATTAATAAAACAATACAGATTGTGACAGTGTGTGCTCGTTGTCCTGTCTTGGACGAACTGATTGCGAGGTGCTACAATTGGGGGAGTATTGGTTCTTACTTTTGGCGCGCATGTAACATATCTACTTCTTTTAAATATATAACATAATTGCTATTAACATTACAATCGCCATGAATATCTAGTTGTTACCGTTGTTTGCAACACGAACAACTGACTCTCATATGCTACGTGATTTTACTTTGGTACTTCGTTTTATTTGAAAATCATAGCTATGTACAGAAATCGTAAACATCACATTCCGTAAATGTCCACTCTTGAACTTGGATCTACCAATTGAATCAATCCTCCAACTGTACTCTTACCAAAAGGGACATCAAATAGGCCCGCGCTTGCCCAGAACATTTCCCACCCAATACTAGTATCAATCTGGCCCCTCCCAGAAGAGAAAATATGGCTACGCCTTGCCGCCAACCAATTTGAAATAAAGAGACTAAATGAAACTGACTTTTAAATAATTTAGAGTGCTTCTGTAATTTTGGTGCGTAGTTTTATTTTGAAATATCGGCGTTTCTATGCGATCATTGTATTATAGTAGCATCCGAAACAGATTGAAGCATCACTGATTAACGGGAATTTATATACACTAACACAAATTGTAACAATATCACAATTTAGATAGATTTTGCGTTTTCTTAATTGATCTCTTAAATACATGATAAGTTTGTTTTACAACTATTAAAGTATAGTTTGAAGTTTGTTGTCGATATATTGCCGATATTTATCTGCTCTCGGGCCGATAATATATCCGTTGTGGCAACGGACACCGATAAAATCGTGTTTTATTTAGAAGATATCGGAACGATAATTAGAGTAAGTGTGGATATAAATGAATATAATATAAATTAACAAAATTATTTTCATATTCACTGGGAAAACTGATTAATGATGGCGTCAATCTGTTTTACGGATGTATGTAAATATAATTATTACCTATTTTCGTAGTTCTTCCATTGATTTCAACTAAATGGAGATTTATGAAGCAATAATTATGGTTTAAAAATCATTTGTTCGTAGTTTATCGATAGAAACGAATTTTATTAGTTTAAAAAATTATAATAGTTTAGATTTTTTATCATAAAAATGTGTAATTATGTGTTGAGTGTCATTACTACTATTATTCGCACAATTATTATAATTAATGAAATGTTTTATTTTTATGTAATAATACTATTATTATTGAGAAATTTATTTTATTTTAATAATAACCCCACCTAGGTGGTACGCCGACGGGCATCATCAACAATTGTAATAAAATAGCCCTTATTATATTTTGTAAAATTTTGTTTTAAATATAATTGATTGTTGATTTCGGCTAAATGGCGCATGTTGAAGATATCGTATAGAATCAAGGAAGAAATGTCTATGTTGGTGAAATGTATTGAATAAAACTTAATTATTACAGGGTTTGTTTTATTTCTACAACATTTAAATAAAGCGGTCGAAGCTGATTTACAAAAATAAATCTAATTAGTTGAGCTCTATGTCGAGCAAGCGGGGCTCTATACCGGGATGAAGAAATAGACTTCTTGATCACCGAGCTGGTTTATAGCTATATAGCTAGTTTATTAGCCCCTCTCGCAGTCCCAGCTCTACCGTTAAACTGGCGTTATGACATGCCCATGCACATCAGAAGCAAAGCACGGTTATCTCTTGACACAGTAAGTACTTTACTGTAAGGTAATTTTTTCGCCAAAATTGTTTCACTTGGCTCTGCATGCGCAGTTCGCTCGATATAAAGCCGTGTGAAGTAAATCAGTAAAGTGATACACAAGTCAATTATCTCAGATGGACTCCAATCGATTACCAATACAATTTTTAATCAAAATAAATAAAACTATAAAATATCATGTGATTCTTTACTAGATTCTGTCAGCGCACGTAGTATATACTCCATAAAATGAAAATGTAAAGGGGTGGGATCCTGGTGTCCTGAAACACAGGCCACGAGCCTAGCTTAGGCACCAGTCTTCCACAATATATACTTACCTGAATTGTGTATCATTGCCGAATCTGACCAATGTAAAAAATGTATATTGTGGTGAGAATAAACGATTATCTTACCATCATTTCGGCCAAATAAAGTCCACTACTGGACACAGGCCTCCTGGAGCAGAGTCCTTCGAGTACATTAGCAACTCAACTTTGATCGCCAACCCGCCTGCCAAGCGTGGCGATTATGGCAAAACCCCCCAATGAGCACACAACACACCCATATCGGTCGTTGTAGTGATCTTTGGGGGGTTTTGCCATAATCGCCACGCTTGGCAGGCGGGTTGGCGATCAAAGTTGAGTTGCTAATGTACTCGAAGGACTCTGCTGCAGTTGATCTCGTTGGAGACCGTGCCATGCTGCGTTTCTCCACTCGAGATCGTTTCTGTCAAACTCAATTAAATGACGACACAATTGTGGAAATCGATTGGGCAGGACCTTTAAACCTAGGGTTGCCAGATTGTCGGGATTCGTCTGGATTATCCCGACATTTCATATGATGTCCAGAATCCCGATAAAATACGAAATGTCCCGACAAACAGCTTCTCTTAAAATTACCGCGCGTTTTCACGGTCGCTGAACGTATCAGTCCGAGTAAGCGACTGAAAACGCCACCACTTTAGTGTAACTATTCTAATTGTCACCAAAAACAAAGTAAGCACGGCACGGAGTCAGAGCAGTTATTCATAAGAAGAAAGATCACAAATCACAGTACAGTAACAGAAAAATGTTTTTTTAGCATAATAGAAAGTGTTTATTTTGATAATCAAATTTATTAAGGTGCTCCGGTTTGAAGGGCAGCGTAACTAGTGAACTCACTTGGCATAAGACTAAACAAGTGGCGAGCGCAGTGTCGTGCCACGCCGAAACAGTCCTGAGTAGCCTTACATTTATCCTGGGCAGGCGAGACGCTTACCATCGAATAAGTAAATGACTTGCTCGCCTCGTCATTGCATACTACAGAAAAGGTTATAAATAATGGATGGGCTATGAACTAAATCAAACACAAACCTAATTAAAGCCATTAAATTTTATTCGTGATAAATTGAGCGCATTTTGAACTAAGCCTAAACAAAAATATACTTAAAATTATACTGTATGTATGCTAAAATTAATTTAATTAATGTAATATTTACTTAATCGTAATTCATTGAAGCGATGACAATTCAATGTTGATCTAACTCGAAAAATAAATACTTCACGTTCATAGTTGATTTAAAAAAATATTCGATATTATTCAGTCTTATTAATAATTAAAATTAATAATGGAATTTAAATAGAAACAAATGGAATGACTTATCAATCATTACCTTTAATTACAATTAATATTATTATAAAAGATTCGACGCAGTAACGTCACATTCATGACAATTATAAATAAATATAAAATTGAAAAACTGCATCATGTCTTTATAAACCTTGAATACATCATGTCTTATATTACTTTCACCCCTGAGATGATAAAAATTACGGATTTCGGATGAAACAAATAGTGACACAAAGAAAAAACAAGGAACGAAACTTCGCGCCGTTATCTATACAAATAAATAAAATTGTGGTATACAGGTAAATAAAATAAAAGTGTCTGTTTGTAATGTCAAAATAACAGCTTTTTACTAAATGCATATGAAAGTATGTACGTTACATATAACAAAAACACAATTTTAAATTTTTTGTCTGTCTGTCTGTTTGTTCCGGGTAATCTCCGAAACGGCTGGACCGATTTTGACGGGACCTTCACTGGTAGATAGCTGATGTTATAAGGAATAACTTAGGCTACTTTTATTTTAGAAAAATAATTAGGGTTCCGCGTAAAAAAATAAAACCCTTGAAATCCAATATATATATTCTATGTCGAAGTACTCTAAATTTCTTTTAAATTAAACGCGGGAGAAACCGCGGGTCCCAGCTAGTTATTATATAAATACTAAACAGCAGGCAGCCACCTCTCTAGCAACTAGTATCAAACAATGGGCAGTAGCCGAGAACATTATAAAAAGGTAAATTTAAAACATAATGAAAAAAAATTGTACCTACACTTATGTTTCTGAAATAATGGTTGGTGCCGGCTCAGAATACCACCACCCCATTTCATCCTGTGGGTGTCGTAGAAGTCGACTAAGGGATAAGCCGAAGGATGGGCAGCAGCGTCCTTCGAGTACATTAACAACTCAACTGGAATCGCCAAGCCGCCTGCCAAGCGTGGCGATTATGGCAAAACCCCCCAATACACAACACACCTATATAGGTCGTTGTGATGATCTTTGGGGGAGGCCTGTGTCCAGCAGTGGACTTCATTCGGCCGAAATAATGATTTGTGTACTGATTTATTAAGCTATTTTAATTTAGCTAATTTATTTAAGCGTAGTGACGACATATTACATATGTCGTGTTATCTATTGAAATCTAATACTTTCATGATTTTAGGGTGAAAGGAATATACAAACATTGCCCGTGTTTATTAAGATAAACGACTTGCTTGCCCCAAGCGCTAGTCCGTATTATATATTTTAGTTACACTGATTAATCGAAGGCACAAATAGGGGCAAAATAAAAACGGGGCACAATATTCATTAAAATGCTTATAAGTAATTCAATACAAATCAATAATAATACCCTTCTGGTGCAGCTTATTTAATATCATAAATCATAAAAGTTCAGATCAAAATTATTCGAGATATCTATAATCGTTCGATAATAATCGATAAAATAAAACTACGCTGGAGGGAATCGTACGACACTGAAACATAATTAGCAAATAAATTAACCGATATAAAATAAAATAGCAGTGAAATCTTTTCACGTGAAGTTTTAAGCGCTTAGAATTTGTGATTAAAAATGTTAATCCCTTTAACTTATTTACTGTGTAAGTTTCCCATTATTTCGTAAACATATTTTTTCGGTTTAACATGCATCTGAGCAATAATTTTCAATTATTTTGTGTTGATTCGAACCATAGCGCCGATATTACTCTCTTTTCTCTGGTGCCGATATTTTTTGTTAGGAAAATTAATTTAAGAATGTAGGTATCGAAACTATGAACTCTATATTATTTCTCAGCACATACTGCTCAGATCCAAAATTTCAATCTCAGAGTATAATCGGATATACAATTTATAATTAGACCCAAAGGGTTACAGATCCGATCAAAAACGAATATAAAAATAACCAAAATGTTAATAACTTACAATGCAACATTTACTGTTATTTAAAAATACAAGTCAATAAGTCAAAGAGACATTATTATTTATTCTATCTAAATCGCGGTGTGGTGCGCGGCATTTGTACATATGTACGTACTAAGCTACCATTCTATAACAACCTTATAGCACACACATTTTGCCATTATGTTGGTATTTTTGACCATATTCCATAATAACTTTCCGTTTTATGTTTTAATTTTACTGGTGTTTTTGTAGAAACATTTCATTTTTCGTGGTTTGTTTTTTTTAAGTGTCAATTAGCTTCTATAGTGGCGATATGTCACCGATATTGATAATTATCCGCGCTGATATTAATGATCGGAATTGAATTTAAATCGTATTAGTATCATAATGACATTCCTACCGGTGCCGCTCTGATAACGATACAGTTTCAATATTTTACAAATGTCAGTCGAATGAGAATTATTTCACGTTATAGCGTTTTATCGGAGCGAGCATTTATTTATATTGAAACTATACCAGTAAGATTATACCAAAAACGGTTAAAATTCTATAGAATATGGCCAATTTACTCAACGAATTGAAATAGAACTAAAATTACTGAGTATTTCACATTCACAAAAAAAAATCTTGATACTGCCCGTAATTTTAGTTTCATTTCAAATCTTATTATTGTCAAAGTGACAACACACATTCTTCATTAGCAAACTTGACACAAGTTGAAATGTTATAAAATATAATATTGTATATATATATATATATATATAAATATAATAATTTATTAGCTCGAATAGCAACATTATTTATTAACGATTGCGAAAAAATGGAAATGTAAGACCTTATAGAAAAAAAAATTTCAACTTGTATCAATAGTACATCATTTTGCTTCTTCACACTTGAACAAATTAATATCTAGCATCTACGTGTGTTGATAAAACAGTGCACATTCAAAGATCTAAGATGAGCAATGAGACTTCATTGTTAATATTAATCAACAGTGTTTAAGGCACTTTTGACTGTAAATCTATTAAAACAATGGTCAGTTTTTGTTTACTATGGATTATACTTTTCATCTATATATTATTTTAAAAAGGAATAATTAAATATACTATATACCGATTAGATTAAAAAAAATCACCAAAATTATTTCAAATTAATTGAAGGTTGTTCTCATAATTATTAATAGTACAATTATTCATATATTGTTCTCATTAGGGAACCCTGAATTAGCTACAGAACTTGTATTTCAAAGAACTTTGAGAATTCGAGCACATAACAACAAGATACTCATACTAAACGCATAGTATGGCGTGATGGAAACTCCTTATTACGTTCTTCATACATATCCAATTCAGGTCGATCAGTTAAATTAATAATAATTTGATTGGATTAAAATCACTTAAAATTACAACTTAATTAAATCACATATTAAATTAAAAATCAAAGTTATAGTTCACTGAGAATCGTTAAAATTAATAGTAAATTGTTACATACATTAAAGATAGTTTTTTCATATAATTTGTGCTCTTATGTGAATGTCTGTCTGTAGATGGTGTTCGCTTGAGCGGGGCTTGAACTTGTTACTATAAGGTAAGATATAATTGACAAAACGTAAACAGAACGACATAATACGAATTTAGTATAATTTTGAAATCTAACGCCATCTACCGAATTTCTCGCTCACCTCTCAGTATGCGTCTGATCGCGGCCGTGATCACACGTCGCTTTTGAGAGCGTACATGACGCTTGTGTCGAAGGTAGCAGCAACTGTGTAGTTCTTTGTTAGGAGGTAGTGAGTCGTCTTATTGCGAGTCGAGTCGTTGTTGAATTGTACTTCGATCATCTGGGGAAAAATGTTTCATCACAACATGAACTCGATGCAGTCCACACTGGGCACGGGCTTTTCTTTAGTACAATGGTCACTAGTGTTTTAAGCTATTCAACACCGGTATTGCCTTTTCTACTTAACCTATTATTCAAGCTGTATCGGCTGCTAGTACAAACAGACACAGACAAGCACACACACTTACCTAAGCACACACGCACACATATAATATTTACACACACACTCGCGCACACATCTACACTCACGCACTAATACAGTCACGCACCTGGCCGTAATAGACCAATGCTGAACATGGGCATCTATGATCATATAACGAAGAGTCATACTGGGATATTGGCTTAATCACCATGCTTGGCAAGTGGATTGGTAATCGCACACGAGAAGATGCTATAGCTCATCTTATTGATATCAATCCTTAGTCACCTTTTACGACACCAGAGGAGAAACGTCGTCTTTGCCGGGAACTACAAGAGAAGTAGTAAACCGACTGAGATAAAACACCTTACGATTTCACGCACGAAGTCGTCTAAAAGTGAAAAAAGTCTTATCGAATTCCACTACACTAACGTGACGTCCCATCAAACGATTGTAATTTTCTTTCTGCCAAATTTCATTGAAATTCCTCAGCGTGTTGAAGATGTAGAAAACGGAAAAAATCCGTGGTTTACAACTAACTCAGCAAAGGACAAACACTCTCACAAAAACTCACGCGAGTGCAAACGCGGGCACTAATGTGTCGGTCCGGCACTACCAGTGCCAGCCACACCGTCCACAGCCATAGTCTGCCACCGACACTGTCGGTGTCACTCACCTGCAGGTGTACCCTGTCATCTTCAAACGGCAGGTGTGTGAGTGCTGGCAGCGCGTTGTCTCCGCCGAGCAACACATAGTCGGCTCGCGTCGCATCGGCCGCCAGCAGCACCGTTAGCAGAGGCAGACATAGTACACGGGAACTAAACACACTTTCCTGGCTCTCGGTTTCTTGGTATGTCACCTGGTGGTGAAAAGTTAATGAAATAACTGTTTATTGTACAAGATTTATGGACAATAACTAATCAATTTTATAGAGGTGTTGCTTACTGGGCATTATAATAGCAATAGGCGATGTAAAATTTCTGATGGACGGAACATTTATTTTTAGTTTTCACAGTCGGTTTATGTGAGAGAAATTATTGTTAAGTAACCAGAAAAATCGAATCAGAAATGAGGAGATCCGTAGAAGAACTAAAGTTGTCGACATTATTATTATTAGGGTTACGATATTAAGACTCAAACGAATGGGGTTTCGATTTCGATGTTTAATTCAGGTTAGGCATTTTTTTTACAGCATAACTTTATTCACTGTATCAAAAGACTTGTGGAAACAGATATTATATACTCGAGCTCATCGACACTACAAATTTTTGAAGTTAATCGATTGATAACTTGATTCTTTGTTTATAAAACCTTTCTGGTTCATCATCATCATATCAGCCACAGGACGTCCACTGCTGAACAAAGACCTCCCCCTTAGATTTCCACAACGAGCGGTAACATGCTGCTCTCATCCAACGACACCCAGTGACCTTCATCAGGTCGTCTGTCCACCTCGTTGGAGATCGTCCCACACTGCGTTTTCCGGTGCGCGGTCTCCATTCGAGAACCTTTTTGGCCCAACGGCCTGATGGAACTGATGTTTTACGAGCAATGTGCCCGCCCATTGCCACTTCAGTTTACTAATCCTTTTAGCTATGTCGACAACTTTTGCCGTGTGGTGCCGGCTCAGAATGCCACCATCCCATTTCACCGCGCGGGTGTCGTAAAAGTCGACTAAGGGATTAACCGGAGGATGGGCCGCAGCGTCCTTCGTGTACACTAACAACTCAACTGCGATCGCCAACCCGTCTGCCAAGCGTGGCGATTATGGCAAAACCCCCCAATGAGCCCACAACATATCCATATCGGTCATTGTGGTGATCTTTGGGGGAGGCCTGTGTCCAGCAGTGGACTTAATTCAGCCGAAATGATGATGGAAAAAGTTGTCAGTAGGTGGCGGTGCACTTAGTGGGCGGCTCTAGTGTGATCATACGAGGACCTGGAGCCTCCCTTAGGTGCCGAAGATGACCGCTCCAGTGGTTTTAGCCGGTAGGAGTCCGGCATACCCCTTCGCCCTTCCCCGGGGCGAAGGAAGTTCATGAAGAATTTCCACTGGACACCAATAAAAAAAAAGGGTGGCGGTGCACTGACCTCGCGCGGGTGCGGCGTGGGGCTGAGGCAGGCGTGCAGGGCCCGCGCGGCGCCGCGCGCGGCCAGGAAGTCCCTCGCGGCGGCGCGCACCAGCACGCCGTCCCAGCGCCGCGCGCGCTCCAGGAAGGCGCCCGTGGGCGCGCGCGGCCCTCGCGGCACCCACTCCACGAACGTGCCGTTGTACTGCGCACACCACGAACAACTAACGTGAGCGTCAGGATGGCTGGACCAAGAGAGATTTTGAAAGTTTGAGCAATACCAAGTTTTTGTACCTATTTGGTACTAGAAATCAAATAATTTGTACCTCGCTAAAGAAGCAAAACTATTACGAGGATAGTGGCCAGCCATTCTGACATCAGAATGGCTGGACCACGTTGGTTTCGCCTGGTTGTAGGCATTATACCTAGTTCATCTTTTCGTTTTAATTTAGTAGCTCATTGCTATCTGAACATACGTTTTCTCAGATTTTTTCGATAAGACGAAAATAAACGCCTACAACTAGGTGAAACCGACCGGGTCCAGATTACATACAAAACTTTTTCTAGGAGTATCTTTTTTTTGGCTTATCGAAAAAAACTAAGAAAAACATATGTTGAGGTACCAATAAGGTACTAAATTTTAACGAAAACATGAACTAGTTATAATGCCTACAACCAACAGGCGAAACCAACGTGGTCCAGCCATTCTGATATCAGAATGGCTGGCCACTTTCCTCGTAATAGTTTTGCTTCTTTAGCGAGGTACAAATTATTTGATTTCTGGTACCAAATAGGTACAAAAACTTGGTATTGCTCAAACTTTCAAAATCTCTCTTGGTCCAGCCATCCTGACGCTCACCAACTAACTCCTCTCAAGAGCAAAGCCAATTGCAACAAAAATATGAAAAATTGAAAAGTAATTTTGAGAAATCGTCAGTAATGGGTGTATCAAACCCATTATATATACATATTATTAAAACAGCGAGTTTATTTTTATATCAAGATATATCGTCTGCAGTGAAAGTGCGCATTCATGGGGTGCAAGATGATAACTGGGTATAAAGGACAACATCAACCAGTATCGGGGTCTGATAAAGTTATAGCAACGTATTCATCAAGAGGACCCTAACAAGAGAAAACAACTTGATAGAATCAGATACACGAAGAATAGGAAAATGGAAAACTTTCGCTTGGCACAATTTATGAAAGGACTATGAAATTGGACTTCTGGGGTGGAAAACCTGGTGACCTGAAATACAGGCTTCAACCTAGTTTAGGCACCAGTCTCCCACAGTAAATTTGTACAGCAACAATATACCAATATTTACCAATATTTATATGATAAATAAAGTATAAACGAAAGTATTATCTAAGATATAACAAAAAAAAAAAAAAAAAAAAAATTACCAATCCACTTAGAAATTACGGCAATATGGTACGAACGTCGGGGTTTCCGTGCGTCTTTCGTATTAAGAATAAAGGAGACTAAGGAATTCTAAGCCAGAGGGATGGGCAGCAGCGTCCCTTCTGTGGAACAGCAGCCATACTGCGCTCACCAACCCGCCTACCAAAGCTAGTGTTTACTGGTAATAGGATGGCGTCACGGCATACAACCGGTCGTTTAATGTGGGAACATTTGTTCAACAGTGGACGTCTTTGGCTGAAATAATGGCATCATTGCCAATTGCTAATCATTGAGCATCTCTTGTTTACTGGCATGATTATATATTCAACAAATCAATTTCCCAAACATTCACTAATGGCAACTCCACCTACTTAAAAAAGCAATACACCAATTAGCACTTTCAGAGCGTTCTTTCTGGAGATCTCGGAGCCCTCTTCGATACTGATAATAATCGCCCAGGTGATTTAAGGCGGTAAGAATCCGACACACCCTTCGACCCTCTCCCCGAAAACGTTAGATAAAACAAAACAATTTTCACTGCAAGAAAGGCTAAGATACTATACACACCATACATTTTTCCCAAACGTCAACCTCGCCACCACATGCCACACCCTACTATAGAATAGCCGACGACCAATAAACAGTGTCATTGCTGAGGTCACCAATCCCCTTGTGAAGGCATTGCATATAAACAGCTAAGATTCCTACAGGATACCTTTACTAAATCTGTCAGAATGTGCCAAAAATAACGTCTGACTTGTCATTTGCATACGATACATATAACAATAATCGGAAACGACCTGTGTGTCTACTCTTGAATCCAATTCCGATCGATTGGCATTGGGATTAGGACGTTTGGTAATCTTGAATTCGAAACTAGCGACAAATTGTTTTAATATTGCGTGTCCATTTGGAGGAACTAAATGAAATTGGAATTGAGTTTTGGGGAGCACAAAACGCTACTCTTCATAGTATTTTGACAGCTGTATATTGCGGCTGGATTGTATTGGGATTGTTTGTTTATTGGGATTTTTCTAATAACGAAAGTGTAACTTTTTAGAAATTGGTTTGCGTTTTAAGTGGTTTTTATTAAGTGATAAGCTTGTAATATGGCGAGTTTAGCAATAATATACGATATTTTACGTAAACCTTATAAAAAGTAAATAAAACAAAGGCGAAATAAGCGTCGAATGATGCGCTGTACAGGATAAAGCGTTTTCAATGAATGAAGACGCATTTAGAGCAAATTATAGAGTAAGCAAGGATTTGTTTGATGAAATATATGAAAACACTAAGCCTTTTATACCAACTCGTAAGCGCAAGTGATATATCGCCTAAGTATAAGGTATGTTGTCTTTTATGCATGACTTATAAGAATGTAAATTTTCTTTGGGAAACTACTTAATATTTATATAATTTCACTTGCAGACTTTAGTGGCATTATCATTTTATGCGACTGGGAGTTACCAACGACTAGTTGGAGGCACATATGGTACCCTGATGTCACAGCAATCTGTTTCTCGTGATATCGATAGAGACGTTATGGCAGCTCTTATCCATCCAGTGGTATTAAGCAAATGGATTAAGTTTTCTCAAACTCGCCAAGAACGAGATGCTATAAAAAGATGGTACTGCTTAAACACGTCATTCTATCTGTTTTTCTATTAAATACCTTACAGTACAGTGATAACTACAAATACATACTTTTTTCCAAGTAGGTAAGAAGGTTAATTATAAGCTATGTATAATGTAGTTATGGTAACATTTTTAGGTAGGAGTTTTAAGATTTAATTTTGTTATAGTTTAATTAATTATAAACATTAGCTATATAAATTCAATTCCTTGTTTTATTTTCTCAGAATTGTATAATAAGTAATTTTAGGTATAAATGAGAACAGAAAATTCTTTTATTGTATTCTTTTATTCTTTGTTCAATAGATTTTAATAAACAGCCTGAATACTTAAATGTACTTTTATTTACTATTTACACAAAAACTAAACAATAAAATAATAACAAAACATTTTCTAAACAATGAAAATGTATGAACTAAACTTAAAAAGACATGGATATTGTAGATAGTCCATGCAGTATATTACATAAAGTAACAATCAAACAAGCTGGTTATCAGCTTGGGGTGGTGATGAACACATTTTCACAATTATTTATGTAATTTTATTATTCCATATGGTTCCTCCAGTTTCCTAAATAGCATTAGCTATTAATGTGAATGCACTTGCTAGATTGCCTGTCTATTCAGAAATTTGAGCAAATGCTGCACTGTGCTTGTTTCAACTTCAACCCGTTGCTCTTCAATTCTCAATAACCTCTCCAATATTTGCATCTAGGCCTCAGATTTAAAGGTCAACGCTGGTGGGGTCGTGACATAGTCGTCTGTTGCTGCTGATTGATTGCAGGATTGCTGGTGGAACTGAAATTTGATAAATACAATGTAGTCAAAGTCAAAAGTTTATTTGCATAAATTACTTGAAATAGGTTGTACAAGATCTTATTATAATTAAAATATTATATTACAACGCTCCCTAATATTCAACTATAGTTTAAACAAGTTCAATAAAACGACTGACTGAAGTGTTTGCCATACCCAGAAATGTTTCGGTCCTTAAACACTCAACTATTACACACTTATGTTGGATAGTGTCAATGAAGGGTTATTTTTATGCTTAACGTTACTAAAGAAATATAAAAATACGTACCTATGGATGTTGCTTGCATTGCATCATCATGTGAATAGAAACTCAACCAAACCTAGCTGAGTGTAACTGGAGCGATTTATCATTGGACCTGGAAAAGATTTTTTTGGTTGTATTGTACAAATATTTTATAAAACAGTGAACAAGAAAATTACTGTCGGTACAGGCAATTTAATGACGTGTGGTGCCGGCTACGAATATCACCAACTCATCTAATCCCGTGGGTATCATGAAAGGCGACTACGGGATTAACTGGAGGATGGGTAGCAGCATCCTTCGAGTGCATTAACATCTCAACTGCGTTCGCCAACCCGGCTGCCAAGCGTGGCGATTCTGGCAAACTTCCCAATACGCACACAACACACCCAGACCGGCCGTTGCAGCGATCTTTGGGGGAGGCTTGTGTCCAGCAGTGGACTTTATACAAATATTTTGAATGATTTATTACTTCGAAGTAAAATATTGCTTGTGATGTACATAATTACTTACTGTATAAACACTGTTTTAATCGCAACAATAAAAGCATCCAAAATAGAACTGCAATGTTTCCAACACACTTGTATTCTTGCCGGCACGAATTTACTTCTAATTTTCTAAATCCACCACATAGTTTATTTTGTTATTGGAGAACTTTATTTTTTTAATAGTGAAGGCAACCGGCAACGATCCTGCCGCATACAGCCAAAGTCACGGAAAATTTAATTACATTATCACTTTCTTACGCAAAATTGAATGTAAAACGCTATAATTAATCAATAAAACAATTATTCATATCAGACTAATTTAATAGCCTTGTTATTTAAAAGATTAAGCATTTTAGTCATATTACCGGTTTGTTGTAATGTTTTTAACAACACTAATGCAGCCCGTTACGTTGCTCACTTCATGCGTCTTAATATAATCGGAGAGCAATCCCAATTTCAATCCAATGTTGACAATATTGGTTTCAAGAGTACGAAATCACGTGACTTTGAAATTGATATTGGAATCGTATTGGTATTAGATTAGAATTGAAATTAATTTGGAGAGTAGACCTACTGATCGGTTCAAGTTTTCCATATCCTAAATTTTTTAAATTCGTTAAAATATTATAATAAAACAATTTTAAACGGATTAAATCGCGTGTATTATTGATTTTTGTTTTTCCTGTCGTTTCGAACACTTTGCAGGGTTCGTGGTCGCAGGATGACTAAGGTGACAAGCGTCGTTACAGATTTAAAAAGTTATTTTATCTACCGTACAAAACTAATCAAAAATTGTTTCGATGCACGCAAATATGTTTTGTCCTTGCCTTTCATTACATCGTTCGGTTTTAAAAGATAAGGACAAAACACATTTTAGCTAAAATGGGTTTGAAGCGTTTTATCTTTTACGAATATCATCATTTCGGCCGAATAAAGTCCACTGCTGAACACAGGCCTCCCTTAAAGATCATCAGACAACGACCGACATCGGTATGTTGTGTGCTCATTGGGGGGTTTGCCATAATCGCCACGCTTGGCAGGCGGATTGGCGATCGCAGTTGAGTTGTTAATGTACTCGAAGGTCGCTGCTGCCCATCCTCCGGCTAATCCCTTAGTCGCCTTTTATGACACCCTCGGGATGAGATGGGTTGGTGCTATTCGTAGCCGGCACCACACGGCATTACGAATATGGTAATAATATAATTATTAATTTAATATCGAATCAGAGTAACAGCGCCTTAGCCAAGAATTAGTAAGATCGACGGTGATAGCGTGTTAACGTAGCGTAAGAACGGAAAATCAATACAGTATAAATATATCAGAATAGTACAGGCTAGTGTAATAGCTTTACATTTAATATAGGTATATGTGTATTGATTTTCCTTCGTGCTCGTAGTATATGCTGCGTCACATCACATGGAATTGTACTGTTGGAGACCTCTTTTGGTCTGAATAGCCAACCAATACAAATACAAAAGTATATCAAATTTGAAATTAGGGACAAGATTTCAATATGTCAAAACATGACATTAGACATCCGTAAGAATGTCAGGCAAACGATGTAAAGCAAAGATTTCAATCGTTAGATAAACCCTTATGAACAAAATCCGTGACAAGTTATTTAGATGTAAGGGTAGATTAAAAACACAAGTTTATCGTAAAATTATATTCAATAGCTTTACACGCAAGGCACTGTGTGCTGCCGCCCTTTAACTAGAAGGCCGTTAAGCCCAAAAAGTAGTTTTCAAGAAACAACCAAAAAAAGGTGGGACGTCGTTATATCTAAAAACACTATAGTACTTAGATCAATGACTGTTAGATACATTATTTACATTTATTTCCATTCATCATTGGTCTTATTTGTTCAGAAAACTATTTCCAATCATTATTCAGTCATTTATTTATTTATTTAGCTAATGGTTTTAGCTTGTTTTAGCTCTAATTACTATACTAAAAGGTCGCTAACCTTACCTCGACGGCTTCGATCAGGGGTAGTCGACTCTTACTGTCGAGTCAGGGACATGCCTACGGGGGCCAAGTTTATGTTGCCAGTAATATGAAACATTAACTTTTTTATGGTCTTGGCAACATTTCAATTAAGAAAAAGAAACTACTTTTCTTTCTGTTGCTATCTTTTGAACGTTTACCTTAATTGTAGGTAAAATCATTTTACTCCATGTACCAACTTTATGTAAAAGATATTTAACATAATAGAAGCGCACATATCGCTTACATATTCTATGGAATAGGTGCAGTACATGTGACGTGCCTTCACCTATTGAACTCTACTACACCTAAGTATATAAGCATACAAGACCTTTCTGATACCGATTTGTTAATTAACATTTATTAAAATTAACATTAATTTATAAAATAAACATTCTAACCACAGTACCCTATTAAATAAAAAAATATTTAATTTCATTATTTGAACTAAATCCAGGATAAATGAGGAAGGATAAAATTTGGCATGGCAACACTTCATAAAAATGGCTGTTCGCTTTGATCATTGTCGGTATTCGTTTAATTTTTACTTTTTGTTGATTTTTTAAGATCAACAGCGTTTTAGTTCCTTGTCATTTTCTTTCTCGGTCTTAATAGCTTTCTGTTAGTAGTGTTGAAATTCGGCTAGTGCAAGCCGAGAACGTGTTAGCATAGAATACATTTACCTCAGGGCACCCCCTTATCACCTTCATTAATAACTGATAAACCGTTTATTTGAGTATAACACAATGAGAGAACACAAAAGGAAGTGCTTTATGTGTGGTACTTCACCTAATGACGATCCAGCTATAACCTTACATCGGTTTCCCAAACCGGGAAGTAAGAACTATCTCCGGTACGTATTTGAACAGATTTACATTATATATGGTATAAATTAAAACAAACAAACTAAAACATTAAATTGATCTAAACAAACTTTTTATTTAATCAATCTAATATTGTTTATTTTTAGCTGCGAACTATGGGCGAAATTCTGTTTCCCTCATGGAAAGTGGTCTTCACCTGATTTTCAAATGAAGCTTTATAATGAGCATCGAATGCTGTGCCACACACATTTTGATGAATCCTCTTATGTGAACTTCACTACTAAGAAACTACGTAGGCATGCAGCTCCTGGAGAAAATTACGTAAAGGTTAGAATTTGTATTGTTTTATACGTGGTATATAAATGGATACTGTCTAACAGTTAAATTTGGTTAGATAGTTATGGATGGTTGGTTTATTTGTTTGAGAGAATATTCCTATCCTGCTGCTATATGTTGTTATTTTAGTTATAATATTTCAATAACATAAAGCAGCAACATATTGATTTTTAGCACAATCTCATGCGTCAAGCACAACATCCCATTAAAACTTCAGTAGGTCCCTTTATGAAAAGTAATGAAGAAAACTATAACCAGTTTTTCTGTTTTTTACCATACCCAAAAGGTGCTAACAAAATTTCAATACTATGATATATATTTATCTGTCATAAGGCTTGATCTCAGTAACAATAAGAAGTAGCAAGAATCTTGCTAAAATCTAGAATATAGATTCCAAGCAAATATGATTTGCATTTGCCCAGTTTTATTTGAATGTTCTGGTAATAATGAATCATTGTGATTGTTAACTTATAATTGGCTATCAATGCTATTTTAAAATTTAATTGACTATCCCTTTCCATATTAAAGTCAAATCAATGAGTTTACAATAAGTTCTTTTCTTTCAGGTTGTACAACCATTTTCAGATGTCACTAACCAGGCAGGCAGAAATAATCCACAGGTATTGTTTTCTTTTTAAAATAGTTACAAGTATTAATGATTAAACAAACCTTATGTGAAGTTCTATCATAATTATATGAGTGGCTTTGTCCAATGAGTAAGCTTTATGTTTACCTGTAATAAACACAAGGTGTCACCCTCTGAATTGTATACAAGTCTTTTTTACCTAACTTTGTCGCCTCTCGAGACTGTGCACCAGAAATTCAGTGTGAGATGACCTCCAACGAGGTGGACAGATGACCTTGTGAAGGTCGCTGGGAGTCATGGATGCGGGCAGCATGTAACTGCTGTAATGTGGAAATCTATGGGGGATAAAGCAGCAACATATTGATTTTTAGCACAATCTCATGCGTCAAGCACAACATCCCATTAAAACTTCAGTAGGTCCCTTTATGAAAAGTAATGAAGAAAACTATAACCAGTTTTTCAGTTTTTTACCATACCCAAAAGGTGCCAACAAAATTTCAATACTATGATATATATTCATCTGTCATAAGGCTTGATCTCAGTAACAATAAGAAGTAGCAAGAATCTTGCTAAAATCTAGAATATAGATTCCAAGCAAGCTACCCTAGGCCCGTATTGTGCAAATATGATTTGCATTTGCCCAGTTTTATTTGAATGTTCTGGTAATAATGAATCGTTGTGATTGTTAACTTATAATTGGCTATCAATGCTATTTTAAAATTTAATTGACTACCCCTTTCCATATTAAAGTCAAATCAATGAGTTTACAATAAGTTCTTTTCTTTCAGGTTGTACAACCATTTTCAGATGTCACTAACCAGGCAGGCAGAAATAATCCACAGGTATTGTTTTCTTTTTAAAATAGTTACAAGTATTAATGATTAAACAAACCTTAAGTGAAGTTCTATCATAATTATATGAGTGGCTTTGTCCAATGAGTAAGCTTTATGTTTACCTGTAATAAACACAAGGTGTCACCATCTGAATTGTATACAAGTCTTTTTTACCTAACTTTGTCGCCTCTCGAGACTGTGCACCAGAAAATTCAGTGTGAGATGACCTCCAACGAGGTGGACAGATAACCTTGTGAAGGTCGCTGGGAGTCATGGATGCGGGCAGCATGTAACTGCTGTAATGTGGAAATCTATGGGGGAGGCCTTTGTTCAACAGTGGATGTATAAATCGCTGAAATGATGATGATCTATCAGATTTAGGATCAGTAATAGATTATTTACAGCACCCTACAATTGTTTTATTAACTTGTTATTTCTCGGAACTTTTATAAACAGTTTAGTTTACAGCATTCCCGCTTAGTGTCTATTTTATACTGAACAATGTTGAAAACTATTTGTCATTAATTTCAGGTTGCGACAAGTCCTTCACATGATCCAAGTGAACCTGTACCAGGGCCATCGCATTTATCGCCATTGTCTCTGCCACAAAGGAGGAAAATAGAACAAGCGAAGCAATCTGTACCTACAGAACACATGATACATATAAAATCAGGACACACACAAACTGAAAAAGAAAAGCGGTTGCAAAGTAAATGCAGAAAGCTAATGAAAAATATTTGTGGCCTAAAAAAAAGAGTGAACACCCTAAAAAATTGTGCAGTTTTAAAAATTTTAGAAAAGGATGACAGTGTCAATGAATTAATTAAAACCAAAATTCCATCTACGTTTGCATTGCTACTTCAGAGCCAAATTAAAAACTATAAAAGGAAATCAAGGGGCCGGAGGTGGACACCTGAAGCGAAGATTACAGCACTGAGATTGTATAAGAGATCGCCCACGTGCTACCGTTTGCTCAGGCGATTATTTTGTTTGCCAACACCATCTACACTTAAGGCATTGTTAAATAAATTAAGCATGGGTGTTGGGATGAATGCACAAGTTTTCAGTGTGTTGGGAAACTATGCCAAAGCAATGAATCTCTCAGAAAACCAATTTATATTGATGTTTGATGAAATGTCTATCAGGAAAAACCTATATTATAATAAAAAGTTCGACATTATTGAAGGTTTTCAAGACCATGGGTCTCAGGGACGCACACCTGAAGTAGCATCTCATGCTTTAGTGTTTATGGTTGCTGGCATACGGAAAAAAGTAAAGCAACCTATAGCTTACTACATTTCTGGATCATCTGTAACAGCAGATAGGCTTGCAGCTCTGTTAAAAGAGGTACGTCATTTTCCTTAGGTTTGATCGAATTAGCCCAGATTCTTTAGAAATGTAATATCTAATAAAATAATGTTATATTTCAGGTTTTACGACACTGCTTTGAATGTGGGCTAAATATAACTGCTTCAGTGTGCGACCAAGACGGGGTCAACAGAAGAGCATTGTGCCTTCTTGGCGCTTCGGTGGAACATCCACATATTTTTATAGATGACAATGAAGTAGTTACGTTGTTTGATACTCCTCACTTGCTCAAGTGCTTTCGAAATTTGTTTTTAAAGTATGACATAAAGTGTCCTACAAACATATCTTCAAGTGGCAGAAGTGGCACAGGTGAATTTACTCTTTATTGTTTGAATAGTTATATTTACTATGATCTTTGGGGGAGGTCTGTGTCCAGCAGTGGACTCCATTCGGCCGAATGAATGAAGTTAGCACTTATAACTTAGAGGCCTACTACAGGCGTGGCTAATTTGAGGGCTATATTAATAATGTAGACCAATCATTTATATTAATACTTTTTGTATTATAATAAAACTATTAAAACGGATTCTATCGCGTATATTTTAGATTTTTGTATTACCTGACGATTCGAATACTTTGCAGCATTCGTGGTATTTTTGCATTTGTGTATTATTTAATCTATATTAGTTTGTATGATAGTTATTTTAGATTAGTTACTTTGTATTGGTTTACTTTATAGTCGAGTAGGTATCTAGTTATCATATAAAGCTTATTGGGAAATCTGCGTGCTCATACCGAGTGACCCCGGGAAGACAGCGGTGTGCATGTGGTCACGTACCGCTGTGCGCAGCATAGCGCATAGCCGGGCTTCGGAGGAATCCTTTACAATCCCCCCGAGAAGTGCTTGGGGGGAGGTGGCCTCTTTAGAGTCACTTTCCCTTCGCTAGAGGGGATGACCGCTTTACAGTCATCCCCTCCGAGATGTGCCTAAAGGCGTGGCACCAATGGGTGGCTCTAGTTGGAGATTATTCAAGTTCCTGGAGCGGGAGGCTTCGGTGCAGAAGATGAGCATTTTAAATATTTTGTGGTAGTGTGTTATACAGATTGTCCAGTAAATAGCACGCCATACTGCAGGGGGTGAGAGCTTGGGTCAATGCCTACCAAAAAAACACAAAATATGTTCAGCAAAATCTTACGGTAGAAAATTGTACTGTGAAAATTTAAATAAAAATTGTATTTCTTGAAAACATTTTAGTTTTTAATAGAATGAAGACTTATCAATGAGTAAAGTAACTATTCACAATTAATTTGAGGTAAAAAAAAACTAGAAAAGGAATTTTTCATTACGAGATGCTTAAAAAGCTGTGTCAAGGCAGAGCTTTCGATATTTCGGAAAATGTTGTACTACTGTAAATCCGTAAGTTTTTGCTGAACATATATTGTGATTTTTGGTAGGTATTGACCCCAAGCTCTCACCACCTGTAGTATGTCGAGCTATTTACTGGACACCCTGTATATTCTAATTGCCATGAACTTGTGGACTTTCATTTAACATTTTAATTTTTGAGGGAGTTAGACATAATCGATGTTTGTGGCTTTATTTATTAATTGGCTTTAGTTAATACACTCCACCAGTGGGGACTTGTATAGATTATTGTTTGCGCGCCTACTAAATTTATGTCAGCAATGCTGATCTTGTGGCTTGGTTGCCATTTACCTTTTTATATATTTTGACTCTCGCCATATTGTATTATATAGCGTCAAGTAGATTCACTCTCACAAGCTCGATCTAGCAACATCTGATAAAGTCTATTCTAAATTGTATTTTACCTTTTTTATTGTCCATTAAAGTCGTTTTGTCTAGAAGGAATATTTTATTAATATAAATCTGCATCAGCGCAATTATCGTTGTTTCCTGAAGAAACATTTTGGTGACCCCGACGTGATCCATGTGCAATCGTACGTGGATACTTGAGAGTGAAGAAGACATCCTTGGATAAGAGGAACAGTGGACAGCAACAGCTTAAGCTTCACGCCGCAAGACAGTAATCCAAGCTAGATGACCGATTGATTCTGTTGCTCGGACCAGTGAATCAGCTTAAGATCACACCGTAGCACAGGTCAGAGAAGGCAAAAATCTGCAGCTCGGACCAGTGGATCAGCCTAAGACCACGCCGCAGCGCAGGACAAGAAGGACAAAAATCTGTAGCTCGGACCAGTGAATCCGCTTAAGATCACACCGTAGCACAGTGCAGTAGGCGAAGGCGGATCCTGTTCCCCGGACTAGTGGCCAGCTTAAGGTCCACACCGCAGGGCAGGCCGTACAATACAGATAAAGATATTTCTACATACTACCCGTTCCCCGGATTAGTGGCCAGCTTAAGGTTCACACCGCAGAACAGGGCATAAAATACGCAGAAGGCACTTTATACACATACTGTTCCCTGGACTAGTGGCCAGCATAAGGTTCACACCGCAGAGCAGTACGTATAATACGGAGGACATATTTTATATACAGTCGCTCGGACCAGTGGATGAGCTAAAGATTCACACCACAGTGCAGGATTTCAATCAGATAAGTGCCCTTTTTTGAACTTTCCTTATATTTCCTTTTCCGTATACCTATCATGTGATCTATTATCCATCTTAATCCCTTTAAGCATTTGCACCCTAAAGTGTATAGTTAAAGGTCATCATTATAAAAAATAAGTAGACACAATTATTAGTTCTATCTATTTAATAAAGTTCTTAATACATTTGCAATCATAAGTGTAAAATTAAGACAATTTGTCAATTTTCCCGTTCATCTCGAAAACACGTGTTCACAAATTACTGCTACATAAGGTATTAACTAAAATTTATACACGTGATAATACATAAGTAAAAACAGAAATATACAAAATACCATAATATTTAATAGCTATATTATATATACAACCTATATATAAACAACCTAATCCTAACTTAATCTACAAAGTTAGCAATATTATACAACATACAATCAACTTGGTTCATTATTTACAATATTCAAACTAGTTTACAGTTCAAATGAATTCGGTAATTAATTGGTAATTAAGATACAAAATGCATACTAACAAATAACTTACATATTTGCGAAACATAAAAGTTAAAGATTAACTCCTCCTCTTAAGTCTATTAGAGGTTATAATTATCACAAACCTTACTTTGCACCAATACATACAGTCAACATTAAATTGTTAATTTCACCAGTTATACACTGCCACTATTGAATATTGTTATTATTCCTATACTCTAATTGTTTTCATGATAAACGTATTCCATAGTTGATCACAGTTATTTACAAATTATTCGCCGATCAATTCCAGATTGCGCTCCGCACTGCACATCTATTCGCCGAGTACTAATCCAACGGGTGGCTTATCAGTGATCTATTGTTAAGATCGGCTGTGCAGCGCGTGCGCCCGCGCCGGTGACCGGCCTACATATCTACGTCAGGGTGAGGAGCGTATGGTATCGTGATTCGTGAGAATATCTGTATATATTTGTTTACTTTAACTTGATCCGAGTCTTATTCAAGTTTGTTAAGATTTAAAATGGAGGTTAAAACATTAGTGGCTAAGAGAGGCTCAGTTAAAGGACAAATCACCAAGTTTAAGAAATACTTGGATGAGTTAACTGAGAACATTGGTGATAATTTTGAGTTGTTACCGCTAGAATCAGCGGAATTAACGCTTAAGCTTGGTAAATTTCAAATCTTGTCTTCTAAGTTTGAGGAGGTGCAAAGTGAGATAGAAATAATTAATTATGAGAACATTGATCGGGAGATAGATGAGAGGGACAACATTGAACGGGACTTAGTTCGCCTTATCGCCCGTGCGAAAGATTTAATTGAAAGGAGTACATAACCTTGAATCAGTCACGAAGGGAATCTACCGTTCATTGTCACCATGATCATCAAGATACAGGAGTTAAATTACCACAAATTCAAATAGCTAAATTTGATGGCGCCTTCTTCCGGTGGCTCGAGTTCCGCGATACATTCACTTCCTTAGTGCATAAAAACGAGCGCATATCTTCAATTCAAAAGTTTCATTATTTAATTTCTTACCTCGAGCGTGAAGCGGCCAGGATAATATCAAACCTTGAGTTATCATGCGATAATTATGTCACAGCTTGGCAACTACTCTGCGAGCGCTATGATAATAAAAGATTATTAATTAATCATATATAATCATCAAATCATCATCTTAATTCGCTTTTTAACATTCAGCCGGTCACCCCTGAGTCAGAGAAATCATTGCGTTTTCTTGTCGAGGAAAGCCATTTGAGATATTTTGCGATAATGGGCGTAACTTCGTGGCTGCATCTAAGGAATTAGGCACCTTCATAAAAAATAATGTAGAAAACATATCTGATTTTGCATCTCACGAAGGCGTACGTTTTCACTTCTCACCGTGTTACGCTCCCCACTTCGGCGGGATATGGGAGGCCGGGGTAAAATCGGCCAAATTTCATATAAGGCGAATAATAGGAAATGCTAATTTAACGTTTGAAGAGCTTACTACTATATTTACGCAAGTGGAGGCAATTTTAAACAGCCGTCCCTTGTGCCCATTGTCCTCTTCGCCTGACGATCTCCTTTTCCTTTCCCCAGGGCACTTTCTGATTGGAAGGCCGTTGACTGCCTTACCAACCAGGAGTCTAGTTGAAGTTAAGGAAACAAGTCTCAACAGATATGCTCGTTTGGAGAAAATACGCCAACATTTCTGGCAAAGGTGGCAGAAGGAGTATATTTGCGAACTACAACTCCGAAGAAAGTGGAAAACTAACTCTGGCAGTTTGAATCCTGGAGACCTGGTTATACTGCAGGAGGATAACGCTCCCCCACTGAGTTGGCGTCTCGGCAGAGTAATGCGTCTGTTTCCAGGCGCTGATGGCATATCTCGAGTGGCAGACGTGAAGACAGCACGAGGTTGTGTGCGGCGACCGTTAGTCCGTCTTTGTCCTTTGCCTACGGAGGAAGATTCCGGCAGTTGAAAGGATTGTATTATATAGCGTCAAGTAGATTCACTCTCACAAGCTCGATCTAGCAACATCTGATAAAGTCTATTCTAAATTCCAAATTGTATTTTACCTTTTTTATTGTCCATTAAAGTCGTTTTGTCTAGAAGGAATATTTTATTAATATAAATCTGCATCAGCGCAATTATCGTTGTTTCCTGAAGAAACAATTATATTTTATATAGTTTATTAATATATTGTTTTTTGCAGGTTTAGCAAAATGGAGCCACATAGTGACATTTTACGAAGAAGACAATAATAACCCAAATTTCGTATTTGCGCCTTCACTAACTAAAGACCATATCCAGCCAAACACCAGACAAAAAATGCGGGTATACCTTGCCGCCCAAGTGCTAAGTCACACTGTTGCTGCTGGTTTATACGCAAAAATATCTCAAGGTAAGCAAATTACTTATAAAAATTATATTGTTTCCTTTGGTCCACATGTCTGCCTTTTAAAAGTTGTAGTTACTCGTGTTAGCCGTGTGGTGCCAGCTCAGAATGCCACCACCCCATCTCCTCCCGTGGGTGTCGTAAAAGTCGACTAAGGGATTGGCCGGAGGATGGGTAGCAGCGTCCTTCGAGTACATTAACAACTCAACTGCGATCGCCAACCCGCCTGCCAAGCGTGGTGATTATGGCAAAACCCCCCAATGAGCCCACATCACATCCATATCGGTCGTTGTGGTGATCTTTGGGGGAGGCCTGTGTCCAGCAGTGGACTTCATTCGGCCGTTAGATAGTTACTCAATTAACAAAAAATGCCGGATAAATTCTAGTATGTGTTTACCGGTACTTCTATCCTCCACAGTATCACACCTCCACAGTATCACAGGTCCACAGTATTGCAAAATTAACCAGGAAAATCGTAGAATCCTCACACGTTGATTTTAAGGTACAGTGTTTGTCTGATGCTAAGAACGCCTGGAAAATGGCTTGCCTGAATACGAATTCCCTGTCAATTCATCTTCCCGGAGCTTTGTTTCCCAGTGGGATGAGCTGCTTTGCAGTTTGATACGGAATGAGCTGGTAAGCGTGCTCGTCTACTTGCCGTGGGTGAATGGGAGTAAACGGGTCTCTGGCTTCGGGCGCTTCCGTCGCCCAACATAGGCATTATGTTGGACGACACTACATTCCGGCTGGTTACATGCCTACGTTTAGGTTCTCTTTGTGGTGTTTCTCATTGGTGTCATTGTGGTGAAGCTGCCGACTTCACTACGGCCTGTCTTATAGTAGGAGCGCGAGCTGCATAGCACGACACGCAAATATTAATGACATTATTCGTCGAGCTGTCGTCACCTCCGGCGTGCAACTATATTAGAAATCAGTCGCTTGACACGTGATGATGGGAAGAGACCAGATGGTATGGCGCTGTTGCCATGGAAGTTGGGAAGGCTTCTGGCATGGGATGTTACTTGTGTCGACACCCTTGCTCCATCTCATCTTTCAAGCTAAGCAGGCTTTGCTGGCGATGCCACTGCAGAGATTAAAACGGCGCAAATATGTTATGTGTTTGAGCCGTTTGGGGTTGAAATGCTTGGATTATGGGGTCCATGGTGCCCTGAATACCTAACCTGTATCACATGACCTTACCTGTATAACATGACCTAACTCAGTAGCTAGTATAAGAATACTACCTTACAATTAGTTTACAGAGAAGTCTACATTTCTGCCCTACATTTATCTCATGTAATATTGTATCTAAATATGTCTAGACTCTAAAACAGAAAACTTTGAGTGTTTCTGCATTTCTTCTCAGAGGCAGTCAGTAGGAAATGCCGGGTTAATCCAAATTTATTGACGAGTGAAAGTGTTTTTTGAAACAAACTTGCTAAAATAAAGATCATGTCAACATTTAATTTCTCAAAACTAAATAAATATTCTTACATTTTCAGGAGTATTACCTGCGGAGGCTGCAGTAACTGCAAACGTTATTTCTAACATCGACAAACTTTTTGACTGTGTAAATGCTGACACAGCAGACTTGAAAAAAGGCAAACCACATGCCACAAACCTAAAAATTAAAGCACCACATCTATCCCATTTCAAGGAAATGAAAGAGTTTTTTAAGAAGTTACAGTTTGTGGGATGTAGAAGCACTCCTCCTACTCAGGAAGGCTGGGTATGGACTATTATTGGCATAGAACGGCTGTGGACTACCCTTACAACTAAAAATGCTAATATAAAAAGTTTAGCAACACGGCGACTTCAGCAAGATCCGCTTGAAAATTTATTTGGTTGCATCAGGGGAAACTGTGGATCCAATTCCAACCCTACTGTAGGACAATTTGTTGCAGGCTTGAAAACAGCCATTCTTAGCAATTTGTCTCACATTAGTATTGGCAATTGCAAACTGGATGAGAATGAGGCCATGTTAGACAACTGCAAAGTATTATTGTCGAATGATCAGATGAGACATCAGACAGGTGAGACATGCACTGAAGAAGAGACTGAAGAGGACACCAGAGGAGCAATGCAATTGGATATGGATGACGATTATTTAGAACAAGGTACGGTAGATGATGCTGAACTACAAGCATGTGCCTATGTTTGTGGTTTTATTCTTAAACATCATAAAAGTCAATGTTTGACATGCAAAGAAATGCTTTTTGCCAAAAAAATGGACACCACGCACCTCTTCGTCGATTTCAAGGAGTATAATGAGTTGAAAAGAAGTTTAATGTACGCATCTCGCGACTTTATATTATGTGTCGAGAACTGTGCTCAAAAAGTAAATGATATTTTAAAAGAAAAACACCATTCGCCAAAAATTAAAAGTTTAATTATAGATATAATAACAAGCGAAATTAACTTTAATTTTTTAAATAAATGTCAAGAACACAAGGCCGATACTGTAAAATATATAGTAAACAGTGTGTTTCACATCTGTATAAAAAGATACTGCTTTGTAAGAAACAGAAAGTTTGTAGAAGAAGCGGCACATTCAGCGTTGAAGAAAAAGATTGCAATTCTTAAACATGTTTAATTTTTTTTTTTTATATGCTTTTAGAGGAAGGCTGACAGACTAATAACATTTTGGTTTGTATAATATGTAATAAAGATTGCTAATAACAAGCCTCCACAGATAAATAACAGTCGATTTGCTATCGCAAAACATGTAGTAAAGTAATATTAAATAGAAGTAATTCAGTTATCACACCGACATCTACAGCTTGAGTGCAACTTGCAATTGCTTCCTGTCGAAAAAAATGGTTCAGCTAAAAGCCGCCTTGCTGTGCTTGCATTAGTACAGAACAAATCAATATCCACTTCGCGGGAAATTTTATTATAACCACGCGCACTATTATGGAAAAATGCATTAATTTATAATTAATGCATCTTCCATCCCCTTGGATATAAATTCATGTGATAGGATTAAATTCGAAGTAGTGGAACGCTTTCTAAGGAAACCATGTTGTTCTTCACCAAAACTGCATTTCATTGCTGCGTACGCATCTGTATATATTATACGCTCAAGAATTTTAGAGAACAAACATATCTTGGATATTGGGCGATAGTTTGCAATATCAGACTTGTTTCCTTTTTTGAAGACTGGGGTGACAAAAGCAGATTTCCATATTTTAAGAACTAAACCTTCGGATAGCGATCGCCTGAATAAAATACACAACGGGGTAACTATACTATCGGCACAATTGACGATGAACGCTGGTGGTATTAGATCTGGTCCGCCAGATTTGGGGAGGTCTAAGGTTTTTAGAAGCTTTAATACTTGAGAATGGCATATATCAATTGAGCCAATACACACTACATTATTATCAATGTAAGGCTCACAAGGTTCGCTTAGTACAGGGTCGGGTACCTGGAAAGTAGACTGAAAGTAGGTAGCAAATAAATTGCTGATCTCCTCACCTGTACTCGCAGGCATATCACAATAATGCATAACTTTGGGAAAAATACTGGTTTTTCTTTTGCCCTTGACGTACGACCAAAAGGATTTTGGATTTTTTGTAATAGACGTTTCAACTTCAAACTCAAAACTCAAACTCAAATCTTTATTGCATTCTTATGTTCATAAGTTAACAGAAAATTAGATGCGTATCAATATGAAACCCTGTTAGGGCGCAGCAATTTTACTATACAATAACAATAGTATTTATGTTTGCTTAAAATATTAAAAGGAAGAGATTAATACATACTTATTAAAGGTTAAGGCGATTATTCAGCGGTTATTTATATTAATTATAAATTTTTGATACATCTTGTACATTTTAATATTATATTATTAATAAAGCGAAATCTGGTCATTCTTATTATATTATATAAATATTATTTACTTAGTACGTATAAAATTTGTTTAATCACAAGATACAAATTTTATCTTATCTTCAAAAAACTCTTGCAAAGTGTAATAGGATTTTTGCTTTAAGTATTTATTTCATTTTACTTTAAAGACGTTGTAATTTAACGTGTCTTTTATTTCCTGGGGTATTTTATTATAAATTTTTATAGACATTGAATACGGGCCAGAGTGGAATATTGTTAGACTTGAGATGGGAAGGGACAGATTATTTTGATGTCTTAAATTACGTGATTGTGAATATTGATCTTTTCTCTGGGAGTACAGATGTTTGTGTTTTTTGACAAATAAACAGATTTCGAGAATGTACAGTGATGTTAGAGTAAGGATGCCTAAATTACGAAAGTATGGCCTGCAACTATCCATTCCTCCTATATTAGCAAGAATTCGTACACATTTTTTTTGTAATTTAAAAAGCACTTCATTGTCTGTACTGTTTCCCCATAATACTATGCCATATCTAAGCCAAGAATGTGCGTAGGCGTAATATGCAATAGTGGCTGATTTTATATCTGTCGATATTTTTAGCTGGTATAATGCATATGTAAATCTAGATAATTTTCCACATAAATATTGTATGTGAGATTTCCAGTTTAAATAAGTGTCAATATTTAACCCTAGTAGTTTAAATGTGTTAATGCATTCTAGATTAACGTTGTTGTGTATGTAACTAATTGTTAGTGGACGTTTTTGGTAAGGCCGAAATTGCATAATTTTTGTTTTTGAAAAATTTATCTCTAGGTTGTGTTCTTGTAGCCAAACTAACACTTCTGTTAAATGGTTTTGTATGATATTATTTAAGTTTAGTTCACTTTCGCATGGGAAAACAACTGAAATGTCATCAGCAAAAAGTATACTTACAGCATTTATTATTTTGGGAAGGTCGTTAATATATATTATGAACAACAGGCATCCAAGCACACTTCCTTGTGGGATAGAATTATTTATTTTCGCTTCTCGAGATCTAATATGAGTTATTTCACCAGTTTCTACATGATGGTGTTCAATTTCCACATATTGACTACGATTATTGAGATAGGAAACAAACCATTTGTGGGCTATACCTCTTATCCCTATACCATTTAGTTTATTTAAAAGTATTTTATATGAAACTCTATCTTCTGGTGGCATGCTTTTGCAACTTCTGGTCGCATGCTTTGCAATGTACTCCATCCAACAGAGGGTCATCACAGGCACCACACTTATGTTGTGAATTCATTTCTGGTCAGTATAGTTGATATCAATATTAAATTAAATTAAATTTGGTGTTGACAGCACTGACATTTGACACTTCGATGTAATAGTATATTTATTGCATATATCCCCAATAAAGTCTTAGGTGGTAAATATAAATTATGAGATCTATCATGGACCCTTTCGAGCACGTGCAAAGTAGGAAGCGAGAAAGAGGACATTAATCTATTTGTATTACTATAAACTATAATAAGAAAATTTGTATATATATATTACAGATATTTGTCCTTTAGGTAATCATTTATACTGTTATAACATTTGCCGAGTAATAGTTATTTTTCGATGTAATTGTAATTGTAATCTGTATAATTATAATAAACCTTTAAATGATTACTTCTGTTTATTATTTATTGAGCAACGGGCTAGCTGCACCTGCAAGAAAACTTATCAGTTTACCGAATTTTGAAACTGATACGATTTCTTGCAGTGCAAAAGCCAACAGTTAAATAATAATTTTGAAACTGGATGTATGTGGTGTGATTTGAAATTCCCGCTATGAATATTTTCTTGGGTATAACAAGAGATGGCGTGCATGTTGTCCCACTTTTTTAGTATTAAGTTGACATTCTTCCCTTGGTAAATGTATTCTATGGCTTCGATAGTGTTTATAAATCTGGAACTATCACTAATATAATTATGGTTCTTAGATAGGAGTACAGAGAATTTAAAACTATATCATTTTGCACCAAAAAGTCAAAATCGACCTTTTTAGTTAAAGGATGGATGGCAGTGTGGATGACTCGAGATGTCACGCGTACTTTGTTGATAAATGTAAAAAAACATGTAGTACGAACGAAGGATTATCATTGTAGTCTTGACGGAGTACGGAACTATCTTTGTCACTGTCTTTCTCAAAAATATTTCAAATAGTTCGTTCTCTACCGCTATTGTCAGCTTCCAGCTTTTGCATAAACAAAAACTGCGATATAAATTGTGACATTTATCTGAATATGAAAAATATTACCTGTATTAATAAAATTAAATGTGAAATGCATTATCTTATCTCGTATTTCTAGTGATGTTTTTACATTTTTTTAACGCGCATGACGTCATACTATAAATTATTTTCTTATTAATCTATACAAATAAATAAAATTGAAGTGTCTGTTTGTAATGTCAAAATAACAGTTTTTTACTAAATGCATATGAAAGTATATACGGGACATATAACAAAAAACCAATTTTTATATTTTTTGTCTGTCTGTCTGTCTGTTTGTTCCGGGTAATCTCCGAAACGGCTGGACCGATTTTGACGGGACTTTCACTGGCAGATAGCAGATGTTATAAGGAATAACTTAGGCTACTTTAATTTAAGAAAAATAATTAGGGTTCCGCACAAAAAAATTAAATCCCTTAAAATCCAATATATATATATTCTATGTCAAGGGTCTATGTTGAACTACTCTAAATTCCGTTTAAATTAAACGCGGGTCAAACCGCGGGTCCCAGCTAGTGTAAGATAAAGTTCTCAGATGATGCTAGATCGCGTCTGAAGTTAATTCACTCGTTCACTTTTTTGGGTGATGAACTATTTGGAGCGTTGCAAATTTGTAATGTGTGGTAAGGGCCGCCTATCTAACGATTTAAATCCTTGCTGGAAATATACAGAAGTATTTAAAAACTAACTGTTTATATTAACTATAGTTCTAATCTGATCTATCATCTATCGCCGAACCCACTTCGACCCTTGTGCTGACCGTTTGGGTCGAGATGCTGAACCTTTTTTTTATTTAAGTCCAGGAGAAATTTTACATGAACTTCCTTCACCCCGGGGAAGGGCGAAGGGGTATGCCGGACTCCTACCGGCTAAAACCACTGGAGCGGTCATCTTCGGCACCGAAGAGGGGCTCCAGGTCCTCGTCAGATCAAACTAGAGCCCCAATCTGCGCACCCGCGACCCCCGAGGCCCCCTACCATGTAACGACGGCAGGGGCCTTAGGCGCGAGATGCTGAACCTAGCTTTGTATTCACTTGCTGCCACATCGAAGAGCTCTTGTCTGGTACAGGATAAGCTGTTCCCAGGTGATTCGCCCTTCGCCTAGCAAGAGCGTCGCAGTCACACAATATGTGTAACAGCGATTCTTTTTCACCCCTACAGAATCTGCATGTATCCATCGTGCTCAGTTTCATTCTCTGGAGGTAATCATTGGTACCGAAGTGCCCGGTGAGTGTACCTTAAAGGTGTCTCAGTTGTGATCAGTTAAGTTTAAATATTTCACTCCACAGTCTTTTCTTGCATTGCAGAAGGTCGTCGAGTGGTTTAGGCCTACTGGCTTCCTCCATTCTTTTGTTTGCTCTTTTCTAGCATGTGCATACAATGCATGATGATAGGTTCCGTTAGGAACACCTATAGAGTTCAGCGCCAACTAATTGTGTTTGTGAGCCAGTCCTTACTAATTCATCAGCCTTCTCATTTCCCTCGACACCTTCGTGTCCAGGTACCCAAATAAGATGTGTCTTCCCAGGCTGTCAAACTCGAACTCAATTTTTTTATTTCATATAGGCCCTAATAGGCTCTTACGAAAAGTCAAGTTAAGTGCACGGTTCGGAAAAGTCGGTCTTATGGAGAAAAGCCGGCAAGAAACTCCATGGATATCCTTTCAAAAAAGTAATATTACAATGCTGTTTAGGCTTGACATCTCTTCTTTGACCAGTTGTGAGCTAACCTTGAAGGAGTTGAGCGCTTTCAAGACCGCTTGACCATCGCTGAGTATGTAAATGGTTTTACCTTGGACATTCCACCTTTGCATTTCTTTTGCAATTATTACATATGTTTCTGCTTGGAACACCGATGCATACAGACTAAAGATTTTCACTAAAAGTATGAATGTGTAAGTTTGTAGGTAAATATAACAAAAAATCTTTTTATTATTTTGTCTTTCTGTCTGTTTTTTTCAGGTAATCTCCGAAACGGCTTGACCGAGCTGATGAGCTGATGTTTCAAAGTCAAATATTTTTATTTCAAATAAACCAAATATTGGCACTTATGAAACGTCAGAATCTAAGTTGCACGGTTCCAAATAGTTGATCTATGGAGAAGAGCCGGCAAGAAACTCCATAGATACTCTTTTAAAATAATTGAGATTACAATGTTGATACAAATTATGGTAAAACATATAACGAGCATGATGTAGGCAAATGTATATAAATGTTATAAGGAGTAGCTTGTTACTTTAGAAAAAGAATAAGGGTTCCGCGCAAAACAATTAAAATCCATGAAATCCTGTCTATACTGAACTACTTACTCTAAATTATTTATAATTAACTTAGGTGAAACCGCGGGGCACAGTTAGTCCTCACATAAAATCAAATGAGGTAAACGTTTGGAAAAAATGGATTTGTGCACCTTAAACCGTACAATATCTCATGAAGTAAAATTTGTTGCAAATTTCTTTTCAGTGCCTAATAAAGTAGACTAAGCATGCGACTCACGATCTCGCCGTACAGCGCGTCCATGACGCGCACCTGCGGCGTGGGCCCGGGCGGGGCGAGGGGAGGGCGCGCGGCGGGGCGCGGCGCCAGGTGCAGCTGCTGCACGAAGGCCACGAGCGCGGCCGAGCCCTGCGCGATGCTGGCCAGCTCGTAGTCGCGCGACATGTTCGCGCGGAACTTCTGGGCGCCTAGTGCTGGACACAAACTTATTGTTACTTTGGAATCGCCAGCACATTGGCATCATTTTAGCTGCTACAATGAATCGCCGTGACGGCTTCATGTCAATTACAGAATAATTATAATTATATACGCATATACGCCTATGCATCACCGTAGTTGGCACAATATGATGTTATTAAGTTGGAGAATGTCGCCAACATCTTGAAATAAACCTTTATATATGGTGGCCTTTTCAGTGACAGAACTTAAACAAATTGACACTTGTCATACAAGTTAACAAAATTCTAATGAAACCTTTTTGAATAGTGTGGACAATTATTGTATTTAAAGATACGTCTATGATACTAAAATATAAGAATTAGGAATCAATTTAATATGTGTGTGAGTAAATATTTATTATATTATTATATTAACCCATAAACGTCCACCGCTGAATAAGGGCTTCCCAATCACTACATGAGTGGTAATACATTGCCTTAATCACCACACTTGGCAGGCAGATTGATGATTATAATGTTTTAACATCCTGAGGATGCTGCTGTCCTTTTATGACACCCATGAGTGGAGAGAGGTAGTATTTTCTTTGCTGAGAACCATACAGAACAGAATACTTATAAGGATGTGAGAAATGTTATGATGAAAATCAACAATCAAATAGTTGGTTTCAAGGTTGTTGATTAATCAGGTTTCGAGGGAGAGTATAAACCTTCATAACCACATCTACAGAAACACTTGCAAGTACTACTGAGAAAGTTAATCTAATATCTAAATTAATTTTAGCCTCTTTTATTTCGGGGTTGAAGATAGACAGATATATGATATTGTATTTAACAACAAAGTTACATATTGTACTTTCCATAGGATATCAAAATTTTGTACTGTGGCATATATGGTCTGCCTATTTATGAGTATCTAAAACATTTGAATAAAACACTTTTAAAAGCATATCACATAGCATATCTTATAGATTTTGGTTTTTTTTTGACGTTTCAAACACTGCAGGGTTTGTGGTCGCAGGATAACTAAGGTGACAAGCGTCTAAAAGTGTTTCATCATAATGAGTAACAATCGCGAAAACCTAAGGCATTCGATTTGAATTTTGATAAGGCAAGAATAAGCATTTATGTATATCATAGGTATGCGGGTGATTATTGTGCATCTAACATTTACTGTCTGTAGGTTCAAAGGTTAGTCACAGGCATATTCAAGTAACTCAAATTTCTTCTGGTAGGAGTTGCAAATCCGAAAATCTTAAGCATAATTGCACATGTGTGCGATTTATGATTAACTTTATGGCACTATTTTTTTATGGTGACAGCATTTAGTTGTTTATTTTGATTTAAAATAGTTTTGTATGGACTTATCAGAAGATTAACTAATATTGCATTGTTTCAATATGATATATAAAAGTATCCAGAAGAACCTAACTACTGGATAAATTAGAGTAATGCATTCAATACGAGGCATCGAAAAGTCTACATGAAACTAAGTTTCTATGTTTACTCTGTTTTCTTCATATACATTACTTATTATGAGCCTTTATTAGACATATTAAAAATACAACTTACCCACAGTATCCATATAAATAAGCAGCATAGTCATAACAGTCACAAAAGTGAGCACAAACAGCATGGCTGGCAGCAGACGCCGGTACAAATCATTGGGTGACGTCTTAGAGAACATTGGTACAGACTGCCTGGGTGTTGCTACTGGTGGTGGGGTCACTGGTAATGGCACTGTGGTTGTGGTCTTGTCAGGAATGGGTTTTGGTACTGTGTCTTGTGGTTTGTTTGGGGTTTCTGTAGGTTGCTCTTCCGGCAGTGGATTTTCTTGGATTTTCTGTATCAATGATTATTGTTTGCAAGTTAAATGATGTTTAAAGAAAAATATTATTGGTAACAAAGATTTAAATTGTTAGTTCGGCCCTTACCATACATGGCAACACTTCAAATAGGTCATCACTCAAACAGGTGAGCAAGTGAATTTGACGGACCCAATTGAGTAACCGTCTGAGAACACTATTTTACATTATTAATAATTAATATAAAGTATGACATCATGCACATTCAAGAAATGTAAAAACATTACTAGAAAAACTTGCAAAAATTAAGCTTGCCTTTCAATTGCAATTTAATTAAAACAGGTCAGGTGTTTCATATTTAGGTAAATGTCACAATCTGTCACAATTCATATCACTGTTTGTGTTTACTGTCATCAAGGATGCTGACAATAGCAGTAGAGAACAAACTATTTGAAATACTGATGAAAAAATTATAAGATTTTTTAGAATTTGTTCATTTTTGAGAAATATTTTATGAATATGTAAAGATTTTATTATTAGAATAATCTAAACACTGTACGACGTTGCCTTATACTTGACATTGGCGAAATTGTGGAAGATACTCTACAGAAGCCATAATATAAGAGAAGACGAAGAAGAAGAAATACTGATGAGAAGGACAGTGGCAGATAGTTTCATACTTCATCAAGAAGACAATGATAATCCATTTAACCACACAGTGCAGAAATTATAATGTGAGATGCAAGTTATAGACACAGTGTCTTGCATTGTTATGCTATTAAATATAGTTTAACAATATACTTGTGCGAGCAATTTATGCACACATCAAATTAAAATGCCACAGGTTTTTTTCACAGCTGCCTATCTAACAATTTAAGTATTCAATTGGTTATTGACTAAGGATTTTTATGTTTCAAGGTGCTCACTGTTGGTGTAACTAAATATTTTTATAATAAATACACACTTTGTTGCTAGTAAAACGTAAAAAAACACCTATTTTATCTTATTATCAATAAGATTGAACACATAATTTTTTGTTCATGTGTGCAGCGCATCTGGTCACTTACCTCACCTAACCTACACATTGTTGTTCCATACAAACAAAAATTTCACCATAACATTCCAATATTCAGTTACACACGCAATTTTTCGCATTTAGAATATTTTTTTATTAATTACTTGAATAAAATATACTTGAAATTTCGCGTTACATGCCAAATGAAGACCTACATGACAAAGACAACACAGGTGTTATTTTTTTGTTTGGCTAACACGTAAACAGCTGCAAGGAGGTATAATGCAGTCCATAGAAAAAAAACATTGCATGTCTTCAGTTTAACGTTAAGTTTTATAACTATCTGACAAGATTTTACTTTTAGCAAAATTAATAAAAACTGCAGCACTCCATATCATAAGAATGCTTTTGTGAGAGGTATTGGCAACGGTATTCGCAATGGGTGTAAAATATAGTCGAAACTTACCTTTTCAGCCATAGTAACCTTTTGTTTTGTTACTTAAGTAAAATAAACACGCACTACGATCACTTTACCGTTTAAAAAGTTTTCCTTTTTTTATATTATAAAATAAACATTATAATGTAAACACAATTAAAGTACTTTACACTTAATATTACGTGAATAATACTGAACTATTTGAAAATAAAATAAAAATATATTGTCAAAGAAGCGTGAGTCACTGACCGCAGTAATGGCGACAGCATCTATTTTAATTTCTACCACAAAGAACAAAATCTACTATAAATAGTAGATTTTAGCGGTTAGTAATATTTAAATAATCATCCATACAAATAAATAAAGTTCTAAAGTTAAAGTCCATATTGTGTCCTGTTTTTATAGATATAATCAATAATAATTTATTAATCAATTTATTAACTACCTTATTATCCATTAACATTGTATGCTCGAGAGGTGGGACATAGCTGATCATATTTATCTTTTAAACATCTTCTGTACCTATGATTCGCAATAAAGCATTTTGAATTTGAATGTTGAAGTGTTTGTAATGTCAATATAACAGTATTTTCCTAATTAAATATGAAAGTTTAAATACGGTATCAAAAAAACAAAAAATTATCTGTCGGTCTGTCTGTCTGTTTGCTCCCGCTAATCTCCGAAACGGCTGGACCGATTTCTTCGGGACTTTCACTGGCAGATACCTAATATAATAAGAAACAACTTAGGCTACTTTTAATTTAGAAAAATAATTAGAGTTCTACAAAAAAAATTAAAACCTATAATATCCAATGTATCTCAAGTGTCTATGCCGAAGTACACTAAATTATTTATGAACAATCCAATTTCTTTTAAATTAAACTGCGGCTGCAACCGCGGGTCTCAGCTAGTTATGAATATAATTATTAATGAATAATAGAAAGAAAGAAGAGCAAGAAAATCATTTATTTTTGCACCAATAACACACACACAACTTAAATTAACACAATATTTTTAAAATTCACAATAATAACCTAAGTGCAATAAACTGGCAACACAAAATTATTTTTAGGTATACGGCAAAAAGACTCAGAATCCAGGACAAAATAATAAGGTATTTTTTGTTTTGTTTTACAAATAAAATAAAAGATCCGATAGGTAAACAACATTACCAGTTTTAGCTAAGAATAATTCATTATACACTCTGTGCATCGTGTCCGGGCAAAAAAAGGTTGTCACTCAGCATAATGCTGTGACGTTGTTAATCCATCGACAACAGCGCTGGTTTTGGCAGGGACAACCAGGACAACCTTCGTGACGTAGTGATATTTTCCTGCAGTGGTACCACAATTGAATAATTGAAAGAAAACTAATTATAAAAAGAACACAAGTATCTATAATTTAGTAGTGTGCAACAAATTAATAAAATCGTAGGCGCCGCTGTCATAAGTAGTATCAACATCAAAATAGTATTTATATTTATGTAACAATACATAATACAGACGGCAGCTTTTATTATGTAAGAAGCGTCGCTTATAATGAATGTAATCACTTTTTAACTTAGCAAATAGACAGTTCTAACTAAGACTAACTAATTTTATATTGATTAATTAACCGTATGGCGCGTGACACGCGGACAAACCTGAGCAGGTTAGTCCTAGCCAGCGCCGCCGGCACGCGCAGACACACCCATCGGCCGCAATCAATTGCAGCTCCTCCAATACCTCGGGGTGGTGCACCAACCCTCTTAATACCCTGAACACGTATTTGTCGAGAGCTATGTCCTTCTTACAGCTAGCCTGCTGTACCCAACAAGCTTGTTTACAACACCGAATAATAAGGGTGAACCCCATACTGTTTGAAATATTAAAACCTCTTAAATTTATTTTGTTTTGGTATCACCATCAGACTGTATTTGGCCTCATGGGGATTCCATTTGATGGCACTCGTTTCAAGATGGCTCCGAACGAGCCCATTATATAAAACGGCACGGCACGGTACGGCACTACCCTATCGATAACCCGCTGAAGTATCTTACAGTCCGATGTGTCTGCTATCGATAGAAACACCTTTAAGTCATTGGCAAATAGCCAACAGTTCGCCTCCTTCACTGCTACTGAGAGATCGTTACGGGCCGAGATTACTTCCTGTAGACACATACTATGGATATTCTTCTCAAAATCTGACCGGTTGTCTTACAAGGTGGTATGCCGTCGGGACCCACGGAGTATTTAGCTTGAAGCATTGTGCATGTAAATGAATAGATCAATAAAAAAAAACTTACTAAAACCCAGGCGCTATGGTTCCACAACTGCCGCGAAGCAGGGAGCCACCTTTATTTTTATTGATGTCCAGTGGAAATTCTACATACAAACTTCCTTCACCCCAGGGAAGGGAAGAGGTATGCCGGACTCCTACCGGCTAAAACCACTGGAGCGGTCATCTTCGGCACCGAAGGGGGGCTCCAGGTCCTCGTAAGATCACACTCTCTAGTGTGATCTTACAGCAGGGAGCCACCTAGTACGCCGGTAGGAGTCCGCCATACCCCGCTGTAGTACCCCCAGGGCGGAGGTAGTACACAATGTATGGATCTGTGGTTAAGACGGAGGTACCTAGACTTTTTTTTTTTAATTGGTGCCCAGTGGAAATTCTTCATGAACTTCCTTCGCCCCGGGGAAGGACGAAGGGGTATGCCGGACTCCTACCGGCTAAAACCACTGGAGCGGTCATCTTCAGCACGTAAGGGAGGCTTCAGGTCCTCGTATGATCACACTAGAGCCGCCCACTGGTGCCACGCCTATAGGCACATCTCGGAGAGGGTGACTTTAAAGCGGTCACCCCCCCCGGGGGGATTGTAAAGGATCCCCCAAAGCATCCCACGGCAGCGCGTGACCACATTCGTGCTACCGTCTTCTCTTGGGTCGCTTGGTGTGGGTTGATATTGATTATCCCTATAATATAAGCCTATCATTTGTATAAATGAGAATCAAATATGGGCCAAGAATTTAGCCCTGTGGTACAATCTTCAGAGAGGCGCGCGCAGAATACACACCACCGTCTCGGGCCTGATTCTGTTCGGGTGACGGACTACCTTTGGTTCGTCGCCCGCAGGCCGCTTCTCATGGTGGTTCGAGGTCATTCAGTGCCCTCCTGCGCCCGGTGCGTTTTGCTCCTCCTCACGTCACGCTCTACCGCCTCCTTTGCTTGCATCACATCCTCGCAAAAGGAGGCGATGGCATCCCACGCGCTCTCACTATATGTTTATAATTATTTAAGTATCTTTGGTAGTATCTTGATTATATTATCGCTCTTGTCCGTCGACTTGCCAAAGTGGGCCGGACTTACTATGGGCGATGGCCGGTGTCCTTTCAACTTAAAATTCCATGAATTCAATTCTCTCTGAAGATAGGTGCGGCCAGCCAAGTCGCACAGAGACGGGGCCCGTCTAACAGTGACGGGACGATACCTGCCGAGGGCGCGGTCTCATGCAGACAAAGCATGCACGTCAAACCCGGCTAGAGGTAAGTGGAAGGACACCGTGGGTTTTTAGCCAGTTTGAGCCCGGCATGCCCTGGTGCCGGCTCAGAATGTCACCACCCCATTTCATCCCGTGGGTGTCGTAAAAGTCGACTAAGGGATTAACCGGAGGATGGGCAGCAGCGTCCTTCGAGTACATTAACAACTCAACTGCGATCGCCAACCCGTCTGCCAAGCGTGGCGATTATGGCAAGGCCCCCATGAGCACACAACATACCCATATCGGTCGTTGTGGTGATCTTTGGCGGAGGCCTGTGTCCAGCAGTGGACTTCATTCGGCTGACATAATAATAAAAAAGTCCCTCCGTCCTTCCCAAGGCGGAGGAAGTCCAAGACGATATCCCCACGAAAAAAAAAAAAGTTGTTATTATACCACACTACAAAGGCCTTAGATGAAGCTGTTTTATTAAATGGTATAGCAGAGTGGTTTCCTGGCAGGAATAGACCATTCATTATTTTCTCTGAGGATTGATAAAAGAAGGCTGAGCCATTAATTAAAAAGAGGATCCTCCTGTGCGATAAAGATGCATTTATTTATATCAGAAAATGATTTCGGGACTTTTCGTGCACAGATAAATCAAAACTATTTTGGCTAACCTCGACGATTCAGTCAAGTTGCATTCATAGATTATACACTACTATTGAAAATTTGCATTGGCCGTGGTCACGGGAAGACTAAAGTCTTGACTAAAGACTTGATCTTGTGTAACGTAACTGTCAGAAACCTGCATTAAACATGTGTGGTTTATAGGATCTTAATAGCGTGAAAAAAGAAAAGTAGCGACACGTGCGAGTTTAAAACCTATAGCATTATATCGAATTACCGAGCCCCGCATTTGCTCTCACGTTTCGACGCAGGCACGTAAATCAGCGTAGAGACGCGGGTCGTGCGAGTGGCTCTAGCTAGAGCCTTTTTTAGGGGCGGTGGTGCGAGTGTATGTAAACACTATTTTTGATTGGATTAGATTGATTATTAATATCGGCCGTGAGAATATGAAATAATAAATTACAAAGAACGTCAAATAATAAATGACAAAGAATGTCAAATAATACATTACAAATGTCAAAGAAATACAAAGACTCGTTTGTTTTGTTTCGTTCATAACTGCCGATATGCATAGCGAAGGTAGGTAATCCCGAAGTTATCGAGTCATCAAGGTAACCAGTAAGATCAAATAAAACGCCAATTACTTTAGGAAAAGGTATTTATTGTCAAAGGTTATCATAAATTACACAATATTAACAGCAATGTTAGTCAATAATCTGTAACGTCAATTCACAAATTCGAGATTTTATTATGAAAGTTTATAGGTATGTACAATGAAATTGTCCGTAAAAAGCTTTAAAATACTATTTCGTGTAGTAGCTGTAAAAATTGTGCAATCCGTATAAAAATTACACAAATATCTACTTTAAACTTATGTAGGTAATAATTGTAATTGTTATTAATAAATGATAAACTAAATTATTATAATATATATATATATTATAATACACAGGTATCAGATATTTTGTGATTTGAACACAACATTATCTTTATTTAAAAAACTTAGAAACCGTTCTTAAAGAATTCCAGAGAATAAAAAATTGTTTGTTGCAATAAATTCGAATAATTTATTTTCTCATCTATTTCGAATGAAGTGCACATTTTCAAGCAATAGAAATATTTTTGCTAAAACCGCCAAAATAACTGCGTAGCATGATTGAAGTATAAAGAATTGTGTGGCGGTTTTAGGCCATAGGCGTGCGGAGTGGATTATATGCGAAGAATAAAGTACTAAGCCAGTGCAGCGTTAATCTGATGATTTTATATCCTTGCGTTAAATGCGCGAGTGCTAAGAGGAGGTCAAATTGTGTGATTCTTGGATACCCAAGATTCTGTTTTATTGAAAGGGTTTCTTAATACTTATTGTCAAAGCGGCCAAAGTCGTCTTGGGTTCACGTCCCTATAATAAACGCCGGCCGTCACAATGGAAATCATAGTTTGTTTGAATCACAAATTAGAGATTAATCATTGGTAATAGTATTATTGACAATGCTCCCGGATGTATTAACTGATCTGGTCACTTGTCGGTACTTGGCAAGCTGTGACTAACTGTTTTACAGAAGTGCGGTGTACCAATGCTTCACGCACTTTGGAAGGGCTCATTGTGGGCGTTTGGTACGTTTCTGGAAAGGCTCAGTGTGGGCGCTAGGTAAGTTTCTGGAAGGGCTCATTGTGGGTGCTTTATAAGTTTCTGGAAGGGCTCGTTGTGGGCGCTTGGTAAGTTTCTGGAAGGGTTCGTTATGGGCGCTTGGTAAGTTTCTGGAAGGGTTCGTTGTGGGCGCTTGGTAAGTTTCTGGAAGGGCTCATTGTGGGCGCTTGGTAAGTTTGCTTTTACAATATGTTGTCTACACGTGCAAGTCATTCGAGATAAGCGCCACGCATGCCCATAACAATTGTAATGCTACGCAGGACTAGTCCTGCGAGGCACCACACTGCGCTCGTCACCTCGAGACGTAAAGTTATTTAGTCTCTCATGCCCAGTCATTTCACTAAATACAATACACAGTAGTCTAAAACTAGAACACCCACTGTGTGTCTACAGTTAATACGCGCAATGCTTGGCAGCAGAATATCTGGCACTGCGGTGGTACGTGCGTGTTGGTGGTACCAAGAACCGTAGAAGGTAGGTACCCAGCAGGACTCATACATTAAGAGACCCTTTTTTATTGGTGCCCAGTGGACATTCTTCATGAACTTCCTTCGCCCCGGGGAAGGGCGAAGGGGTATGCCGGACTCCTACCGGCTAAAACCACTGGAGCGGTCATCTTCGGCACCTAAGGGAGGCTCCAGGTCCTCGTATGATCACACTAGAGACATTAAGAGACCTACTATCATTAAAAACCACCGTTTTATCTATCGAATCTGTACCTATATAGTAAATAAGAACGGTAAAAGAAATCGTGTTACATATTCCTTGAGTAAGAAATTATATTATCCAGATGACACATTTGTATAGTATGCTACTTTGAAAACCAGTTTAAACCCTAGTTAAAACTAGTTTATGCTGAATGCCTTCATTACGACTAGAATTTACTGCTAGTTAAACATGACTGTCAGTTAAAACTGCTAGACAAAAACAGGCATGCAAGTGCTTTCAGAGGTAAAATAAATAACCACGAAGGCCAAATCTGCTTTAGAAGATTGAATGGTGAAAACGCATTTTGTTTAGATGAAAAACAGTTTTCACTGACAATCATTTAAATTCGAGTTAAGTCTAAAGTGTAAGTTCTAGCCGTAAGTTTGTATTCTGGTTTGTGTCCTTCGGCATTCAGTGAAATCTAGTTTTACTAGAGAAAACGCGTTCTAACTTAAAACGGGTTTTTACTGCTACATATACTTAACTATTATGTTTTATGTAAAAAAATAAACGTAGTCACGAAATGTTTTTTGTTAATCTATTGCTTATCTAGTACTTACTGATACAATTTAAATAATGTATATTTGAAGGCTGTTCTTAATGCGTAAATATAAACATGAGTCCACCCAACACAGAATCATAGGCAAGCCAAGCCAAGGTTTTTAACATTTCCAAAAAGGCAAGTATTAACTCGCTTATAATTATAATAATGTGACATAGCAATGTTTTTTTGCATAGATTTGATCTTATTATAATAACATCGCAAACATTGAAGTTAGGAATGCATTTAATTAGACATTTTTTTACTCTTATTATTGTCAATATTTTATATATATGATATATTGTAAATGTTAATTAATAGTTGAAAGATTAGCTCACCGTACATGATGTCTTTCTTTTTATTAATGAACGACGCAAGCTTTAAAATTATTACTATGTGTGGTTTATTTCATACATCAAATTGAAAATCAGTAAATTAAAAAGATATTGCTTTAAAATCGCTAAATTGTTCAAAAGAGTATAAGATTAATATTCACACGTTGTAGCAGGCTTTAATTATTAATTGCACTGTATAAATTTGTATAAGTTTTTCTATAATTTTGTAATAATTAACTATCAATAAAATTCTTAATTTTAACAGAAGTTTGTGCATCAACATCTACAACTACTAAGTGTAAAATGATTTTAAATTACTCACTAAGGTTTACCTAATTTATACAATACGAGTAATACATAAAAAAAGTGCAAATTATATTAATATCCAAAATTGAACAAGCACTAGCAATTTAAAAACATTACAGCTGCAACATAGAGGTCGCTTCATTAAAAAAATCAACTACAACTAGGTAAATATATAACAAAATGCTTTTAAGGCTATAATATCATAAAATATTGAACATAGCTGCTATAAAGATATATAGTTTTGCTATATAGATAGATAGAACTAGTAAGTAAAATAATTATATCTACTAATTATAAATTCTACTATATGATTTTTTTTTACGTGACAACATTTATAATGTTGCCATGTAAAAAAAATACACTTCCATTGGTAACGGTTAGCAGCAAAATAATGGCAAGAAGAACTTCATATTATAGCTAAAACATATAATATGATTCTTTTATTAGAACTTTAATCATGATATCGAGGCATATTTTATAGTGGTTTGATTAAAAAATAATTGCACTAAACTTCACAATATGGAGCTAAATACATGTATAATAAATTCAATTTTTATTATTATGGTATTATAAAACAGAATATTATCGTAGATAAAAATATTATAATATCCTATCATAAAAATTAGATGACATTTATCAGAAACATGCTAATGCACTCAAATGAAACAGATACATCCACAAATTTAACATTAAAAGTAATATATTGGTACTACCAATTCCTGCTCTATTCAATTATAAAAATGATAGTTTCGGCAAAAGCCCTTTACCCTGTTAAAATAATAAAAATTCATACCTACTTATACTTTAATTTACGTAATTAGTTGCGGTCATATATGCTTACAGTAATTTATGGTTAATATTGTTTGTTATATGTGATGGTGGCTGGGAGGTTCACGCACTCGCTTCATAAATGCAAGGTGGTGGGTTCATAACCTGGCTGTCATATCTACTTTCTCAGTTAATATAAGACACCGCTGACTGTAGGTGCAGGAAAACATAGTGAGACCTGCAGCAAATGCTCTGAAATTGCCGAGAAACTGTGAGCAAGCGTAGTGGTCAATGCTCGTTTCTTCTCTGAATGAATGTCATTTTCCGTAGTTACCTAAATCCCAAGAAGGAATGGGCCCAATAAATATGCCCATCTAAGTATTTTAATATCAAATTAAATGTACTAGTCACGGATGCTGGGTATGTGATCATATATATTGAAACTGCATAATAATAGTCAGTAAAAAATTACAGTCACTCAGCGAGCTATGGAGAGAGCTATGCTTGGTATTTCTCTACGAGATCGAATCAGAAATGAGGAGATCCGTAGAAGAACTAAAGTAGTCGACATAGCTGAAAGGATTAGTAAACTGAAGTGGCAATGGGCAGGGCGCATTGCTCGTAGAACTGATGGCCGTTGGGGCACAAAGGTTCTTGAATGGAGACCACGCAGCGGAAAACGCAGCGTGGGATGACCTCCAACGAGGTTGACATACAACCTGGTGAAGGTCGCTGGGAGTCGTTGGATGAGAGTGGCATGTGACCGCTCGTTGTGGAAATCTAAGGGGGAGGTCTTTGTTCAGCAGTGGACATCCTGTGGCTGACATGCTGATGATTAAACAATTATGGTAGTCACGACTTAGTAGTAATCAATAGTAGTTATCAGAAGACACCACCGCTACTTTCAAACTTAACTTGAATTTCTATGGCTGAGGGTGACTTGCGTCCAACAATAATTGTAGAATATACAATACAACAAGATTTTTACTTTTATTTTATCCTAACACCACCTTGAATTTAGTTGTCATATCTCTCATTATTTTGTGACCTATCTGCTAGGACACTAAAAGCTCTGTTTTGCGTTACACACGGAAACCTGTATTGATCTGTGCTCGAGCGCTTTTTGTAGCTATGTGAGTTCTTAACGAATCTAAAGAAAGGCCTTAAGGCAATAAGGCTTAACTGTGAGCCATATATGTCCGCAGTCTTACTTTGAATATTTAAATAGACGAAATTATTGTCATTTGTTACGCACTCAGAAATATTACTCTACTTATACTTTACATTATGTAAACAGCCCAAAAAGTTTATATCTATTTATTGTCAATTAACGAAGTCCATTCAGAAAGCAAGTGAATTTTATGATGTACACTTTAGTTATATACGATGAAATTTTATTGTCCGACATTCCAAATTTCATAGTCTCTAAGGAGAAAGATTACGCTAAATAATTTGTTTTATTCATAAACGCTTACTATAATATTTGTTATTGTCAAGCACACGACAAATACCTATAAATCAAGTATCTAAAGAATAATTTATCATTACATAATTTTTATTGTCAATGTTATATATGAATAATTTTCATAATTTTACTTGGATAATGATTCCAAATTCAAAGTTGTCTTCTAAAGCTGGATTTTCCGTTCCGTAGTTCCGTAAATATATTTCATTTTATAAGTATGTATGTATAACAGTAATATCTAATTAGTTCAGTGGTTCTGTTTTAAGCCCGATCCACACGTTATCAGTCTTTGGTCCAGGACGTAGTACAAGTCTACGGTCGCTGAAATTGAGTGACGGTGTACACACGGCTACATATCAAGCTATATATCTCCAGTTTACGCTGATCTCTCATCGTACCGAAAGCATATACAATGCGAGATCAGTTTATACTGGAAATGTATAGCTTGATATGTAGCCGAACGTTTAAGTAGCCGTTTTTCCAGTTTACCATTCTATGGTTTTATTAGCTTTCGGATCACAACTCGACATTTTGTTTCGCTAGTAAAGCATACTTGCTTAGTACCGAAAACCAAATTCGCACTCGACCTATAGACTCATAACGTGTAGTTAAGTACAAGTACATTATTAAGCGATGGGATGGTGACTGCAATTGCAGGCCGTTTGCTCTCTTTCCAGCACAAATTTTAAGCATAATTAGTTTTAGAGTTCTGTCACGCTGTAATAAATTGCTAAACAGAATCATCGCCGAATAATTGACTGGTATGTGTTCTCACATAAATGTAGGAGTTTCGAATGTATCCGGATTTTTGTACAAACTACATATACTTATTTTTCTCACAACTTTTAATTACATCCCCAAAACCGAATCATTCTAAAATAATCTTCAATCACCTTCTAACATGATACTACAATGTAATTCATATATATATGTATATTGTCTCGTGAAATACACAAATTCTGAAATAGTCCATTGAAAGATTCGTACATACGTAGATTAGATAATGATACTTTGAGTGGACTTAAAGAGTTCAAAGTTAAAAAGGGTTCTTATATACGAGGGTTACTAGATTCCGTCAAGTTCTAATTTGTAAAAATGCACTTCGCACTCGTCATTTGATATGAATTTGATATAATGTACGTAGATTGACATTATTTACCCATTTTCTTTATAAATACCTGTACAAACTGGCGAATTTCATGCTCATTACATTGTAAATTCGTCCAACAATATCACATTCTTCACTCGGATATATCGACGCGAACATAGTACTGTATACAATTGTTTGATTCTACGAATTAAATCAAATAACATTGATACAGTTGAACGAATACTTCGTGTTTTAATTTGAAATAAGTAACCGTATGCCCGTTTAAATTGTATAATAATTATAATTGTGTTTAATCCTAGAAATATTTAACAAATATATAGTCAGAATACTAGGTGCTTAGTATTTTTATTTGAACAATTCAAAAAGTATTAATATTATATATACTTATACATATTTAGATTTTTTTGCGTATCCTACTTTATTGTCATATTTTGACAGGTTCAAAGTTTACACAGATAAAAAATTATTGTCTACGTTACCTTACAAACAAATTCAAAAGTATTATCCTCATATTTTGTATAGATATAAATATTTTCAAAACTATTATTGTCTTCAAATTGAATGCAGACTCATACTCAATTATCTTATAACATCGGTTGTATGTAAAAAATACATATCGGTATAAAAACCATAAAAAAGTAAAACTACAGTAAAATTTTAATCTGCTAGTCCGTCGTATAGAGAAGTAAAAATAAATCTTCTTTTATCTTCGCGTCGATCTGCCAAGCGCTTTCTTCGTGCCCACATTACCTGTTAGCGAGGGGCCGCAGGGCGACCAGGGCCAGCGAAGCCAGGGCCAGCAGTGGGCTGGTGCCCCCAGAGTTGACCCGGGCATGCTTCTCGCCCGCGAGCGGCACGGGGGTGCCGGGGTCCACCACGTGGATCTTCCAGCCTAAGTTGTTATGGGTGTAGCACTGGAATTTAAACGCAGTTCATTTAGTCATCAGACTGGATATCAGTACCTATCTTAACTTTGTATTTGGGGTCTTTTAGCCTAGGGGTTTAAATCTATCAACTACGAGTTTTAGCAATGTTGCCGCTATCAAGTGTTAAATAGATTCAAACGGCAACTTTGGTTGCGATCTCCCAGGGTAATATAATTGGGGCATCACGATAGGTCATTTGTCGATATTATCAACAAAATTCGATTCAATTCAACAACATTATATTGAAAAGAGCATCAATATCACCACAAAAAACTTCAATTACAACATTTGTACACTTTGTTTTGGCGAACTTCAACCCTGCAGCTCGCCCGGAGGGAACCTGACATGTCGCACACTTTTATTTTTATTTTTTTATTGGTGCCCAGTGGAAATTCTTCATGAACTTCCTTCGCCCCGGGGAAGGACGAAGGGGTATGCCGGACTCCTACCGGCTAAAACCACTGGAGCGGTCATCTTCGGCACGTAAGGGAGGCTCCAGGTCCTCGTATGATCACACTAGAGCCGCCCACTGACATGTCGCACCCTAACCCGAATCGATTTTCCGGCTTCGTCACCCCTTCAATACCTCGCGCCCCAAGCTAGATTAGCTAGCTATTTAGCCTATATGGCAAATCAGGCCCCGGACGGTTAACATAGGTGAATATTAAGGAATATGCAGGCGCCCGAAACATCTATGTATATTTAGACTGTAATAAAATCTTTTGTAGAGAATATGTCTATCTAGCTCTTTAAAGGTAAAGCTGTGACTGAACAGTAAATCTAGTGTCTCATTTGCTATAGTCAGCACGGTATCATTTTGTATGGACTGCATAGTAGGCAGAAGAAAGCACACTGCATCAAAATTAAGCATCAACCTTGATTGCAAGTACCCTTTTTTTATTTATTTTTATTGATCCGGTGGAAATACCTCATGTACTTCCTTCGCCCCGGGAAAGGGCGAAGGGGCATGCCGGACTCCTACCGGCTAAAACCACCGGAGTGATCATCGTCGGCACCGAAGGGAGGCTCCAGGAACTCGAAAGATCTCCATCTAGAGCCACCCGTTGGTGCCACGCCTTTTGGCACGTCTCGGAGGGGATGACTGTAAAGTGGTCATCCCCTCTAGTGGAGGGAAGGCGACTGTAAAGAGGCCACCCCCCCAGGCATCTCCCGAGGGGATTGTAAGTGTTATACCCTGCTAAAGACTCACGCTGAGGACCTGGACATGGCGGTATCCTAGTTGTTAGCCCGAATACTACATAATAGCGTAATTGGTATGATAGGCTACGTTCTACGGCCAGCAATCAGTTTGCCAAGATAACGACATTACATTTATTGAGCATTGTCGATGTCCAGCTGTGGACAAGTATGGAAAAAGTGCGAGGTTACCTGGTAATAAAGCAAGTCTGGGGTCTCGTGAGCCACTGTCCAGTTGAGCATCGCGGGCTCTCCGTCATTGCACTCCAGCTGTAGGGTCTTCATGTAGTCCTCGAAAGTTTCCGATGTGGCTGCCTGGTCGATTGTCTTGTGTGTCCATTCGCAGTATCGGCCAACTGGAATGTAGATGGTATTGTTGGGGTTCATTGCTGGCCATATGATCATTCAGGCGAGTTTACACACACACATCAGCCAGTGAATGTCCACAGCTGAACATGAGCTTCCGAAAGATCACTAAAATGAGCAATCATAGGGCTGATATTACCATAATCAGCATACTCGGCAAGCGGATTGGTAATAGCCAAAAATAATAATCTGGAGTATAGAGACATAAATGCACGCTGCGTAGCATTAAGCACATCGCTCGAGATCCTGGAGCCAGGTGTCAAGGGTGAGCACTAAGGCGGTTTTAATAAGAGTTTTCCCGTAGTTATAAGATACCCCTCCGTCCTGCTCCTGGGCAAAGGAAGCCAATGATGCATATCCACATTGGAATTGGATTGGACATCTGGGGTGGAAGGCCTGGTGACCTGAGATACAGGCTTCAGCCTAGTTTAGGCACCAGTCTCCCACAGTAAATTTGAATAATACTGTAACTTTTATTGTGGTGAGAAATAAACAAATAAATAAATAAATATCCATCGTTTGAAAAAGAAAAGGTAGGTTCAGACAAGGTTATTGAAACGATACACGTATTTTCGTTGTTGTGATAATGTTTCTGAAAAGCAGAAGAGAAGAGCCTTCGTTTCATAGATCAAGTTTCTTCTACAGCCTTCCATGCTCTGATCTATCGGGTCTAAAAGGTTGCTTGAAAAAGCCGAACTGTGCCGACGAAAAGCGGAGGCCAAGACTGCACTGGAATAGAGCCACAATATAAACTGCTCATATTAATCACTACCACGGTATTCCTCCGTTAAAAAGTAAGGATCTGGAGGTTCTGGAGGCGTGTGTCATGTCTGTTGATGTTGAGCGTCTATATATGCGAGAGTTGCAGTTAATATTCAAGTAGATGTCGCTGTACGTTGTAGTTATATCGTGGCGATGTAGGTGTCGCCACAAATGTTCACACTCACCAGCCGTAGGGTATGGATATCCCTCATTATCGTACGCCACTCCTGCAAACACGCGCTGCTTTCTTTGATCTTCCTCCTTCTTCTGACCGAAACCACCCTCTGAAGAGTCGCTGATGTAGAACGGGTGAAACCTGGAAATAAATGCAGATCATTTTACCTACCGAGAATATGCACAATAGATATGTGTGTTGTTTTTTAACGTGAAATTGGTTTGACTGTTGTTCAATAGATTTAAGCACAGAGCTCGGATGTTGAGCGGTGGACTAAACCTCTATTTATAGGAACTGCTGTAACCGCTCCTAGATTAAAAAAAAAAGGTTTCAAAAATTACAAAGGCTGAGCTGCGACAGGCCGAAAGTATTGGGTTCTCAGTACCTAAATAGGTAGACTCAAATACCCGGGAAGACGGCGGCGCTAACATAGTCACGTGCCGCTGTGTACGCAGCGAGGTGAGAGAGGATCCTTTACAACTCCTTCAGAGATGTACCTGCGGGGTAGCTTTACAATCAAGGGGTTGATTGCTTTACAATTACTACCTCCGAGATGTGCCTAAACGCGTGGCACCAACGAGCGCTCCGAGGAGTTGTTCTCGAGATCCTGGAGCCCCGTTCGGTGCCAGGGGTGACCGCGATTTTAATAATAGTTCCTAAGAGGCCTTCCGCCATGCTCCTGGGCGGAGGGAGTCCATGATGGATTTCCATCGGTTGAATGAAAAAAGGTAGACTTAGACAAGGTTATTGTAACGATACACGTATTTTTGTTGTGATAATGTTTCGGAAAATGTTCTGCTTCTTTTCATAGATCAAGTTTATTTTACAGCCTTGTATGTTCTGATCTAAAGGGTCTAAAAGGTTGCTTGAAAACAACAAAAAAATTAAAAGTGGAGGCCAATAATAGATTGGAATAAACAACGATGTACATTACTCGTAGTAATCAAAACGCAAACGTTTTATCAAGTTATAGCAATTAAAAAGCCACTAACTTAGCTGGGTTGGTCCTGTCGTCTCCTCCTTCTACCATGAAGGTGTAGGTCTTGCCTCGCTCTACGTAGATCTCTGGGATCAGCTGATCGTTGATGTACCACGCTATGCCCCATGATGGGTGACCTGAGCAAAGTATAATATTGTAAATATTGATAAGCCTTAATAGCTGTTATAACTTATAATAGATATTTGATTTTGTATATCTATTCATGATATTTATTCAGATTTACTTTTCTGACATTTCAATTATTATTTTTTGACATGACATTATTATTATTAATTATTTACACCTGAATTTATTATTGTATAATTTTTTTATATTCAACTGGTTTATGATTTGATATTGACACTATTAAGAGGTTTAGACTTTACTATGTTTAATGTAGGAACATTGTCTTTATATAACCTGAATTTTCGAGAACATTGTACTCATAAATATTGTAACATGAGTTTAAAAGAGTAACCATGGAGTTTCTTGCCCGTTCTTCTCCATAGGAAATCTACATCTTGGAACGTGGCAACTAAAGTCTTGACGATTCATAAGTGCTATTAATGGTTTAAATGAATAAAAATCTTTTTATCTTATCTTATCTATGCCATTTTTTCGTCAAGGGGGGCAAGAGGCGACTAAATAGTTTCCTCAGCTTCTTAGTATGAGGTATGTAGACGAGTGAAATGCTCGTCGAATTATGGTATTAGCTTTCTTGAGATCAGAGAGCTAGTTGCACGGGCTAAAGAAAGATGAAGAAAAATAAAAGATTATAATTACCATATGGAAGGAATCCGTTACTAATATCATTGTCTGCATGTAAAAAAAAAATGTCACATTATCTAACATGCCACATTTTCAGGCACGTAGTTAATTTAACATCGAAGTGACCGGTAGGTAAACTTTGTACTTCCGTCGCCGGCGAGGGTGGCGGTGCCAAGGCCAATAGCCTGGCAAGTCGAATGCGGGAGGTGCTCACCCCCATCTATGATATGCGTATTGCGCGTCCAATCAAGATGGCGGAGTTGAGGGTAATGGATCTGGACGACGCCGTCACAAAAGTTGAGATCGAAGAGGCCATCATGGCCGGGACGGCGTGTTTGCCCGAGCATATAAGGGTGGGTGATATTCGCCGCTCACGTATGTCCTTGGGCAAGGTCTGGGTCCGGATCCAACTGGAGGCAGCCAAGAAGCTGGCGTCTACCTGCCGCATGTGCGTGAGTTGGACGTCGGCCAGGGTCGAGGTATTGGCGGCACGGCCGCTACAGGGCTTGCGATGCCTCGAGCTCGGGCATGTGCGCTTCCGGTGCGCCATACACGCGGGGGTTGACCGGAGTGACCGGTGCTTCCGATGTGGCGGCCAGGGCCACAAAATTCAGGAATGCCAGGCGCAGACAAAAAAACTGCCGCCTGTGTGCGGACTTTGGCCTTCCGACGGAATCAATCTTCAATCATTAAGCGAGATTTAAATAGTAAGTAGCGTTTCAATATTCGGCCACAAATCTGTTTAATCTCGGTCGCGTTTAAACTAATTTGTGACTGGAGATGAAACTTGGGGTCATGATTTTGAATTTGCGTCAAAGCAGGCACTAAAAAGATCAACATTACCTAAGAAGTTCAAGGTGCTAGAATCAGCCGAAAAGATGATGGCTACAGTTTTTTTGGTATTCAGAGGGGATTTTATTGGTCGACTGTAAAGATAAAGGTGCTAATATCACGGGACAATACTATGCGACGGTACTAGAGAAACTAGAAGATGTGATTAAAGAAGGGGAACGTGATCTCGAGGTGTGTTCCTTTTGCACGACAACGCATCCGTTCACAAGAGTCATGTTGCGATGGCTGCTTTACACAAGTGCGGCTTTGAAACTTATCACTTCCTTTATAGTTCAGATTAAGCCCTTTTATATTATTATTTAACATTTTTGTAAGTTATATGAAAGATGTGAGAAATGTTTTAGGGTTAAAGGAGAATACATTAAAATGGAAAAATAACTTCATGTTTAATAGCAGCGAAGGCTTTTTCTGACCTCCCCTCGTAGGTGTTTAGTATTCACAATTACAAAAAGGAAATAGCATGTGTTAGTGAGCAGGGAGCACGTACCGGTGACGGGCGTGTAGCCGCGCGCGCCGCCGGCGGGCCCGATGCGCGCGCTGAGCACGGCCGCGCCCGCCAGCACGCGCGCCGCCCACGGCCGCGGGCCCAGCGGGTCCGTCTCGGCCAGCCCGATGCACGTGTTCTCGTTCTGTGCAAATCACATCGTTTTTTTTATTCGACCAACCATAAGACGTACCCTGCTGAACATAGACCTCGCCAAAAATTTCGATAATACTCCACGCTCCACGCTTAGCGGCTGCTTGGTGAGCACAGAGCGGCTGCTGTTCCACAGAAGGGACGCAGGTGCCTACCCCTCTGGCGTAGAATCCCTTAATCGTCCCACACGACATCCACAGGAAGAGATGGAATGGTGCTATATTCTTAATCCAGAAACATCCAGAAACCACACAGAACATGGCATACGACGATGGGACGATGGGGATAGAATAACACACGAATCTCTCGCTATTTACCGAGCAATCAGTATTTGAATAACATGTAACAAAATTTTAGTCGACAACCTCCTTAGTTCATTCCATTTCCATAAATTATGACGATACACAATATACGTACTCACAAAGCCGAAATAGCTGACGTACTCAATAAATATTTAGTATTTGCATAATAATCTTAAAATAATCTATCCATTTCTAATAAATACTGAATCTAATACAATTTTCTTGACTCCCACCCGTACATGTGACATTTTTAAATTAATAACTCTAAAAGTGTTTTTAAAAACAACTTCCTCTGGCAAAGAAGAACTAATAAGATTTTTAAATTTACGCAACTCTAGTATCGACGCTGCTTAGTTATGCTATCCCTTGAATGTCAAAGATGACTGCCTATTTGGTTTTAACCAGTAAAAGTCCGGCCATACCATTCGAAGAAAAAGGATTTTATAAGTATTTCATTTGTACAAGTACAGTTCAATTGGTACTTATCGCCCAGATATCCGAAAACTAAAAAATGTGGTAAAATAATACTAAAGTAAGCAGACGCTGTATTTGTATTTCTAAACATTTCAAAAGCTTTCGACTTAGTGGAAAATGACTTCTTGCTCTACAAATTAGAAAAAAATTACAGCAGAAGTAAATTTTAGAATGTATAGAAAATATTTAAATTCCCAATATCAATGTGTGGAAATAACGAGTTTTATAGGCACACGTCACACATAGATTTTTAAACAAATCTCGATAGCAAATAAGTCTAGATTTCCTCAGGGAAGCATTTTAGGTCCCTTATCGTGAAACATACATATTAATAAAAAATATCAAAAAGGATATTATAAAATACGCTAGAAGTAATATGATTATCTAAATTGCAATAATAGTAGTATTAGTAGTTGTCATACTAATAATTTAGTGCAGACAAAATATTGAAACACTTTACAAAATTGGACAGTGTGTGATGCCGTAATCATCATCCATATCATTATCAATGCTCGTTTCTTACCTTTATGGAAAGAGGCCTTTGTTACAGGCTTATGTTATATTACCTTTACCCTGTCTTTATATTTATGAACTTTGTATCTCTGTACACAAATGTAACTACCTATTTGAAAAAGACTGTATGTACCAATCACTAAATCTATATTAAAAATTCCAACAGGAACCTGTTGACCAAAAATTCCTATTTTATAGAAATACATATCTACAGTAACTTACCTGAGATGTCGATAGGATGACTCTCTAAGAAATATATATAATTGTAACTGCACCTAATGATTATTCAAATGACAGGGAGTTGAATGATGAGAACAGTTTTTACAAGATCTGTTATATTGATATGTATAATAATGTAATCTCTATAAACGATATATTTCTCAAATGTTTCTCACTATTGCACGGTAAAATATCATTATAATAAAACAATTTTAAACGGATTAGATCGCGTATATTATAGATTTTTGTTTTTCCTGACGTGATACGCTATCTAATCCGTTTAAAATTGTTTTATTATAATGTGTAATAATCGCAAAAATCTAAGACATTGCTATCATGAGTTGGTTAAACAGTCTAACTGACAAATATCAAAAAACACATTAATCTTATTATATAAGTCGAAGCCTAGTAACAGACTAACGAGGCCGTTGACTCAACAATCCATTTAATTTAACGATTACATACTCAATATCTAAAATATATTTTCATTAAATAAAGAGATTCATAAACGAAGTGATACTTTATTACTACTTACGATAGTCTTGCCGGGTGATAACAATCGTAATTGGGTACATTTATTTCAAGCTACACTTTATTATTAGGTCTCGGTCTGAAGTATCAAGACTAACCAGTCTTGTATTGTATCCATTTGCGGGTATCCGACACTACGTTCACGGACTAAAACTCAGAATTGGATGTCTGTTCCAACAACTCTGATACTCGTTGAAGTAGACGAATGTTTAATTCGATCCAGATTGATAGTTACACTCCAATTTTACGAAATAATGACTAATATTTTACCATTATCCTTAATTAACAAATAATTACCTGAGCACCAAAGTCAAGTTGCACGTCGTTCCTCGTTGTATCCATGAAGGAGTGAGCATTGGCTTCGTACCTCGAGTTCAAAGGACCAAAGGCCGCTATGACGGATTGCGACCTTGAGGTTAGGATCTCCTTATCTTTGATAGCTTCTTTAGCGGCCAGGGGACGGCGGTATGTGATCGTTGTTATGCCATTCTTCTGGTTGCCCGAAACTGGGAGAACAAAACACATAGGTATATTTACGGTTTCTGTGGTGACAGAACCATTTTTCAGGAGGTTGTTGGTATATTTTCTTTATGCCAAAGTTTAAGTGTAATTAAAATAAATCCAAACAATTAGTCTTGGATTTGGTAATAGCTGGATATTCTTAGTGTGAGACAAGATAAAAGGTAATCAGAGTATAAGACTGATTAACACAATCTCTACAAATAAATAAAATTGAAGTGTTTGTTTGTAATGTCAAAATAACAGCTTTTTACTAAATACATATGAAAGTATGTACGTTACATATAACAACTGTCTGTGTGTCTGTCCGTCTGTCTGTCTGTCTGTTTGTTCCAGGTAATCTCCGAAACGGCTGAACCGATTTTGACGGGACCTTCACTGGCAGATAGCTGATGTTATAAGGAATAACTGAGGCTACTTTTATTTTAAAAAATCATTAGGGCCCCGCGTAAAAAAAAAACCCTTGAAATCCAATATATTTATTCTATGTCAAGTGTCTATGTCGAAGTACTCTAAATTTCTTTTAAATTAAACGCGGGTGAAATCGCGGGTCCCGGCTAGTATATTTTCTAAAATTCTATCTTATCTAAAATTTCTTTCTTCATCCAAAAAGTGGACGTCTTAGCAAACCTATCTCTGACAAAGTAAACAAAGTTACCAACATCAGTACGAAAGATACGGTGCACGCTGGCGATAACCTTCAGTAGCCTGACGGTAAAGAAATCCTAAAATCTTTAGGGTGGTATCAAGCTACTGCATTAGGTATTTGAGATGACAGTCGCGCACTCACCGAGCTGCGCGTCGTCGGTGCCGCCCAGGCGCAGGTCGGGGCACACGCCGCGCTGGCCGTCGCACTGCGCCAGGTGGCTGATGCTGTAGTCCGACGCGCGCGGCTGGTTCACCCTGCGGCACGACCAACTATTGTAACCCACTATATGTTGCGGAAGACTGGCCTTAGTTAGGCCGAGGCCGCATGTCGTGCCAACAGCTTTCCAGCCCAGGTTCCACATGTTTTCAAGTTTCCATCCTCATAGCCAACAGACATCCACTGTTGAACAAAAACCTTGGCCATAAACGACCGGTTACATGCCGTACGTCATCATTTTGGGAGGAATGTGCCCTGCCCATTGCCACTTCAGTTTACTAATCCTTTCAGCTATGTCGACAACTTTAGTTCTTCTATGGATCTCCTCATTTCTGATTCGATCACGTAGAGAAATACCAAGCATAGCTCTTTCCATAGCTCGCTGAGTAACCTTAAGCTTTCTTATGAGGCCTATTGTGAGTGACCACGTCTCTGTTCCATATGTCACCACTGGTACAGGTATTACCTCCTTTTTAATCTCCATTCCACAAACTGTATGCTTATGGACCCTTGCATGATTAAACATAAACAATTTGTAAGCATTTTACCAATTCTAAACTAATCATAATTGTGCGACTACCAAATCCTCTCGTACCTGGTGTCCCAGTAAGCGACGACAACATCAGCTCCCAACATAGCAGCCCTGCCTTCAGCGCCGGAGATGCCGAATGCCATGTACTGTTCCTTACGAAGCCGGGCAGATAGTGTTATTTGGACTTGGTCACCCTGTAAGGAGGTTGTAACGTTTGTTGAGTAGTGGACTTTAATGTCTTCGAAAATACGGAAGAGTTTGTTTGGCATTGTTAGGTATAAGTTAGAATATTCTTAAATTTAAAACATTCTTTTACAATTACGTGAACATGTCTGTGTGGGCCGGTTTTACCATTTTCACTAAAAATCTGCCGTGTAATTTTTCTAGAGCAAGAAAATGTCATTATGGCTACGCTAATCGAAATAACGCATCCAATGTTAGAAGGAAACATGGTTTCGATTAAAGAATTCCTCGTTACTGCCATTGAGAATAAAGCTCAAAGATCATGGGCTTCTAGTCGTTTATCGGTTATTATTGATAACATTATACATATAACAGACAACTGGTTTTCTAACGGGTTACGGAGGCAGGCGACCGTGAAATTAATCACCCGCATGAATAGAGGGGTAATAAATTGTGAACTGACTAAAACACAAACACTAAAGGTCGATTCAGACATTTCCGTGACGACACAGTGCCGGCACCGTGATAAAACGTCGGTGTCAGTGAAATAAATATTGTTTTGTACATTCTGTATGGAGGCCCATACTCGTCAGTGTAGGTGCCGTTACCAAAGATATTGGAAGAAAGGAGATATGCCATGTAGCTCAAAATGTATGCGAGTCTAGAAATCCATTTTCCCACTACCATTCTTCATAAAAGCACACTAATGCACACAGTTACAAGTTCTCATCCAATGAACTGAATATACACAACATTATAATTGGCTTCTCATACTAAAACACACCCACGACTTTGTAGGTAGCCAATCATACCGAGCGTACAGACCGCAAACGGCAGCCGCACCGCGCAACGCGTAAGTTTATTGGGAGTACCATTCGCTGTTCTATTCACTGTGTTTGTTATTCAACGGTTGCTAGTTAAAAGTGGTAGATAAGAAGCATTGTATTTTATACAAAAATAATAATGTCGTTCTGCTCCATCAATCCAAATGTAACATAATAAAGAAAACAATAATTGTTAATTTATTCTTTTTATAGACAAATACAAGAAAATTCCTTCACTTGCATATTGTATAGGATTCCTTCCTTGATGAAGTTATTATTTTCGCTTCGGTTTTTGCATGCTATCCCCGAACAACACGACAATTTAACAAAGTTTCACTTAGGTACGCGATCGAATCTAAAGTGATGTTATAAAACGGCAATTTTTTCCGGATGGCCCAAATTGGGCATGACGCGGTGGCGCGGTTACGCCCCCGTACCTCTTCTCCTTATTTCTTATTTCTGTGGCCGTCACAGTGCTTTCAATGTCAGAGCTGGCAAGCACGGACGCTAATTCTTGCGGTCATTGACAGTTCAGTATTATTAAATACAGCCATGGTAACAATTACAATAGTCAAAAATTGTGAAAATTATGCATCCGTAATAAACAAAACACGTTTTTGTCTGAAGATCCGCAATAAGCACTAAGACATCACTGACATGTGTGAATTGAAATCACTGAATCAGAAAATGAAAATCACAGCACTGATACGGAACTGTGCGGAAACTGTGTCGTCACTGAAGTGTGAATCGGTCTTACACCAGTATTTTTGAACAAAATTAACCGTAAATGTTCTCCGCGGAAACTATAAAATGACCCTTATTCTAGCAATACAGCCGATATCATTACCCTCAGTTTTGAATTTGATTCCAAAAAAAGAATATGGCATGGGTAATGATATCGACATTTTTTATGTAAGGCAATGATATTTTACCTTCAGAATTCTCTGGATATACGCTTGAATGGAAACATTAATGGACTAATTAATATTTCTAAAGTTATACACGTTAAAATTCAGACAGCTTAAATAACTAATTGGATACCACACTCAGAACTTGTGGTACGTCTCCATGGATAGCTGAATGGTTTGATGTTTTTATCTTGTAGGTATATGTCGTACATTGAGATCATTAAAATACGAATTGATATGATGTCGCTCTGTAAAATGGCTAACAATTTTCCATGTCTGCCTAACGGCCAAACATGATAATATATGTCTGTGACATATTTAGTGAACATTCTCGCCCTTAATTCGTTACAAAACCATCAAACAAAAATACTTACTGCTACTTACCTATAACTGAAATAGATAGAATTCATAAATAACATGAAATAAACAAACATTTCAGTAATTAATTACATGTAGGTACTTAAGAAAACTAAAACGCACTTCTTTATAAATCTTTTAAACTAATGCTTAAAAATAACTAAACAAGCGGCATGAGCAATACCTACTTGTGAAATATTACAATAGTGTTGTGACAGATTTGAAATTACTATGAAAAATACAGACTTAAGTGGGTTGAGAAAGTCTTTGTTGTACATAAAAATGTTAATACAATAAAAGTAAAAACACATTGTATAAAATGAAAATATTTAATTAATCCACATTACTATCACTCTCCGTTAAACTATGGTAGCTACCATCGTCTTCTAGATTAATTATTGTTGCATTGTCTAAAATATTAGGTGTCCGTTATTTTTTATCATAAACATTTTGAGCAAAAATGCGTAAGTATTTATGATATGAGTATAAAGCTGAATCTTGTTTTTATTTTTGAAAGGTTTATTTGGTATTTGCTCTACACGCCTGCTTCGCTAGGCGTACAATAAGTGTATTTCTTTATTCGAATAAAGTATATCATATATCCATAACCCATAATCTACCTCTATGCCTTTGTATGGGAGTTCGCCATTGTCCTTTCATTAATATCCGTTATGTCCATAATATTCAAACAACTTTCACATTATTTTATTTCATTAGTAAGATTCTACATTATCGAAATGGATATCTACTCTAAAAACCTTTTTTGTGGTTTGTTTACATTTAGGTTTACTTTTTGCATCCCTGAATACAGTAAAATTACTTTTATCTATATTAAGGGAACCTTTCACTCTTCGTTGTAGGCGGAGATCAATTGAATCTTTTTCACAGATAGCACTTTTAGCAGTAGATTTTAGAAGGTCTTAAGTACCTATTTTTTAAAGTTTTTAGGATATTAAGTGTAGTGCCTAACTAACGGCAATTCCGAATGCAGCTCTGGCAACACTAGGGATTTCTTCCTGTCAGCCATTTTGTACTTAACGCAATAATTAGAATTAAAATTGTCACGCATATACTGTATTTAGCTCAAACTGTTGTGTATTTTCTCGTAATAAATTACACTTATCAGATTTTACTTGTTTTATTATTAAAGCTAAATCCAGTATATGCGTGACAATCTTAATTCTAATTATTGCGTTGAGTACAAAATGGCTGACAGGAAGAAATCCCTAGTGTTGCCAGAGCTGCGTTCGGAATTGTCGTTAGTGCCTAACATTAAGTTTATATGAATAAGTGAGTACAATTTACTATAGTACAGACCCAAAAAACAGTTCTGTGCACGTGAAGGGGGAAGGTCAACGCTCAAAATCGGAGCCGGCTGCTTGATCGTATGGTCCCAGACAAAGAATAATGCACCTTGAAATAGGCAAATTAGGGCTCATTGCAAGATGGCAGCATATGCTAATGTGAACATACTTCGATCATCATTCCATCTCAATCAATGAGTTTCTATTTCAAGTGGGCTGCTCCAGTTTAGATTCTCGGTTCAGAATTGGGCCAATGGAGTAGGCAAGGAAATCATAAGTACAATTTAGATTGGCGTGGTGATTATATTTGCTCTATGATCGTTCATTGGAGGCCTATAATGATCAGTGGATATTAACGTCATCATCATTATATCAGCGAAAGGACGTCCACTGCTGAACAAAAGGCCTCCCCCTTAGATTCCCACAACGAGCGGTCACATGCCACCCTCATCCAACTCCCTGCGACTCTCACCAGCAGTGCAATTCCCTAAGCTCAAACATCCATACATACTTGAATAGAGAATTGAAATAACGTGAAAAACCAATTGGTATTCGCTAAGACATGATTGAAGCTACTCAAGGACACGTTGCAGACTGTGAGCCACGAAGACGAGTCTTAGCGAATACCAAATTGGGTTGTCATCGGTATTTCAATTCTGTATTCAAACATGTATGGATGTCTGGGCATAGGGAATTATACCACAGGTCGTCGGTCCACCTCGTTGTCCTCGCCCCACGCCGCATTTTCCGGTGCTCGGTCTGTACTCAAGAACCTTTTTGCCCCAACGGCCATCAGTTCTACGAGCTATGTGCAGATAGCTCGGATATTAACTAGCTGATATTATTAATTAACAAAGATAGTCACCTGTATTTCCCACCGCACTTGCAATCTTTTGTCTAAGATTTCTTTACAATTGTTGGAAGCGCTGAAGGGTGACTGCGACGTCGTAGAGCTAGTCTGTAACATTGCATGGATTGGTTGCAATTACTGTTATATTGCAATTACTGTTATATTGCAATACTTGTTGTATTGAAAATGGTGTTATATATATTTAATATAAAAACATACCAGCGTGTAGGTTTGTGTTTTAAAAATGTTAATTTTGTTATAATTATTACATTATTTGTTAATTGTTGCATGCGTGTTTTTTAGGGAACAATACAAATTAATATTACTTCGTTACTAAAAATATAATTTCTATTATTATCTGTATGATATCAACTGATCACTAGGTTGCCTATTTTTTTCTAGTTGTAATTTAATTATTATGTTATATGTCCATATTTATTGTTAAAATTGACTCTAAGGCCCGTATTACAGATCGAGAACAAATCAAACAACTCAAAACTCAAGTAGCACCCGTACCTATCGACGGCACGGTTGGTGCAGTGGCTGATACAGTCGACTGCTGCGCCGGGGGTCGTGGGTTCGATTCCCGCACGGAACAAATATTTATATGATCTGCAGGTAGTTGTTCCGGGTCTGGGTGTATTGTGTGTGGAATTTATGTCTGTAAACGCACCCACGACACAGGAGAACTCAAAAAAAACTCGAGTCGATATTTCATCAATCTATATATAATATCTACAAAAAACTTCGCTACACCAATGTCCAACTATTGTAGCAATGTAACTATAACTTCTTTTTTACATTTTAAAAGTTGATATAAATGGCGACCAAAATCAGACCATGTTTATATTTACTCAATGTTTATCCAAAAATATTTAAAAAATAAATGTCCACCCTTGCGAAGCCGGGACGGGCCGCTAGTATTTTATATAAATTCTCATTAGAAATCATAATTATAATAAATAAATATATACTCACAGGATTATACCACCAAGCAGGCTGTAAACATAAAATCCAATATCCCAAGGAAAGCAGATAGGAGAGAAACACATAACATAACAGTTAAGTATATAACAAGGCATTTATTAAGTACATAAACATTATTACAATTACATAACACATTTTGTAATTCAGTATTTTTGGCTATACGGACCAGGACTAAAAATATCTTCGGTAACAATTTTAATGGGATGAGATTAATCTGTAAACGAAATTAATTTAGAGTCGGGAATTATTATGCACACATATGTCACGTTAATGCTTTTTTACTTTATCGATACTGTAGAACATTATGTAGGGAACTATGGTATATAATAGGAAGGTCCCATGTTCAGCAGTGGGCGTGGGGAATAGGCGATAGATAAAGAATCGTTATATTGCCATACATTAGAAATATGGCAATGTATAATGGCAACATAACGATTCTGATATGGATAATTATTTTGCCATTACAGTGTCATATTTCTAAAGTCTGATTTCTATGAATTAGAATTTCTATGCATTCTCTGATCTCGGCTCATAGATATATTATAGGGTAAAATGCGCTTTAGTATTATTGCGATAGCTGTGTGGTGCTGGCTACGAATATCACCAACCCATCTCATCCCGTGGGTGTCGTAAAAGGCGACTATGGGTTTAACCTGAGGATGGGCAGCGTCCTTCAAGTACATTAACAACTCAACTGCGATCGCCAACCCGCCTGCCAAGCGTGGCGATTATAGCGAAACCCCCCAGTGAGCACACAACATACCCATATCGGGTATTGTAGTGATCTTAGGGGGGCGATTAATGCGATTTTGTGTTAGGAATTCATCATATCAGGAGCATAGAAATTCTGCACTGGCTTCCATTCCATTTCGGCCGAATGAAGTCCACTGCTGGACAAAGGCCTCCCCCAAAAATCACCACAACGACCGATATGGGTGTGTTGTGGGCTCATTGGGGGGTTTTGCCATAATCGCCACGCTTGGCAGACGGGTTGGCGATCGCAGTTTAGTTGTTAATTTACTCGAAGGACGCTGCTGCCCATCCTCCGGCTAATCCCTTAGTCGACTTTTACGACATCCACGAGAGGAGATGGGGTGGTGGTATTCTGAGCCGGCACCACACTGCACTGGCTTAACAAAGGTTTATTTTTAAATATTTAATATCCATAACAATCCCAGATAATCTAACAGATAACCACAAGTATGACAAGATTAGTCCTGATTCGTAAAGAGGTTCACGTAACCAGGGAACCAGCCAAATGAGAACCAGCGCGGTTTAGATTGACTTTTTGTTAGTCGCTGTGATTTATTAGAATTATTAGTTGTACGCCCTTTGGATGGCATCCTTGTCCCCTGAAAAGATTGTGATGAAAATATGTTATCAAAATATGTTAATGTTAGAAACGATAGAGATCCTGGCAAGCTGTTAGTTAAATGAAAATAACAGTAAACATGTGGAACTGGAATAAGCTTACGGGGTTTTCGCGTTATTCATTATGTATATACCTAATTTGAACGATTTTAATTTTTATTGTGTGTGGAATTCATGTCTGTAAACGTACCCACGGCACAGGAGAAATACTAGTGTGGGGAAAGGTTATTTCTAAAACAAAACAAAATTAAATTAAGGGAAATTTAAAAATAATTATCGTTTATTGCTTGAAAGCATTTCGTGAAAAAATCCGTAAGCTTATTTCAGTTCTACATTTATGATTCGCGTAAATATAAACAAAGTAAACATGTATTATTAGTTGTAGAATAATGCTGTTAGTTAATTGAAGTACCTAATTTAAACTAGTTGTTGTTAAATGTTTTAATCAATATTGTCATATCAATAGAAAACCGCAAGCTTCTATCGAAATGTAAATAAATAAAAAAATAAATAAAAAAAATGTAATAATTGCATATTCAGTGCTTCCTCCATGAATAGTTCAGCCTATTTTTTATTTTATTTTATTGGTGCCCAGTGGAAATTCTTCATGAACTTCCTTCGCCCCGGGGAAGGGCGAAGGGGCATGCCAGACTCCTACTGGCTAAAACCACTGGAGCGGTTTTCTTCGGTACCGAATGGGGGCTCCAGGTCCTCGTAAGATCACACTAGAGCCATCCATTGGTGCAACGCCTTTAGGCACATCACGGAGGGGATGACTGTAAAGCGGTCACCCCCTCTAGCGGAGGGAAGGCGACTGTAAAAAGGTCGCCTCCCAGGCACTTCTCGGGGAGGATTGTAAAGGATCCCCCCAAGCCTCGCTTTGCGCACACGGTGGCACGTGACCACCGTCTTCCCGGAAGGAACAGTTCAGCCTACTTCGGCATTATCTCCACACATTCAAACTTTCATGACACTTTTTAGATCATTAACAGCTAAAGGATTTAGTTTAAAAGTCTTTTCTTGACTGTTCCAACCATGGACGTAATCCTTTATTAGCACTATCTTAATTACATCGAAAATTATAATATAATACAGCCAGGATTTCAAATACCTGAGCCATTTCATTCTCTAGCACCTGGTTGACTCTATATTCAAACCAACACCACTAATGTTTTCATTCCCAGGTTCAGCCTGAAAATCATTTCCTGAAGAATAATACAATAAGTACTAAAACCCTGTCCGAGCATTTAAGGTGATGTAGTAACCTGTGAACTTGTAGGTACTAACAATCTGATTGAATTTGGGCAATGCATTTTTTTTTTTTTTTTTAAAAGCTTTGCCCCACGCTAGGATTTCTCCTGTGTCGTGGGTGCGTTTACAGACATGAATTCCACATACAATTCACCCAGACCCGGAACCTGCAGATCGTACAAATATTTGTTCCTTGCGGGAATCGAACCCACGACCCGGAGCGCAGCAGCCGACTGTATCAGCCACTGCACCAACCGTGCCATCAACTTTAATTAATAAGAAATAACTAAATTTTCCGCTATTTACAGTAAATTAAATAGTATAACTTTGGAATATTTTCACAATTTGTAATTCTTATATTGTCATTTTGTTTAATATTATTATACGAAATATATACACGCTCATTTGGGTTGGACAGGGTTTAATATATATTGTATAATAAAACTTCTGAGGCCAACACTTCAGATTTGTTTCCTTTCAAGCTTTTAAGTTTCTTACACTCATAAAGCTAAGAACAACTCTCATAGCAGCATTTTCGATTTCGATTTCCCTACCCTAGTTATCCATTAATTGACTTTGAGATCTCCAACAGCCAGATCTCGCACACATTCAACCTTCCTTCCCAAACCACCCAAGAACTCACAGTAATCTTCGTCTGTCCCAACGCGGGGGGCACGTCCAGGTCCTTCGGTATGTAGACATGCCCAAAGTTGTGTCGGTACTCCACACACCACACTGCCAGCCAATCTACGTCATAAGCAGTCAGCTTGCCTGGAAGTTGGATCTCTATGTCTTCGCCTTGGTAGCCGCGGAGGGGGTGTAGGGAGCCCATTTCGTTGGGAACCTAGTAATGAAAAACTAAGACTTATAAAATGTTTACTCAGAATGGTCACAATACCGTTATTTGGCGATTCAATCAAATCAGCGACCACCAGTCCACTATCAGTTATCAACTACTGTCAATTTTATATTTCATCATCATCATCATTATATCATCCACAAGACGTCCACTACTGAATAAAGGCATCCCCCATATTCCCACATTTGTGTCAACATTTTGAGTGGAATTTGCCAGTACACACTACTCTCTCTGCTGCCCATCCCTCTGATTTAGTCCCTTAGTCACCTTTTACGACATCCAACAGGAGAAGATGGAATGGTGCTATATTCTTAATCAGGATATTAAACAAAAAGGAAAAATAAATAATGGGTTATGCATTCAAATTTTCTGTAGGTTTCGTAAATCTGTGTTCGTAATCCCAAATCAAATTTTACCTTTGTTCCAAACGGTGTCGGTTCAGAGCCATTGCCAACCCAGAAGTAAGCGTCAGGGCCTGCTCCATCGTAATGCAGGTTTGGTATATAGAAGGTCTTTGCATCCAGAACACTAATGTTGCCGGAACGCAGACCGTGGGCGAGGCGCTTGAACTCCGGGAGGACGCGCGGACGGGGTGGGTCGAGGCCGGGAGGGATGAATACGTCGCCGAAGTTTACCTGGTAAATAGAAAAAAAAAATGCATAAGGAATGATAAACGATGAGACAGATGTTTGGTAAAACAATTATATCACCCACGGGCCACGTATAAGTTTATCTTACCTTTCCTTGATATAAATCAGAATTAAAAAATCTGTATTCATGTTAATAAACAGGCAATATTGATCGTGTAAAATTTTGTAACAAAGATTAATTGAACACTTTTCCTATGCTAGATGTTAACAAAACGTCGAGTTTAGCGAGCAAAAATGCCAAAGAACCTAGGAAGATACAATTAGTAGAGTAGAGTTACCAACCAGAACTGTTTGTGATTACCAGAGAGGAAGTCAACACATTGCAGTAGAATTCCGGTCGAATATAATAATGTCGTACCATCTTTAGACTGAGAAATCTCATAGAGATGCTTAGGTATTACAGGAAAAATATCGAATGCTAAATTTTAAATTCTCAAACTTGTTGCAGATCTGTAGCGATGCGTTTTCGCAAGGATGTTTTACATACTCTAGAGTTATAAGAAGCTAGGTGGAAATTCTCTCCCCTGGGGGGGTGACCGCTGTACAGTCACCCTCTCCGAGATGTGCCAATAGGCGTGGCACCAGTGGGCGGCTCTAGTGTGATCATATGAGGACCTGGAGCCTCCCTTAGGTGCCGAAGATGACCGCTCCAGTGGTTTTATCCGGTAGGAGTCCGGCATACCCCTTCGTCCTTCCCCGGGGCGAAGGAAGTTCATGAAGAATTTCCACTGGGCACCAATAAAAAACAAAAGGTGGAAATTCTCTCAGGACGCGGAATAGCTATGTACATAAATTCGTCTTCAACAAAAGTTACATTCGGTACGTTAAAAACATGCGGTGTTTCGACCGCAATGCGCGCTGTGCGAACTTGTGTTGTCTTGGTACTCCGCAAAATATTAAGGCTGTTAGAAAAACGCAGTGCACGGTAAGCTTAAGGTTGAATCCTATTACACAAGTCTAGTATTTATATTTTATGAACAGATGTGAACCTACATCTAAATGTTTCTGATTAAATCATCATATCAGCCAAAGGATGTCCACTGCTGAACAAAAGCCTCCCCCTCAGATTTCCACAACGAGCGGTCACATGCCGCCCTCATCCAACGACTCCCAGTGACCTTCACCGGGTCGTCTGTCCACCTCGTTGGAGGTCGTCCCACGCTGCGTTTTCCGGTGCGCCGTCTCCATTCGAGAACCTTTGTGCCCCAACGACCATCAGTTCTACGAGCAATGTGCCCTGCCCATTGCCACTTCAATTTACTAATCCTTTCAGCTATGTCGACAACTTTAGTTCTTCTACGGATCTCCTCATTTCTGATTCGATCTCGTAAATAAATACCAAGCATAGCTCTCTCCAAAGCTCGCTAAGTGACCTTGAGGTTTCTTATGAGGCCCATTGTGAGTGACCACGTCTCTGTTCCAATAAATAATGGAAAATAATTTAATGTTGTATTGACTAATATAAACAATTCGAATATTAACTGTCGTCAGGAGTACTGTTCACTCTGAAAGACACAATAAGTTTGAAAATATATTTCGGTTCGACAACTGGCGTGGGATGGTACAGGTAAAAATTATTCATTTTTAGTCAGATCTATTTCATGCAGACCAAAGTAAAGTGCAAAATCATTTTCTGTGTAGGATATATTTCAATCCTCAATAGCCGTCTGGATATAAATAAATTTCACAATCACCTTGAACATCGTAAATTGGCGTGACAACTCAAATATAAAACCCTATTATTGTCAAATTAACGTCAAGCGAATGCATCCATTGAGACTGACTGAACGCGACCAAAAGTGTCGCTGGAATGCTGGCAAATGGCGGGCTAACGTCATATTTTGGCGGGAAAGCTGTAAGCATGCGCGCCAAAAGTAATCGATATTTTGTTTCGGCTGTTTCTTGCGGGTGTAGCCGTTTTTGCGTATTTAAGGAGGTTTTAATTTGGAGAATGCTGGAAAAACACAATATTGAAGCAATTGTAGGTAATTTACGAAAGAAAATTAAACTATTTATTCCCCACCCATTTGAAAAGACGCTCGTATGCGATATGAAGCATAGCATACCTTATGAAGAAACATTTATGTATTATTTAATTTCCACGTCATAATTCCAAACAAGATGGATTGCATTGTACAAAGTTCAATAATCTCACGATCTAAAGGCTGAATATCCCAACGTAAAAATAGCATTTAAAGTTGATAAAATTATATTTTGATATAAACATTTCAATTCGATATTCCATGACTGTTATAAGAGGCGGCAGAAGATCATCAGATTACAAGGAGATGGCCACCAAAATCCATAAGCATTCTAATCTCTATACACTACTCTAATATTTCGTCTGCCAGAATGGTCACAGTCTTTTGGTTTAATATCACATATGAACAAAAGTCCACTATAATAGACACAAGATATTGGTATCGCGGAGCCAGCTGTTTCACTCAGATGCAGCTGCCGCCGCTTCCCAGCCAGCTTAACGAGCTTCCTTGCTGAAGGGAATGACAGTTTCAGATCACATAACCGTTCGAAAGCTTAAGCTAAATCATAATCACATTTCATTGACTTGACTTGTGTTTCCTTGTTGATCAGAAATTTTCCTCCATTCCTAGTATTCAGGCGTAGATGGTTGTCCTGCTATCACTTAGATTCTATTACATCCAATAAGACTAACGGTAAATCTCCTGCACCACACGCTGATCCACTTGATGTCCCTCAGCCTCTTTCCTCCCGGCAGCCTCAGCAGGATATCAGAGTTGCTGTGCGCTGACAAAATCGGGGGGTCCCTGGAAGTAAAGAAAAATCTTATTGGTAATTTAATTCATCTCCACCACTCTTCTTGATCGGTGATCACATATGATACACTGATTTTGAGGGCAACTTTTTGGTTCCCATTATAATAAAATAGTTTAAAACGGATTACATCGCCTATATTATAGTTTTTATTCCTAACGTTTCGAGCACTGCAGCATTCGTGGTCGCAGGATGACTTGTGGCGACAACTACATCGCCAGCAATACAACTACAACTTACAACGACATCTACTTGGCTATTAAATGCAACTCTCCGATGACGTCAAAGAATCCTGAATCACGCTGTTAAAGTATTCGCGCAACGCAGCATATATACAGTCGCCCAACATCAATCGTTGGGCTTCGGCCCGCCAGGCATACCATCCGCCTGGCTGGAGGATCCTCCCTTTTCTATGGAGGAACACCACACCTTATTCCCCATATTGGTGACCCCGACGTGATCACCATGCTCCCCATATTTTCACCCCTATAAATGGCTACGCAACGTATGGCATGACGTAAGAAAAAAGTCACCGTCCAACCATGTGCCGGTCCTTATTCAACCGCAATCGAAGGATACTCGACTCCTCCTTGTGTATCATCGACTTACGCTACGACGCTAGGAAGCGTTCGTCCAGTCGAAAAGTTCCTGTCACTTGTGTCCTAGCGTGAATGCGATTATTGGAACGAAATATGCGTCTACATAGATGCATTCTGTAGTTATAAATGAACTATCATCTTACTCCAGCCTTACTACTTCATGCAAGAGTCCGAATTAATTCAGAACGATGGTAAACACATAATAATCTGCACATTTTTCTTCTTAATGCACAATCTGTTCTGAATCTTCTAATCTGGCCGAGGCAGGTGCTCGCACCCGCGTCACAGCGAACGCACGTACGCGACGTACTCTTGCACTTCTTAACTCACTTATATCTACACAAGTGGGCCTGTTCTCAGACAAACTCAACAAAATCATATCCGCGGCCACCTCACATTCTTCTTCCTTACTCCACACTCATAGCGCGTTAGGAGACGAGCATTAAATTTTAACATTAAAATAAATATAGCATGCAAACAGTGGCTTCAGTACGTGTATGTTTAATTGAACGTCTTGGGTTGACCTTTAACAGGTCTACAAAATGTTTTAACAATAAATAAATAATGCATTTTTGTATTAAAAAGTTTCTGTAACCAAACAGTTACGTGAATGTCGCGTGCGAATCGTAAAATTTAACAATAGGTGCTTGTTAGCAAATCGTTATGCTTCTATATGTACTTGGCTATTGCGCTAACAAGCTCTCGTTTATTTTCTACTACAAAGATTTTCAAGTTCATTCTTGATCCAGAGGGATCTGGGTGTCAGGTTTAGAGAGTTTCATGTTGTTGTGCTGTTTGACCTATGGGTCCATTATCATCATCATATCAGCCAAACGACGTTTACTACTGAACAAAGGGCTCACTTATACATTTTATTGTATTCCTCATTTTGGGGGGAACTTGCCGGTACTCGCCACGCTTGGCTGGCAGGTAGGTGAGCACAGTATAGCTGCTGTTCCACAGAAGGGACGCTGCTTCCCATCCCTCTGGTTTAAAGCCACTTAGTCGCCTTTTACAACATCTGCAGGAGATGGAGTCGTGCTATATTCTTAGTCCGGACACCACATGTATAATAAAAATTATGTGTTGTCGTGGGACACCAGGTAGGAACGAAGTTCCTTCGGCTAATGTAGAATCGACACTTATACACTACTCGCTTGTGTATGCGACTGTCGCGCCTGCGCACGTCTCATTTAACGGTTTTATTCCACGCACTTTTTTCCACGGATTTTTTCTTACGGTTTTACTATCACATTTTTTTCAGTTCGGTCGCGCAGCAAAATCCCTATCCCCTCCAAGACTGCCGTAAGGAACTTCGTTCCAATAAATGTGTGTCTCAAAGCAACCATAATTTAGCTCCGTATCACACGGCAAGTACCTGATACTATCACTGGGTATGTGTGGGTGTATAATAGTGCTCATACCAGGTCGTCGAAGTCCACTGCTGGACTGTAAAGGATACATGCTAGTGTCACTGTGTTGAATAATAATACTAGTTCTTTCACCCGTTATAGTTTTCCTAGTCAATAAAGGACGGCGTTTTATTATTGCTACTAGATATAGCGAAAATCCGGTAATGATGAGAGTCTGCTGTCCACCCTTAATCTACCCCTACGTGTACCAGGTGCACCCCTGAGATGGACTTAGGGGGGGCGGCCTTTATATAGTTGCCTCCCCACCGCTAGAAGGGGTGACCGCTTTACAGTCTTTCCCTAGGTTTTAGCCGGTAGGAGCCGGGCATGTCCCTCCACCCTTCGCCCGGACGGAGGAAGTATACGACGTATTTCCACAGGGTTAGTAAAAACAGGTATACTTTATGTTTGATCATCAAAAAGTTCAATTCAAGTTCAACGAAATAAAAGGCAGCTCAAAGCACCAATGTACATACCAAGCAAGAAATCTTGTAGTTACTACCAAAGTCATCTCTCAAGCAAAATGTACATGAAATTTTAACAAGACTCATTTCGAACAAAAAAATGACGATTAATATTCATTTCCTTGACGATTTTCACAAAGCGGTGTCTCTACACACCCCTCTGCTAAGGATGCCGTTGCCACCCCCGCGCAATTTTCTTTATTTAATTACCAAACAATGTTAGTATTGTTATTCATATTTTTTTGATGCCCCGAAATTTGGGAGCGTTTTGCATTCCACCCCTAAGATATATTTAGGATGTTTTAATGGGGTGGGTTGAGTTTAATAGTATCGTATTTGCATAGCATTTTGCTGTGTCGTGTTTCACAAGTTTTAATATTCGGATAGTAATATGTATTTAATGAATGCGTGAGTTATGTTGAGCTAATGGACAAAAAAAGAGAATCAAAATAGTTGTAGATAAGAACAAACCATTCAAAGGCTGTGTGCTATCCGTGTAGTGTCCGAATTAAGAATATAGCACTACTCCGATGTTTAAAAGCCGACTATGGGACTCTAAACCAAAGGGATGGGCAGCAGCGTCCCTTCTGTGGAACAGCCGCTATTCTGCGCTCACCATCTCGCCTGCCAAGTGTGGTGAGTACTTTTTTTAATGGTCTCGTGAGGAAATTCGTCATGGACTTCCTTCGCCTCGGGGAAGGGCGAAGGAGCATGCTGGACTCCTACTTGTTAAAATCACTGGAGTGGTCATCATCAGCACTAAAAGGGGCTCCAGGTCCTTGTAAGATCACACTAGAGCCACCCATGGTGCCTTTAGGCAAATTTCGGAGGGGATGCCTGTAAAGCGGTCACCCCATCTAGCATACGGAAGGTGACTGTAAACAGGGCGCCCACACACACTTCTCGGGGAGGATTGTAAAGGATCCTCCCAAGTCTCGCTGTACGCTGTGCTGCGCACACGGCGGCACGTGACCACGTGCGCGACACCGTCTTCCCGTGGGAAGCGTGGTGAGTACTGGCAAAACGACGACAAAATTGTGGATATCTGTGGGGAGGCCTTTGTTCAGCTATGGACGTCCTGTGGCCGATATGATGAGGATATAATTTAGAATCTTCTTTTCTGAAAAAAAAAAAAGGATTTTCCGACGGCGCGGTCGGGAACATAAATACTTTTCACATCCTTTTGATTATGGTATGCAAGAATTAAAGCAAGAACGACTTATGTCTCCTTAGTGGCGGTTAAGAATAGCATGCGAGGCGTTCGTTCGAATTGATCTTGTGTCGGCTAAAATGATGATGATAATGTAGTTGTCCAGACTAAATTGGAGCGGAAAATATTTGTTGTCATAATCATCATATCGGCCAGTTATACGTCCACTGCTGAACAAAGGCCTCCCCCATAGATTCCACAACTGTGTTATCATTTTGGGGGGTATTTGCCAATACTCACCACGCTTGGCAGGCGGGTTGGTGAGCGCAGCATGGCTACCGGTTCACAAAAGGGACGCTGCTGCCCATCCCTCTGGTTTAGATTTCCTTAGTCGCCTGTTACGACATCCACGGGAGGAGATGGAGTGGTGTTTTATTCTTAATCCGGACCACACGGAAATCGTCATCTACATCATTTTAGCTGAAAAATGACCACTGCTCGACATAGGCCTTCTCTAAAGATCAGCACAACGACCAGTCTGGGTTTTGGTTGTATTGGATTTTCCCATAATCGCCACACTTGGCAGGTAGGTTGGCGATTGCAGTTAAGTTGTAAATGTACTCGAAGGACGCTGTCGCCTATCCTCTGGCTAATCCCAGAGTCACCTTTTACGGCACCCACGGGATGAGTTGCGAAGGTGCTATTCTTAGCCGACACCACACAATTCACAAGACGACTGTGGAATATGAAATAATTGTGCTAAATTTGTTGTAATCGAGGGATCTATCTGCACGATACACAGAAAATTTTGAGATAATCAAAAATGTTTTTATTATACTTATGAATATTTAGAAGAGAAGAGCCGGCAAGAATTTTCTCAAACATTACAATTTATTGTTTTCTCACCACAATAAAAGTTATAGTGCTATTCAAATTTATTGTGAGAGACCGGTGCCTAAACTAGGCTGAAGCCTGTATTTCAGGTCACCAGGCCTTCCACACCAGAAGTCCAATTTTGCTCTTTCATAAACTGTACCAAACGAAATTTTTCCATTTGCTAGTTCTTCATGTATCTGATTCCATCAAGTGGTTTCCTCTTGTTAAAGTTCTCTTGATGAATACTCTCCAATAAGTTGATATAACTTTATCAGGCCCCGATACTATTGATTTTGTCCTTTATAATCCAGTTATCATCTTGCATCCAAAGATTTAAATCTCTTTGCTTGCATCCCATGAATGCGCACTTTCGCTGCAGACATCTTGATAACAATAAACTCGCTGTTCTATTAAAATGTGTATATTATGGCTTTGGTTTACCCAATATTTTGCATAATTATTTTTAATTTTTCATATATTTGTTTTAAAGAAAGAAAGTTTTATTTTGATCACAACACAGAGACACGATTGTAAAAACAGGGACATAGATAACAATATTTAAAAATATAAAAATGTACAAGTCCAAATAAAACTAACGTAAACCTTCGTAGGTACCTAATAATATATGTCTCACGGTTGGACCAAATAGGTGTCCAGATCAGCGTCATGCCAGGCTTAAGTGCCGGACACTGGTTTTCATCTGGAACCTTATGTACACCACGGATATCACTGTCACGTATGACATAATACACAATGTATTATGATTTATGTTGTGTGTAATGAATGTATGAATGGAGTGTGTAATAATTGTGTGAGTATCAGTGTAGTAAATAAGAAATGAAGAAAGTTATTTGTTTATTATGTATTAAAAAGTACGTACTTATCTAATAATATTAAGGCCGATATATTATTAATATTCCTTTTACAAAAATGTATACATGTCATCGATAGGGAATGAGAGCATCCCCCATGGCAGAATTAAGCGAATCCAATGTAAATAACATACACGATTATTGTATGTAAATAACGACATTATTATAAGTCATGCTTTTAAATAACACGACTCGGAATGCAACGGCTGGTCACAATAGTGGTTTGACACGACACTATCGATTTTAAGTTATTATGGACGTTGTTAATGGCTAGTTTTAAAGCTTTTCTGCCGCCGCAATAGAGGGAGTATGCCATGTGTGGACGTTAATGGTTGATACGATGATTTGATAAGTCGTCACGGCATCGTTGACACAGCACCGTGTTCGTGTGAAAAGGGCTTTACCTTACCATTATGCGGTCACAGTTCAGTATTATCCTTCCTATCTTGTCATCATAATATCGGCCATTTATACGTTCACTGCTGACCAAAGGCCTTCCCCATAGAATCCACAATTGTGTCATCGTTTTGGGGGGTATTTGCCAATACTCACCACGCTTGGCAGGCGGGTTGGTGAGCGCAGTATGGCTACCGCTTCACAGGAGGAACGCTGCTGCCTGTCCCACTGGTTTAGATTCCCTTAGTCGCCTTTTACGACATCCACGAGAGGAGATGGAGTGGTGTTATATTCTGAATCCGGACACCACACGGACTATCCTATCCTATATGGTATTCATAATCATCCTATCAGCCAAAGGACGTACACGGCTGAACAAAGCCCCCCCCCCCCATAGAATTACACAACGAGCGGTCACATGCCGTCCTCATCCAACGACTCCCAGCGACCTTCACCAGGTCGTCTGTCCACCTCGTTGGAGTTCGTCCCACCCGAGAACCTTTTTACCCCAACGGCCATCAGCTCTACGAGCTATGTGCCCCGCCCAAAGACGTGAAGTTCACTGGTAGTCGCTAGATACGGGCGGTAGCTTAGGTATATAAGAAGACTAGCCGTCGCCCGCGGTTTCACCCGCGTTACAAACACACGGTAACACGTACTTATTTCATATATTTACATTGACTAGTGGTCGCCCAATGGTCGAAATTCGACCATAATCCTTTTTTTTTATGCACAAATATCAACTTTATGCACTCCTTCTCCTCGCTTGGGTGTCGTAAGAGGCGACTAAGGGACTCTTAACCACAGGTATGGGCAGCAGCGTCGCTTCTGTGCAGTATCCATACTGCGCTCACCAACCCGCCTGCCAAGCGTGGTGAGTATTGGTAAATAACCCCCAAAATTACGACACACTTGTAGAAATATTTGGAGGAGGCCTTTGTTCAGCAGTGGACGTATAAGTGGCTGATATGATGATGATGATCCCTCCTTCTCCATATGAACTTTTACAATGCCAACCAAAGCTTACATTCCTCCGTGTGCGCAATGTGCTTCAAAAGGGTTACAAAGATTTTTCTTCACGTATATTATGCCGTGTGGTGCCGGCTCAGAATACCACCACCCCTTCTCCTCCCGTGGGTGTCGTAAAACTCGACTAAGGGATTAGCCGGAGGATGGGCAGCAGCGTCCTTCGAGTACATTAACAGCTCAACTGCGATCGCCAACCCGCCTGCCAAGCGTGGCGATTATGTCAAAACCCCCCAATGAGCACACAACACACTCATATCGGTCATTGTGGTGATGTTTGGGGGAGGCCTGTGTCCAGCAGTGGACTTCATTCGGCCGAAATGATGATGAACATACATTTATTTTCAACCAAAAAGCCAGTTAACAATTTTAATAGATTTGCCTTTGAAATAACGGTTTGTCCATACAAACGTTTACCCCTTGTTTTACTCCCTTAAGGGTTGAATTTACAAAAATACTAGAACCCATATTTCTTTACTTTGAACCGAAAAGCCAGATACTTACCAATTTTCATAGATCTAACTTATAAAATGACGCAGTTTCATACCACCTTTCAACCCCTATTTTATCACCTAAGGGGTGGGATTTCTAAAATTCCTTCCTTAATGGATGCCCACGTTTATAAAGGCATCAACTGCCAAAATGTTAAGTTTGTAGCCCCAGCGATTTACGCTCTGCGTTGATGAATCTGTCAGTATATATGTATAGATGTTTCCGCGATGTCTTAAAGGGACGTCAATAGCCAATTAAAAAAAAAAAAGGTGCCCTGTGGATATTCTTCATGAACTTCCTTCGCCTCGGGGAAGGGCGAAGGGATATGCCGGACTCCTACCGGCTAAAACCACCGGAGCGGTCATCTTCGGCACCTAAGGGAGGCTCCAGGTCCTCGTATGATCACACTGGAGCACGTCGACAGCCTAGCAAAAGAACCTTGTAACCACGGCTGAAAAACTAAGTATTAAGAGACTACAAACGAGGAAATGAAATGAAACACTTAACTTAATTCATTCTAACTTATTTAGATAAAAGGCACCGTCTTGAATTTCGTCCAAATATTTCAAATGTTCGCGAAGAACGTAGCAGGAAAGTCCGCAATTGATCGTAGTACGCACAATTTATTCGTTTTCGGGTCGCTACGTGAATACTAACTGGGCCCATCTGCGACGTAACTTGTGATGTAAGGTATATTTAGATGAATACCGGAGGGGAACATGACGGAGGAGTATAGAATGCCAAAGTGAAAAGGTTGGTCGAGACTTAAGGGTGACGTTCCAATTTTGGAACTAATCCTTGGGGCGGCCCATAGACAATGTATGCCTCATAATTCTCTGTGGGTCTAACAATCTTAGAAAATCGTCCCTTGATAAGCTACGTGTTAGATAAAGTGTGGTACCACAGAAGAATGAGAAGAAGTACCGATATTGGCTAGCGGAAATATTGTGCTTTATAGGATCCAAAAATAGTGTTCTTATTTCTATAGACAATCAGTAGGATATAGGTAGAATAGAATAGAGTATAACTTTAATGTACACCAAAATAATGTAAAGGATTATTTACAATAGTTATCGTGGCACAATGGGCGGTCTTATCGCTAAAAGCGATCTTTTACAGACAACCTTTGGATGGATTTAAAAGTAGGGAAATATAGAAATTCAGGTAGTCTGTGGTGTACTGGACAATGATTTTTATAATGATATCGATATCTAAACAGGTATTTGCATAAATAAATAGTATAAGTACACCAATTTGCATATCAATACATAAATACAAACCTACCAGAATTGTATCATGTACAATGCTGGTAGGTATCGTATTTATCTCGCACGGCCAATTAAGACGGCGGAGATATAGGCAACGATGATATAGTGTGCCACGGAGACGTGGTCATTCACAATGGGCATCGTAAGAAAGCTCAAGGTCACTCAGCGAGCCATGGAGAGAGCTATGTTTGGATGGATTGAATCAGAAATGAGGAGATCCGTAGAAGAACTAAAGTTGCCGACATAGCTGAAAGGAAACTGAAGTGGCAATGAGCGGGGCACATTGCTCGAGAACTGATGGCCGTTGGGGCAAAAAGGTTCTCGAATGGAGACCACGCACCGGAAAACGCAGCGTGGGACGACCTCCAACGAGGTGGACAGATGACCTGGTGAAGGTCACTGGGAGTCGTTAGATGCGGGCAGCATGTGACCGCTTGTTGTGGAAATCTATGGGGGAGGCCTTTGTTTAGCAGTGTATGTCCTTTGGCTGATATGATGGTGATGATGATGATGATAGAGGCATATTATGAATAGGAAGAAAAGGCTAATATGGACCATCAGGCGGGTCGTATGCTTGTTTGTCAGCTTAGTGGTATAAAAAAGGAAGAAAAGGATAACCTCTCCGTCCCTGGTTAGCGTCCGGTTACATTTTATAATTAAATTTGATGTGTGTTGTGATGTGATTAAATTCTATAGAGGGCCTCTGCGATTTGGAACTACGTCCCCGCGTAAGCCTATCAAAAGACAGGTTCCATCTTAAAAGGCGATATAAACCCGTGAATAGAGAGACATGCACACAATAATAATATATTAACCATTTTTCACATATTATGTAAAGGCTTTCATGGCCACGTAACTTCGGTCTCGCGCCCTTCTCGTCAATAAACTATAGATCGCTCAAAATATCATGTAACCATTGTATCAGATCCAGTCAATATAACTGAAACTTCTGGCGCTTCACAACAGACGATTCGTCCTCGATTATGCTTCATTAAGCCTCGATCGAGTCCATGACCTTTCTATTGTGTAAGTAACGGTGGTAACTAACTTTGTGAGTGAACCAAAAGTTTACCGTTAAACAATAGGTGTCATGGCGTGTGTTTGTCACGAGGCGAGCATGGACAACATATTTAACTGATTTTGAAAGTATAACTAGGAGCCATAATAGAACCTAACCATATTGTATGGGTCATAACTCATAGCACACTTTTACACGTCATAATTGAAACGACGGTTTTAATCATTTCGGCCGAATGAAGACTACTGCTGGACACAGGCCTCCCCCATAGGTTTCCCCAATTGTGTCGTAATTTTGGAGGGAATTTGTCAGTACTCACCACGCTTGGCAGGCGGGTTGATGAGCGTAGAATGACTACTGTTGTACAGAAGTGACGCTGCTGCCGATACTTCTGGTTTAGAATCCCTTAGGCACCTTTAACGACCTCCACGGGAGTGTCCAGTGGTGCTATGTTCTTAATACGGACACCACGCGGAATATTTACTGTCGGGGGTATCTATTTAAATTCTTATTATTTATTTATGTATATACACGCCAGCCCCCACACGTCGACTGCCAAACATGGGTCTCCCAATGAACACTGCAATGAATATAGGACATTGCCATAATCACTACGGTTGGCAGGCGGAATGGTGATCGCAGAATGTAGTTATTAGTACACAAGAGGACGCTGCTACCGGACTAGTGGACATGTAGCTATGACGAGTTACTAAAAATCCTCTTTGGTATCTATACATCTATACAAATAAATAAAATTGTAGTGTCTGTTTGTAATGTCAAAATAACTGCTTTTTACTAAACGCATATTAAAGTATATGCGGTACCTACAACAAAAAATGATGAAAAAAACAAGAATGATGATGATGATGAGACAAGAACTTAACTAACAATAACCTTACACGGTTACGAAGCCAACCAAATTAGAGGATTGGTTTCCGAATCGAATTCCGTTGCAGTACACCTCTAATTACAATGCACACTGTACGTGTTTGTAGCAGGATAGGTAAGTCGTTCATTGATTTATTATAAAAATAAAAAAAATCCAATAGTCATGTTGCGGACTTCTACCGGCCTCATAGCTTGAAAAAATATTTAATTTTATTTCTCACACAACAACAAAAAAGTTGCAACATTGCCCAGTGACAGTATTATTTAAATTTATTGTAGGAGACTGGTGCCTAAGCTAGGCCGAAGCCTGTGTTTCAGGTCACCAGGCCTTCCATAAGTCCAGAAGTCCAATTTTGCTCTTTCATAAACTGTGCCATTTATTGTTTTTTCCATTTTCTTCTTCGTGTATGTGACTCTATCAAGCTGTTTCCTATTGTTAAAGTTCTCTTGATGAATACTCTCTAATACGTTGCTATAACTTTATCAGGCCCCGATACTGGTTGATTTTGTCCTTTATAACCCGGTTATCATCTTGCACCCCATGAATGCCCACTTTCGCTGCAGACAATATCCTGATATAACAATAAACTCGCTGATCTAATAAAATGTGTATACTATGACTTTGATATACCCAATATTGGCGATTTATCAAAATGCATTTTCAATGTTTTTTATCTTTGTTTTGCTTTAATCACTCACCTAGTGGTATAATCCTCAGGGTATGGCACCAATATCCCTTCAGGGCTCGGCTGTGGCGTGTCTCCTACCCAGAAGTACGCATCGGGACCGGTGCCGTCGTACGCGAACCCTCGGACGTACACCGTGTTCTCGTCGACCGCGTACACGGTTCCTCGGATGCCGTGCGCGTATTGTGTGAGACGGCCGATGAGACGACCGTAGTAGGGTTCAGCACGCCTGGACTCTGTTCCTGTGAAAATATGGGGGGTTAATACCTTGCTTCATCATTTCGGCGGAATGAAGACCACTGCTGGACACAGGCCTCCCGCAAAGATCACCACAACGATCGATATGGGTGTGTTGTGGGCTCATTGGTGGGTTTTGCCATAATCGCCACCCTTGGCAGACGGGTTGGCGATCGCAGTTGAGTTGTTAATGTACTCGAAGAACGCTGCTGCCCATCCTACGGCTAATCCCTTAGTTACGACACCCACGGGAGGAAATGGGCTGGTGGTATTCTGAGCCAGCACCACACGGCAATATGTCGCATCCTGTTATAAAAATATAACTGTTATGAATGAACTAGATACGGTGGTAATTAAAAACAAAATTCTGGTTTCCGTGAGAAAGAAAAGTGAGCTATCATTATAATTAATGCCGGACGCTACTTATAACATCAAACTTGATCGACAAGGTTTCGAGCTACGTCGGTCTCGTTTGTGTGTATATGTGGTCAGCTCGGGAGCTTTTTGTCGTGTGCGTCTCTGATACAGGATGCGAACCATAGATATGTGCGAATATACACCAACTTCATACAAGCCGAGTTCGCTACCGTTCTGTGAAGATGCTCGCTTTTCTGGTGTCGGTTTCTGTGGTCAGACCGTCTATTTAAGACTAGAACCACGCGATATATGTATAAACGTAGATCATAATCCACTTGCTGTTATGTAAGTGTGCTATCAAAGTTTCTTCAAAGCAGAGTAAATATAAATTGAATTAGTTCGAACCACTGATGCTCTTAGCTAGCGTACGTTTTCCGTATATTTAAAGTTAGTATGAATATGCATCTTCTGGGTGCGCTCGTTCCATTGTAGACCGAATCCATCGCCTTCCGTCACGCGAAATCAAAGATAAGATAGAAAATATTCTTTAAAAACCGGACAATTGCGAGTAGAACTCGCGTGGACAGGGTTCCGTACGATGAATATGTTATGTTTTTTCTCACCCAAATTTGTTTGTCTTAACTAAAATGTATTGTCTATTGTTGAATTCGGTCTTGTACCAATAACTTATACCAAGAACAATCTTAACATAATAGTTATAAAACATGTTCTCCCATAGCAATGTCTTAGGTTTTCGCGATTATTACACATTATAATAAAACAATTTTAAACGGATTCTATCGCGTGTATTATTGATTTTTGTTTTTCCTGATATTTCGAACACTTTGCAGGGTTCGTGGTCGCAGGATGACTAAGGCGACAGGCGTCGTTACAGATTTAAAAAGTTATTTTATCTACCGTACAAAACTAATCAAAAACTGTTTCGATGCACGCAGTAATCACTCTCAGTGTCTTGATGTTTTTTAGTGTGGTATTTGGTTTGGGACTTTATTAATTTAATAACAGGATTCCAAGCAGGTGGTACCTGTCAACCATCTTCTCTATTAAAATTTGTGTGTTTTTTTAATTTCAATAGCCTCACGAAACATTCTTGGTATATAGCGGTTCTCTTTCGCGAGGACTTGAGGATGATCAGATCGAAGATAATGGTTGGGTTTGCCTGAGGCATGTTCACACACTGCGACCACGAACCCTGCAAAGTGTTCGAAACGTCAGGAAAACAAAACTCAATAATACACGCGATTTAATCCGTTTAAAATTGTTTTATTATTATATTCTCCTACCGGGTAAAACCACTGGGGTGGTTATCTTCGGTACTTAAGGAGGCTCCAGGTCCTCGTATGATCACACTAGAACCGACTCTATATATATGTACATAGAGTCGCTCTAGTGTATATCTTTATTACGATTTTGGTGTCATCGATATAAACATTAACCATTTTCCCAAGTTCATCAGTCTTTAACAAATGTATACTAACAATACACCGTCAATAATGTAGAGTGACAATCATTTCCGAATTTAGGGGAGAACATTCCAGAACAAAACATCTCAACTGCCAACGAACATATTCGACTTTGAAGCTTATCTTATTAACATAAGGCACAAATTAGCGCATACAGTCAGTATAAATGAAGTTTTTCATCAGAGCAATAATCTTAAAAGCGTCGATCGATCACCAGGCGGGGAAATAGTAAGTCGATTCCATTAGGAACGGGTGTTCCATTTGATAAGTCACCATAACGGCCGTGGTTAGCTTTTTTGGTAACAAATTGGGGGGACCTGGAGCCTGTATGCACAGTTTTAGCGACCCGTATGATATGTTGCTTGTTACATTCCCTAAGGAATCAATAACAATGAAAAATGATTTTAGTAAACAATATTATTGAACAATACAATACAAATAATCTTTATTTTCTCCACCACATAAAAACAAGATAACAATATAAGTTTTATAAATATAGCTAATTACAGGTTTTTGTTGTGGAGACTGGAGCCTGCACTAGGAATACCTGTGTTACAAGTCTCCAAAACAAAAAAGCTATCCGTGTTGTATCCGGATTAAGAATATAGCACCTCTGAATCTCCCGTGGATGTCGTAAAAGACGACTAAGTCCCTTCTGTGGAACCGTAGCCATACTACGCTCACCAACTCGCCAAGCGTGGTGAGTATTGAGTGGCAAATTTCCACCAAAATGACTCTACAATTATGGAATCTATGGGGGAGGCCTTTGTTCAGCAGTGGACGTATAAATGGCTGATATGATGATGATGACGACACTCCTGATGTTTTTTTCGGGAATCGTTGATTCAGAAATATTTTTGGTAGCTTATAGTTCCGAATGTTTATGAAACGCATCCATCATCATTTATCATAATTTCAGTCGAGTAAAGTCCACCGCTGGACACAGGCCTTACGCTTACGCTTGACAGGTGGGTTGGCGATCACAGTTGAGTTGTTAATGTACTCGAAGGTCGCTGCTGCCCATCCTCCGGCTAATCCCTTAGTCGACTTTTACGACGCCCATGGGAGGAGATGGGGTGGTGGCATTCTGAGCCAGCACCACGCGGACATTTTGTAATTACTAACATAAAATCTAAAACCCAATTGTGAACATTACCAGCTCACAGTGATGAGGAATACTTAGACCCCTAAGCGCGGGAAGTATGTTTTGTAGTTGTGTTTAGTTCTTTATTTGTAAATAGTTTAAATAATGACTGCACGGTTGGCGCAGTGGTTAAGCGATTGGCTTCTGCGCAACGTTTCGCCTGTTCGATCCCGCAAGAAACAAATATTTGTATGATCTACAGATAGTTGTTTCGGGGTGTTTGTGCATGTGAGATGTATGTCTGTATGTCCCACGACACAGGAGAAATGCTGGTGTGGGGCAACGTTTAAAAAAAGATACCTAATAAAATTATGTACCTATACCTATATGATATCAGAAGGCCAATACTCGTAATTTAAAAATGTTCAAAATATAGTTCCGGTCTAGTCTTAGTGTCATTAATGTCACAAATGGTATTCTCCTAAACTGACAAACAACGTCAAACGTGAACTTACACTGTGATGAGATCGAAAGTTGATCGAAGTCAAAACGGTATTTTACTAACATTTCGAACTGTCACATGTACAAAATAGTCATTAAATAAACGTCAAAATTTAGATTGAAATGAGACTCGATCGAGATTAAACTGAAATCCGACTGAACTTTAAGAGTAGCAGAATACCATATTTTCGGTCGATTCACAATTTAATCTCAGTTCGGTCAAGTTTCAGTCACAGTGTAAATGAATTACGAGAATTGGCCCTCTGATCGGAATTTAGATAAAGAGCTCACCCGACGAATGTAAAGCATTAACTATAAGATAGCTTGCAGCACTCAGATAGCTATAGATATAAACACATAAAGCTTCACAGAAACGAAATCCCAAGGGCGGACTAAAACACGGAATATATACAAATATGGAAACCGAGGAATACCTCTACGGTGGAATTAATCCTGGCTGTATATAACGGGATTAATTTCAGCGAGAAATATTCGCCTCACATTTTTACTTTTCGCAGATAAGACCCTATCTCACCGGTTCGCTCGTCGTAGACTCATAGTTATTAGAACGCAAGAGTAATGCAAAGGCCTTTGGCCGGCTGCTGGCACCGCGCGAAATAGGACGGGTTTATGAAATATGCGAGAATGTTTTCCATTGGTCACTGGGCCTTGGAAGCTCCACATCTACGCTAGTGTCATCATTTCGGCCGAATGAAGTCCACTGCTGGACACATGCCTCCCCCAAAGATCACCACAACGACCGATATGTGTGTGCTCTTTGGGGGGCTTTGCCATAATCGCCACGCTTGGCAGACGGGTTGACGATCGCAGTTGAGTTGTTAATGTACTCGAAGGACGCTGCTGCCCATCCTCCGGTTAATCCCTTAGTCGACTTTTACGACACCCACGGGATGTAATGGGGTGGTGGCATTCTGAGCCACGGTTTTATAGGTATTCCTATAAGCCCGTATGGGGAACAAGGTATGGTGTTCCTCCATTGAAAAGAAAGGATCCTCCAGCTAGGCGGATGGTATGCCTGGCGGACCGAAGCCCTACGCTAGTGTAACATGAGTGTATAAGCCATAATCAGTAACATGAAAAATAGCACATTGCGTAGGCAATTAGGATTCCATGTCGTCCGTCCAATATCTTTGTCCAATGTACATTTGCCGTGTGGTGCCGGCTCAGAATGCCACCACCCCATCTCCTCCCATGGGTGTCGTAAAAGTCGACTGAGGGATTAGCCGGAGGATGGGCAGCAGCGTCCTTCGAGTACATTACCAACTTAACTGCGATCGCCAACCCGCCTGCCAAGCGTGGCGATTATGGCAAAACCCCCCAATGAGCCCACAACACATCCATATCGGTGGTTGTGGTGATATTTGGGGGAGGCCTGTGTCCAGCAGTGGACTTCATTCGGCCGAAATGATGAATGTACATTTGGTCAAAGAAACTAGATGACTTAAATGTATGATCTACAAGTAGTTGTCCCGGGTCTGGGTGTATTGTATGTGGAATTTATGTCTTTAAACGCACCCACGACACAGGAGAAATGCTAGTGTAGGGCATTGTTAAAAAAAAGTTCAGTTTTTACTTAGTTAATTTTGAACTTCATCCGTTTTTATGTTAAGATCACATTCAACACAAAAAACAGACAAACCCTCAATCTCAAATACAAAGATATTGGATTAAATTGATTATTAATGTCGGCCATAAGTAACTGTCTGGTTACGCTACGGGTCGCGGGTACGATTCCCGCACGGAACAAATATTTGTATGATAGTGTCAGTCTGTATATCAGTACGCTATACCCATGAGAATAGAAGAGACCTGAGTGGAACTTTAAAAAGGAAAAACAAGAAAACCACATAATTCTGCGACCAGATCAGACCAGTCAAACTTTTCCCATCACTGACCCCAGTGTTCCTAATCTAAATGTTATAATATCTCTCCTACATTTCCTTCTGTTAACCCTAAAACGCTTCTACTCGTACATAGCCTAGTCTAGCAAAATTCATTACAAATTCAATTCATTGTATTTCCTCCCAGTCCCTAAGGCACATTATCGTTATCACCGACCCGGGCTCGCCCGTATTTATCTAATATCCTAAGCGGAATCTGGCACCCCATTAAGGGATATTTTGATTGACATACTCACCCCCGAGATTTGCCGGCTAGGGTGGTTTAGGGTTGAGCTTCGATGTTGCGAATTTAGACGGTAGAAAGGATAGTAATGTCTTAGATTTACGCATAGACCTAGCATAGACGCTCCACAAAGTCTGCAGTGTGTGAACATGCCTTAGGCAAACCTAACCATTATCTTCGTTTTGATCAACCTCAAGTACTCGCGAAAGAGAACCGATATGTACCTAGAATGTTTCGTGAGGCTATTGAAATTAAAAAACATCCTAATTTTAATAGAGAAGATGGTTGGCAGGTACCACCTGTTTGGAATCCAGTTATTAAAATAATAAAGTCCCAAACAAGATACCGCACTAAGAAACATCAAGGCACTGTGAGTGATTACTGCGTGCATCGAAACAAATTTTTTGATTAAAATTGTACGGTAGATAAAATAAAATAACTTTTTAAAATCTGTAACGACGCCTGTCACCTTAGTCATCCTGCGACCACGAACCCTGCAAAGTATTCGAAACGTCAGGAAAAACAAAAATCTAAAATATACGCGATAGAATCCGTTTAAAAGTGTTTTATTATAAGGTAGAAAGAATGTTTTTTGTTATGCTGTTTTATGTTCTAATTAGTTCAATGTTCAGTAAATCTAGAGTTGCGATAAACTGATAGCAGCGCTAGCCCAGTGTTTGAACGCTTACCTTCCATATTATCCAGGTATTCCTTTCTGTGTAGGTCCTTGGTGTCGAATATTATATTTTCTACATGTCGCTCATCAAGCTTGCGATGTTATTATAAGGGTAATCCGACATTCTGCTGTGCTGTGTTAATCGTTGATAGTGTGTGTATGTGTGTGAAATAGAATATGCATTATTAGGAAACCAGGGCTGGCTTCTCATCCTGACACACGTGGAAACTGTGTGACTCACTAAATTAAAATTTCCTATTTTATGGTTATACTAGCTGAGACCCGCGGTATCACCCGCGTTTAATTAAATTATATATATATAATTTAATTAAACGCATTAATTAAATTAATTAAATTATTATATTATATATATAAATTATATAATAATTAAATTAATTAATAAAAAAGTAATTTAGAGTACTTCGACACTTGACATAGAATTTTAGGGTTTTATTGTTTTTGCGCGGAACCATAATTATTTTGTCTAAAATAAAAGTAGCCATAGTTATTCCTTATAATATCGGGTATTTGCCAGTGAAAGTCCCGTCAAAATCGGTCCAGCCGTTTTAGAGATTACCCGGAACAAACAGACAGACAGACAGACAAAAAATTATTAAAATGGTTTTTTGTTATATGTACCGTATATACTTTTATATGCATTTAGTAAAAAGCTATTATTTTGACATTACAAACAGACACTTCATTGTTATTTATTTGTATAGATATTATCATTGCATCACCATATCAGCCAAAGGACATTCACTACTAAACAAAGGGCTCCCCCATAAAGTTTCATTATTATGATTCACTTTTTGGGAGGTAGTTGGTGTGCGTAGAATAGCTGCTGTTCTATAGAACGGACGCTGCTCCTCCATTCCTCTGCTGCTCCATCCTTCTGGTTTAGAGCCTATTTTTTCGTACATCCAGGGGGGAGAATACGAAGTGATGCTATATTCTTAATATGGACACCACATACTAAATTACGGATCATTCTATGAATTCAAAAACAATCGAATGTAAATATAATCGTTTAAAAATAACATATAATAATTTTCTCATACCTACCTTTTATTGTGATTTAAAGTATTATCTTCACCTTTCTCTCTTAAACTATTCTAACCCACCGCTAGAGTAACTTAATCGGAAAATACAATTCACAATTTTGACTCTCACATAAACCTCGCAAAGCAGTCCCCAAAGCCAAAATATAACCGATTAAAATATACCTCGCTACAGCCCTACTCCACCCTCTGAGGGGAGGGACCTCCCCTAACACGTATACTTAATACAGTTTTGTCTCGCCATTTCGATACTCGTTTGTGACTGCGAACAAGACTTCGCCTTCTTAAAGGCCTTTTTTGTGAAGAATATTTTTTTGGACAATATTTTTATAAGAGCTGTTTTTTATTGGTGTCCAGTGGAAATTTGGCATGAACTTCCTTCGCCCAGGGGAAGGGGAAGGGGTAGGCCGGACTTCTACCGACTAAAACTACTGGAGCGGTCATCGTCGGCACGTATGGGAGGCTCCAGGTCCTCGTCAGATCACACTAGAGCCACCATTGGTGCCACGCCTTTAGGCACATCTCGGAGGGGACGACTGTAAAGCAGTCACCCCCTCTAGTTTTATAAGAGCCGAGTGCGCTAGGATGCGTTGCGACCTTTGGTAAAGCATTATACGGATAAAAATGTTGATAGAAAGAAGTTTAACAATGTCTTTTGCGTTTAAATTTTGTCTCGTCAGGTGAGAAAAATATAGTCTGGAATCGATGTTTATATACCTAGTTATGATACAACATATACCCGCCTGCCAAGCGTGGCGATTATGGCAAAACTCCCCAATGAGCCCACAACACATCCATATCGGTGGTTATGGTGATCTTTGGGGGAGGCCTGTGTCCAGCAGTGGACTTTATTCGGCCGAAATGATGATACAACATAAGTTAAAAAAAAATGTTATTCACGTCAAACCATTTATAGGCAGTTATGAGTTAAGACTTTAGTTGCCGCTTTCCAAGATGTATATTTCCCGTGGAGAAGAACGGGCAAGAAACTCCATGGTTACTCATTTAAATCATAATGTAACAATGTTTTTTGTCAACATTGTTTTCGAAATGAAGGTAATGTGAGGACAATGGAAGAGAAAAGAGCCTAAACTTCTTAAAAAGTCTAACTACTATATTTATTAAAATTTATGATTCAATTGTCATGGCAGCATTAAGATGGCCAGTCCCAACAGACGGCACTCGTTCACGAACATGACGCATGCATTAAATATTATATATCTACTTTGTTTAGAAGGGAGCATAGCCGCAGTTAAAGTAAATCCGCGATTACCTCGTCCCCTCTTTCGAGTTCGTAATCAATAAAAATGCCGTGTGGTGCCGGCTCAGAATGCCACCACCCCATTTCATCCCGTGGGTGTCGTAAAAATCGACTAAGGGATTAACCGGAGGATGGGCAGCAGCGTCCTTTAACTACATTAACAACTCAACTGCAATCGCCAACCCGTCTGCCAAGCGTGGCGATTATGGCAAAACTCCCCAATGAGCCCACAACACATCCATATCGGTGGTTATGGTGATCTTTGGGGGAGGCCTATGTCCAGCAGTGGACTTCATTCGGCCGAAATGATGAATCAATAAAATATAGATTTTTGATTAAAATTAGGCGTATGATAGATTGAATGTTTTGCAATTCTCAGTCGTTGAAAGGTGTGATTACTTATATCGTGCAGGGTGGGCCTTATATGGAAGGTGTCTTATGTTGGGCGTTAAAAAATGACTATTATTTTGTTCTATATCCAAGGCTTGTTCTTTGTAATCATTTGACCGCACGGTATACGCAATATCCTCCTATAACCTCCACGCTTTGCTGGCGGTGTCATTGACTTCGAAAGCACTTGCCTTAAATGAAAGAAATAAAGAAACATTTGTTTGGTTACAACACAAAAAGACACCAGCGAGCGAGCGCGTCACCTACCGCCTGACGCAGGTGCTCACCGGGCACGGTTGTTTCGGCGCGTACCTGCACAGGATAGGACGCGAGGCCACGGCACAATGCCACCATTGTGATAGCGACCAGGACACCGCACAGCACACGCTCGTGGGTGGCCGAGCGGCGGATCCTGGTTGATCGGATCGGGAAAGATCTCTCTCTGCCAGCAGTAGTGTAGGCTGTGTTGGCTGATCATGAAAATTGGAATGCAGTGGTCTCCTTCTGTGAGAGCATCATGCTCCAGAAGGAGGCTGCAGAGCGGGATCGGGAGAGGGCCGATGTGATGAAGAAACATTGTAACTTATGTGGTTACTACAGGCGTTTCTTCTTAGACAAACCAATATTCACCAGTGAATAGAGATAAAGCTAGCTTATAGACTGATTAGTGGATGATCACGTTTTGTTAGAATTGAGAAGAACTCCAGTGACATTGTTCTAGAGATCCTGGAGCCCCCCTTCGGTCTATCATGACCACTTCGGTGGTTTTAGCCAGTAGGAGTCATGCCCCTCGGCATGCCCCCCCGCTCTTCCCCGGGGCGGCCGGAGAACTTCAATTTCTATGGTTATTCTATAGAGTATGTGTGTCTCTGGTCTACGTTAGTGGCAATTGAAGGGTTTTAAAAGGGGGGCAGCATGAAGGAAGCATCTAGAAGTCGAACCCTGACTGTTGGCGCTTAGACATATATAAAAGCGAATAAATGTCGCAGACGACTGGGACTGTCACTGACCTCCTCGAGAGTATTGTCCCAGTGTTTATTTCCTTGACGGCACAGTTGGTGCAGTGGCTGATACAGTCGGCTGCTGCGCACCGGGTCGTGAGTTCGATTCCCGCACGAAACAAATATTTGTATTATCTGCAGGTAGTTGTTCCGGGTCTGGGTGTAGGAGAAATCTTGCGTGGGGTAACGTTTAAAAAAAAAAATATTATGATGTTGCTTTTAAGCTGAAATACTCAAGAAACACTCAACCATCCAATGCTAGGCTTCTTGAGTGCGCATTTCAGAATATGAATTCGGAGGCCCGATCACCCTTTTCTATTCAAATAAAACCGAATAGGCAATAAAACCTTAGGTTTCAGAGTTAACGGCTCTCGGCGCAAAATCTCAGAAAGCGCTATGTGAAATCGTTGCGAATTTGAATATAAAGTTTTTAAGAACGGTGAGAATATAAATATGTATATTGCTTGTGTGTGGATTTTATGTAACACTAGCTGGGACCCGCGGTTTCACCCGCGTTTAATTTAAAATACATTAAGAGTACTTCGACATAGGCACTTGACCTAGAATATATATATTGAATTTCAAGGGTTTTTTTTTGCGCGGAACCTAATTAATTTTCTCAAATAAAAGTAGTCTAAGTTATTCCTTATAACATCAGCTATCTGCCAGTGAAAGTCCCGTCAAAATCGGTCCAGCCGTTTCGGAGATTACCCGGAACAAACAGACAGACAGACGGACAGACAGACAGACAAAAAATTAAAAAATTGTGTTTTTGTTATATGTAGCGTACATACTTTCATATGCATTCAGTAAAAAGCTGTTATTTTGACATTACAAACAGACACTTCAATTTCATTTATTTGTATAGATAACACACATATACGTACACACACGTACATATATATTAGTTACAAGTTGAAATATAGTTTGTTTTGATAAACATAAGATTTGGTTTTTTATGCTTTTTAGAGTAGAATATTGAAACACAAAACCCGCGGACTGATTACCTAAGTCGCAGACGCTTTGCAACAGGCGTAAAGTGCTCCAACGCCGCTGTCAAACGTCAATTTGGTATTACCTTCTTCTTCTTCTCTTATATTATGGCTCCTGTAGAGTATCTTCCACAATTTCGCCAATGTCATGTAATAAGGCAACGATGTACGGTGCTCAAATTAACCAATTCTGTGTTAACAACTGTTCGGTGTTCCTTGGTATTACCTATTTGCCGATAGCGACTAAACAGGCGAAGATCTCTGACGCGCCTCTGTCGGACAATCAATGAACTAAAAACGTTCATTCTTTTTAGTTCCACTGGTGGCTACTGGCGCTAGTAACTATGCATCTTCCACAATAGCGGCTGACGGGCGATGCCTTACGTAATACCATATTTTTGCCGCTTTGCCACCGGTGGATCCTTGGCTGCGCGATAGCTGCTATCGCGTCTGCTGTTGCTGTTTTTAGCTAATCAGCCCGCCGTTCAACAATTTGAGACGTCCGCTATTCTACCGCAAACGGGCGTTTCAAATAGTTTGGCTGATTTTAAATACTAAGTGGCGTTTCAGTATGCCATTACATAATTAGCCCATTACTGTTCCACTGCTGGGTACGGGCCTTTTCTCACGGTAAGATAGGTTAGGCCTTAGTCCACCACGCTGGCCTAGTGTGGGTTGGTGGCACACACCGTTGGGAACATTTTGGAGCCCTCTCAGGTGTCCTGCACAAGACGTTTGGTGGTGCACCTGGTGGTGAGGAAACGTCTTGTGCAGGACACCTGAGAGGGCTCCAAAATGTTCCCAACGGTGTGTGCCACCAACCCACACTAGGACAGCGTTAACGCATGTGATAATCAAAACTAAACCCCACTAAACTCACCCCCGGCTAGAGGTAAGAAGAAGGACACCGTGGGGTTTTAGCCGGTTTGATCCCGGCATGCCCCTCCGCCCTTCTCAAGGCGGAGGAAGTCCAAGAGGATTTCCCCACGTAAAAAAAAAGGCTATCACTACTTATTCGGCTGTTAGTATCTTAGTATATTGAAATCTTGCCAATCAGTATAAAAATCTGCTTCGTAAGAAGTATTGCTGGATCAAGAATAACTTATTGATCGAAACTGCTTGATTTCATCATCACCACACCGGCCAAAGGACGTCCACTGCGGAACTAAGGTCTCATGGTAAAGGTCGCTCTTACATGGTTACACGTCGCCTGCATCCAACGACTCCCAGCTACCTTCACCAGGGCATCTCGATGTCGCCATCCCACGCTGCGTTTACAGGTGCGTGGTCTCCACTGAAAATTTTTAGCTTAACCGGACAAATGCCGAAATGATGAATTTATATAGTTTATTTATATTCTCCAAACTTTCCCCCCTACCCTTCGCTTTTCCTCAAGATGTTTTCCGGTCTCAGTATCTTATTAATCGTCTCAATACTTATTATAATCCATGCGATCGAAGCGAGCGTAGCTATTTCAAGACTGTAATTAAGAACTATGGTATAACTTCGATATCAATCAAGTTGAAAGTTAACGTGGAGCTGTTATTTATATACATCTTGTTCATCTTGAACTTTCTGTGAGCTCACCCGCTAGCCTCAACAATGAACATGTTTGAGGTTGCCGCCTCTTGTTTATTTTTGTAATCTACTTTAATAATTACTTGCTTATTAGTTATTGCTGGAGTGAAGACCACGCATCGGAATAAGCAGCGCATGATGGCCTTCAAAGAGAGGTGGGCAGGTGGCCTTGTAAGGGCTTGGAGTCTTCGGATGCGGGCGGTATGTAATCGGTCGTAGTGGAAATCTATTGAGAAAGCCTTTGTTCAGCAGTTGACGTCTTTTGGCTAATCCTAAAACCTCTGGCAGCAGTTTATGTCCACTACGAACCACTATGTCTTTCTTTCTTTTAAATAAAACGTTGCCCCACACTAGGATTTCTCCTGTGTCGTGGGTGCGTTTACAGACATGAATTCCACATACAATACACCCAGACTCGGCACAACTACCTACAGATCATACAAATATTGGTTCCGTGTGGGAATCGAACCCACGACCCGGAGCGCAGCAGCCAACTGTATCAGCCACTGCCCCAATTTTATGTGACCTTCATATATACCTGAGGAATAACACGACGCTTCCAACGACACCTCAGATGTCAAAATACGACGAATAGTTTAGGCGATCTGAGGGAACATATGAATACACATACATAACCACATACATAACCACATACATACATACCGATCAAAATCATAACCCTCCTTTTTGCTTCGCCATAGTCGGGTAATTAATTCAAACTGAACATGGCAGTGTGTTCGTTTCTCTTGAACTTTCAGCTAACCCGTCTCGCACTTGGCATTACAGATATTTCTCGATTATAATTCTTTGTATGATCTACTTCTTTATACTACTACTGAGGTTTACACTGGCCGTAGGTCTCTTATTGCAGGAATGCAGTCAGGCAGGTACAACCGTAGTTCCCCCGAGAAGTGCCTGGGGGGGCAGCCTTTTTACAATCGCCTCTCCTCCGCTAGAGCGGGTGACCGCTTTACAGTCATCCCTTTCGAGATGTGCCTAAAGGCGTGGCACCAATGGGCAGCTTGTGTAATCTTACGAGGACCTGGAGCCCCATTCAATGTCGAAGATGGCCGATCCAGTGGTTTTAGCCGGTAGGACTTCGGCATGCCCCTTCGTCCTCGATAGGGGTGGGGAAAGTTCTTTAAAAAATACTCCTGTGAGCTAGAATCTGCAATGGCGACCACCGGAAAGAACACCGATCAAACGTTGTTGAGTAAACTCAAATAAATAAAAACAAAAATTGGACGTTCCCCTGAAAATTCAATTAATTATATTTTACACGGAAAGGACACGGATTGGGCCAATATCAATAATCATCCTAAGGTAAAATCAGATGGCAGACTTCATGATTCTGTGACGATGATCATTAAGATTCAATAACTGCTGTGCTTACCAAATCACGAAAGGAACCTTCTACAACACAGCGAATATCTAGCTACCCTCAATACGTTTCAATAACCATCATCATCATCATCATCATCATCATCATCATCATCATCATTTCGGCCGAATGAAGTCCACTGCTGAACACAGGCCTCCCGCAAAGATCACCACAACGACCGATATCGGTGTGTTGTGTGCTCATTGAGGGGCTTTGCCATAATCGCCACGCTTGGCAGACGGGTTGGCGATCGCAGTTGAGTTGTTAATGTACTCGAAGGACGCTGCTGCCCATCCTCCGGCTAATCCCTTAGTCGCCTTTTAAGACACCCACGGGATGAGATGGGTTGGTGCTATTCGTAGTATATCTATCTACCCTCAATACGTTTTAATAACCATAGATAAATCATACCTCCAGAGTTCCTACCTACGTCAGGAAAAAGGGTGATTGAAACACCCTACGCATAAAACGTATAAGTTTCCCCATTTATCTTATGATCCCGTTGTATCAATCAAATCAGCGTTTCCTAACGAAATTCCCTCGAGACCGTAAATTGTATGCACCCCAGTCATCTATCTTGTGAGGAGGACAGTGTGGTCACCCTACTGTTTTATATTAACGTAATGCGGAATGCTGTTTGAGTGTTGCCATTATTTTGGTGTGAATTGGCAGTTTCTTTTTTTATGTTAAGTAGAAATGGTTTACGTAACGCTATAGAATAGCTTTAACCTCAAATACAGCTTTGGGTAGCCTCAATTTATCGATGTGTCGTGTGTTCATGTTTTTGGGGTTCCGTAGTAAAATAAAGCGATCTTATAACATCCAACCATTTCGGCCGAATTAAGTCCACTGCTGGACCGGTCTAGATGTGGCGTGCTCGACACCCACGGGACGAAATGCGTTAGTGCTATTCGTAGCTGGCACCACCCGGTTAATTAATAGGCATATGATATATATACCACCCTTATTACACCCTTATTAGTTCGTGATGTTATATCCGTCAGTCACAGGCTTCCCCCCACTAGCATCCCAAAATAGAATAATATAAATATAAAGATGAGTTGATTTTCATTACAACCTTCATTATTTCGGCCGAATGAAGTCCACTGCTGGACACAGGCCTCCCCCAAAGATCACCACAACGACCGATATGCGTGTGTTGTGTGCTCATTGGGGGGTTTTGCCATAATCGCCACGCTTGGCAGACGGGTTGGCGATCGCAGTTGAGTTGTTAATGTACTCGAAGGACGCTGCTGCCCATCCTCCGGTTTACAACCTTCGATTATTATTATTACGACGGAGATCTTTCAATTATCTTCTAAGCAACTGAACAACTATATTCAGTTGCTCCGAACAAAATGTTTATAAGCGTTTGCACAAATAGCTTTGTCACATGTTATTTTAATTCTTATGCCTACAGAACCTTGCTTTATGCAGGCCCCGCCATACTTGTCGCTTGAGCTGTCATTTTGGAAAAGATTATTATGAGATTTAGTCATAAGGGTCGCCTGTTTAAATTTCGTAATATATCTTACTTAATTATCATATTTGCCAACGGTCTCTTCCATAGATTTCCACAGTAGTGTCGCCATTTTGGGGGCATTTACCAGTATACACCGCGCTTGGCAGGTTTGATGAGGTAGTATGGCTACTATTTCATAAAAGGGAAACTGCTCGCCTTCCCTCTGGTTTAGAGACCCTTAGTCACCTTTTACCACATCCACAGAAGGAGGTGGAGTGGTGCTATATTCTTGATCTCCCCACCACGCGGTTTATCTTACTCCTATTATAAAGTGATAGTTTGTTTGTTTGAAGCTGCATACTCCAGTTTGAACGGATTCGAATGAAATTTGGCATACAGTTAGATTATCTCGCGAAACAGGATATAGGGTATTTTTTACTATAAAATTATAATCGCAACTTCGTCGAGCGAACTAATTTAAACTCTTAAGGTAACTTGACGCCATAAAACTTTATTTTAATTTTATTCTATGACATAATCTAGATCTCTACATAATTTCATTTCAACCCGATCAGTCATTTGGGCCAAATGGAGCCAGAGATTCGAACATATAAGCTTTCAAATCTATAATAACGTAGTAAGAAGTATAAGTTCCCATATGGTGTCCGGATTAAGAATATAGCACCACCCCGTCTCCTCCCGTGGATGTCGTAAGGTGATGAAGGGACTCTCAGCCAGAGGCATTGGCAGCAGCGTCCCTTCTATGAAAATGCAGTCATTCTACGCTCCTAACCTGTTTGTTAATCGTGGTGAGTATATGTATTGGCGAATTCTCCCCAAATCGATGACACAAGTGTGGAAATCCAATGGGGAGGCCTTTGTATAAAATTGGACGTTTTTTAGATGATAATATGCAGATAAATCTCATAATACGATTGGAATATATTTTCACTTGACAACAGATTGACGAAATATCGCACAGCTGACTAACGAAGAGCAGACACGAAACACAAGAAAGAATTGGAACTTGAGTATTGAAATTCAACTGGTTTACGCTGTTGTTTCTTGGCCCACTGTGTGTGTGTGCGTCGACTGTCAAAAACCCGTGCGGTACCGGATACGAATAGCACAAACCCATCTCATCCCGTGGGTGTCGTAAAAGGGCTAAGGGCTTAGCCGGAGGATGGGCAGCAGCGTCCTTCGAGTACATTAACTCAACTGCGATTACCAACCCGCCTGCCAAGCGTGGCAATTATGGCCAAAATACCTCAATGAGCACACAACACACCCAGACCGGTCGTGGTGGCGATCTTTGGGGAGGCCTGTGTCCAGCAGTGGACTTTATTCGGCTGAGTCAAGTCAAGTCAAAGTCAAGTCAAAGTATTTTATTTCAAATAAACCAAATATTGGCACTTATGAAACGTCAGAATCTAAGTTGCACGGTTCCAAATAGTTGATCTCGTGGATACTCTTTTAAAATAATTGAGAATACAATGTTGATTAATACAAAATATTGTAAAACATATACCGAGAAAAACTTAGGTCAATGTGTTAGACAATAATATAATAATAATAGTTTATTTGCCGTGGCAGTTAACGGCTGACCAGTCCCAACGGACGGCACCCGTTCACGAGCATGACGCATGCATCAGCATCGTTTAGCTCAACCATATTGTAGGGAACCGAACGACCCGATACACGACGCCACCACCAGCAAGACATTGTAGTGAGCATGACAGACCAATACAGCCAGGCAAAAAACAATCAATATAAGTAACAAAAATAACATTGGTGGCTACATGATGCTGAAGCGATACTGTCAAAATAATTACTCTGAAGCAGTGAACTGAGATAAAGAAAGCCCAGCCTTGTATCAGCTTATTACCACGCAAATATTAAGCGTAAATCCGCATCTTGTATCCAGAGAGGGGTGTATAAGTGCAGTACAAACACAATACTGTCTAAACTGGGGGCGGCATCCCCTCACGCACCCCTGCGAAATAAACATGCGCAGACCGAACTATCGTGAAGGATATCGAGGACAAGGCTCCCTACGTATTTGGAATACGGTAGGATCAGATACTGTATGGAGTAGAAGACTATGCCAGAACATTTGCCACATTTTCTTTTTTAAGTTGTTATACTTTTTAGCGTTGACATTCGATCTTTTGATTAACATGAAAAAGTACTAAATGGTTCTTGTGGATATGGTTTAGTGTACAGATATATATAAAATGTATTATAATAAAACACTTTTAAACGGATTCTGTCGCGTATATTTTTGTTTTTCCTGACGTTTCGAACACTTTGCAGTGTTCGCGGTTGCAGGATGACTATTTTGGTTTGTCTAAGGTATGCGAACATGCCGAACAAACCCAACCATTTTCTTCGCTTTGATCAACCTCAAGTCCTCACGAAAGAGAACCGATATGTACCAAGAATGTTTCGTGAGGCTATTGAAATTAAAAAACGTTCTAATTTTAATAGAGAAGATGGCTGGCAGGTACCACCAGTTTGAAATCCTGTTATTAAATTAATAAAATCCCAAACAACACACCACACTAAATAACATCAAGACACTGTGAGTGATTACTGCGTGCATCGAAATAATTTTTGATTATAATTGTACGGTAGATAAAATAAATAACTTTTTAAAATCTGTAACGACGCCGGTCACCTTAGTCATCCTGCGACCACGAACGCTGCAGTGTTCGAAACGTCAGGAAAAACAAAAATCTAAAAAATATACGCTATAGAATCCGTTTAAAAGTGTTTTATTATAATGTGCAATACTCGCGAAAACCTAAGACATTACTATGTAAACCAGTACGGACTGGAGTTTGCTGAAAAAGTTCGCCGTGTGGAGTGCCTAATGACTAAGCGTGCCCGACTTCTAACTTCATTGAATTTTCTGAAGAGATGCCGGGACAACAACATCAATGAAATATAAAATGTATGTATTACACGAAGATTATTAGCCGCGTGCCGGCTTAGAATAGCACCAACCCATTTCATTCCGTGAGTTCGTAAGAGGCGACTATGGGGTTAGCTGAAGATGGGCAGTAGCGTCCTTCAAGTACATTAACAACTGAACTGCAATCGCCATCCCGTCTGTCATGTGTGTCGATTATGACACAACCCCCCATAAAACACAACGCACCCAAACCGGTCGTTGTGGCGAGCTTTGGGGAGGCCTGTGTCCAGCAGTAGGGTGTATTCTGGCTGAAATAATTATAATGACACGTGAAGAAACACTTAAACCAGAAACATCTGTAATCTACGCACATATATCGTGGGGGTATCGAACTCGCGACCCGTAGTGTAGAAAGCCAACCGCGAGACCCAACCGAACTGTCAAATAACCCATCATCATCATTTCGGCCGAATCAAGTCCACTGCTGGACACAGGCCTCCCCCAAAGATCACCACAACCACCGATATGGATGTGTTGTGGGCTCATTGGGGGGTTTTGCCATAATCGCCACGCTTGGCAGGCGGGTTGGCGATCGCAGTTGAGTTGTTAATGTACTCGAAGGACGCTGCTGCCCATCCTCATGCTAATCCCTTAGTCGACTTTTACGACACCCATGGGAGGAGATGGGGTGGTGGCATTCTAAGCCGGCACCACACGGCAACCCACAAAATAACCCATGTTTAGCAATAACTCGTCTATTCAACTATTCTAAACTAGACTATGATCGAGATAGATATCATATTATTATTATCATATCATTATTATATTAATAAGGTTTTTTAAATCATAGTACCTTTTTTCTTTGCCTTAATTAGAGATTGAACCTTCCTATTTTGATTAATTATTTTATTATAATTAGATTCGCCGCAGGCCTCTTAGTCTGAAATACACAATCTAGCACGCAGTAGTTCTGGCATGCTGATACATCATCTTCATCATCATATAGTTTCTTTACATTCTGTAGAATCATTGTAGAGTGTATACAAGCCTTCAGTTAAAATACAGCGTAATAATTGCCCTTCCAAAGATTGAATCAATCAATCATAGCCATAAAGTAATTGCGGTGTGGTGCCGGCTCAGAATACCACCACTCCATCTCCTCCCGTGGGTTTCGTAAAAGTCGACTAAGAGATTAGCCGGATGATGGACAGCAGCGTCCTTCGAGTACATTAACAACTCAACTGCGATCGCCAACCCGTCTGCCAAGCGTGGCGGTTATGGCAAAAACCCCCAATGAGCCCACAACACACCCATATCGGTCGTTGTGGTGATTTTTGGGGGAGGCCTGTGTCCAGCAGTGGACTTCATTTGGCCGAAATGATGATAAAGTAGTGGTGATATCATCATTATCGTATCAGCCTATAAGCGTACACTGATATATATGTATCGGCCTTAATAATTGTAACGCCTTGAAGGATAGTTGGCACATGCGTAACTATTTGAACGGTGACGATATGACACCATTCGCTGAGCGGTCCTTGAGTGGTCTCCCAAATAATGAATTATGATGTGTGATGTAACGAAAATGACTAACTATAAGAACATTACAGTACTGATACTACTACTACTACTACTACGGTTGGTGCAGTGGCTGATACAGTCGGCTGCTGTGCACTGGGTCGCGGGTTCGATTCCCGCACGGAACAAATATTTGTATGATCTGCAGGTAGTTGTTCCGGGTCTGGGTGTATTGTGTGTGGAATTCATGTCTGTAAACGCACCCACGACACAAGAGAAATCCTAGTGTGGGGCAACGTATAAAAAAAAAAAAAAAAAAAAAAAAAACTGATCTTGACCGCTGAACTTGCCCCCTTCATGTGCGCAGAAGTGATTTTTATGGTCTGTTTGGCAACTGCGCAAACCATCCCTTCACTGAGCGCTCAAGATTCGTGCCGGGCACTATCAGTGTGCTTGAGTGCGTAACAGCGAAGGTCACCACATATTTCACCATACATTTTTTTTTATTGGGCCCAGTGGAAATTCTACCTGAACTTCCTCCGCCGCGGGGAAGGACGGAGGGGCATACCGGAATCCTACCGGCTAAAACCACTGGGGCGGTCATTTGCGGCACTTAAGGGGGCTCCAGGCACTCTCGTATGATCACACTAGAGCCGCCCACTGGTGCCACGCCTATAGGCACATCTTGCAGAGAGTGATTGTAAAGCGGTCACCCCCCGGGAGGATTGTAAAGGATCCCCCGAAGCGTCCCTGTGCGCTGTGCTATGCGCATACGCCAGCGCGTGACCACATGCGCGCCACCGTCTTCTCGTGGGTCGCTCGATGTTGGCACGCAGATTCCCCAATCTACGCACCCGCAAACCCAGAGGCCCCCCGCCTTATAGCGACTGCAGAGGGTTTCAGGCGTATGGGAATTAGGCACCAAGGCGGCGGTTACCCTGGCGCCATCTCCACCGGGATGTTGAAGGGTGGAAAACGCACTACGAGAGCTGTTGCCTCGTAGGATACTGTTTGGTATCCTCTTGCGATCCGGGTAGCCACACCATGAATTTTGGTTCTGCAGCGCTGGGCGCCTGACAGTCGAGCTGGCCATACAGGCACCCCGTAGAGGGCCACGGAAACAGTTAGACCTAGCACAATACGCCCTACAAATATTTGTTCCTATCCTATATCCTAGCCAATCGCTATAACCAATGTTCTCCCATACATTCCAACTGCAAATGTAAGTTTGTACGCACAATATTGACAGATGTACCATGTTAAGACCATAGACTTCTTATAGTTTTCCTGTAATTTACAAGTAAAGAACTATTTACAGTATCTTTTTCAAAAAATTTGGTTCACTAGTTTCGGAGTTAATAGGGGTCGTTTTGGAGGTCCGGTGTTTTCATTCGGATGTTCGGAACCCTAAAAAACCCTAAGGAAGTACTTTCAAAGTTTCTTGCCAGTTCTTCTCCATAGTACCAATGACTTGAAACCGTGCAATAACTTAGATTCTGACTATTTTAAGTGCCAGTCAGCATTTCGGCCGCATGAAGTCCACTGCTGGACACAGGCCTCCCCACAAAAAGATAAAGATCAGCACAACGACCAATATCGGTGTGTTGTGGGCTCATTGGGGGGTTTTACCAAAATCGCCACGCTTGGCAGATGGGTTGGCGATCGCAGTTGAGTTGCTAATGTACTCGATGACGCTGCTGCCCTTCCACCGGCTAATCCCTTAGTCGACTTTTACGACACCCACGGAAGGAAATGGAGTGGTGGTATTCTGAGCCAGCACCACACGGCATGCCACTAAAAGGTTAATATAAATAAATAAAAATTACAGGTTGCACTCCGGGAGTGCCGACAGAAGTGAAAACTTATTTTTTTTATTTATCTAGACGACACTATAGCTGCGTCTCGTAACGGTGTCGCGAGTCCAGAGATTTTATCTTATCTAAAAATATGAGTACCGCGCTAAAAATAGTTTTCACTTCAAAAACTTTTACGTTTGAGTTTAACAATTCTCTTTTAGCTTACTATGTACTCAATTACGCGGGGCTTTCCACTGGTGATTATGCATCGATGTTCTCTCTTTGCTTGTGCCACTTCGGCTCTGCACTAAATAGCATCATGTTACGCAAGACCTCCGGTTTTCTAATGTCATCGACCCATCGCTCCGTTAGACATCACACGCATCTGTTTTCGTACATATTTTGTGGCTGCATATTTCTCACGCAGATCGACACGTTTGCTGTGGTCATGTCTATGTCTTTGTTTACAAATTGAGACCCTTAGTGCTTCGGAAAACACGTGAAGCCGTTGTACGAGCGTGTCATACAAATAACTATGACGACCTTAATGTGCAATTGAAACCGAAAAGACGTGACAACTGTTCCTTTGGATACCATTGTGCATATAGTTATATGTTTCAAGTTGTTCTTCTTTATTTTTCTACTTCTTTTCGTGGGGTGGCTGATACAGTCGGCTGCTGCGCCCCGGGTCGTGGGTTCGATTTCGGCACGGAGCAAATATTTGCATGATCTGTAGATAGTTGCTCGGGGTCTGCGTGTATGTGTACTGTGTGTGGAATTTGTGTCTGTAAACGCATCCACAACTTAGGGGAAAACCTAGCGTGGAGCAACGTCTTAAAAAAAAAGAAATAACTAATTTAAAAAAAGTGGTAGTCACAGACAGTCGTGAAAGGAGTCAAATTTGTATAGTGCGCATTGCCGAATACATTGTTAATTTACCGTCGCATTGTCATCGTCACCTGGCATAGTCTTCCAAGGTCTTTACAGGTATCATCGATAGCATCTCCGAGCAGAATATTATCTTAATAAACCAGGTCTTTCCCGGTTTGAGGAGACCAGAACGGGTGTGCAAAGGCTGATTGGTTAATAATCCAATGATATTATATATTAAAAGAGGTAGATATGTTACATACGCGCCAAAGGTAAGAACCAAAACTCCCCCAATTGTAGCACCTCGCAATCAGTTCGCCCAAGACAGGACAACGAGCACACGCTGTCATAATCTCTATTTTTTATTAATTAAGTGATAACATTGCCGTCGTGCGTATAAAGAAAATACAGAAACTATAAAGCAAACATGAATAAATAACTAAGGATTTCATACCATACGTGGGTAACAAGTAAAATAAAATATTTGAATAAAATACTATTTAAATTACTCATAGAATAATATTCTCGAAGAAAACCCAGGTCAAGCAAAGAAAAGAGACAACACATATATTCTATCACAGGTGCGACAAAGACATCGAGTACACGTGTTGTCATTTTAGATAGCTATCTCTTTTATTCTCGTTGTTTTTGTATCTTCTTTCTTACAGCATAGGTAGATGTGCAGTTTTGTAGGTTTATACATACAGCGAGACTGTATTTTGCGCGCCATATGGACGTAACATATCTATGGTATAATATCAATGGGTTAATCTAAAATTATTATATCACCGAAATATAAATCCAATGGCACGTCAACGAAAGTGGTCTCGAAGCCGTAAAACCATATGCAATATGCAGTAAATCATGGAGAACTTAGATTTGCTCTCCCTCCGAACAGTAATTCATTTCTCCCTTTTGTTTCGTAACTTTGTGAACACGAAGCGAATTCATCATTTCGGCCGAATGAAGTCCACTGCTGGACACAGGCCTCCCCCAAAGATCACCACAACCACCGATATGGATGTGTTGTGGGCTCATTGGGGGGTTTTGCCATAATCGCCACGCTTGGCAGGCGGGTTGGCGATCGCAGTTGAGTTGTTAATGTACTCGAAGGACGCTGCTACCCATCCTCCGTCTAATCCCTTAATCGACTTTTACGATACCCATGGGAGGAGATGGGGTGGTGGCATTCTGAGCCGGCACCACACGGCGAAGCGAATTAAACAGTAGATATTAGATGTATATATGAAATATACGACATTTCTAAAACCAAGTATTCTCAGCAGTTTGAGGAGCATAATTTCTACAATAATTCAAATTAATACTATCTTAAAAGATCTCTGAAAGGATTAGTAAACTGAAGTGGCAATGGGCAGGGCACATTGCTCGTAGAACTGATGGCCGTTGGGGCACAAAGGTTCTCGAATGGAGACAGCGCACCCGAAAACGCAGCGTGGGACGACCTCAAACGAGTAGGACAGACGACCTGGTGAAGGTCCCTGGGAGTCGTTGGATGAGAGCGCTCGTTATGGAAATCTAAGGGGGAGGCCTTTGTTCAGCAGTGGACATCCTGTGGCTGATATGATGATCCACGGGAGGAGATGGAGTGGTGCTACATTCTTAGTCCGGACAACATACGGAATATTAAATTGCTCTCATATCTATCAAATACTTCAATATAACAAATGCTATTTGTACTAGCTGTACGAGGGCAAAAAATGCTCCTATCGCAGCATAAGCTGCAGCAATACGTCGCTGCAGCGCTGTTTCCAAAAGGAAACTGGTAAATGAGCACACGGGCAGTCACGTCGCGCCCTGACAAATGAATGAATAAAACATACAAAAATAAACACAGGACATGGCGTGGGCTGAAAAATAACAGAAATATTAAATTTACTGAGAATAGTACACCATCAAGCGACGAGACAGTTATAAGACCATTCGGCAATCACTGCAGCCTCACATGACAAATCCATACGACATTTATGTGAGCATGTCTACATGAATTAACACAGGTTAAGTGGTATCGTAGGGAACTTACAAACTCTGCAAGAACTGGGATTCAGGTTCGGCAACCGTGCTTGCAAACTTCAGAATAGAGATGTAGACAATAACGGTCAACCGTTAAGATGTTATTAATTCCCCCGGGCGCGGGGCATTAAGTAACTATGCGCTCAGTTTCGTTGCAATAAGGTGCGCAAAAATAACACAAATGCTATAGGCACACAATTGTGTTATTTTATACTTAATTAAAATCTGATATTCTGATGATTTGCCGTGTGGTGCCGGCTCAGAATGCCACCACCCCATCTCCTCCCATGGGTGTCGTAAAAGTCGACTAAGGGATTAGCCGGAGGATGGGCAGCAGCGTCCTTCGAGTACATTAACAACTCAACTGCGATCGCCAACACGCCTGCCAAGCGTGGCGATTATGGCAAAACCCCCCAATGAGCCCACAACACATCCATATCGGTGGTTGTGGTGATCTTTGGGGGAGGCCTGTGTCCAGCAGTGGACTTCATTCGGCCGAAATGATGATGAAAATCTGATATCCCGTGATATTCTCAAGATATCCTTGCTAAGACTTAGGGTTCCAACGTGTAACAATACGACGATAGCCTCAGTTTACAGGAAAAACTGTAACAATGCACAATGAGGAGACAGCCATGAGAAACTGTTGCGGTTTCGAGAAATCATCCAGTTCTGAAAGTACCCAGAAGGTGTTTTTATTACACGCTTTGTGTTCATCATCATATCGGCCATACAACGTCCACTACTGAACAAAGGCCTCCCCCATAGATTTCCACAACTGTGTCATCATATTGGGGGGAATTTGCCAGTACTCACCACGCTTGGCAGGCGGGTTGGTGAGCGCAGTATGGCTACTGTGCCACAGAAAGGACGCTGCTGCTCATCCCTCCAGTTTAGAGTCCTTTAGTCGCTTTTTACGACCTCCTCGGGAGGATTTAGACTGGTGCTATATTCTTAATCCTGACCACACGGATAACGCTTTGTGTTTGGCCTATATACATGTAAGTACGTAACTGACAATATAACTATGTATATAATGTAATGGAATTATGCAATAAATTTTTGCCCGCTTCTAGGTGTTCGAATGTCTTAAAAATTTGCAATCGCATTATGGGGAACAAGGTGTGGTGTTCCTCCATAGAAAAGGGAGGATCCTCCAGCCAGGCGGGTGGTATGCCTGGCGGGCCGAAGCCCCACGGTTAATGTTGGGCGACTGTATATATGCTGCGTTGCGCGAATACTTTAATAGCGTGATTCAGGATTCTTTGACGTCATCGGAGAGTTGCATTTGATAGTCGAGTAGATGTAGATTTTTTTTTTTTTTTTTTAAAGTAATTAGGTCCTAACAGACACTTTTACACGTCATATTGAAACAACGGAGGGCAATTTCACTACATGACAACCTCTGAGAAGAAATGCCAAAAGAAACTCAGGGCTAGGTCTTCTTTATCTTTTTTTTCATCAAGAAAAGAATTGATGACTACAATAATGTGACATAACTATTACGAAGGTTTATAAAAAAAAAACAAATAACAGATTGTTATTATACACTTATGTAAATAATGAATTTGAATCTATATGTAATTACTTTATAGGTTATTAGGGTTAATTTTACTTTAAAACTAAAAAGATGAAACTAATATAGCTGGGAGTTTAAAAAAATATACACGCTTTTAATTATATATAAATTAAGAAGCGTAAAATATTTTTTGAATAATATATAAAATTGGTGCTCGATATCAAAAGTAGATTTATTATGAGAAAAATAGTATAAGTAGAGAGCGTGTGGTGCCGGCTACGAATAGCGCAAACGCATGTCAACCCGTGGGTGTCGTAAAAAGCGACTATGGGATTAGCTGGAGCTGAGTTAGGCCATCCGGCCATCAGCGTCCTTCGAGTACGTTAACAACTCAACTGTGATCGCCAACCCGCCTGCCAAGCGTGGCGATTATGGAAAATCACAATGAGCACACAACTCAACAAACACCAGTCTAGCAGTGGAATTTATTTGCCCGAAATGATGAAGTAGAGAGCGGCGTTCCACGCTTTTTTAAAATAATAAATTATATAAAGAATTGCATAAATTTGTGCTTTTTAGTTCATATTTACGACACGGTTGGTGTAGTGGCTGATACAGTCGACTGCTGCGCTCCGGGTCGTGGGTTCGATTCCCGCACGGAACAAATATTTGTATGATCTGCAGGTAGTTGTTCCGGGTCTGGGTGTATTGTATGTGGAATTCATGTCTGTAAGCGCACCCACGACACAGGAGAATACCTAGTGTGGGGCAATGTTAAAAAAAAAAAAGTTTCATTTATTGTTTTTTTCTGGAATGGCGACAAAATGACGAACTTTGATTAAAAACATAAATAAGGTACTGGGTTCAACCTGGCTTTGATAGTACGGTTACTTATTTATTGGCTTACAGCACTACGCTCTTTGCCAAGGACAGTGTTGCGGATGACGGGATGAATGCGAGAGCGCCTCCCATGACCCCGGCGCGAAGAAACACCCTGGGGTTTGAGACGATGAGACTCCTCGACGGTAAGAGTCCTCGAAGATGCCTCGACCTCCCAAGTACGAAAAAAGTCCATGAGCATTCCATCCACAAATAATTAGCCCATTACTGTCCCACTGCTGGGCACGAGCCTTTTCTCACGATGAGAAAGGTAAGCCATCACGCATCAGGTATCCACCACGCTGGCCTAGTGCGGGTTGGCGGACTACACACACCAATGAGAACATTTTGGAGCCCTCTCAGGTGTGCAGGTTTCCTCACGATGTTTTCCTTCACCGTTAACGCAAGTGATAATCAAATTCTGATCCGCACATAAACCCGAAAAGTCAGAGGTGTGGGCCGGGGTCGAACACAGACTCTCCTGTATGGAAGGCAAGCGTTCAACCACTAGGCTATCCCTGATTTTTGCCACGTACACGAAAAAGAGGCCTTAACCTATCATAAAAGTGGACTTAGCCATGATACCAAAAGCTTACATCTCGGAGGAGGTAACTGTAAGGCGGTCACCCACTCCAACATAATGAAATGATCATTTATTCAAAATAGACAAAGAAATTAGTTCTTTTTGAACGTAAACAAAAGACAGCACCCCATAAGCCCACCCTTCACCGCTTCCTAGTGTTTAACTTGGGGAGAAGAAACGGCGCAACAAACTGCCCAGCAACACGTTAGTCTGTCATCTAGGTACAATATTTAAAAAATAGGTACATATGCTTCATATCATTTCGGCCGAATGAAGTCCACTGCTAGACACATGCCTCCCCCAAAGATCACCACAACGACCGATATGGGTGTGTTGTGTGCTCATTGGGGGGTCTTGCCATAATCGCCACGCTTGGCAGACGGGTTGGCGATCGCAGTTGAGTTGTTAATGTACTCGAAGGACGCTGCTGCCCATCATCCGGTTAATCCCTTAGTCGACTTTTAGGACACCCACGGGAGGAGATGGGGTGGTGGCATTCTGAGCCGGCACCACACGGCAGCAACTTCATATACAAAATAACAAAGAACGGTTACTTTTGGTAACTTTGTCATAGCTACATGTCCACACACAGAAATAGGTATACCTACAAAAAAAACCAAAATAACTGTGAATTGGGTTCGCAGTAAATTTGATGTTTATCAGTATGAATCACAACTCATTCTTATTTTCACCTTTTAATGTCGCTAAATACTTACATATTTTTGTGGCCGACTGTACACAGGTGACGGTCAGGTTTTTACCTTCGACCTTGGACAAAATGCCTGGTTTTTATTGTGTTTAATATAAACGATATGAAGAGCCGTTGACCTTGACAATGTTTCGTTGTCTTCAAGATCCGGTATGATCGCTCTTCGTTGACTATAGTTATATGGGCTGTCTCCATTTTTTTTTCGTATGCTAGCTGGAGGGAAATATAGCCTCAGCCGCGCTCCAGTGTTAAGAGGGAAGATACAATTTGATTAGAGTTAGATGTATAGATGTACATGCTCCAGTACTCCAAGTGCCCATACATCTGCATCATAGATCGCTTTGATCAAGCTACCAACACCGCAACAGACCTGGTCTCCTCGCTCTATCTCATCTTATCAGCCCGTAAACGTCCACTGCTGAATATGGGCCTTCCTATAACCACTACAATGGACGGACATAGCTACATAGGAGATATTGCCATAATCAACAGACAGACAAGCGGATTCGTAAACGCAGTATGTTGTTTTTGCACACGGGAAGATAATGCTGCCCATTATCTTGACATATGTACACAGTCGCCTTTTACAACAACCTTTCCTTTAAATTTAATTTATTAGGATTTAATAAACGAAACGAAGTAAACTAAATAAAATGCACCAAATTACAAACGTTAAAAATGGTACGTTGTATCGGAAGTATTGGATATGGTATTCACCTTATTATGAAATCAAAATGATGCCAGATTACTAAACAAACTATTTCGTTGCTACGACTATAGATTTATTTTTCTGTATAAGGTGCGGCTGTATATTTTATAGAGTCAATTATCTTATTATATTAACAAATATGTATTATACAACTCTATCTCCTCCCATGGATGCCGTAAAAGGTGACTAAGGGACTTTAAACCAGAGGGATGGGCAGCAGCGATCCTCCTGTGCAACAGTAGCCATACTGCGCTTATCAACTCTCCTGGAAATATTTGGGACAGGCCTTTTTTCAGTAGTGGGCGTTTTTTGGCTGATAGCTTTTCTATTTTGGTGAATATCGACTGTTTTTGGGAAAACAATGTGTTTTTACGTTAATTTTATCTATGTTTTAAAACAGCCTGTATTTACTTGTGTTACTTTGTGTAACCACATATTATCTAAAGCTCCTATTTTTAATGTTTGTTTAATGAATATATTGATAGGCTTGCGTTTGACCACTATCTCACCTGATGTTAGGCGACGATGGTGCACGCTTGCCTCGAAGAAACCTGTTCACTCGTCGCTTGAAGATTCCCAAGTTATAGCGGTAGGGAAACACATACTTTTGCAATGAGTTCCACTTTTTAGCGGTACGCACGAAAAACGTGGAAGCAATTCGACATCAACCATATGACTATGGCACAATGCGGTTCGTCTGGTTGTCCGAGGACGAAATGGATTTAACGTCCAATTCCAGAGTACACTCGCCGAAATGTATTCAATAAAAAACTGCCGCTACAAGCCTTCCCAGACCGGCATTGAAGTATCGATGATATAGCAGAGTGGTATCCTTAAAGGTGTGTTTTGTTTAGAAAGTCGAACAAACGTAGCTTAATGGAATCCAGAATTCGATATGATTCAGATCACAGAGTATGACATATATACGACCATATTACATAAACTTTAACTGATCACTAGATATATACCAGGGCACAAACTCTTCAACAATGTCGCATGAAACGTTCTTAAAGCTTCTCGTAAACATTTCAAAGGATGCAGGAATCTAACAAAATGAAGCTCATAAATGAACCAGTACCTATATGTTTTCTAAAAACCCTCTGTAGTCAACTCAAATGAAAAACAAACCCGCAGGAAAGTTTTACTGTAGAGTTTCAGTCCCAAATTTTGAGCCTTTTACCCTCTTTAAAGGTCAAGGTATGAACCCCATAATTTTTTTAAAGCATAATTGAATGTATCTTAGGGACTCTAATTACGTAGAAATTGACGATAGAATTGAAATTAAAATCTTATCCATAACTATACTATGTGGGCGTAAATTATGTTTTAATTGCGACTATAACTACAACTGCAATTTACGGATAAGTACAGTCGGCTTCAGTTCAGTTTATTTGCTATCACAGATTTACATACTAAGAAAGGTAGTAATATAAAAAATACCTACCTTTTTTCTTTCTCTTCTTCATAAGACGTAATATAATTGAAATGTCTCTCTTTTCACGGGTTTATATCCCCTGTAAAGAGGAACCCGGTCTTTTGATAGGCTTCCAACTTCCAAACGTAGACCCCCTTTTAACGTAAACGTAGAAACCCTTTAGATAATTTTAATCTAAAATGTAATGGGACACTATCCCGGTACTTTCCATGACTGCACGCATTGTCGCATGCAGTCACGGATAGTCCCCGGAGGAGTAAGGCTTTCGTATGAGATGGAAACTAAAACGATAAGATCCATTGCAAGGGGTGTTTGTTATATGGAATGAAAAGTTTAAGAAATACGGCAACAACGTCTGCCAAAAGCATCTAAAAAGCTTGGGACTGAGCTGCTCGCTAGTATTTTTTTTAACTTTTTATACATAAACTGACATATTTTATTTTATACACTTTTTATTGACATTGAATTTGTGGGGTCGTCGGTCCACCTCGTTCGAGGTCGGCCCACGCCTCGTTTTCTGGTGCGCGGTCTTCATTCGAGAACATTTTAGCCCCAACGGCCATCAGTTCTACGAGCTATGTACTATTTATATATGATTAATTCATTGATTTTAATTTACTTTCGTTTTTTTTTAAAGGTGAGGTTTCAGGTCCTGGGTCCATGACCTCTGAACAACCTAGGCAGATCTTGTAGTGCTGTAGCACGAGTCGGCGGGTGCGCCCTTCTTTTATAGGCTACACAACAATACTAATAATAACAAATGAAAGTACAATAAATCACAAGCAATTATATTATACCATAGATATGATACGTCCATACTAAATGACACGCAAAATACAGTCTCGCTTGCACAACCATGTCGTGAGAAAGAAGATATAAAAACAACAAGATTAAAAGAGATAGCTATCTAGGCGAACCGATTGCAAGGTGCTACAATTGGGGGAGTATTGGGTCTTACTTTTGACATGCATGTAACATATCTACTTCTTTTTAATATATAATCACAAGCATATGAGTCCATAATCTTTCACATCTTTTGTGATTTAAATTATTACATTATCATGAAAAGTTCGAAAGATAATTAGCAATGTTGTCATCGTGCCGGTGAAATAAGGTTAATTGGGATTTACCTATATAGGTCATTATCTCAATTTGTCAATCAATAACTCTCCCGTATCTCAATAATTTAGCAGTATATTAATGATGATTGCCAATTACTGTTGGAAAATTAGTAAAGCATAGAAAATCTTACAAATTACGTGCGACCGGTAATCGTATTATCCATTGACAGCATAGACAAAATATTTCGTAATTTTACGAAAACCTTTTGGTATTTGGATATACTAGGCATGCTTTTTAAGTTCTGTCGTTTCCATATTTCCCGGCAATTTTGAATTTGGAACTGTTCTATATTCGAATGTGTTTAAATTTTGAATCTCAAAACAGTTGAAAGTATTAGGATTAATGCTATTGTTTAGTCAGTGTCGATTGGAATCTGTCAGGTGACGTACGAAAATGCATCTTTCTAAGGAAAATGTTCGTGCAATAATTTTCTACAACTTTAGAAGAGGCCTGACACGGCTTCAGTATTTTGAAGAGCTAACGTTTGTGTTCAGTGATGAAGCCCCATGTCTGCGGACTGTCGAACGCTGGTATTTAGAATTCCAGCGTGGACATACTAGTGTTAGTGAGAAATCTCGCAAAGGACGCCCAAAATCCGCTTTCACTGAAGATAACATCATTGCTGTGAGACAACTAATTCTCGAAGATCGTCATGTGACGTATCGAGAGATAGAGGCTCTATTAGGCATCTCAGGGACAACCATTCAGAAGATCTTGCATGAAGCGCGTGGTGTGAGAAAGCTAGTTTGCCGTTGGATACCGCATCTGCTTTCCGACGATCACAAGGCGGCCCGCGTCAGATGTAAGTAAGGCCAGTACGCAGCAGCACAGAACATAAAGTTTCAATAATCTGTGGTACTATCAAGCATACTATATTTGTGTAATACCATTTTGAGTCTAGCTTGCTCCGTTGTTCCAATGTGACATGTATACGGGCTATGCGTCCGTACAAGTACACTGGTGAACATGTGGCTCGCAACGTCCGTAACAATGAGCGGTCATGGGGATATTGCCATAATCACTACGCTTGGCAGGCGGATTGGTGATCGCCGTATGCTGTTATTATCACACGGGAAGATGCTGCTGGCCATCATCTTGGCAGCCACCTTTAGTCGCCTTTTACGACACCTAAGGGTGGTCTAATCGCGCCCCACGGAATGGAGTTGAAGGCGTTAACGATGTCTAGACTGACCGCCAACGCCACCCCACGCCGTCGGGACACTGCCTGTTCCGACAGCGAGCGGACGCGAAGAATCGCGTCGATTGTGGACCGCCGCTGCCAGAAGCCATACTGACTTTCAGCCAGGTCGGGATCCACTCGCGACAGGTGCTTAACCGAGTCTCCGGTCTTCTCTCGAATAGCTTCGAAGCCTCGTCGAGCAAGCAAATGGGACGGTACGCAGAAGAAGACTCCGCGTATCTTCCCTCAACCGAACCAATCCGGCTTCCTTCCAGCTGGATGGAAACACGCTTTGGCGGAGGCAACTAGTGAACAGTCGCCTCTAGCGGTCTCCAAGAGACTGCAGTGCATACACTCATGCGTGGCCTGGAATGCCATCCGGACCCGGTGCAGTGCAGCGAGCCTTTAGAAGGAGGGCCACGTGAAAAACTATGTGGCGGTGGACGGACAGCGTGACCACCTGCTCCGCCACCCGAGCCCAACACTATGCTGGCCACAGAAGTAGCCGCTCATGTCAGGTCCACGACGGACACCCCTGCTACCGAACGCAGGTGCTAACAGACTCTCGATTCAGCAATCGGAGGTCAAGTGATGCCGCCCAGTCTTGTATTATCCTCCCCTTCGGCCCGTCCCGACGGTTGCCCCAAGCTCTAGAGTGAGCGTTGAAGACCCCCAGGATGAGAGGGAGATTTACCTACACTCTTTTCTTGAAGTTCCCCATGTTGTATGTGTTCGAGAAAACCATTGACGGACGTTGGTGTCTCATTTCGTCGAGGAAATCGTACAGTGCTGGACTGCCAGCAATCAAGGTGGTGCGGATGGAATTTTAACATGATGTGGGTGGTGTGATGGTGATAATCAGCGGCTGGAAACATGTTGAACAGTTCCTCGGAATACTCCAACAGATGTGGGTGCGTTTACAGACATAATTTCCACACACAATACACCCAGACCCGGAACAACTACCTGCAGATCATACAAATATTTGTTCCGTGCGGGGATCGATGATCGCCACGTGTAAGCTCTTTTAATAATAACTTTAATAATGTGGTGATGTCATATGGTTTTGGGTACAGTACAGTACAGAAAACTTACTCGCTAGCGTCAACCTGGCTAACGTATTAACGTGCATCAAATAGATTTCGATAATGCTTGCACCATGAGTTTTGCGAAGTCTTACGCAGACGCTAAGGCAAGCTCGATAGATTGTGACGTCTTTGAAATGTTATGTTGGCACAACGTATTAACTAGCTTACGTTTTGTTTCTTTCTTTTTCAGCATTAGAAAGAGAGAATGGCTCATATGATTAAAACGTGGTGGTATCACTATGGTAAAAATGTTACGGAGACGCTAGCGAGTTTTGGTCGTGTATACTCATGGTAGACGTATAGAAAATGTAACCAAGATTTCGTATTTAAAGTGACGTAAGTAGCACCTCTTTTAGGTGCCCACATCAAAAAGATTGGCTGCAGCCTCGATTTGCCTACAAATAGCGTACTGCAATGTTGCGATACCTACCTAAACTTACACTTCTTTCTGGCCAACTAGGTCTAAGGCTCGTTTGGGGGCCGCGAGTGCGCTTATTGGGAAATCTGCGTGCTCACCGAGTGCCAAGTGACCCCCGGGAAGACAGCGGTGTGCATGTGGTCACGCACCGCTGTGTGCGTAACACAGCGCATAGCGAGGCTTCGGGGGAATCCTTTACAATCCCCCCGAGAGGTGCGGAGGTGGCCTCTTTATAGTCGTCTTCCCTCCGCTAGAGGGTAACCGCTTGACGGTCATCCCCTCCGAGATGTGCCTAAAGGCGTGGCAAACCCAGACCGGGCGTTGTGGCGATCTGTGGGGGAGGCCTGTGTCCAGCAGTGGACTTGATTTGGCTGAAATGATGATGATGATCATGAGCAAATGGAAGTACCTATTATAGGAAAATGAAACGTCTAGCCATTTCCTAATGGCCAGAGCAATACCGGAGCAGCTAGTTAAGAGGCTTTCTGTGATGGATATTAACTTAAATTCTAATTGATAGATGTTGTCCACATAAAGGTTTTTATTTTTCGCTGACACCTCAGTCACATACATACTATAATGAATAAAAATTCAAGAACCATTAAATACCATAAATAGTCCTCTTACCGCTCGACCTTTCTATTTAGTCGGATTATTTCATGATATTGACTGTCATAACATTTTTACCATTGTGATACCACCACATTTTAATCATATGAGCCGTTCTCTCTTTTTAATGCTGAGAAAGAAAGAAACAAAACATAAGTTAGCTAGTTAATACGTTGTGCCAACATAACATTTCAAAGACGTCACAATCTATCGAGCTTGCCTTAGCGTCTGCGTAAGACTTCGCAAAACTCATGGTGCAAGCATTATCGAAATCTATTTGATTTACGTTAATACGCTAGCGAGTAAGTGTTCTATAACAACACACGTACTGGGTTCGTGATCGCAGGGTGACTAAGCGTCGTTAGTTCGTTATAGATTTAAAAAGTTATTTTATTTTATCTACCGTATAAAACTAATCAAAAATTGTTTCAATGCACGCAGTATTTATGCTCACAGTTTCTTGATGTTTTAGTGTGGTAGGTAGGTTTTTTGGGACTTTAATATTTAATAACCGGATTCCAAACAGGTGGCACATGCCAACCACCTTCTCTATTAAAATTAGGATGCTTTTTCATTTCAATAGCCTCACGAAACATTCTTGGTACATATTTCTCTTTCGCTAGGACATTGCAACATGATTTTCTAACTATTTCCAAAATTAGTACAACACGAATGCTTATTACCTATTATGAGTGTATTCGTTACTGAAAATTTGCTACCCACTTAAAGCATATAGTTTAAATATATCATTAATTCAACTGGTTCTTAATGGGCTGTAGTACATTTGATACAGGATCCGCGAACATTGCAGTTAACTTCAAACATGCGGGGGGCATTGCGGGGCGAGACGGTCAGGGGTATACGTCATGACAGTTCTTATTTCAAATTCGTGCGACGACCCTTTAAATTCCGAAAGATCTGCGAATGTGTCTTCTATCTTTTAAACCATAATCGTATGGAGTAGGAGCTATAATGTGCAACTCTGAGATCTATATTCAGGTCTAACCAGAGGGCCGATTCTCGTAATTAATTTACACTATGACTGAAACTTGACTGAACTGAGATTAAATTATGAATTGACCGAAAAAATGGTATTCTGGTACCCTTAAAGTTCAGGCGGATTTCAGTATAATCTCGATCTAGTCTCATTTCAATATCAATTTTGACGTTTATTTAATGACAATTTAGTACATGTGACAGTTCGAAATGTTAGCAGAATACCGTTTTGACTTCGATCAACTTTCGATCCATTTTCGATCTCATCACAGTGTAAGTTCACGTTTGACGTCGTTTGTTAGTTTAGGAGAATACCATTTGTGACATTTATGACACTGAGACTAGATCGAAACTATATTTTGAACATTTTTAAATTACGAGAATTGGCCTTCAGGTCCCAGTCCATTGCCTGTGACAGGCTAAGGGTTCTCCGTACTCATAAATAAATCTTTAAGCATCTATAGATCAAGGTCATCAATAGATTTCTCGGCGACACTGACATTAGTGTACATTTTATTATTGATCTAAATAAATATTAATAGACTGGAAATCCTTGTTCACTTGAACTTGACTTACATAGACGTAGACATGTTTTATGATCATAATGTATGTTATAAGCGATGTCACCTCTAACCTGCATGTTATACCTGATGATTACCGTATAGGTTTATTAAATTAGACGTCTATTCCTCGGGGTCATCATATATCAGCCAAAGCACGTCCAACGCTGAACAAAACCCCCGTAGATTTCCACAATAGTGTCGTAATTTTGGTGGGAATTTGCCAGTACTCACTAAGCTTGGCAGGCGGGAAAGTGAGTGCAGAATGGCTGCTATTCCACCAAAGGGGTGCTGCTGAGTGCTGCCCACCCATCTGATTTAAAGTCCTTTACTACCGGATACTGAAAAGTCAGTTAATATCAAATCCCGCTTTAAACCAATTGAGAGATCTGTTTTCGGTACAAAACCGTGCGGCTCAAATATTTAAAGCGGGAATAAATATTGACCGGTGTTACAGTATTTCGCCGTTAGTCGCCTTTTGCGACATCCACGGGAGGAGATGGAGTGGTGCTATATTCGTAATCCATACACCGCACATTCTTATTATTAATTAAAAAAATTAAAAATAAAATGTATTATTTTAGGTAGATAATTATTGAAACGTGTCGGAGTAAAATAGGGCTTCCATCCGATCCAGTAATTCCGGATTCTTCCTCGTTTTTTGCGCTGCGTTATTGCTTCGATACGGATGTTAACTAATAACAGCTGCAATAGTATAATAAACCAATTCAAAATGATAAAATATATTACTCTATTTATCAAAAACATTCTCTTAAAAATGCAAGTCTCAAGTACGACCACCCTGCATTGTTAGCCTTGTTTAATTATAATACCAAAGTTTTCTTAAAAACGAACCGTCTTAGGTAAACACGTGAACTTAACTTAATCAACAAGAAAATTCGACTTACCAGCGACGAGTACCAGAAGCGTAACCGCGAAGCAGACATGCGGCTTGGAGCCGCGCGGGGGCGGCAACCTCCCCGTCATTGGCCGAGCGATAGGGGCGGTTTAGCTATAACAACACAGCCTTCACAGACGAAACCTTCTTACTAAATTCACTCACTCCACAGAAAAAATAAACATAAAATCTAGAATTTAATATGAGCGCACTTTTGACGTTGAAGTTTTGATTTTTTAAGCGCGTATAGATACGTTCGCTTACAGCCACCGCACGCCACAGACTACACTAAGTACACTTTCACTCGCGCTCTAAGCGCTGATTGCGTCATTTGTTTACTTTCACTACAATCAGTCACATTCGAGATATTGTTTAAATTTTTCATTCAACTTACGAACTATTTATTGTCGGAGTTCTTGTAGTTGTACAGTCTTGGTTTTGAATTGGCAGAGTGCTGGGTCTACATGAGAACCAAATTCTATTAGGAAGCAATAGGTGATTATGAGACAGAACAATGAACTCTGTAATTTCTAAATTACTTCGCTCATAGGTTAGGAATAGCATTGGTAATCGTTTCTTGTAGTCATTGCTAACAAACTGGTGCGTCGCTTCATGGCATGGCGATATAAATAGCTTTTTGTTTTTAAGTTGAACAATTGATACATTTAATCGAACGTCCCACACGCAAAGGCTGATGATTGATGATGATTACTGAAACTAAAACATTGCATAACCAACTATAGTACATGCACCAAACCCAGCCACCATGACTTACGCAAAAGCTTCTGTCCAGAATAATATAAGCAGTCTAATTAAAACCAACTATAATATTTTGCCGTGTGGTGCCGGCTCAGAATATCACCACCCCATCTCCTCCCGTGGGTGTCGTAAAAGTCGACTAAGGGATTAGCCAGAGGATGGGCAGCAGCGGCCTTCGAATACATTAACAGCTCAACAGCGATCGCCAACCCGTCTGCCAAGCGTGGCGATTATGGCAAAACCCCCCAATGAGCCTACAACCATATCGGTCGTTGTGGTGATATTTGGGGGAGGCCTGTGTCCAGACTTCATTCGGCCGAAATGATGATGATGATGACAATATTTTGTGTGAATTCACGATATCTTAATCGCGACTCCACAGTTTTAATAGTTATTTGGCCTATTTGTAAAGGTTAACAAGTATATTAATATAAAACTCAGATATTTTTTAACATCCGTGGCACGTGATTTTGCTATAATATATAGGGTCTTACTTTATTAATGGAAAATATTTTAGGAGGTATACCTAGGTAGCAATGATGAGTTTTAGCAAATAAAAATAACATAACATCAACCTTTATTTTATAAAATAATACAGAGTCAGTTAAAAAAGAATAAAAAAAAAAAAAATGTTTCGCTGGTCGAGTATTTAAAAAATAATTATCAGTAAAACCGATACTTGATATTTGAAATGAATTCTATACCATTCATAGAGCCTAGCCTCAAAATATTTTCCATTATTAAAGTAAGACCCTATATATTCATATTATACAACGTTTTTTGCTAGCATTATTAAAAATAAACAGGTTCCTTTACATGTTTTTATTAGGCTACGTAAATACAGTTTTTGTAGGTAATATAAAACAGTTAAAGTTGAATACTTTTCGGCCTATGCCTTTATGATCTTGTTATTTGCCTGTCTTTATTTATGGTCGAGTGGCCTTGATTTTGATTTTTTTATAATAATATCTTCCCGTCGTTCGTTCGTTTTGAGATTTAATCATCTGTATAGACAACCTCAGGGCAAACATCATTTTTTCATTACGATTGTATCATCATTCAGCCCAGGATCACGTTAAGCCACAAAAATTGAAAGCTCTATCATAACATACCAAAACATGTAAATATCTAAACACAAGCACTTGTGAACCACTCAACAGTTATCAAAATTGAGTAAGTCATGCATCACAAAGCAGAACAAGGAAATTAACGTGATCAAACTATGTCTGTTTCGTAACAGAGTACCTACTCGTACCAAACGAGAGAGAAGCTAACACAAGATAGGAATCCTATAACTCACGGTATATTGTTACTGGGAATTAGAATAATAGGGAAACGTTACAAAAGCAAGTTCATATTTGACTTTTTGAAGTGAAACTTCTTTATCGACGTATGGGAGAAATTTAATTTAAATTTTAACGTTTTTCTGTTACGCGCCATCTTTATTTCTAAGTCATATTTTTCCGTTAAGCGCCATATTTATTTCTAAAGGTGCGCTCACAATTATCAATATCCTATCTAAATACACGTAGCGTGAGCGTTTTGAGCGCTTAGTGGAACACACCTTAAATTATTAAAGTTAAATGATTCTATCAGAAGTAAGTAATTAAACCTTTTTTCTAATACATTCAACACGTGGGTGTGATTATGGTTTTATTTATTGTAAATATCAGTAAATGTAAATAATTTTCGCATCGCAAAATTTTAACGGCTGAACACGAGAGCAGGAGGTGTAATAGGAATATGTCATAATTCTAATGATGTTGTGAACATTGTAACTTCATCTATAGATGTTTTTTGTTTTTTCTCTCGACTTTCATGGGTCACTAGCATCAGCAGTTGGTGATTTATATATGGCTCAATGCCAAATGGAAAATGGGATGAAAATTTTGATTGTTGCATTATATATATCTCCTAATCAGAAGTAGGGTGATATTATTAATTTTCTTCACCATTCATTGTTGCCGTACACAAGAGGAGGTGCATCTTTACTCCGTAACAATAATGATAAAATACCGATGATTTTAAGTGGAGATTTTAATGTCAATTTTGCATCAGATAAATCTTTGAAGCTAGTTGATTTTTTGAAAGATGAATTGAGTTTATCTATGAAAAACAGTCCTCAAGCATCAACAACAAGATCCGGCACTACAATTGATGGAGTTTTTACTTGGTCAATAAATTCCGTGGAATGTAAACCATATATTTCATATTTAAGTTACCATAAGCCATTAATTACAAAAATATATAATAACGATATTACTATTATAATTAATGAAATGCTATAATAATCTTAGTAGCAAAAAGGTGAAATAATTGTAAGTATTCTTTGCATTCATGTCTATGATAATAAAAGCCTTTTGCTTAAACTTTATCTAATTTAGCTTTATTTAACCAATTTCTGTAAACTTTTACAACTTTTATAGTAGATAGTAGATCATTTTTCGAAAAATGATGTCATAAAGAAGTTTCGCTTCTTACGTGTGTACACACACATTTTACATTTTTTTTCATACTTTTTTTTTCGAACTCAGATATTTTTTATCGTCCGTGGTACATGATTTTGTTATAATAATCGGATGTGCCGGCTCAGAATACCACCACCCCATTTCCTCCCGTGGGTGCCGTAAAAGTCGACTAAGGAATTAGCCGGAGGATGGGCAGCAGCATCACACACCCATATCGGTCGTTGTGATGGTCCAGCAGTGGACTTCATTCGGCCTAAATGATGAATACTTTATTCATTGAGGTGATAATATCAACATTGATGTGTTTTATTTCTCGGTCTGTGTTTTTGTATTATGCGATATCGTACAAAATATACCTTTTTTTTATTGTGCCCAGTGGAAATTCTTCATGAACTTCCTTCGCCCCGGGGAAGGGCGAAGGGGTATGCCGGACTCCTACCGGCTAAAACCACTGGAGCGGTCATCTTCGGCACCTAAGTGAGGCTCCAGGTCCTCGTATGATCACACTAGAGCACAAAATATACCTGGACTTATATATCGTTGTAACACGGATGCATTCTATCTGTACCGTTGTATAATCGTCGGTCCATGCGCACCTGAGTGTGAGTTATGAAATTCTTATTATTACGAAATAATATCCCGTAATGATCAACTGGCGTGACCGTGTCGTGCCGGCTCAGAATGCCACCACCCCATTTCATCCCGTGGGTGTCGTAAAAGTCAACTAAGGGATTAATCGGAGGATGGGCAGCAGCGTCCTTCGAGTACATTAACAACTCAACTGCGATCGCCAACCCGACTGTCAGGCGTGGCGATTAGGGCAAGACCCCCCAATGAGCACACAACACACCCATATCGGTCGTTGTGGTGATCTTTGGGGGAGGCCTGTGCCTAGCAGTGGACTTCATTCAGCCGAAACATAAAAAAAAAGATCAATGTAGAATCTTATATTCTACACTTGAAAGTACCTATATGTATGCCAAACGTAAATCAATAGAAAACTCACTCGTCGCTATCTAGTAATAACTAGGCATGGACCAACCATCAGGTAGACACGAAGGCTACTAGACTACTAAACTTCCACTTTAACCATTAGAGAAACCAGTTTTCGATACAAACCCGTGCGGCTCAAATAATTAAAGCTAGAATTAAAATTAACTGGCGTTTTAGTGCTCGGCCGTAACTCTATCAAGTGGTTACTGTATCTTACCTTAATAATTAGGTGGTAAATCATGAAAACTAAGTATAGAAAGTTGTATTGTATTTTGGAATTTTTAAATTATGTGCAAAGTGACAGTTCAATAACCCCGCAGTTACCTTCGACTATACTTGTATATTCATGTAAATAATTTTACCCTATACAATGTTACTCAAATTCACTATATCGTTAAAGTTAAGTCGAAGCCGCGTGGGTGTTCAAATATAAGCTGAATTGCGGACCTTTGACCTTACGTCCCGCGGTGCCCCATCCTGATATTACATCACTGCGAAATCTTCACACACGGTTTACTTAATATATATCATTACATTTTCTTAAGCTTATGCGAATAGCATCCATTGAATTGAAATAGCTTACGGAAATATATCGCGTTTAATTAATTAATTCTATATACTTACATACAGTATTTATACGTGCAACGTACAGGCCTTTTTTTTTATTTGTATGCGGTGGAAATTCTGCATGAACTTCCTTCGCTCCGGGGAAGGGCGAAGTGGTATGGCGACCTCCTACCAGCTAAAACCACTGGAGCGGTCATCTACAGCACCGAAGGGGGGCTCTAGGTCCTCGTAAGATCACACTAGAGCCGCCCATTGGTGCCACATCACGGAGGGTATGACTGTAAAGCGGTCACCCCCTCTAGCGGAGGGAAGGCGACTGCAAAATGGTCGCCCCCCAGGCACTTCTCCGGGAGGATTGTAAAGGATCCCCCCAAATCTCGCCACTGCGCACACGATGGCACGTGTTCACGTGCGCGCTGCCGTCTCCCCCGGGGTCACCCGGTGTGAGCACACAGACTCCCCAATCTGCACGGCCGTGACCCCCGCAAGGTGCAGCGCTAGCACATAGAATTATTATATTATTAATACACAAATAGTATTTTAATTTATATATTTATCGTGCATGCATTTATGTTCCAACTATACAAAGGTGTTGCTTAATTGTGTACACGCAAATTACACGTATGATTTTTTCAGGTATTATTTTAAACAAATGTGAGTATATAGGGTCATCATTTCGGCCGAATGAAGTCCACTGCTGGACACAGGCCTCCCCCAAAGATCACCACAACCACCGATATGGATGTGTTGTGGGCTCATTGGGAGGTTTTGCCATAATCGCCACGCTTATACGCGTATATAGGGTAAAGCAATTAAATATTGTTTTATTTCATTTTGCATTTCATATATTTGTGTATTAATAATATAATAATATATGTGCTAGGGCTGCACGCTGCACGTATAGATGCTGCACGTAAGTATATAGAATGGATGAATTAAACGCGATGTATAACCGTAAGCTATTTCAATTCAATATATCATTACTTTAAAATGCACATAAGAAAAAAAAATAGATAAAGCATATTTAAAAAGAAACTTTGAAATGGCTACAGACCATTTCGCGTACAAGTTTTTAAAGTGACGCCGTGATCACTTATACAGAACAGAAAGAAAAATGTTTTATGTTCTGTGGTCACTAACGGTTGTATTAGAACTGAAAATGGTATGTTTTTTATTTGCTTTTAATTCATCCGTGATCAAACGGTTATCCGGTGCATGCAGCGCCGAAATATAGGAAACTCGAATCAAATAAAACACATGGTAAATATCCCGTTTTCAGTTTTAATAAAATTCTATAACTCTTGGGATACGGATGTTTCCGGAAGTATCTATGTGGCATAGGCCGGGACGCCAACAGAGACGCCAACGGCTGTCACCACTACGAGTCTGCCCTAAGGAGATGTATCCAAAAGACTTGGCGGAGAGGGAGCCGACCACCATTCTCCCTTTTCGCAACAAACGCACCGGGTGTCGGAGGGCGCTGATCGATCTCGGGCCTCCACAAGTTGTGGCCTGCGGGAGGCGGACTTGGTATTGTCCGCCCAGGTGGCGCGATGTGTTCTGTGCACGTCTAGAGGATTGTTAGGTAGTTGGTAACGCGAAAATTATCACCAAAATCACCACGCTTGACAAACGGATTGCTGATCACATAAACGCACACACAAATATATTAATATTGGCGGTCGGTAGTAACATAATGTTATTGTTCGTGGCTGTGCATGCAGAAATTGGTTGGGGAACATAATTGGTAAGCGCAAACACAATCACCGTTTGGTGAACACCAAAGTCGACTGAGACAGCTTGATAGTTTTTTTTTAATTTGATGTATTTTTTATATGTTGGTATATTTACATTGTGTATATATGTAGGATAAACAGATAAAGCTGTAGTGCCAATGACACGGGACATAAGTGGAACTGATGGCCGATGAGGCAGAAAAGTTCTCGAATGGAGACCGCGCACTGGAAAACGCAGCGTGGGACGACCTCCAACGAGGTGGATAGACGACCTGGTGATAGTAGCTGGGTGTCACTGGATGCGGGCCTTTGTTCAACAGTGGACGTCATTTGGCGGTTTTCTTTTTTTAAACCTTGCCCCCCACTAGGATTTCTCCTGTGTCGTGGGTGCGTTTACAGACGTTTGCACCCAGACCCGGAACAACTACCTGCAGGTCATACAAATATTTGTTCCGTGTGGGAATCGAACCCACGACCCAGAGGGCAGCAGCCGACTGTATCAGCCACTGCACCAACTGTGCCGTGATGATGATCCGTCATTTATGTAGGTATAAATACTTTTCCGTGCCGTCAAGTTAACAAAGATGATTCGAGGGAAGTAATATGGCCTCATACTTGTGTCTTGCACCATTCACTTTGTGGTTATAATTACACCGAGGTAACGTGGCGACATAGTCGAGCAGGACGATGTGCATTAAGCTGTTATTTTATAACATTATAAACAAATAACTTTCTTCATTTCTTATTTACTACACTGATACTCAGCACAATTATTACACACTCCATTCATGCATTCATTACACACAACATAAATCATAATACATTTTGTATTATGTCATACGTGACATTGATATCCGTGGTGTACATAAGGTTCCAGATGAAAACCAGCGTCCGGCACTTAAGCCTGGCATGAAGCTGATCTGGACATCTATTTGGTCCAACCGTGAGACATATATTATTAGGTACCTTCGAAGGTTTACGTTAGTTTTATTTGGAGTTGTACATTTTTATATTTTTAAATATTGTTATCTATGGCCCTGTTTTTACAATCGTGTCTCTATGTTGTGATCAAAATAAATCTTTCTTTCTTTCTTTCTTTCTTTCACACACTGACGTTTTGTAGCTTAAAAATTTTCTATGCTAACAGAATAATATCATAGTCGTGCCGTCTGTTGGGATGGGTCAGGATCACATTGCCATGATTAATTAGTAAAATATCTTAACAACATTTGCGGCTCAGAATGCCACCACCCCATCTCCTCCCATGGGTGTCGTAAAAGTCGACTAAGGGATTAGCCGGAGGATGGGCAGCAGCGTCCTTCGAGTACATTAACAACTCAACTGCGATCGCCAACCCGCCTGCCAAGCGTGGCTATTATGGCAAAACCCCCCAATGAGCCCACAACACATCCATATCGGTGGTTGTGGTGATCTTTGGGGGAGGCCTGTGTCCAGCAGTGGACATGATTCGGCCGAAATGATGATGATTGCAATAAGGCTTGTTTACTCTAGACTTTTTAGATTCGAGAACAATGCATTCATAAATATTGTAACACTAGATGGGACCCGCGGTTTCACTCGCATTTAGTTTAAAAGAAATTTAGAGTACTTCGACATAAACACTTGACATAGAATATATATATTGGATTTCAAGGTATTTTTTTTGCGCGGAGACCTAATTATTTTTCTAAAATAAAAGTAGCCCAAGTTATTCCTTATAACATCAGCTATCTGCCAGTGAAAGTCCCGTCAAAATCGGTCCAGCCGTTCGGAGATTACCCGGAACAAACAGACAGATAAAAAATTAAAAATTGTTTTTTGTTATAGGTACTGTATATACTTTCATATGCATTGAGTAAAAAGCTGTTATTTTGACATTACAAACAGACACTTCAATTTTATTTATTTGTATAGATAATACCATGGAGTTTCATGCCCGTTTTTCTCCTCATCTTGGAATGTGCTAACAAAGTCAGACTATTCATATTGGCTTCTTCTCCTCTTTCTTTTTTTTTCTTCTAGTTAGTGGCCAACTTCGTGTCAGACTTGTTCAAGTCGCCCAAAAGTCTCCGACATGGCTTAATGAGTGCCGTCTAATTACAATAGTCGGGGCCGACGATCTTACGTGCACTACGAAGCACGCAGACGCTCAGTTCAAATAACATTATGCGGTCACCCATCCATAGACTGACCGCACCAAGCGCTGCTCACCTCGTCTATCGTTTAACGACCAGTGAGTGCCGTACATGTTATCACGAATACTGTGCCCAAGGGGGAGATCGGTCAGAAAACAAAACAAGTCGTGTGGAGAGACTGGTCACCTTGTGCTAGTTACTTGGCTTGAGGAGTCTCTCTATAAATCCACACGCTTTGCTCGTTTGCTCTTGAGCCTTTTGGTATAATAAATCAGATGTGCGTCCGTTTCTAGTTTAACTGGCTCTGTTAACCTTGCCCTAGTCCTGCAATCATCCGGAGGCGCGATTGCAATCAAGTTGTACAGTAAACAGACTACTGTTGCTTAAGGCTACTTATTAAATCTTTTTTTTTTTTTGGATAATAAATAAAATAAAATAGCTTGTATAAATATTGCCCTAATATATGAACCCATCTCATCCTGTGGGTGTCGTAAAAGGTGACTATGGGATTAACCGGAGGATGGGCAGCAGCTTCTTTCGTGTACATTAACAACCCAATTGCGATCGCCAACCCGCCTGCCAAGCGTGGCGATTATGGCAAACCCCCCAGAGAGCACACAACATTCCCATGTCGGTCGTTGAGGTGATCTTTAGGGGAGGGCTGTGTCCAGCAGTGAACTTTATTCGGCCGAAATGATGATGATAATTCGACAATAAATGAACACACGTACTCGATAATAAATAAACATCTCTTCACAACCCTGAATTTCGAGAAAAACGTACTCATAAATATTGTAACATAATATGCTTTAAAAAGAGTACCTTGTATATTAGATCGATTAGTGTTACAATGACAATAGTTAACAAAAAATATGATTTATTTCTGGAATATTATAGCTTCCTTCCTTCCCTGATGAAAAATATTCTGAATCAGTCTATTAGTTTCAGCGCATAGTTCCCCCATTTGAACAAACGAACACACTCTCTATGTACTTTAAAAATAGATATGAATAAATAAATATAAAATAGATACGACTGCACGGTAGATTATGTCGTGACATAATAGATTTCCGATTGCCAAGCGTGGTAAGCTCTAAAAATTCCCCCCAGAATGACGACACAATTGTGAAACTTGATATTGGCTTTGGTTGTTATGAAAATAAAATGTAGATAAGCCGGAGGGAATAACCAGGATACTGAATATATACCCCAGTAATGAGTATCCCTAATTGCTAAACTAAAACAAACATAATTAACTAGATAACTTCTAAGCGCAAATTGTTGCCCAAATGAAGGAGTACTGACTGACAAAGAGCCTTCAAAGCTTCTAGGAAGTAGCTTGAGCAAGGATGAGAGTTTCCCAGAATCTCTTAATCATTCTATATTCATAGCAAGAAGAGGGGCTAGAAGGAATTTTAACTGAAGTATGGGGTGTAGGTACCTGGCAGCAGAGAGTATTAGTAAGTATCTACTTGCGATGAATGAGGATATAATTCTTGTTTGAATTGATAACTTTTTTATATAGGACATATTATTATCGTTTTCCACATGTTAATGTATACAATATGACATTGTTTACAGCTTGATGGCCATATTACCGTTTATTTTAATATAATTTATCATCTTCTACATTTTGTAAATGTGAGAACTTCGTTGACTCGTACCTGTGCGTTAATAATTAACAATTTCTGATTGTGTATTACAGAAGCAATAGTGTGTTTATTATTATGTATATGTATTTCACGTATAGTCCACTTTGTTCCACATAGCTGACGTGTTAAATTGTACTATCACTTTTTTTAAAGTGTCTATGGAGTTTCTTGCCGGCTTCTTCTCCATAAGATCAATTTTTCCGAACCGTGCACCTTAACTTTCGATTTTTCTTAAGTGCCTATATGAAATAAAAACTTTGACTTTGACGAGCTTTGATGAGCATATAAGCTGTATCGTCGCGGTTTCAAATTATTCGCCTTTTTCCTGATTTACCTTACTTTTTGTTTAGTACGGTAAGTAGAGCCCGCACACATTCATACACACGAAAATATAAGTTAAATGTTAAGGGATTAGTCGCTTTTAAATTGCACTATCCCTGAATTTGTTTCCAAATAGCGCGAGTACAGATCTAAATCACTACACTTTCTACTTGTGCATGTATTTGTGGTCGTTTAAAAAAAAACGTGCCTATATAACTAAAACATAATGTATCTATGCTGCCTATCTTTAAACATACTTTGATGCATCCGAGACTACGTTTATATATCTATGAAATGGAGAAATTATCATTCAGTTACGGCAGTGTGATCTTACTGTGTAACAAAGACGTTATTTAAAACCGATATTTGTCCCATAACATTTACTTTATGAAATTAGACTTTTGAAAGAAAAAAGAACACTTAAATAGATTGAAGAAAAATGAAACAGGAATCGAAGGTTCTGCCTAAATAAATAAAATCGACAATGAAGCTCTAGTAAAGAAAAACTACTTATAATTCCTACATTTTTCTTTTACAGAATACTGAGGCTACTAAAAGCTAGCGTCCAAAATCTTACTACAAATCGCCATATTGGGTTCTACAAGCTCTAAAATCTGTTAAATGAAAGGGTATAACTTATTTTTGTTATAGTAACACAAAAATAAGTTCGTTCATTTAAAATGTAATTAGCGAATATAATAAAAATGGGTTAAGGTGATATAGTTTTTTTATAACGAACGTACAGAAGGACTTTCAGGACTTTTTTTGAGTATGTAAGTTTGTGGTGTAAATTTAAAATTGAAAAAGTATGTCCTTTTAAAATTCAATCAGAAAAAAATGTTTAATATAGAACATTTAGTTACTCTTTAGTCTTTAGATTTTTTAAAGTATTGTTTACATTATTTCAAATCCTTTTTGTAAAGGAATAAAGACTTTTAATTATAAACATATAAAATAAACGATTCTAAATAAAAAAGAACTTCAATGAAATTTGTCCAGAAACCGATAGCAAAACAATGCAAAACAATTATTATTTTTAATTTGTCACAATACTCCCGTGATCTAGATGTTTTCATAATCTAGAAAATCCACATTCGAAAGCTGAACAATTCACCGCATGAAAAATCAATTCTTTCACAGGCAATTTTGTCGTATCGCCGTTTATTGACGCGAATTTTTTGGATATCGTATTTTATTTAAACTCCCACCAGTTATTTCAAAATCTATTTCTTATTTTTTAATATTAATAATCTAAATTTGTGGTTGAATGGTTACTTTGTTTTAGTGAAATTTCGTGTGGAGCGCAATACGCGCTTGCCGCGGCGCGGCCGGGTTTGTACTAAGCGATTTTGGCGGTGGCATCGTTTTGAGGGAGATTTTCCTACGGTTTTGGGAGATATTAAACTTTTTGGATGAGTGTCACGTCTGATGTTATGTTAAAGTTATTTGTATAAACGACATATTGTACGACAGAAACATACTTAACTAAAAGTCACAAGTGAATAAGTTATTTCTAGGCAAGCGTGCTCCGTCGTGGACCGCATCATCATTTCATCATTTCGGCCGAATGAAGTCCACTGCTGGACACAGGCCTCCCCCAAAGATCACCACAACCACCGATATGGATGTGTTGTGAGCACATTGGGGGGTTTTGCCATAATCGCCACGCTTGGCAGGCGAGTTGGCGATCGCAGTTGAGTTGTTAATGTACTCGAAGGACGCTGCTGCCCATCCTCCGGCTAATCCCTTAGTCGACTTTTACGACACCCATGGGACGAAATGGGGTGGTGGCATTCTGAGCCGGCACCACACGGCAAGCCGGCACCACACGACCGCATCGTCGCTTGATATTCATCGGATGAGATAGTGGCCTATTCAATACAAAAAAAAACTTAATATCCATTTCATTCACGTGATCATCATGTCAGTTTTGAAAAGGCTGACCTTAGGCCTTTTTTTATTTCTTTTTTATTGATGTCCGGTGGAAATTCTACATGGAACTTCCTACACCCTGGGGAATGGCGAAGGTGACCTGGCGAATCCTACTGGCTAAAACCACTGGAGCGGTCATCTTCGGCACCGGCTCCAGGTCCTCGTAAGATCACACTAGATGACCTTAGGCCTAGATTAGTCTTAGACATTGTCATACTCACTGGCTTAGCAGGCGGACTTATGATCGCAATATATTGTTTGAAGAATACACAAGGACGCTACTGCCCATCTACCAGAACATATGGATAGACCCTAATACCCCTCACCTTGTGCACCCATACGTAAAAAGAATTGGATTTTTTTTAAACCACACTCGTATTATATATTTATCTTTAACAACCAAATAAATAAAAACTTTCACATAAACAGAGGTAAAAATAATCTTTACATGCTTAAAAAAATCTTTACATTAAAAACGGAACTCTTGTATTCATCTGGCAACCCCCCTACTACGCCGCCCTGCGTAGCCGTAGACCCCGCCCGCTACGGCGCTACGTCTATGACACATATATATTATACGTAGCGTATTATTATTATGTTTTTATTATAATTACGCGTGGCGGGAAGGGGTGGGTAGCAACTAACTGTCGTTAGCAATTATGTGGTAAAGAATAACATGTTTATGCTCATTCGGGGGATAAACGTACATTTCATATGATTTCGCGTTAAGTCGCGGTCTTCTTAAGTAAGTATATTAATTAATTAATTTATCTCTGTTTTTTCCTGCTATATTGCTAGAGTAGAGCATTCATTATAAATCTTAAGTTTGTCTTGACTTAATCTTTTTTCACGATGAGTACGTTTAGGCCTCAGTCCACTACGCTAGCCTAGAGTGGGTTGGCAGACTACACACACCATTGAGGATATTTTCAAAGTTTCTCAGCTGCGCAGGTTTCCTCACGAAGTTTTCCTTCACCGTAAATGCAAGAGATAAACAAATCAAGACCGCGAAATACAACTAGGGTGTGCTACCGTCATCACTACATTCCAGCTATTTTCATAATATATCGGCCTACGATGGATGATATGATGTATGGATGACTTACACGTCGCGTAAACGTCTCATCATCATCATATCAGCCAAAGTACATCCACTGCTGAACAAAGGCCTCCCCTATAGATTTCCAAAATTGTGATCATTTAGGGGGAACATGCCAGTACTCACCACGCTTGGCAGCCGGGTTGGTGAGCGCAGTACCGCCACTGTTCTACAGAATTTATTTTACGCCGGTGTTGCTCATTGCTGTAATGTCATTTAGGGGGCCCATCTTGTTACCCAGTGTGGATGGCAGCGTGGCATCGACTAAGGACGTCCACTGCTGAACAAAGGCCTCCCACTTAGATTTCCACAACGAGCGGTCACATGCCGCTCTCATCCAACGACTCCCAGCGACCTTCACCAGGTCGTCTGTCCACCTCGTCGGAGGTCATCCCACGCTGCGTTTTCCGGTGAGCGGTCTCCATTCGAGAACCTTTGTGCCCCAACGGCCATCAGTTCTACGAGCAATGTGCCCCGCCCATTGCCACTTCAGTTTACTAATCCTTTCAGCTATGTCGACAACTTTAGTTCTTCTACGGATCTCCTCATTTCTGATTCAATCTCGTAGAGAAATACCAAGCATAGCTCTCTCCATAGCTCGCTGAGTGACCTTGAGATTTCTTATGCGGCCCATTGTGAGTGACCACATCTCTGTTCCATATGTCATCACTGATTCCTGACGTTCCATAAGTGCCAGTAATTGGTTTCATTGAAATAAAAATATTTGACTTTGACTTTATCCGACTTTGTAGTGAGCTGACTGGAATGTCAGTCATGGAAGACTGGCTAGAGACTAAACTTTCTGTCGTATCTGTGTCGTATTGTCCGGGAACAGAAGCCCGGTTATCACCACTGTTGAGATTACACAGAGGACACGGCGCAGCACTAACTGGGAGAGTGACCGGTTTTGGCAAAGCAGTGTCGTCCTCGTCGTACAGGACGAAGACCGTTTTCAAGATCAGATTGTCGCCAGACCTCGTCGTTAGAGTGACACTAATGTGTACGGTTTCATATGGTCCGTATTACAGAACGATCCTCAAGTCCAGTTTGATCTTTGATCACCTGATCACTGTTTAAGCATAGGATCTGTACTTGAGTATCGGTCATATTCCAGAACGGTAATCAATCTAAACGCAGCGGAGACGAGATTCAAATCACGCCTCAAGCACATATTACTCATTGTCTATGCACCTGGTTTCGATTACGATTTATTTCCATTACCAACTTTGTTCCGATCTGCTCAGAATAAGAAATTATGAAATGTAACTCAAAAACCCTAATAATTAAGAAATATAAATATTCACAAAGTAGTTCCTCTTTACACATGTATGTTTCACATAGGGTCATTTTTAAAAGAGTCATTTTATATACTAGGTACCTACGTAAAATATTTGTGAGCGTCAGGATGGCTGGACCAAGAGAGATTTTGAAAGTTTGAGCAATACCAAGTTTTTGTACCTATTTGGTACTATTTGGTACCAGAAATCAAATAATTTGTACCTCGCTAAAGAAGCAAAACTATTACGAGTATAGTGGCCAGCCATTCTGACCTCAGAATAGCTGGACCACGTTGGTTTCGCCTGGTTGTAGGCATTATAACTAGTTCATCTTTTCGTTTTAATTTAGTAGCTCATTGCTATCTGAACATACGTTTTCTCAGATTTTTTCGATAAGACGAAAATAAACGCCTACAACTAGGTGAAACCGATCGGGTCCAGATTACATACAAAACTTATTCTAGGAGTATCATTTTTTTGGCTATCCTGACGCTCACAAAATATTTTTATATACTTCAACGAGATGAATATTGTTGAAGTATAAACTATAAAGGAACGTGTCTTGGCGTTGGTGCCTATTTTCATTTAAAACTTAAACAGATGTTATGTTGATAAATAAATATAGTTTAATTTGATGTACATATTAACATAATAACCTGTAGCGAAATCGTGTTGGCTCGTCCAGAAAGTTAAAGAAAAGAAAGTATGACGTTTTCACCACATATTGGGGATTCATGAAATTACGGCAGAAAAAAAACAATTGAACCGTACGACGTTGCCAACATATTTAAAAAAAAAACATTTTTGTGAAATATTTTATTGAATATGTAAAGATGATTAATTTAAACACCGTACGACGTTGCCTTATAATTGACATTGGCGAAATTGTGGAAGATAATCTATAGAAGCCATAATCTAAGAGAAGAAGAAGAATTACGTCATTAAAAAAAAAATAATTAGGTATATGGTCATCTCATATGAGTGGAGAGGAACACTAACGACCAAACTTCTTTTCGAATTATCGTTAAATAAATCGTTGTAATACTCAACTTCTCCAAAAATATCCATTTTGTGATAAATGTATACTTCCATTCAATGACATTTTACAGATACATTAATATATAATATCATAGCAGAGACACTTATAAAAACATGTTAGCTTCTATTCCTCACCAATATAACCAAAAATCTAAGCGTAAGAAACAACATATATTAAAAACTGTGCTCAAGCGCTATCGGGACCACACTCTCGTGATCACAATTCGAATTTCTGCTCAAGTAAAGCATATACGAGGGCAGTTTGGCAACTCAATGACTTTAAGGTTGAATAAAAACTTTTTTAATATATTTTTTTTGTCTCATATTTGGAAACTCGCTACGAAGCGCATGCCGTTCTTTTTTCAAATTTGGCGCGAAAACAAGCTTTTAAGAAACAAAAAAGTTAGGCGACTTCTAAGTATTCTTAGAAAATGGATAAAAGCGAGCTTCGAATGCTAATTAAACAATCCTGCGACCACGAACCCTGCAAAGTGTTCGAAACGTCAGGAAAAACAAAAATCTAAAATATACGCGATAGAATCCGTTTAAAAGTGTTTTATTATAATGTGTAATACTCGCGAAAACCTAAGACATTATTATATCATTATTTATAGTAATTTGGTTTTTTTTACAGTTTACCATCACCAGGTCGTCGTTGAAAACCAGCGCTTATTGGTGTTATTTTTTTTTTTTTTTTTTTTTTTTTATTTGGGAAAACAAACAATTGTACAGTATGTAAAACATAAAGTGGAAAAAGTTTGACATTTAGGTTAACGTACAATCCACGACGTTTCTACATATTACTTGTGCAAAATTGTGTACAATATTAATCGAATTTAAATTTCGTAAGGAACTACTAGATAAGCATATTTTAAATATTATCTGAAACTATTAACAATTTTGTTTTTAAAGCTACAGTGAGACAAAACAAAGATATCTATGTCAACAAAGTTTTCATTGTAGATTTTTACCAGTCGACGGAGTGGAGCGCGTTCACCAGCATTTGTCCGACTCGTAGTCGTAGCAAAGAGCGGGTTAGACGCGAGCCTCTCTTCTAATTACAGTTCTGGGTACTATATAAAATATGTTATTAATTAACTCTATACAGTTAAACTTATTGTGTACTACCGTGAAGCATCATAGTTTGAAGCAATAGACGCCTAGATTGAAAAGTGATCATTTTAAACCTTTTGAGTGACTCCTCATAGGACAAACTTACAAGACAGCATTTGTATTGCATAGCTCGTAGGTATTTACGTTGAACTATTTCAATTGCTTTAATATATTTGCCATAGTACGGATCCCATATCACACAACCGTACTCCACCTGCGGGCGAACCAAAGAATTAAAGAGATGTAGATAAGTAGCCGGGCGTTTAAAATCTGTGGACGCTCTCATGATAAGGTTGTAAATTTGAAAATCTTTTGCTATAATATTTTCTAAGTGCAGGTTTAAGTGCAACTTACTATCTAAAAGTATTCAATCACGTATGCGAGTATCATTTATGAGCATTTCTGTACATAAGATATAATTGAATTTTGTTACATTTCTATTTTTTGTAAAGTTTAAGTATTTACATTTGGAGATATTTAATGCAAGTTTATTTTTGCCACAATAATCAGATAGCCGATACAAATCTTCTTGTAGCATGCTACAGGCTTCAATAGTCTTTATGGTTTTAAAGATTTTTAGGTCATCAGCATACAACAGAAACTTACTATGATGGAAACAGTTACTAATATCATTTATATAGATAATAAACATCAACGGACCAAGAATCGAACCCTGTGGAACACCCGAGGTGGCAACAAACTCATTAGAGTGGTATCCGTTAGTAACTACTATTTGATTGCGATTACATATGTAAGAATAGAACCAGCGCAGTAAGTTACCTCTGATCCCATTGAACGCAATTTTATTTAATAGGATTTCATGGTCCACCCTGTCAAACGCCTTCTTGAAATCGGTATAAACAGCATCCGTTTGTGTCCCTCTATCCATGTTCTCGAATAAATAATTTGCAAATATCATCAGATTAGTCACGGTTGATTTTTGCTTTACAAATCCATGCTGTTCTGATATTAAATGTTGTTGAATGTATGGGTAAATCTTGAAATGAATGAGCTTTTCAAATAATTTAGCCACATAGTATTGATGTTGGCCGATAATTCTCAACATTTGACCTCGAGCCATCTTTATGCACTGGTATTATGTTTGCTTTCTTCCAAATTGAAGGGAATATACCTGTTCTAACACTAATAATAAACATCAAATAAATTGGTACGCATATAGTATCAGCAGTGTTTTTAAGAAAACTGGACGGTATACCATCAGGACCAGGTCCTTTCGTAATGTCTAACAGCTTTAACTGGTTGCGTATTAGCGAGAGGCTGAAGTACTATCATAAATTTGATCTAAAGAAGGACTCCAGCCCCGAGTGAGACTCGAGGCTTCGTACACTGATTGAAAGAATGATGAAAAAAAGTTACATATTTTATTCGGGTTATTTGTGGACAGATTTTTATAACACATTTGAGATGGCATCCCGGTCTTGCCCTGCCGATTAACTATATATGCCCAAAAATATTTGATATTTTTAGGAATGCTATCTTCAATGGTTTTAATGTAGCTATGGTAGCATTTTTTACACTCCACACCAAAACGGGTACGATATAAAGTAAATATTTCGTAATCTGATATGTTTCCATATTTTTTCCATTTAGTCCAAGTTTTCTTCTTATACCTAAAAATATGAATTAGTTTAAAATGTTGTTTTTTTAGGTTTTGACAGTGGAACATGGTTTTTAATTATGCCATATATGATATTATAAAAAGTATTTATAGACGTTTCAGCTGATCCAAGGTCGACTCCCACTGAATTCCCTCAATATCTTTATTAATAAGAGCATAATCACCTGTTCGATAATTGTGTCTGGGTGTGTCTAGAGATCTTATGAAAGTACATCTAATTGCAATTGACACGATAGTGTAAAATGGTGGGTGATGGGTGTCATGTAGTAAATTCTGACTTGGCTTAAAAACGGGACAAACTGCGTTAGAAATAAGAAGGTCGAGTATGCGATCATTATGATTTTTGAGATAATTAAATTGTTTAATGTCGTGTATTATCATGAAGTCACGTAGCATGTCACAAATAGGGGTCAGGCCGGAACATGTTAAAAAGCTATGAGAATCGTTTGGTTGTATCCAACGAGCATCAGGTATGTTGTAATCACCTAGAAGTAGTAATTTGTCAATATTTATTGAGCTAACTATATTATCTAATGTTTCAAAGTGTGATTTGTATTTATGCATCATGTCACTGGTGGCAATAAGCTGAGCAACATCCTTTTCTTTGCGCATGAGGGACACACTACTACGATGGTTTAGTGGTTTTATTGTTAACATACGAAAAATATGTTATGTTACGTATGTTATTTTATTGTTTTTGAAATATTTTAGCTGTGTTTTTTTGTATACTTTTCGTGTCCGTAAGGTGCAATGGATAAATTAATTGCCTTTCTTTCTTTTTTCTTTCTTTCTACTGCTACCTTGCAACATAACTTTTCAGAACTAAAAACTAGACCATCGGTGTTTAAACATATTGCTAAACGCAGCTTACATACACACGTATAGTGTTAAAGTATCAAAACTCAATCGCATTAGAAGGAAAGTACAGTGACAAGTTATCCGAGTCACAATTTAACATGCATTAAGGTAATCGTCGTCCAACCCCTGCATTCATCCCTCCCGGGGGTGCCTCGTAAATATTATACTCCGGAGGGTAACAACCCCCATGTTTTGTGAGAAAATTGTCGAGTTATTATTTTTTGTAGGAAGTTTTCGCTTGTAGTGATTAGCAGGCGAAAATCTTTGGAAATATTATGTTATGATATGTCCTATTGATGATTAGGTACATCATTGTACGAATTAGGCTTATTGGAGATTTGAGAACTGTTTTCGTGTGTTATATTAATAGTGCTAGGCTTTATATGTGTGAACAATTATTAACGACAAAAAGGGCGGGATTACAAGTCCAACGCCGCGGCGGGTCATTCATTTGAGATAATACGGCTAGCACAGGATTGCAGGCTGCAGATTATGATAATGATACTGATCCGCCATCCGGTAAACGATAGCGAAACGTGGCGCCATCTGGTGTTTAGTAGCGATACTAAGGCGTGTAGAAACTTATCGTGTTCTGGATAGTTCTTCGACAATAAGGCACGTGGCGCCTTGCGCACACAAGGGTGACTCCCTTCGCTTGCCAAGTTTAAATAAACAAGGACGGTGCCACGTTGTAGCTTCACTGGAGTGAGATGGTTCACTGACCTGCTTCACCATCTCATATCAGCCAAAGGACATCCGCTGCTGAATAGATACCTCCTCCATAATTATGAAGTTGGTGAGCGCAGAATAGCTGCTGTTCCATAGAAAGGACGCTGCTGTTAATCCCTCTGGCTTAGAGTCCTACAACCGCCCTTTTACGACATCAAAAAATTCAAGTAATTTTTTGTCATATCTTATAAGTACCGTCTATGATTTCTAATGTATTTAGTAAAACGTTGTTATTTTGACAATACAAACAGACACTTCAATTTTATTTATTTTTATAGATTTGTATTACTCAATATAAATTTAAAGGTTTGCTATCTTGTATGCTTTTGAGGCTCTATCACACCCAAATGGTTGATCGGACACTAATGAAATTTGGCATACAGGTAGATTATGTCGAGGAATAGGATACAATTTAATTATTAAAATAAAAACAATTATAACTCGAATTTAATTTACGCCCAATGATACATGGATAGACCTTTTTTTTATACTACTTAGGTGGCACACAAGCAGCAACCTATGAACACTTGCAACACCAGAGGTATCACTCGCACGTTGCCGACCCTGTAAAAATCTTTTGACGCCCATTTTGAAGAGCCCCATCGTATAGTCTCTTGGGAAAAAGCTTGGTAGGGAGCTGATTCCACAACCTGAGCGTGCGCGGGAGGAAGTTCCTCTGAAACCATACGGTACGCGACCATTTTGGCTGTAGGTTATGTGGATGAACTCCCCGCCGATGGCGGGAGGTGCGATGATAGAAAGTAGTCGTTGGCATCATATCGAACAATTCCTTAGAACACTGTCCGTTGTACTAGCGGTAGAACACACAGGGAGGCAAAGTCTCTTCTCAGACTTAGGGGTTCTAGATCGCTTGTGAACTTGGGATCGTCGACAATTCTAACTGCACGCTTCTGTACCGAATCAAAGGGTCCAAGCTGGTATCCAGGTGCTCCCGCCCATAAATGGCTGCAGTACTCTATATGAGGCCGGACTTGCGACTTATAAAGCAGCATCATCATTGCTCCGAGCTCCGATGTGAAGTACCGCCTTGTCTTTCCACACCACACCGAGTTTTTTGGATTCCAGCTTGACCTTATCACGTAAGTGCATGTGAAACTGGACGCTGCTGGAAATTTCGAGTCCAAGGATCCCAATACTGTTACCTTTGTTAAGGGACGTATTCTGGAATTGTGGAGCTACAGCCAATGGGGTTTACTTAGCAGTGAACGTGCAGACTTGTGTCTTGGTGGGATTAAATTGGACTAAATTTAGGTGTACCCAGTCGGAGACTTCGTCTAGAGTACTTTCGGTTTCTGATACAAGTTGTCTGATGCTTTCCTCCGCTACGGGATGAGAAACGTTAGCACGGCCCGTATAATAAGTGTCCCCAGTACTGTCGTCTGCATAACAATAAATATCGTCGATAGACAGCATATCATTGACATGCAGTTGAATAATGCTGGGGACAGCATGGAGCCTTGTGGGACGCCAGCGTTAATGACCAAGATTAATGTCCAAGCTATCTGAGCAACCACCATCGACAACGGCTCTTATGCTTCTGTTGGGCAGAAAGCTGGCAATTCAGTTGCACAATCCCTCGGGTAGTCCGTAGGATGGTAACTTCGATAGAAAACTGCGGTGACAGACCCGATCGAACGCCGTCGCTGCACCTAAGCTAAAAGCCAATGCCTCACCTTGACTCTCAATGGCAACGGCCCAACGGTGAGAGGGATTCACTAAAAGGTCACCACCTGACCGATTATGACGAAAGCCATATTGGCGGTCGCTTATCAGGTCGTGATCCTCTAGGTATCCCAAAATCTGACAGACTGAGGTGGCTGGCTCGACGGCGCGCACTTGAGATGTGGCGACATCGCGTACGGTTGCAGTTCACGACCAAGCGCGTCGTCGAGGCCATCCTGCCGCTCTTCGGAGCCTGGCTCAGAAGGAGCGAGCGCGTCACCTACCGTCTGACGCAGGTATTCACGGTTGTTTCAGTGCATACCTGCACAGAATAGGACGAAAGGTTACGGCACAGTGCCACCATTGTGGAAGCGACCAGGATAGCGCACAGCACACGCTCGGAGAGTGCCCTGCGTGGACTGCCGAGCGGCGGATCCTGGTCGATCGGATCGGGCAAGATCTCTCTTTGCCAGCAGTAGTGTCTGCTATGCTGGCAGAGCATGAAAATTGGAGTGCTGTGGTCTCCTTCTGCGAGAGCGTCATGCTGCAGAAGGAGTCTGCAGAGCGGGATCGGGAGAGGGCCGATCCCGCACGGAGAAAGTCGAGACGGCGCCGGGGCAACAACCGTCCCGGCTCCCAAGTTCAACACGCCTGAGCCCCCTGCCGTCACTACATGGTGGGGGGCCTCGGGGGTCGCGGGTGTACAGATTGTGGAGTCTAAGTGCTCACACCAAGCGACCCCCGGGAAGACGGAGGCGCACACGTGGACACGTGCCGCCGTGTGCGCAGCACAGCGCAAAACGAGGCTTGGGGAGATCCTTTACAATCCTCTCCGAGAAGTAGCCTGGGGCGGTGCCCTTTTTACAGTCGTCGTCTTACCTAAGCTAGAGGGGGTGACCGCTTTATAGTCATCCCCTCCGTGATTTGCCTAAAGGCGTGGCACCAAAGGCGGCTCTAGTGTGATCTTACGAGGACCTGGAGCCCCCCTTCGGTGCCGAAGATGACCGCTCCAGTGGTTTTAGCCGGTAGAGTCCGGCATACCCCTTCGCCCTTCTCTGGGGTGAAGGAAGTTTCATGTAGAATTTCTACTGGAAATAAAAAAAGATGTTATCCCGAAGTCTGTTATATATCATCGTCAATCATAATCAGCCCATTACTGTTCCACTGCTGAGCACGAGCCTTTTCTCACAATAACAAAGGTTAGGCCTTAGTCCACCACGCTGGTCTGGTGTGGGTTGGCGGACTACACACACCAATGAGAACATTTTGGAGCGTTCTCAGGTGTGCAGGTTTCCTCACGATGTTTTCCGTCACAGTTAGCGCAAGTGATAATCGAATCATGATCCGCACACGATGAATTCGAAAATTACTACCACTAGGCTATTACTGTGGCTCTAGTGTGATCATACGAGGACCTGGAGCCTCCCTTAGGTGTCGAAGATGACCGCTCCAGTGGTTTTAGCCGGTAGGAGTCCGGCCATACCCCTTCGTCCTTCCCCGGGGCGAAGGAAGTTCATGATGAATTTCCACTGGGCACCAATAAAAAAAAAAAGGCTATTACTGTACCTGGTGCTGAAGATGAGGATGTTCAAGATGAAATTACACGAGATAAATAAAATAAAAGACTATCGACATCTATAGGCGAGCGAGTTGAATAATTCTTTACTAGTTCTCACTTGTTCGTTTTCGAATCCCTCCAGTGTGTCTCAGTGATAAGCAGCGTAAGCATAAAATGTAAGCGAATAATACTTTGTAAAATGGCATTAGCAACCCCCGTCTGACGTCATTGTTAAGTGGTGAGAACTAACCCCCGACTTAGCGGGCGAGGGGCTGAATAAGAATTGATTCTCATTTGATTTGCCGTAACGAATGTGAAGAGCCGATTTATTTGGTAGGGCTTTAGCTAACTACAGGAGCTATTAAAAAGGAGACGGGAACTGTGCATTTTGAATATATTTTCTAAAGTTGTTGAGACTAAGTTAAGCCTTATATACTACTAGCTGTGCTCCGTGGCTTCACCGGCGGTTTAATATAAACTAACTGCGATATAGACATATTTTTAGTCATATTTTCGTCTAAATCTAAATTGCTATAACTTACTTCGTTTTCATTTAGCGTTCTTTCTGACTTTTTTCATTTTGCTCGGCTCCTCGGGGTTGTTGCGTTATGTTAAATAGCTTATAACCTCCTCTAATATTCCTCAAGAATAGGGCCATCAAACACAAAAAAAAGAATTTTACAAAGCCTAATGTTAGTTCCAGAGATTAGTTAAATAAAAAAAAATTCAGCTTTAGTAAATTAGTACAGATAATACACGAAGGTGTGTGTGTCAGCTCGGACGCACGACTGGAGTTTACTCCGTGAGTACAATTGTCTCAGTAGTAAATACTACGTTGGCCGGATCGGCCTGTCCTGTATATTTTTATTTATTTATAAAGGGACAATAAACAGCCACGACATATGAAATCTACATATTTTTAATATTAATCAATAATAATATTGCAGTCACATTATCCGCACAAGTGCTGTTGAACTTGCGTGGAGAGAGTTCCGAATTTGCTTAATATATTCTCTATTGTTGAATTCGGTCTTGTATCAATAACTTATCCCAAGAACAAACTTAACGTCGTAGTTGAAAAACATGTTTTCCCATTCATTCCAACCGCAACTGTAAGTTTGTACGCACAATATTGAAAGATTTACCATGTTATTTTAAGACCATATACCTCTTATAGTATATAGTTTTCCTGTAATCAATAGGTAATGAGCTGTAATATATATAATTTTCAAAATTTTAGGCTTAGTAGTTTCGAAGATAAGTGGTGGAAATGATAAATTTTCGTCTATTTTATTAAATAACTTTATAACTATATATTTTAAATTATAAAACAAATAAATTTGAGACCCTCACAACAAGTCCTTCCATTTCATATATTACACGGTACAGTTTGCAAAACTTAATTGTTTAATTATCATCATTTCGGCCGAATATAGTCCACAGCTGGATACAGGCCTGTGGCCTGTGTTGTGTGCTCATTGGCGGGGGGTTTTGCCTTAATCGCCACGCTTGGCAGGCGGGTTGGCGATCGCAGTTAAGTTGCTAATGTATTCGAAGGACGCTGCTGTCGATCCTCCGGCTAATCCCTTAGTCGCCTTTTATGACACCCACGGGATGAGATGGGTTGCCGTAGCCGGCACCACACGGCACAATTTTTCTATATTTCCCCCCAAAAGTGACGCCCATATTCAAAATTCAATCTTTGGGTTGGAGAAATCCATATGTATACCAAATTTCAAGTTAATTGGTCCAGTAGATTTGGAGCAAATTGGCTGTGACAGACGGACACGAGTGATCCTATAAGAGTTCCGGTGTTTTTTCCCGAATTTTCGGAACCCTAAAAATTGGTAATAAGATTAAATTTAATTTAAAATCATAATAATAGATAAGATTAAACAAGATAAAATGTAATCAACATTCATCAACTAGGTAATTAGATTAAATCAAAAATAAAACTAATAATAGAAATACTTCTTCTAAATTAATAATATTAATCAATGTAGTGCCGGCTCAGAATACCACCACCCCATCTCCTCCCGTGGGTGTCGTAGAAGTCGACTAAGGGCGGCACGGTAGTGCAGTGGCTGATACAGTCGACTGCTGCGCTCCGGGTCGTGGGTTCGATTCCCGCACGGAACAAATATTTGTATGCTCTGCAGGTAGTTGTTCCGGGTCTGGGTGTATTGTATGTGAAATTCATGTCTGTAAACGCACCCACGACACAGGAGAAATCCTAGTGTGGGGAAAGGTTAAAAAAAAAAAAAGGGATTTGCCGGAGGATGGGCAGCAGCGTCCTTCGAGTATATTAACAACTCAACTGCGATCGCCAACCCGCCTGCCAAGCGTGGCGATTATGGCAAAACCTCCCAATGTGCCCACAACACACCCATATCGGTCGTTGTGGTGATCTTTGGGGGAGGCCTGTGTCCAGCAGTGGACTTCATTCGGCCGAAATGATGATGAATCAATAATAATTTTGTAGCCACATAATAAGCATAAAAAAAAATGTTAAAAAGTTCCACTGACCAATAAAAATAAAATAATAATAAATTTTAAAGCACAGTGCAGTTCAACTAATAAGAATGAATTAAATTTAAAATAATAATAATAGATAGGATTAAAAAAGATAAAATGGGATCAATATTCATTACTTAGATTATATTAAATTAAGAATAACACTTAATAGTAGATTGGATTAAACACATTAAAATAGGATCAAAATTCCATCAATTTAAATATTTTACGTTAATTGGTATTAAAGTTTCAACACAATCATTTTTTATTTTAGAGCCAGATGTACGATTTTGGCTAGAAAATGAATGAATCGCAATAGAAAGCGAACCCGAAACCGAACCTACTGCGTAAGGCAACTCATATCCTCGGCCTATATGGCCTAAGTAGGAAGTAAGTTCCTACCGAAAACGGGTATCTCAAATAGTTAGCGGGAATTAAATATTAAGTAAAGGTGAACTGGCGTTTCAGTACCATGTCAGTACCTATTCGGCCGTATGCTTGTTAAACATCTCAAATGACTAGATATCTCAGAAAATACTTTAAAGTTATACTACTGTTTTTCAGACCCTAGCAACATATTCTATCAGATGCCAGAATGAAGAAATTCTGTAATAAATAGCTTTTCAAGTATCATTCGGGTGCAAAAATGAATTGATAGACGCCGTGTGTGTTTATTAAAATCGATACAGTAGCTTAGGTTCTGTTTGATTATGTAGCACACACATATGAGCGTACATTTACAATCTTCATAACATCCGCAATCCTTCCGTCTTGCTGCGCTTCACCCTAGCCCCTGGGCACAGATATTATAACCCTGGGATAGCTCTTCATTATTAGTTCTGATAATTTTATGCTACATGTATCGCCATCTAGCGGAAATAATGAAACTAAATAGCTATTAAAGGTAGGAAACTAAGCGATAAACACCTGAACGTGTGTTCAATTGATTTAACGTATTTCCAATAGATGTCGCCAACAAACTTGTAACGAGAACACTTGAGAATCGTTTTGTATTGAATGCAAGCTGTTGAGGTGTTTTAAAATTCTACGTCCATTACTGCGTTACTAACTACTTCAATGAAGTTCTTATTAACTGATAAAGCGATGAATGTTGCTTGGATTTGGTTGGCTATCCAACGCAGGCGTCACCATTTGTTTGTCATGTTGCTATCCGATGTAATAAAATGTTAATCGTTTGTTATCTGTTATAGCCGTAGTTTAATTTGCATGCTTTGCAGCTGAGTCATTTTATTTTAGAGAAATAAACAGCTGATTCGATCACAAGAATTCATATCAACGCGGGTTGTTCGGAATTTTAATGTTGTGCCTATAAAGACCTAAGTATGTTATTACATCAGAGGGTATATATTTTGAACAGGTGTAGTGTCAAGCAGTGAATAGGTCACTGCGACCTTCAATGATCTATTGTGTCGCCTCTCGTTGATATTTACTTTGTATTAGATACATATTACAATACCTCACTATGTCGCCATCAGAAAGTTCATCAAGATAAGACACATACTAGGGTATTCAATATGCTAAAGCTATATCTAGGTTACCCAGAACCGTAGGTAGTTATAATACCTCTACATAGGTAGGTAGGTACATATGTGGTACAGGTTTTGTTGTTTGCATGATTGATGGATATCGTACCTATATCTAGTAATAACTTTATAAGAAAAATGAATCGATTTCAAATAGACACAATTATTACCTATATCTATTAGTCTGTACATAAGCTTTTTTTTATTGATGTCCAGTGGAAATTGTACATGGAACTTTCTTCACCCCGGAGAAGGGCGAAGGGGTGAAGAAAGTTACTTACTCCTACCGGCTAAAACCACTGGAGCGGTCATCTTCGGCACCGAAGGGGGGCTCCAGGTCCTCGTAAGATCACACTAGAGCCGCCCATTGGTGCCACGCCTTTAGACACATCACGGAGGGGATGATTGTAAAGCGGTCACCCCCTCTAGCGGAGGGAAGGCGACGACTGTAAAAAGGCCGCCCCCCAGGCACTTCTCGGGGAGGATTGTAAAGGATCCCCACAAGCCTCGTTTTGCGCTGTGCTGCGCACACGGCGGCACGTAACCACGTGAGCGCCACCGTCTTCCCGGGGGTCGCTCGGTGTGAGCACGCAGACTCCTCAACCTGCGCGCCCGCGACCCCCTAGTCTGTACATAAGCTAAGAATATTACCTTAATATTTTATGTACTAAGACCTTCCCATAAGTATGTAGATTACCGTGATAAGTGAATCATGAAAATAGGTCACGTAAGTTCTGAAAAAAGCACACATGTTACATACAAACGTACGAGGAAACAGAATCAGAAGAGACCTTTTTTAAAATTAGTAAAATATCAAACCATTTAATTGTCTTTAGAATCCAAGAGTTGAAATTGAATGTTCGTCAATATTCGTAGATTTTGCTGCGTTATGGTTGTTATTTAGTTACGGAACTAACATTATTGATTACGCAGGCAATTTAATTATGAGGCAGGTAACATGTAGGTCGGTACAAGTTAGCTTTTGTTTCTGTTTTTAATCAAATCAATTGGTTCTGATATAAAAAAATAGGCGCTTGTTGATTATTTATTTATATACTCTTTATTTTACACCACCTAATACATCATCATTTCGGCCGAATGAAGTCCACTGCTGGACACAGGCCTCCCCCAAAAATCACCACAACGACCGATATGGGTGTGTTGTGGGCTCATCGGGGGGTTTTGCCATAATCGCCACGCTTGGCAGTCGGGTTGGCGATCGCAGTTGAGTTGTTAATGTACTCGAAGGATGCTGCTGCCCATCCTCCATCTAATCCCTTAGTCAACTTTTACGACACCCGCAGGAGGAGATGGGGTGGTGGTATTCATAATAGATAAAGAATAAATATTTTTACAATAGGCGATCTCTTCCAGACAACCTTTGGATGGACTGGAAGAATGGTGAGAGATATTGGGCCTTCAACTGTACAAAATATCATACACAATATTACTTAGACATAATAATATAAAACACATTACAATCAATATTTTATATATAAAACGATAGAAAAAATATAGTAATAAAGAAAATGAGAGATAATGGTAATGCTAATGATAATGTCTTACTTCAATAGGTAATTCATTCCACAAGCGAGCTGCTTGAAGAGTAAATGATTTATCGAAGAAGGAAGTAGAATGCATATATATACTTAATTTTAGATTTTATGATGATCTCAAGAAACTAGAATGTGTCTCACAAAGGAACTGAAAGCGTTCTTTAAGATAAAAGGGGTAGAATATAGAAGAAAAGGAATAAAAAAGCACATAAAAAAGCAAAGAAAGAATAAGAGTATTCCGGCGAAGGCGGATAGGAAGCCATTTGAGGTTCAAAACTCAGAAACGTGATCATATTTGCACAGGTCAAATATAAATCTGATACAAAGATTTTGAAGTCGCTCAAGCTTGTCAAATTGGTCTTGCATGAGATCAATATAGCTGGCATCAGCATAGTCAATGATCGGGAAGAAGAGATTGTGCTAACGCATTTTTTTTGTAATTGGCAGAAAATTACGAAGACATCTCAAGGAGCCTGCTGTAGAAACAATTTACGACTGACTTCCTGAAGTCGTTTAGTGCAGGAAAGAGTACTGTCCATATAAATTCCTTAACATTGTGAGATATAGGAATAACAGTGTTATCAAAAGAAACTTGGGGAAGTGTCGACCACACAATCTTAGAGACAGTTCGAGAACCACCAGCAACAGCCACCTGAGTTTTTGTTAGGTTGATTCTTAGTCCAAATTTCGTGCTCCAGTCACATATACGTGTCTGATGCTATTGATAGTCTCAATAGCATCAGACAGCTACCCGAGAGTGTCCTGAGTGTAAGTTTGGCGATCGCCTGCATAAAGGTGGAAGGAAAAGCCAGTCGAAGAGAGATAGAATTAATAAAAAGTGCGAAAAATAGTGGAGATAAAATGTCACCCTTAGGTACACCAGTAGAGGTGTAGCACCAAGAAGAAAAAGATTTTTTGATGCAAATACGCGGACGGCGGCCAAACAGGTAACTATGAAACCAGTCAAGTACCGATAGAGAAAAAATAAAGATAGAAGAACCGACGGCACGGTTGGTGCAGTGGCTGATACAGTCGACTGCTGCGCTTTGGGTCGTGGGTTCGATTCCCGCACGGAACAAATATTTGTATGATCTGCAGGTAGTTGTTCCGGGTTTGGGTGTATTGTGTGTGGAATTCATGTCTGTAAACGCACCCACGACACAGGAGAAATCCTAGTATGGGGCAACGTGTTTTATAAAAAAAAAAAAAGAGATATGTTAAAAGAGCAGAGATTTCCAAGCAAAATATCGTGATCGACGGTATTAAACGCGTTGCTAAAGTCAAGCAGTGCAAGGGCCGTTTAGTTATCCATTTCCATGCCTGACCTGATATCGTCTGTTATAATCACAGGAGCTGAGGTAGTGCTATATCCAGACCGAAAATCAGATTAAAAGGGATTTATTAGATTGTGTTTGAAAAGGAACGTACTAAGTTGATGGTGGACAAGCTTTACAAGGACTTTGGATAGGAATGGAAGAATGGATATGGGTCGATAATCAGAAAAGGGTGCAGGGTTTTATTTTTCGGGTAAAGGAATAACTTGGGCATCCTCGCTTGTGGAAAGACACTATCAATGACGGGAAAATTGAGGATCTGAACGATGATAGAAAGCATGTCTTCAAGGATAGAAATGATCATTTTATTATCAACCTACTTAAAACTTTATACGATTGTAACCAAAGACGAATGGGTTTTTCTTTTTAATTCTTTTCGTAATATCCTCAGAGTCAACCGCAAGATTGCGTTTATTCTCCACCGAGATTATTAGATCTCCACTGGGCAGCGTTCGGGAACTCAAACTCACATTTTTTATTTCATATAGGCCCTAATAGGCTCTTATGAAAAGTCAAGCTAAGTGCACGGTTCGGAAAAGTCGGTCCTATGGAGAAGAGCCGGCAAGAAACTCCATGGATATACTCTTTTCAAAAAAAGTTATACTACAATTTTGTTATTACATGGTAATAAGCTAGGTATGTGCGAACAAAGTAGACTAATTAAATGTAAAATACACACAATAACAAAACAGACAATTGCCTCTAACACAATAGAAAGCTGATAACAATTAATGTATAGCACTAATAAAGTCGACGAAGTTCACACATTTACAAAATGTAGAAGAAACTAAATTATATAAAATTAAAGGCATTTTAAACGCCAGAGCTTTAAATGTCATATTGAATATGTCAGTAAAATTAATATGTCAAAGTATATATTATATAGACAATATATATCAAAAGCTAATATATTCGAAACTTCGCAACGTCTTTTCGTCAACAATACCGCAATGCCTCAAGACGCAAGTCTTTAACCAGTGTGTGTTACCAGTGATGACATATGGAACAGAGACGTGGTCACTCACAATGGGCCTCATAAGAAAGCTCAAGGTCACTCAGCGAGCTATGGAGAGAGCTATGCTTGGTATTTCTCTGCGAGATCGAATCAGAAATGAGGAGATCCGTAGAAGAACTAAAGTTGTCGACATAGCTGAAAGGATTAGTAAACTGAAGTGGCAATGGGCAGGGCACATTGCTCGTAGAACTGATGGCCGTTGGGGCACAAAGGTTCTCGAATGGAGACCGCGCACCGGAAAACGCAGCGTGGGACGACCTCCAACGAGGTGGACAGACGACCTGGTGAAGGTCGCTGGGAGTCGTTGGATGAGAGCGGCATGTGACCGCTCGTTGTGGAAATCTAAGGGGGAGGCCTTTGTTCAGCAGTGGACGTCCTGTGGCTGATATGATGATGATGATGATGGGATCAAACGCGGCCCCCATCTTTCCGAGATTTATTTCAAACCCAGTCTTCCGTGAAACATTTTAAACATGGCACCTTGTGATAGGAATATCATATATTACGCGCTCTTTAGTTCGTCGATCACTCAAAACCATGTTAGTGTTTTCATAAATACCCATTAAATGGTTCAGTGAGTTAAAACAATTTAGATATCGGATAGTCAAAGTCATTTATTTTATACTAGCTGGGACCCGCGGTTTCACCCGCGTTTAATTTAAAAGAAATTTAGAGTTCTTCGACATAGACACTTGACATAGAATAAATATATTGGATTTTAAGGGTTTTTTTTTACGCGGAACCCTTATTATTTTTCTTAAAATAAAAGTAGCCTATGTTATTCCTTATAACATCAGCTATCTGCTAGTGAAGGTCCCGTCAAAATCGGGAGATTACCCGGAACAAACAGATAGACAGACAAAAACTTTAAAATAGTTTTTTGTTATATGTAACGTACATACTTTCATATACATTTAGTAAAAAGCTGTTACTTTGATATTACAAACAGACACTTCAATTTTATTTATTTGTATAGATTAAATTCTTGTAAACCATTTGCTGACTTACAAATAGTTCGATTTTTAATCGTTGCACGGTTCCAAGTCGTTGGTCCTATGGAGAAGAACCGGCAAGATACTCCATGAATATAGGTAGTCTTTTAAAATATATGAAAGTACAGACAGACGTAAAAGGCTATGTGAGGCCAATGCATGCCAATTTGTGGCATAAATACACACACATATTTATGCACAAAAATAATTAATTGCCTTACAATTAGATTGGTATAGCGGTTGAAAGCTGACCAGTCCCGACAGAGGGCACTCGTTCACGGGCATAGCATATATATTATGTTAGGTATATTTCTTCACCCCATTGAACTCACAATCGTGACTGATACACTATAAAATTATTTTATAAGTACATTATGAGTGACCCACAGAGCTAGAAAGAAGTTTTATTTTATTGATCAACAGATTCTAGCTGCAGTGATAGCCTAGTGGTTGAAGTTTGAACGCTTGCATTCCATACAGGAGGGTCTGAGTTTGATCCCGGCCATCAGATCAGAATTTTACTATCACTTGCGTTCATCACATCATATCGGTCATTTATACGTCCACTGCAGAACAAAGATCCCCCATAGATTTCCACAACTGTATCATCATTTTGGAGGGTATTTGTCAATACTCACCACGCTTGGCAGGCGGGTTGGTAAGCGCCGTATGGCTACCGTTTCACAGAAGGGACGCTGCTGCCCATCCCTCTGGTTTAGGTTCCCTTAATCGTCTTTTACGACATCCACGGGATGAGATGGAGTGGTGTTATATTCTTAATCCGGACACCACATGGACTATTCGGACTTGCGTTAACGGTGAAGGAAAACATCGTGAGCAAACCTGCACACCTGAGACGGCTCTAAAAAGTTCTCAATCGTGTGTGCAGTCAGCCAAACCGCACTAGGCTAGCGTGGTGGACTAAGGGCAAACCCATAGATTATACACTTATCATGGTGAGAAAAGGCCCGTGCTCATCAGTGGCACAGCAATGGAATGGTCTGATTATTATTATGCAGCAAATTCTCGTCGCCTGAGGTAAAAGTCATGGGCGGTTAATTTGCTATTGTTTATATATCCTCGTTCAGAAAATCATATTAATAATATATTTAGCCCAGAACCAGTTTTAACGACACAAAACATCATAACGTACAGTTAAAAGTAAACAAAGAATAATTTATAAAAAGCAGACGATGTTATCTGTGTTCTGTGGTCTGCGAAGCCCGGGTCGCGTCCCCTCCCGCCGCTGACTCATTGCGCATGCGTCATTTAACGATATATTTTGCTATACTTTTAATTTTACAGTCACATTTTTCAAGTATTGTTTCGTTAGTCATATTAACTGTTATTTATGTTGTAAACAACTTAGCTAAGAGAGGTGTGTCTGTCAGAGATATTTTTGCACGTTTAAGGAGGAAAAATAGGAATAAATTTATTCTTTCATTTCAGCCGAAAAACATTCACTGCTGGACAGAAGCCTCCCCCAAAGATTGCCACAACGACCGGTATGGGTTTGTGTTGTATGCACGGTTTTGCCGTAATCGCCATGCTTGGCAGACGGGTTGGCGATCGCAGTTAGTTTATAAATGTACTGGAACGCTGCTGCCCATCCTCCGGCTAATCCCATAGTCACCTTTTACGAAACCCATGGGATGAGATGGGATGGTGGTATTCTTAGCCGGCACCACACGGCGAACCTTTACAATAAAACAATTGCCAGAAGCCCAACCCAAGTTGACTATTAACTATTAGGGAGTGCATACTGACGCCTTCTAAATCCATCATCACCCGCGCCCTATCAGAATATAGGCATAGTATTGTCTTAGGTTTTCGCGATTATTACACATTATAATAAAACAATTTTAAACGGATTAAATCGCGTGTATTATTGGTTTTTGTTTTTCCTGACGTTTCGAGTCCGCAGTGTGTGAACATGCCTTAGGCAAACCCAACCATTTTCTTCGATTTGATCATCCTCAAGTCCTCGCGAAAGAGAACCGTTATGTACCAAGAATGTTTCGAGAGGCTATTGAAATTAAAAAACATCCTAATTTTAATAGAGAAGATGGTTGGCAGGTACCACCTGTTTGGAATCCGGTTATTAAATTAATAAAATCCCAAACAACACACCAAACTAAAAAACATCAAGACACTGTGAGTGATTACTGCGTGCATCGAAACAATTTTTGATTAGTTTTGTACGGTAGATAAAATAACTTTTGTAACAGACCGTGGAGTAAATTAAAACTCGATTTCACAATTATATTACAGGTATATTTTAGGGCAGAGTTTCCACCTTACACTACTCGTTTACAGAATGATCCTTCATACTTTTTTTTTTTTTTTTTTTTTTGTTGGGCTTCTCGCATACATTTCTGGGAAATGTGGTTGCTTAACCGGTCATTTGCTGGCGAAGCCAAAAGAGGCCTCCAGCCAGGCTTAAATTAATTATTAAAAACTAAGCAACTTTCGCTAAGGGCGCCCCCTGCGGGACACGGACCTCGGCTTAGGGCGTTGCTGGGGATATCAAGCTATTGTTTTGGGGACAGCTGGATCGGTATTATTTAAATTGTATTAAGGGACATTTAAAGCTACAGGCTCGGCACGGGCCGGCGCGAGCAAGAGACGGGAGGGAGAAGTGCTAACTTGAACGGGAAGGTGACGCGGCGATAGGCCTCCGCGACGTCGGTGAGGCGGGCATCCTCGGCGGCGAGGGCGGTACAACGGTCGGGTGTTCAGTGAACGAGACAACGCGAGTCTCTTCATGTGATCTAACGTGATTTTATCGTCTGGATCGACCAGAACGTGCCTCGGGCGGCGTACTCTACTGATACGGGAGGGTTCGTAGTCGGCGGCTGATACCACAAGGGGATTTGGGTGGGACAGGGCAGAATCGAGATAGCGTTTGGACGCTTGTTTCATAAATTGCCTGATGGTCGGCAAGTTAAGGTCGAAATGGAGTTGGTCGTTTCGCATGTACAGAGGCGCTCCGGTGGCCTTGCGCATGAAACGGGTTTGGAGGGTTTCTAATCTACGGAGTGGGTATGATTCGGCGTGTGCGAACACTGGGCTGGCATAGGTCATGATGGGTCGAATGCATGTGGTGTAAATTCTCACCTTATTTCTAAGGGATAATTTACTACGAGCGTTCAGAATATAGTGAAGGCGACCGAGCACAAAGGCAGCGCGGGCACGCACCATCTTTGTGTGGGGAATGAAGGTCAGTTTTTTGTCTAGGATCCTTCATACTGCAATGCTCTTACTTTTATACGGTTCAGTATCCGTTACAATACATTTCGAAGATAAAACTGAAGGTAGGTATATTTAAAAATGCAACCAGTGTTATTTGAAAAACGAAATATAAACAAACTATTTATACAAGCATTAAATATTCAAATATGAATAATAATGGATTAACTAAATTATTTAAGTGATCATTTTATACTCAAGTTATTTAATATCCGACAATCTCATATGACGTCACTACTGGTAAACTTAAATAGATGGACAATGAAAGTAAATGATATTAATATATAATAAATAGGAGATACTGATTGAGAACATAAATAATGAAATATTACAGGTCCCAAATGATTATTATCCATAGTCTAAATATAAACAAATATGGGGATGTGACGCATGTTGTGATGGCTTCACAAGGGGCGGTCATTAGTCGCTAACACTTTTTAAATCTGTAACGACGCTTGTCACCTTAGTCATCCTGCGACCACGAACCCTGCAAAGTGTTCGAAACGTCAGGAAAAACAAAAACCAATAATACACGCGATTTAATCAGTTTAAAATTGTTTTATTATAAAGAATATAGGCACTGAAAGTTCATAAAATGGGTCAAACATGATTGCTCAACATTTTTTTAATTTGAATTTAAACACTTGAACATTCCGTGTGGTGTCCGGATTATATATACGAATATAGCACCTCTCCATCTCCTTCCGTGGATGCCGTAAAAGGCGACTAAGGGACTCCAAACCAGAGGAACGGGCAACACCGTCCCTTCTGTGGATCAGTAGCCATACTGCGTTCACCAACCCGCCTGCTAAGCGTGGTGAGTACTGGCAAATTCCCCCCAATGACGACACAATTAAACAACTGGCCTTGAGAGAGGCCTTTAGTGCTATTCTCAAAGCCAGGGATTCCCAAATATTTTTGGGCAAGAGACCCGTTTTATAAAATGAACTGATAGCTCAGACCCCATGGCTAAATTACTTAAAAAATCCCATCTCTAGTATTTTTCCTATTGATACAGAATACTTACCAATTCCTAATCCTCCTAGTCCTACTAAAACATTAGTAATTCTTATAACAAGTTGGTACACGTAACACAACTTATACAGTATTTTGAAAGTTTCAAATAAGACCTTGTGTTAAATAATAGGGGTCGATTTGTAGACCTCGTCGACCCCCAAATTCAGTTTTCGTTTATGTCGAAACTGGTATAGACTCCAAGGGATCGACCACTTTTGGAATCCCTGCTTTAAGCAATACAACCTCCAACTCGACGCTGCGGCAGCGGTGAGTGACAATTTCGTATTCACTTACTTTACACTCAATTGTGAATTTGACAACAAAAACTGTCAAACTATTCAACCTTGAGTAGTTACACCAAAAGCCAAAAATTCTCTTGGCTACGTTTTTTAAATTAAAACGTATGAAATCCTATATATATACTAATTCTATAAAAATAATTATTATTTATAAATAATCCGGTTTCTTTTAAAAACGGCGGGTGCAACCGTGGTGTACAGCTAGTTTTCAATAAAGTCGTCCAAAGGTCTCACCTCTTTGGACTAGTCCCACCAGGAAATGATAACCGCTTTTGGTTTTAAAACAAATAAACCGTTTAAGAGCAATTTAAGAGGTTAGCCACAGATTATATTGACAAGCAAACACTTAGGACATGCCAATGCTCTTTACGATGCATAATAAAATCTGCAAACAAAGACAGCATTATGCATTCTATCTGCACTCCAACAAAGAAATTCGCTTTGTTTGGCGCCATCTCGAATACTGTTGGACCAATTCAATTTAACTCGTTTCATTGTGTCAATGAGATTGAGGTCATGAAAACTGGGTTTATGTATTGGGTCATGTAAAACCAATATTTTAATTTATACCAACGCACTATGCAGTACCTACACGACTTACAACTGATTTACACGGGTCAAGTATTTATTTGTCTCTGTGGTGTCCGGATTAAGAATATAGCACCACTCCATCTCCTCCCGTGGATGTCGTAAAAATCATTGTTTTGTTTAATATGTCACAAAGACAATAATATTTTTGTACAAAATACAATGCTTCTTATCTACCACGTTTAACTAGCAATCGGTGAATAACAAACGCAGTGAATAGAACAGCGAATGGTACTCCCAATAAACGTACGCGTTGCGTGGTACGGTCGCTGTGTGCAGTCCCTACGGCTCGGCATGATTGGCTGCCTACAAAGTCTTGGGTGTATTTTCGTATGAGTAAATTATAATGTTGTGTTAATTCAGTTAATTGATTGAGAGCTTGTAATTTCTTTTTTAATGGTTTGAATAGTTTTCTGTAAATGTGTGCATTAGTGTGTTTTTATGAAGAATGGTAGATGAAAGCTGGACCTCTAGGCTCGCATACATTTTGAACTACATGGCATATCTCCTTTCTTCCAATATCTTTGGGCGTGCCGGACTCTTACCGGCTAAAACTCTACGGTGTTCCTCACAGAATTTCTGTGGTGTTTCATCTACTTACCTATAGCTGGTCTAGAGTTCGCAAGGCATTGGGCCGCACCCATAATCTAATCATGCTGCAACTGGGTTGTTATCGTCATTATCACTATCGTTTGTTGTTGTCATTTGGGTATTTCGGAAAAATTACTGGACTACTTTTTGCAGCGTTGCAGATAATGGTCGCTGTGTTTAAGATACATGCGATATCGCACAAAATATAACGACTTGTAGATATTGGAATACTATATTTCACTTGAGTGAGGGACCTGGTTTTGCAGAAGGTGCTTATATTTAAGGGTGAAGACACCTTATCTCCTTTTTTTCCACTGTGCAAATCCTCATGGAAATAGAGCGTTTATTTAGGATCTCTTAAGCTTTGGTTTATCGTTATTATGGCTAATGTGAAATTTGTAGAGTAATTTTAATTGTTAATATTGTTCTTGTGACGTCAAATTATAATATTCTTACAAAACTGTAAATGTGTGAGCATCGTGTAGGCATTAATGATATATGTTTAGTATTTATTATGATTGTGTCTTTTGCCTGGCTGTATTGGTCTGTCATGCTCACTAAACTGTCTTGCTGATGGTGGCGTTGTGTATCGGGTCGTTCGGTTCCCTACAATATGGTTGAGCTAAGCGATGCTGATGCATGCGTTATGCTCGTGAACGGGTGCCGTCTGTTGGGACTGGTCAGTCATTAACTGCCACGACAAATAAACTATTATTATGGTACGTTCCATCTTTAGACATTGACCAACATTTTTCTCGGTATATGTTGTACAATCAGCATTGTAATCTTAATTATTTTAAAAGAGTATCCATGGAGTTTCTTACCGGCTCTTCTCCATGAGATCGACTATTTGGAACCGTGAAATTTAGATTCTGACGTTTCATAAGTGCCAATATTTGGTTTATTTGAAATAAAAAATCTTTGAGTTTGAAATGGATGCTCATATTATATTCTCTTTGGTTCTTATAGATTAACTATCACAATCGTCAGTAAGAACATAGCTTTTTCTAATGGGAGTCCTCACGCGATTTCTATATTGTATGTAATCTCAACAACAAATTCACCTAAAATACCCTTACAATTACATAATATTGTTTAACGTTGAAACTAAGCAAATTGACTCAGTACCTTAACCTATTACCTACATGTGGTCTAAGTCAAGTTAGTTCATAGTTTATTTTTAGAACCAAGTATCGGACACTGCGCGCCTTGTTTTTGACGTCTCTTGTCAGAGTATAGCAAGAAGTACTGCTGACACATTCCGCAGAAGTAACATAATTTATACACGTGAAATCATTTTTATTTTTCACTACACAGAAACTTTAGACCAGAGATCCTTAATTATATAATAATAATTCCGTCTGCCACAGAATCTCATTTAAAGGTGGAAAGGCAGACGCCGTTTCTTCCGTTTTTCGAAGTATTATTTCACTTAGCACCCATTGATATAGATCTTATCACTGTAGTTTCCATCTCATACAATAGTTGTACACCTCCGGAGACAATCTGAGACTACAGTTTATAGTGCAGCTATGGAAATTCCCCGGTCAGTGTCCCATTACATTTCAGATAAAAATTCTCTAAAGGGCCTCTGCGTGTTGGACTCATGTCCCCTAAATGTGTCCTATGAAAATACTGGATTCCGTCTTACAAGGAATATAAACCCGTGAATAGAGAGACACGTAGATCAGATTCCAAGATCCGATAGATTAATAACTTGTGCAAAAATACTTTCTTGCGAGTAGTAAAATAAATAATTATTATTGTAGCTGCCAGTAGTTTTGTTATGCTTTACAGTATAAGGTACCAAGAAGACTGAATGAATGAATTAATCATGCTAAATTCTATTATTAACTATGTCCTGTTATTACATGTCATTGTTATAAACATTTACTGACTAAAATATTTTTGAGGTGGATTCATGTGTTGTTTGCATTATGGGTATTCCTCCACGCAATACTTAGAGCATTGAGGTGTAATGTACTGCGTACATTATATCTCATTGACTAAGTGTCTACTCATAAAATTATTGTGGTGTAGGTACACCATGTTTTGGTGAGACTTTAAATAAATAAATCATAAGAAGTACTCAGTCAAACTTCCATACTTGTCGACTATGCCACCTCAATTATGAACACGCAGCTGTAATAAATAAATAAATAAAACTTAGGCAATAAAAATGTTTAAGAAAATAGCGGTAACATATCGAACATCTATACAAAATATAAACATAACAAAATAACAATGTTTATCAACTACGACATTTAAATAATCTATACAAATAAATAAAATTGAAGTGTCTGTTTGTAATGTCAAAATGACAGCTTTTTACTAAATGCATATGAAAGTATATACGATACCTACAACAAAAACAATTTTTTTTGTCGTCTGTTTGTCTGTCTGTCTGTTTGTTCCGGGTAATCTCCGCAACGGTTGGACCGATTTTGACGGGACTTTCACTGGCAGATAGCTGATGTTATAAGGAATAACTTAGGCTACTTTTATTTAAAAAATAATTAGGGTTCCGCGCAAAAAAATTAAACCCTTGAAATCCAATACATATATTCTATGTCGAAGTACTCTAAATTTCTTTTAAATTAAACGCGGGTCCCAGCTAGTATAATATAATATTAATTAGATAATTGCTCATAAGTTCATAACGACGCGACGGACTGTTTATCTTATCTGCCCACGGTTCTAGGACGACAATCGTGCACTCATGGCACACGTCAAAAATAATAAGTATATTCTATATTCTAAAGTACAATCTATAGGTTCTCCAAATCTAAGAAACTAGTGAGTGGTAAGGATCTCGGGAAAGTAAAAGAATGAATCATCTTATTGCGTGATGAGCGTAAATAGGTATATATCGTATCTTTTGACAGCTGTCAAAGCTGTCATGCTGACAGCATTTGTTTGGAGTCGGGGAAAATCTTCCTTGGGAGTTCAAGAATCAAGAGTAGAACATTACAATCAGATCTAGGGGATGTTTGATTCGTGTTCGCAAGGATATTTGTGCATTTAACTGTGATTTCATGCATATTTATGTATGTAGTATAGAACCCACGATGCAGAGTATGGCGCATTTGATTCATTGTCAAGGCTAAACCTATTATACAGAGCAGTAGGTTGACCGTGATCGTTTAGTATTACGAGTATAATAAAAAATATCACTAGAAGAGCGTAGATAGTGACTACTAGGAAATTAACTGTAGGTAGGTATATGTATGTATGTCCAGGGGGCCTTGGGGGTCGCGAGCGCGCTAATTGGGAAATCTGCGTGCTCATACCAAGAGACCCCCGGGAAGACAGCGGTGTACATGTGGTCACGTACCGCTGTGTGCGCAGCATAGCGTATAGTTAGGCTTCGGGGGAATCTTTTACAATCCCCTCGAGAGATGCCCGGGGGGTGGCCTCTTTACCTTCCCTCCGCTTGAGGGCCGCTTACAGTCATCCCCTCCGAGATGTGCGTAAAGGCGTGGCACTAATGGGTGGTTCTAGATGGAAATTATTCGAGTTCCTGGAGCCTCTCTTCGGTGCCGGCAATGATCACTCCGGTGGTTTTAGCCGGTAGGAGTCCAGCATATGTACATGAGGTATTTCCAACGAATTAATAAAAAAAGGTAGGTACTTTGTATTCCGTTCGGTGTCCGGATTAAGAATATAGCACAGTTGTGTTTTACTGACACAGACACATGACAGATACTCCGTCTCCGCCCGTGGATGTCTTAAGCCGCGACTAAGGGCCTCTAAACCAAGGATAGGGAGCAGCGTCCCTTCTCTGGAGCAACAGATATTCTGCGGTCACTAACCGGCCTGCCAGGCGTCGTGTACTGGCACATTCCCCCAAAAAGACGACACACGACAAACGGTCATTGTGGAAATCTATGGGGAGACTATTGTTCAGCAGAGGACGTTCTTTGGCTGATAAGATGACTTCCTGTGGAGGCCGGATTTAAAATACGGCACCATTCTCGTAGAACTGATGGCCGTTGGGGCACAAAGGTTCTCGAATGGAGACCGCGCACCGGAAAACGCAGCGTGGGACGACCTCCAACGAGGTGGACAGACGACCTGGTGAAGGTCGCTGGGAGTCGTTGGATGAGAGCGGCATGTGACCGCTCGTTGTGGAAATCTGATGGGGCGGCCTTTGTTCAGCAGTGGACGTCCTGTGGCTGATATGATGATGACTGCCGTGGATGTCGTAAAATGTGACTAAGAACCTCTAAACCAGAGGATGCAGCAGCATCTCTTCTGTGGAACAGAAGCCATTCAGCTCACCAACCCGCCTGCCGAGGGTGGTGAGTACTGGCAAATTCAGAATGACGACACAATTGTGGAAATCTATGCGAAAGGCCTCTGTTCATCAGTAACTGTTCTAAGGATAATATGATGATGATGATGATGATGATGATGATGATGAGCTACTCCTTTTCACATACTGTAGATATATAGGTTCCTAGTCGGCAAGCCAATAGCATACACGACCAAAGTACATGACTTTTTATAAACCAGCTGTGAGCCGCTGGTACCGCATTTTTCAGTTCCCGAAGATTTAATCTATGGTTGCTTGTACAGAGAATAGGTTTAAAATCGTTATAACATTGAGGGGTTTACATTTCATCAGTACTTTAGCACATTCTGAACTTCATATTACTGCTAATTACGTATAAAGTTTTCAATGTAATATTTAATCACAACAAATATTATAAACAAGCTGGGACCCGCGGTTTCACCCGTGTGTAATTTAAAAGGAAATGTAGAGTACTTCGACATAGACACTTGACACACAATACACATATTGGATTTCAAGGTTTTTTTTTTTGCGCGGAACCTTAATTATTTTTCTAAAATAAAAGTAGCCTAAGTTATTCCTTATAACATCAGCTATCTGCCAGTGAAAGTCCCGTCAAAATCGGTCCAGCCGTTTCGGAGATTACCCGGAACCAACAGACAGACAGACAAAAAATTGTTATATGTACCGTATATACTTTCATATGCATTTAGTAAAAAGCTGTTATTTTGACATTACAAACAGACACTTCAATTTTATTTATTTATATGTATAGATGTATAGATACAAACAGACACTTCAATTTTATTTATTTGTATAGATAACTTTTTGTTAAGGGTAATTAAGCTCAAGTTTTCAATGTAATATTTAGCCACAAGAATGAGACACCGTAATTTCTGTGTTACCAAAATATTGTTTTAGATGTAATGTGACGTGCATTCAAAATGTGAAATAATATAAAGAACTTTTTGTTAAGGGTAATTAAGTTCGGCATGTAGCCAATCGTTGTGGAAATCTTTAGGGAAGGCCTTTGTACACCAGTGACTATATATTAATACCTAAATAAAAAACTTTGTTGCCCTTTTTAAACAAATGGCGCGCCCGGAGGAGAGAGTGAGTGAGAGTGAGTTTTTTTTAACGTTTTTTTTGCCCGCACTAGTATTATTCCTGTGTCGCGGGTGCGTTTACAGATATAAATTCCACTCACAATACACCCAGACCCGGAACAAGTACTGTGTGAATCGAGCCCACGACTCGGAGCGTAGCAGCCGACTGTATCAGCCACTGCACCAACCTTGCCGTCCGACTTGGCAAAAGTTCTGAAAGTCATAACCTTCAGAACAGCTCTCTGTGCACGCTCCAGTTGTAGAAAATGTCTTGAGCGCTCCTCCCCATATTGTAATGCAGTGTGTTATTACTTATTACCGACTGGCACAGTGCGTAATAGTCTTCAGGGTGTCATATTCCGCGGAGTGTCTCAATTTCTTAAAAATATATATGATTTTGCGAACCCTAGAAGTAAGATTTTGCAAATGTGGTTTCCAGTTGAGTGTACTATCTATTTGAACACCGAGGTACTTAACAGAAAGGGCTCTAGTTAATTGCGGACAACTATATGGATACATAAGTGAGCTAGAAGAGCAAATATGCGCTTTAAGTACTAAGGATTCTGGGGCAGGTAATATAAACGATTGTAAGGAAAAGAGAAGGTAGACAGTTTTCTTGAGGTTTATTGTGAGAAGGTTATCAGCGAGCCAGTTCATTACAGATGTGAGAGCTCTTTCCGCCAATATCGAAGTCTCAGACCAGTTAGCGCCGTGTATAAGCAGAGCCGAATCGTCAGCATATGCAAAGATTGAACAATTAGTGAGGGAAAGCTTGCACAGCGAATTGATGTAAATCAAAAATAGTGTAGGACCCAAAATTGAACCTTGAGGTACTCCAAAATTCACAGGTTTACTATCGCCAGTGAGGTAATTTATTTTGACACACTGAGAACGGTCAGAGAGATAGTCTTGAAAGATTTTGAGGGTATGACCACGAGTCCCTAATGATTCCATCTTGGAAAGAAGGTAAGGAATAGACACTGTGTCAAAAGCTTTAGTAAGGTCTATAAAAATACCTAAGCACTTATTTTTATCATCCAAATTTGCAACTGTGTGGTCAATAAATGAGGTCACTGCGTCTTCCGTTGATTTCCCGCTTCTAAACCCGTACATTGGAAGCCATAAGATCATATGATTCTAAAAAGGTTTTCAGTTAAATAAGCAGTGCCTGTGTACTTTTTTGTCCTATTTAATTAAATTTTAAATATTTATGTGTGTACATAAATAAATAAATCCGGCTCCCAGGAAAACCGGGTGTTGTCTAAATCTTCGGGGGAGGCCTTTGTTCAGTAGTGGACGTTTAGAGTCATTTACGGCTGAGTACTGTAACGCCACTAAATATTTCAGTCCCGCTAATCTTTTACGAGACGATCTACTCATTTGCCTGGTGGTAAGTGACATTCCTGTCCATAACAATTAGAATGCTACCCAGGCCTAGACCTTTTTTTAAAATTATTTTTATTGGTGCCCAGTGGAAATTCTTCATGAACTTCCTTCGCCCCGGGGAAGGGCGAAGGGGTATGCGGGATTCCTTCCGGCTAAAACCACTGGAGCGGTCATCTTTGGCACTTAAAGGAGGCTCCAGGTCCTCGATCACACTAGAGCCGCCCATTGGTGCCACGCCTATAGGCACATCTCGGATAGGGTGACTGTAAAGTGGTCACCCCCCCGAGGGGATTGTAAAGGATCTCCCAAAGCGTCCCACGGCAGCGCGTGACCACATGCGTGCTACCGTCTTCTCTTGAATCGCTCGGTGTGGGCACGCAGATTCCCCAATCTACGCACCCGCGAACCCAGAGGTCCCCCGCCTTATAACAATGGCAGGGGGTTTCAGGCGTATGGGAATTAGGCGCCGGGGCGGTTGTTACCCCGGCGCCGTCTCCTCCTTCTTCGAGCGGGGTCGGCCCTCTCCCGGTCCCGCTCTGCGGTCTCCTTCTGGAGCATGACGCTCCCACAGAAGGAGACCACTGCATTCCAGTTTTCGTGCTCTGCCAACATAGCCAACACCACTGCTGGCAGAGAGAGATCTTGCCCGATCCGATCGACCAGGATCCGCCGCTCGAACCCAGGACTGGTCCTGCGAGGCACCACACTGCGCTCATCACCTCGAGACTTGAAGTTATTTAGTCTCCTATGCCCAGTAATGTCACTAGCTACAGTGACCTTCTAACCGGAGCACAGTAATATCTAAAGTTTGAACACTACTGCTTAGCGGCGAATATCTGGTACTGGTAGTACATACCTATCCGGCCTCTTTCAATAAGAGAACAATTTTTTTTATTGATCTGGGCACATACATCATGTGCTTCCTCCGCCTCGGATCAGGGCGGAGGGGTATGCCGTAACTCCTACTGGCTAAAACCACCGGAGTGATCATCTTCGGCACCGTAGGGAAGTTCCAGGAACTCGAAAGATCTTCATCTAGCGCCACCCGTTGGTGTGCTTTAGGCACATCTCGGAGGGGATGACTGTAAAGCGGTCACCCCCTCTAGCGGAGGAAAGGCGACTGTAAAAGGCACTTCTTCGGGAGGATTGTAAAGGATCCCCCCGGTACCTACCAAGCCTGCCTATTGCAATAAGATACCTACCACCAGTAACCAGTAAGGTAGTATATAGTGTCTCAAACAGATAAACAGGATTAGCGGCATTCCAGTGTGCGGCCGTAAGTTGCATTTTAAGACTCCCACGACAGGCCACAGTAGTGCCATATTCTTAATCCAGACACCACATAGAATGTGAAAAATGACTGTAGTGACATTTCTGCAATTATCACATAATCACATAAATATTATTGGTATATTGTTATTGCCGTGTGGTGCCGGCTTTGCCGTGTGGTGCCGGCTCAGAATGCCACCACCCCATCTCCCCCCATGGGTGTCGTAAAAGTCGACTAAGGGATTAGTCGGAGGATGGGCAGCAGCGTCCTTCGAGTACATTAACAACTCAACTGCGATCGCCAACCCGCCTGCCAAGCGTGGCGATTATGGCAAAACCCCCCAATGAGCTCAAAACACATCCATATCGGTGGTTGTGATGATCTTTGGGGGAGGCCTGTGTCCAACAGTGGACTTCATTAGGCCGAAATGAGATATTGTTATTGTACAAATTTACTGTGGGAGGCTGGTGCCTAAACTAGTTTGAAGCCTGTATTTCAGGTCACCAAGCCTTCCACCCCAGAAGTCCAATTTCATAAATTGTGCCAAGCGAAATTTTTTCAATTTTCTTGTTCTTCGTGTATCTGATTCTATCAAGTTGTTTTCTCTTGTTAGGGTTATCTTGATGAATACTCTTCAATACGTTGCTATAACTTTATCAGATCTGGTTGATTTTGTCCTTTATACCCAGTTATCATCTTGCACCCCATGAATGCGCACTTTCACGTATTTACCGTCCCGGTTGGGCAAGCTGGGTTGACAGTCGATGTCGCGATTCGTACAATACATGGACCTGTGACCGAATATTGTGATCCAGGGGTGTTTACTCCTATTCTCTTTCAGGTTGGCTTTAGTGAGGTCGTTCTTGAGCCACTCATACTGGTTGACGATGAGTTTAATACCGTACTGTGTGAAGTAGTACACTTCAATGGACACGGACACGAAGTGTATAGGTGTATAGGTATAATTTCTTATGCTGTGTCTATATTTTAGTGTAACTATCATCACAACCTAGGGTCCTAACCACTAGACGATCACGGCCATTCTGTGTGGTGTCCAGATTAAGAATATAGCACCACTCCATCTCCTCACATGGATGTCGTAAAAGGAATCTAAACCAGAGGGATGGGCAGCAGCGTCCCTTCTGCGAAACGGTAGCCATACTGCACTCACCAACCCGCGTGCCAAGCGTGGTGAGTATTGGCAAATACCCCCCAAAATGATGACACAGTTGTGAAAATCTATGGGGGAGGCCTTTGTTCAGCTGTGGACGTATAAATGGCCGATATGATGATATGAAGTATCATCAACAAAGATCTTAACACCTGTTCATTCACGTGTCAGTTGATACACGTCTTTTATACAAATTGCAACATCGGAATTGAAAGACTTGTAGGCACCTTCACGAAGTGGTTATTTATAAAATATCGCCGGTGAAATTCGTGACTGACCGATAGCGTATCACAATTTATCGCCATACATAATGAAGTACAGTCGCTAGCAATGTTATGTGACTACTAACTGATTGAAAACCGCCATACATATTATGGAGACAGCTATGTGTATTTCTCTACGAAATCGTATCAGAAATGAGGAGATCCGTAGAAGAACTAAAGTTGCCGACATAGCTGAAAGGATTAGTGAAGTGGCAATGGGCAGGGCACACTGCTGGTAGAACTGATGGCCATTGGGGTAAAAAGGTTCTCGAATGGAGACCGCGCACCGGAAAACGTAGTGTGGGACGACCTCCAACGAGGTGGACAGACGACCTGGGGTGCAATTCCCTAAACTCAAACATCCATACATCCTTGAATACAGGGGTGGAATTCTCTAAGCTCAATCATCCACACATCCTTCAATACAGAATTAAAATGACGGTGAAAAACCAATTTGGTATATGCTAAGACACGATTGAAGTTATGCAAGGACACGTTGCAGACGGCGAGCCATGCGGACGAGTGTTATGGAATACCAAATTGAGTTATCAATGTTATTTCAATTCTATATTCAAGGATGTATGGATGTTTGAGATTCAGAAATTGCACTCCTGAATTGAAATAACGGCATAAAATCAATTTGGTATTCGCTGAGCTTAGAGAATTGTACTCCTGGTGAAGGCCGCTGGGAGTCGTTAGATGCGGGCGGCATGTAACCGCTCGTTGTGCAAATCTGTGGGGGAGGCCTTTGTTCAGCAGTGGACATCCTTTGATATGACGATGATGATTCATATTAAATACATAATTATCACGATTAAAATAAATATATGACTGGTGACTTCGATCAGATAGCTGTTATGGGCAGGTATCAATATAACGAAATAGAAACACTGCTTGTGACTGTACCTTTATATAAATAATGTCGAGCTGTCCATTAAATAATTTAATAATAATGACAAATCACTTTAATGAAAAATAACGAATTACATTCGAAATAACGGTTAATAACACATCGTTATTTATCATTTAGAGTGCTTTGTAGTTAACAGTTACCTACAAGAAAAAATACGATGAACTGCTGTTGGATAAGTATTAGTAAAAACGTGTGAAAATTACGAGTTCGCATCGAAAGATTTTTCTTTGAAGTTCCAATTGCAGACGATTTCGCACAAGATTAAATATGTGAATAAATTATTGCTTTTAAGTTTGAATCAAATTATGTTTGTAAGTAGTACCTAATAGAAAAAAAATATGGCACAGCAGTATAAAAAAAATTATAATACTATTTTTTGCTATATACTGGGGAACGAACTAAGGGAGCTATAATTATCTATCAACTGTCATGTTTAAAGGTGGAGGAATGGCGCGAAAGTTTCGATCGCTTTACAGTATTCATCGTTAACACCTTTTAAATGTGAGTACATTATAGCTATTGGAGTACAACATACACCGATTCGGCAGTAGGCGGTTATAGATCCTCGGGGGTTACGGGCGCGCAGATTGGGGAATCTGCGTGCTCATATCGAGTGACCCCCGGGAAGACGGTGGCGCGCACGTGGTCACGTGCCGCCGTGTGCGCAGCACAGCGCACAGCGAGGCTTGGGGGGGATCCTTTACAATCCTCCCCGAGAAGTGCCTGGGGGCGCGACCCTTTTACAGTCGCCTTCCCTCCGCTAGAGGGGGTGACCGCTTTACTGTCATCCCCTCCGAGATGTGCCTAAATGCGTGGCACCAATGGGCGGCTCTAGTGTGATGTTGCGAGGACCTGGAGCCCCCCTTCGGTGCCGAAGATGACCGCTCTAGTGGTTTTAGCTGGTAGGAGTCCGGCATGCCCCTTCGCCCTTCCCCGGGGTGAAGGAAGTTCCATGTAGAATTTCCACTGGACATCAATAATTTTTTTTAAAAACAGGCGGTTATAGGTCGCCTTCATCTACAATGTTCTGACATGTTGATTATCATAAAACCAATTCTACAATATTGTTAAAACGCCGTAAGTACCAAATTTTAAAATGAACTAGCCCTCCTATTTATTCCGCATTTATTGTTCTCAGGGGTTGTGAAGTAGTGAAATTCTTTCTCATCATATCAGCCACAGGACGTCCACTGCTGAACAAAGGCCTCCCCCTTAGATTTCCACAACGAGCGGTCACATGCCGCTCTCATCCAACGACTCCCAGCGACCTTCACCAGGTCGTCTGTCCACCTCGTTGGAGGTCGTCCCACGCTGCGTTTTCCGGTGCGCGGTCTCCAAACCTTTGTGCCCCAACGGCCATAAGTTCTACGAGCAACGTGCCCTGCCCATTGCCACTTCAGTTTACTAATCCTTTCAGCTATGTCGACAACTTTAGTTCTTCTACGGATCTCCTCATTTCTGATTCGATCTCGTAGAGAAATACCAAGCATAGCTCTCTCCATAGCTCGCTGAGTGGCCTTGAGCTGTCTTATGAGGCCCACTGTGAGTGACTACGTCTCTGTTCCATATGTCATTACTGGTAACACACACTGGTTAAAGACTTTCATCTTGAGGCTTTCTATTGTTTCATTATGACGTGTATCTTTTAGGACAGGAGTACCCAGCTTGGGGGTGACCTCTCGCTTCCGGCTGTGGTTCAGTCCATCGTCCGGAGCGAGAGCGCGTGGGATGCCGTCGCCGCCTTTCGCGAGGACACGATGCACGCAAAGGTGGCGGCTGAAAGGGGACGGGAGGAGACTACCTCTGATCCCCGCCGCAGAAAACGCACCGGGCGCGGGCACCGGGGTGCTGTACTATCTCCGGCCCCCATGAATGGTGGCCTGTGGGCGACGACCTAAGGGCAGTCAGACATAATTTCGGCCAAATGAAGTCCACTGCTGGACACAGGCCTCCCCCAAAGATCACCACAATGACCGATATGGGTGTGTTGTGGGCCCATTGGGGGGGGGTTTTGCCATAATCGCCACGTTCGGCAGATGGGTTGGCGATCGCAGTTGAGTTGTTAATGTATTCGAAGGACGCTGCTGCCCATCCTTAATTAAATTAAGGCTAATCCCTTAGTCGACTTTTACGACACCCCACGGGAGGAGATGGGGTGGTGGTATTCTGAGCCGCCACCTCACGGCAGTCAGTCGCCCGAACAGAAACAGGCCCGAGATGGCGGTACGTGTGTTCTGCGCACGCCTCTCTGTAGGATATGTGCGGCCAGCCAGGTCGCACAGAGACTGCGCACGTCAAGCAGTGACGAGCCGATACCTGCCGGGGGCGCGGTCTAATGCAGACAAAGCGTGCACCTCACCCCCGGCTAGAGCTAAGTGGAAGGACACGGTCCCCACCGTTGTAGCCGGTAAGATGCCCCTCCGCCCTTCTCAAGGCGGAGGAATATCGGGAACTCAAAAGAAATAAAAAACAAAAATATCCCGTTTTCGGTTCCAATAATAGTCCATGAGGATATCCCGACAACAAAAAAAAAACTAAAAGGACCTGCAGACTGAATAAACATCATTAAACTTTAATTCTATTGTGTTTGTTTATGTTACTTATATCAGTATTTATTATCTATTTGTTTTTTTATAGTTCGGGAGGAACATTTACCTTATTATGGTATTGCGATTTTAAATGACATTACAAAAAAAGATTTTGCTTTACTATTTTTAGGTTATTCAACCAGATCAGTTTGGGTCAAGGATTATTAAATATTTTGGTTTTTCTTTAGAATATACGCCCGAGGCACGTTCTGGTCGATCCAGAGGACAAAATCACGTTAGATCACATAAAGAGACTTGCGTTGTCTCATTCACTAAACACCCGACCGTCTTACCGCCCTCGCCGCCGAGGATGCCCGCCTCACCGAATTGCAGAATCATCAACAAACCGGTGGAGCCATAAACTAACATTGGAATTCGATTAGAGTCAACAAACGATTCTATTCTATTCTTGTCTTTTCCTCTTATTACTGCTATTGCAACTGCTCTTCTGCCGTACCTCATTAAAACTATATTTTATCGATACTAAACATTGTATAAAATATTTGCTAGTTTGTATCCTGTTCGTAACTAGATTACAGCCCACGACTGTAAAAACTTTTGCAATAAACACGCGCGCAGTCCTGTCGTCGCCCACACAGCTGCGAAGGATATATATCTTGGTTCTTGCAGGATATATTTTTATGCGCATTCTAATAGTATAACACGGTTAAGTATAGCGCGGTTGGTGCAGTGGTTGATACAGTCGACTGCTGCGCTCCGGGTCGTGGGTTCGATTCCCGCACGGAACAAATATTTGTACGATCTGCAGGTAGTTGTTCCGGGTCTGGGTGTATTGTGTGTGGAATTCATGTCTGTAAACGCACCCACGACACAGGAGAAATCCTAGTGTGGGGCAACGATTAAAAAAAAAAAAAAAAAAGTTACGTTCTTAGTTCTGAGTGGTCCGCTCTTACGGAAAAATATCGAAAATTACCGCTGGATTACTGAATAGCCAATGTTTTTGCTCCTTTTTGTTTCGTGTGACTCATGGTAAAGAAAATTCCTGTGACCATCCATGGGTGTCGTAAAAGGCAACTAAGATTTGTACCCGTGACCACGGTCAATGCAACTTGATCGAATCGTTGAGGTTAGTTTAAATATTATTTTAATACTAGCTGGGACCCGCGCTTAATTTAAAAGAAATTTAGAGTACTTCGACATACACACTTGACATAGAAAAAATATATTTGATTTCATGGGTTTTTTTTACGCGGAACCCTAATTATTTTTCTAAAGTAAAAGTAGCCTAAGTTATTCCTTATAACATCAGCTATCTGCCAGTGAAGGTCCCGTCAAAGTCGGTTGAACCGTTTCGGAGATTACCCGGAACAAACAGACAGACAGACAGACAGACGGACAGACAGACAGACAAAAAAAATAGTTTTTTGTTATATGTAACGTACATACTTTCATATGCATTTATTAAAAAGCTGTTATTTTGACATTACAAACAGACACTGCAATTTTATTTATTTGTATGTATAGAATAATCTGTGCGCGAATAGACCCGATATTATCTTGAAATCATGAACTAAGATTTGGTCTCAAGAGGGTTGACAGCAGCCTCCTCTCGTGTACACACGACTACATATCAAGCTATACATATCCAGTTTACGCTGACCTCTCATCGTAAGGAAGCCTACACAATGTAAGATCGGCTTATACTGGAAATGTATAGCTTGATATACAGGTTGTCCAGTAAATAGCGCGACATACTGCAGGGGGTGAGAGCTTGGGTCAATACCTATCAAAAAAACACAATATATGTTCAGCAAAATCTTACAGATTTACAGTAGTACAAAATTTAGCGATATGAAGCGATAAGAAAATTGTACTGTGAAAATTTAAATAAAAATTGTATTTCTTGAAAACAGTTTAGTTTTTAATGGAATAGAGACTTAGCAATGAGTAAAGTAGCTATTCCCAAATAATTTGAGGTAAAAAAAAACTAGAAAAGGAATTTTTCATTACGAGATGCTTAAAAATCTGTGTCAAGGTAGAGATTTTTCGATATTTCGGAAAATTTTGTACTACTGTAAATCCGTAAGATTTTGCTGAACATATATTGTGTTTTTTTGGTAGGTATTGACCCGAGCTCTCATCCCCTGCAGTATGTCGTGCTATTTACTGGACACCCTGTATATAGCCGTGCGTACTCATAACAATACACTGCGATCACCCACCCTCCTGCCAAGCGTGGTGATTATAGCAATATGACCGCTCATTGTAGTGATCATTGGGTGGCCCATGTTCAGCAGTGGACGTTTACGGGATGGTATGTTCTGAATGGAACAATCATAACAACTCAACGACTGAAATTAACTGTAGCCTATTAATGTATCCTGTTTTTTTGTTTTTGAAAAAAAACGTTGCTCCACACTAGGATTTCTCTTGTGTCGTGTGTGCGTTTACAGACATGAATTCCACACACAATACACCCAGACCCGGAACAACTACCTGCAGATCGTACAAATATTTGTTCCGTGCGGGAACCGAACCCACGACCCGGAGCGCAGCAGTCGTCTGTAACAACCACTGCGCCAACCGTGCCGTCAACTAGGTATCGATTAACTTTTAGGGGTCGCGAGCGCACCTGTTGGGGAATCTGCGTGCTCATACCGAGCGGCCCCAGGAAGATGGCGGTGTGCAAGCGAACACGTGCCACCGCGTGCGCAGAACAGCGCATAGCGACGCTTCGGGGGAATACTTTAAATAAATGTTACTGCCGGCCCATAAAAAAACGGTTTTGACGGTATGCGCGCGCTACTTCCAATTTTATACTCATCAAACGCGCAAAAGAACTTCCCCTACACATAAAAAAAGCCACAAGTAAATCTTCATTCAAACGAAAAGTTCGGGAATACTATTTGAAATCGCAGCATTCCTAATCGACACTTATGGGCATCGTTATAATGATTATTAGAATATAATAACGTATTATATGTAGTATATTTTAATTAATATATATGTAATATGTATTATGTATTTTACCGTACTTTTAGTATCTATATCTGTATGCATCTTATAATTATCATTCTTGAAGTATTTGTTTTTTGTACCTCCTTCAATGCTTTTCTTTTTTAACCCAAAGGTTGACTGGTAGAGAATGCCATATGGCATTAAGTCCGCCTTGTGTATCATTGTTGTACATGAAAGTATAAATAAATAAAAGAAGTTTATCTTCAATATGAACTTCTCCACCTCATGTTCAAAACTTCGAATGCACACAAGCTCCACGAAAACTAGTAAAATCCGTTCTAAGCCAGATTGTTTGGCGACCGCAAAGAAGGATAGAGTGAGTAGAGTGACACATTTTATGTGGGGGACTGGAATGTTGCGCTCTGGATAGATTGCTACTATAACGGTTAATTGCGGGCCCGCCGCCCGCAAAAACTGCGCTAATCGAATCAAATAATTGGAGGCAGTTGACATTAGTTGACTCAAAATTGGATGGTTTTAGCTTTTTTGTTGTTTAAAGTGTTCAGTTAAGAGTGTAGTTATGCGGTTAAAAGTTTATTGAACACGATATTATCAGCCATAAATGATAAAATAAAGAGTTAGGAGTACACCAGAAACATCAATAAAAGTGATGCCATGATGGACCCATGGTCTGGTTAAGATTGGTGATTTTTACTTTGCCGTGTGGTGCCGGCTCAGTATGCCACCACCCCATTTCTTCCCGTGGGTGTCGTAAAAGTCGACTAAGGAATTAGCCGGAGGAGGGGCAGCAGCGTCCTTCCAGTACATTCACAACTTAACTGCGATCGCCAACGTGTCTACCAAGCGTGGCGATTATGGCAAAACCCCTCAATGAACCCACAACACACCCTTGTCGGTCATTGAGGTGATCTTTGGGGGAGGCCTGTGTCCAGCAGTGGACTTCATTCGGCCGAAATTATGACTTTGGTAGTAATTTCAACACCCAGGGAGCAACTACACTACTTAGTAATTTGATTTTTTTCGATAAGTTCTTGTGACTCGTACAACTATTTTTTTAAATTTATTACTATGTCAGCCAAAAGACCAGAGTCATGTCATGTTTTAGAGTCACTTAGTTGCCTTTACGACATTCACGGGAGGAGATAGAGTGGTGCTATAATCTTCATCCGGACACCACACGAATATTATACTTAGTTTAACAATAAAATACATCAAATTACATTCATCATTTCGGCCTAATGAAGTCCACTGTTGGACACAGGCCTCCTTCAAAGATCATCACAACCACCGATATGGATGTGTTTTGAGCTCATTGGGGGGTTTTGCCTTAATCACCACGCTTGGCAGGCGGGTTGGCGATCGCAGTTGAGTTGTTAATGTACTCGAAGGACGCTGCTGCCCATCCTCCGACTAATCCCTTAGTCGACTTTTACGACACCCATGGGAGGAGATGGGGTGGTGGCATTCTGAGCCGGCACCACACATTACATTCATGAGTTACAATATAATCTCATAAACCTCTGATAAACAAATGGAGTTAAATGTTAAAACAGTCACTGTACATTAACCAAAAATGTCGAGAAGTTTTATACAGTAAAAGTCTTGTTTACCCATAAAATGTCGCTGATCATTAATGACATGAAATAGGGCAACGTTTTTTACTTTTTATTCCTTACACGCCAGTAGCAAGATTTTACGAGCAGAGGATAACAAGAGTACAGAAATAGGATCGAGGTGAATGGTCGCTCAGCCGTTTATTATTCGCTCATAAAAAATAATATCTGCCGAATATATTCACTCCCGGAAGTCTTGTGCGTTCCGAGAGTTTTCTTGAAATGTTATACATATAATTAGGTAGTTAGTTTTAGGTTAATTACTATATTGAAACGTTTTTATTAAAAGGGTAAGCTGAGCATGTGTTTATCTATACAAATAAATAAAACTGAAGTGTGTGTTTGTATTTCAACATAACAGCTTTTTACTAAATGCATATAAAAGTATTTGCCGTGTGGTGTGGGCTCAGAATACCACCACCCCATTTCCTCCCGTGGGTGTCGTAAAAGTCGACTAAGGGATTAGCCGGAGGATGGGCAGCAGCGTCCTTCGAGGACATTAACAACTCAACTGCGATCGCCAACCCGTCTGCCAAGCGTGGCGATTATGGGAAAGCCCCCCAATGAGCCCACAACACAACCATATCGGTCGTTGTGGTGATCTTTGGGGGAGGCCTGTGTCCAGCAGTGGACTTCATTCGGCCGAAATGATGATGATGATTAATTTAAAAAGAGGTACCATGTAGTTTCTTGCCCATTCTTCTCCATAGGACAGCTACCTACATCTTTGAACGTGGCAACTTTAGTCTCGACTATTCACAAGTGCCTGTAAATGGTTTAAATGTTTTTTTTTTCATATCTTATCAAAGCCAGAATTGGTAGTAAGTGTACGCAATATTTTTAAAAAGTATTGGCATATTTACCTATCACTAATTTTAAAAAGTTAAATTGTACAAATATATACATTAAAACGGGTCGTGAAAAAATAACTTACGACCGTCTCAGTTATACATAAATGCACTCGAACTCTTCCAGAGTAAGCTCATTCATTGTCTGTTTAAGGTTTATATAAAGTTATATATAAACCATAAACGGACCATATAGTTTAGTATAGTTGAGCAGACTAGGAGTGCAGTGTTTCTACATGTAACGTCAACTATACATACGGCTGCACATCAAGCTATACAAATCTAGTTTAAACTATCTTCCATCGTAAGGAAAGTCGATACAATGCGAGATCAGCTTATACTGGAAATTTATAGCTTGATATAAAGCCGTGTTCTAGGTAGTCGAACATTCTCTTCAAACTTCAATGACCAATATTTTAAATTTTACAGTGATAAAGTTGAATGAAATAATGAACAACTTGAAGGCGCTACACATTTTGATTTGCTGGTCACATAAATTATCAAAATGCTTCGGCTGAGCCTCTGATGTGAATGTCCTTACATGCTTAATGAATACGTTGACAACGATTAATGATTTGGTAAATATCGTTTACAGTACGGCGATTATTGAAAATTATAAAGGCGAAGTATAATTACCCATCCATATCCTAATACCAATTTTATTTTTTAAGTCGTTGGAATAGTGCCTTTCAAATAAACCATCTAGATTCCAAAACAGTGACGTGCTTACCTTAGGTTATAAGGTGCTTACTATCGATAACTATCATTTTTATCATTAGCAAATTGCTTTCACATCTTGAAATTCGAATTCAATGAACACAATCATTATAACTCATAGTTGGATATCGTGTGTGATCGGATTGCCTTGCCGGCAGCAATGTTGACGACCCTCAAAGGTGAACCTCATTTTGACCTCGTTACCTAAATATAGTAAAGTTCTTTAAGGACAGTCGGGTTACTGTATTCATGTTGCTTTTTCCTTGTTTGTTATTCCGATTGGTTTCTTGAACTTTATACACATGTAGCAAGCGGCGATTTTCATAAGGCAATCCAAATGTTGATTACATACTCGCAATTTAGGCATATTTAGTCGAGATCGTTTGGATAAAAATTTGCGTTAAAAAATAACAAAGTCAACACTTGGATGTATAATCTTCATTATAATTATTTCCATTTGGCTAAACGACTAGAGAGAGAAAAAAAACAAGCTAGTCATTAAAGTCAATTGACATAAGTGGGTCACAATAATGTTTGCTGTTATATCCTAAACATATGTACTACCCATTGATATTGCACTTTTTACTATTTTAGCACTTGTAGTTCCACATAATTTCATAGGTAGGTTCTACTACAGTTTCCTTGTTATGAAAACCTGGTAAAATATCAAACTGGCTTAAGAATAAATATTTTTAAGTATACATTTGAAATTCACATACTTACTAGTACTACATTATTTCTAATTGAAAACTGTTCCTACATTAATGTTAGCAGATTCACTAAATACGTCCCTTATACTTGAGAGCCATATGATGACATGACTCAAGGCAGGTACTTAGCATACTTGAAATATAACAACAAAGCATTCTTAAAGGCTTAGTTGTGAGTTTGTGACAGATGAGAGATACCTATGAAGATAATTTACAGTTCTAATCGTTTATTTATTCATTAGTAACTGTTATTTCTTGTTGTATGTGTATACATGAGTATCTCTTAACTTTATCTGTTTTTATATCTATTGATAACCATATGATTATTATTAGGATATACTTTAAGAATATATTTCAGAAAAGTAGTCTAATATAGCTATACAAATCTACTTTCGTTCAACCTATTGATTATGCATGTTTGCCAGTAAATTAGTAACATCAGCTTTGTCACTTTCATAAAGTCTGACAAATATAATTTGTCCGAAAAAATTAATGTGATAACTAGAGAACTTAAAATAGACATTAAAAGTTCAACAAAACTTAGATAAACAAGAGGACATTAGCAAGAGAAGGAGATTAATGCGTCGCATCTTGTTCGTGACAATTAAATCACTTGAGATGTATTAACAATCCCAGCGGCCCACACAAGCCACACGTTGCATGTCTCTTACATAGACAAGTCGGTTCGGCTCTCCGTTTCACTGGAAACGGTTTAATTTTAGAATTTCCGTTCAGCCCTACTTGGACGTAATGCGCTCGCTGCGTTTAGTTGTGGATTTTGACATGTGGTAGCGTGTCGCCAATTTGTTTTATTTTCGATTCAATGGTACTTTTATTTTGTCGGTGACTTATGTGGGATAGTGAATATTAGTGATAGATCGATGTTTGTGTTGGTAAGATTATATATTTTTAAACTTATCCGTGGTTGCTGGTGACAATATATATAAATTTGTGTAGGCGGCTACTTTAAGCGACTTTTTATTTAAAGCAAATTTTGCTTTCTCAATTTTTTGTAGGAAAAGGTACCACACAACTTACTGAAACTAAAGATTTTGTTTTCTCTAGATAAGTTATTAATTAACACGTACTTAATGATTACACAAATAAAAAAAACATTATTTACGGTTTCATACTGAAAACGGGTTTTTGCGAATATTTAAAGCGGAACTTAATATTAAGTGGCGTTTCAGTATTCGGCCGATATTGTTCTAGTTATTTTCTTTTGTTAATACGTACGACTTCAAAGTCGTTTTGTTGAGGTAGATGCTTAACTAATGTAAACAAATTACTACCCTCTTTGGAGCTAGCCTCTTTGAACTACAACCAACACTGATTAAAAGTAGAAACCTTACACATATTTTTTCAGTAGTTGATATTCATTTGATAGATGTAGGTATGCAAATGGACTAGAGTAGGTATATATGAAACCGAAATTAACTTCTGTCTAAAATGCAACTTGAAACACACATTCAACATTAATACATTATCAGAATAAGCATAACTAGAGTAGAATGAATCGAAACCATCTAGTAACATGAGAAATATAAAAACAGCCATCAATCTACGAACAAAATTGAGGAAACTGCTGGAAATAATATACAAATCAATGATTTGTTATGGAGGTACAATAGGTATATTGCTACAATGTGTAATCATAACACTGCAGTTCTCTGATTTTATTGATAGCTTTGTCGAATGCTACATGCAAAATTGTTTCTGACTAAATTCTAGTTAGAATCTAAAAAGTATCGAACGATAACACTACTAACTATGAGGCAACGTCGAATGTAAACAAAAAGCATAAACACCAAGCCGTATGACTCACAAATGACGAAGTTCTCATTATCATATCACAGCCACACGCTTACGTTAGTAACCTTAGTTGAAATCTGACACTCGGCCCTCATTCTTGTCTTCGTTACGCGCTTTTTATATTAAATATCAAATTATTTGTTGCAGCTTCTAACCGATCAAGGCTGCTCAACGAATAAACACACGAGACATACTCCGATGGGCTGCGTATAATATTACACGTATTTTCCTCAACGGTGAGAACAAAGAATTTCAATCGCGAATTAATTTCAACACTTTCCAACTAGCAACGCACCAGCCTGTTGATCTAACACGTGTTCCGTCGGTGCATACGTGAAAACGAGAGGATGCGAGCGAACAACGCGCGCGTGCAATAAAAATCGAATGCAAAAATGATTAAAAGGAACGATGATAATGTATTTGCGATCGCGTCGACTAACAATCAGTGTCAAGGCGGCCGGAGCGCTATCTCGCTCTGTCCCGGCGGTGGCGGCGCGGCCACGAGGATTCCGCGCGCCACTGCCGCCAGGATGACGCCGCCCGACGCGCAACAACACACCAAAGAGGCTAACATCGCGCTCTCCATATACGTGGAAAAGTGGAAAAATAGATACGAGGACGCCGAGAGAAAACACAAAACGTATTTACTTAAATCCGAAAAAGGTAAGTCCCTCACATTTATTTGTAGTGAAAATCTTTAGTTTTACGACTTTGTTGCAGTATGAACTGCGCATGTCTCAATATCTCCCGGGTCGTATGCAAACGAAACCACAAGTTGAAAAGCCTATTCGCGTATTTGTCGGATTAAACCAGATGTTAACCTGTTGCTTACACATTAATTCATAATCTTCCCCAATCCTTGCTCATGTGAGATACCTAAACTTTTAATACCTTCCTTTTCGAAGAAAATTATTACATCGTTGGTCGACCTATAGGTTATTATTAACAAAGACCATACTCGCATTTTATTTGTTTACTACGCATTAAATTGAAGGACTTATGACTAACTTTTTATTTGTTCGAACTTTGAAGGATAAAAGATTTTTTAACGTTTTGTAGTCATGTTTTTTTAAGAATGTATCGACCTACCGGTTGCGCAACACTATTTACTTTTTCAAAATGTCAATGAACTGTCAAAAATGAATCAAATTAATTACAGTAGCAAATTTATATAAATTTTTGTGATTGTGATCTGAAATTGTAATGAACGTCAAAACGCATTTATTAAATTGAACACGTCAACAGTATTCAGGTAGGAAAATTATCATACTTTAAATATGTATTTTTGTTGTCATTATAGGTAGTAAAATTAACAATCATAGCGGTTGACTTAAAAATTAAATTAATAATTTTAATAACTAAAATTAAAGTACTTAAATAGCTTTTACACTTCTGGAAAATTGCGGGCAGGTATTTGGAATTTAAATTTACGTTCAGACTGCGATCACCAATCTGCCTGCCAAGCGCGGTGAATATGGTAATATAAACCTATTATTAAATATTACCTAATTAAACTTACAATTTATTCATCTAAAATAATTAAAGGATAACCACAGAACCTAAAAATTAAATAATAAATAATTAAAAACTACTCGTAAGAATCTATTAGGGCTTTAGCAAATAAAAGTTTTAATTAATTGATTGCACATAATTTAAATTATAAAAAAATATAATAGGTATTACCATAATGCTGCCATGACAGCTAAATCAAAACTTAAAAAAAAATACATTCAGGCTTGTTTTGTAGACTTTTTAAGAAGTTTACTCTTTTCTCCTACATTGTTTTCACATAACCTTGATTTTTACAACAATGTGCTCATAAAATACTGTAACATTTAATATGATTTAAAAAGAGTAACCATGGAGTTTCTTGCCCATTCTTCTCCATAGGAAATCCACATCTTGGAACGAGGCAATTAAAGTCTCGACGATTCATAAGTGCCTGTATATGGTTTATAAAAAATATTGTTATCTTTATCTTTTATCTAACAAAGCAATATCTATATAGGTAAAAAATACTACAAATTTTCTTGACAAAGTAAGATACTGATCCCTACTGTAGATATTTTTCCTACTTATTTATGTGAGTTATGGTGTCCATACAGAAGGTACTAAGTAGTTTGCCATCACATTTTAAAGTGTATTTATATGTCTCTAGCTTGGTAGTTAACTAGGTGATCATACAAAGGTAGATGCAACATTTTAATCATGCAGTTTTAGGAAGTTGACTAGCTAGTGACTGTAACTATTTGAATTTATATGTGCACTTTTCGTTTTCTTATAACAATAATAAACTTAGTTAGTATACCTAATTATTAAAGTAGTTGATATCAGAAGGTTCCATTTAACTAAATGCAACCACATCACTATTCCCTATGACAAGTTACAAATATTCATATTTGTATTCTACAAATAATATCATGACACTAGTAAAAATATTTAAGTAAAACAGAACTATATTGAGCTATGATTCTATATCTGTAAATGTTTGGTGGAGGTTTCCAGGATTATTCTCAAACCGATTAACAAACCTTTAACTGCGGCCTCAGGAAGCCTAGTTTGTTAAAACTAGGCTGCAGCATATACAAACAAGGAAGAAAAATAGCCTCTTACCAAAAAAATGCAGATGATGTGCTTAAATACCAGGAACTAATCATATAATAATATTCCTGACTAAGACTGACTAGGGTTTTATTAACTACGATCAATGTTTCCATGTTCAGATTTACCAAATACTAGAATCAGTATTCATTGTGTCACTAATGTATACCTTACACATTTCTGAAAACCCAGACAATTCAAAAATATGTGTTGTTTACTTCTCAGAAGTTCATGGATCATTGTGACATCATAAAATGTGTAACATACTTAGATCATCAATATTAACACTTACTATTTGCATCACTTTGTACACATATACATTGATATTGATAGAATTTTGCCTGTTCAATGATTTCTTTAATCACATTATATGAACTAAAATAGATATGGATGATACATTAGTTTTAAGCAGGAAAGATTATTATTGGACCATGTTTGTGTTTAGCATTAATTATTTTTGTTTCCTCCCAGTAAGCTAACAAAAGCAGGGGCAAGATTGACGGCCGAAATAAATGATGTATCTATCTAATATCTGCGATTTGAGTGTAGCAGAGAAATATTCTAATGAATGCCTCAATCTACATGTGCATTGGTAACTAAAATTGGCAATCAGACTAACAAATCATAATATATTATTTAACCCTCTTACCATAGATGATTAATTTTTAGATATTACTATCAAAATAAGATGAGTAAGACATTATGTATACATGATTATCCTATGTGAATAGTGGAATATCACATAATGTTACAATTTTCATTCAAAATTTTAAATTACGACTTTTGTTGTTATTCTCTGCATCACCCAAAGGTCATCTGGCAGAAAATGCACACGGCGGACTGTAAGACTGCCTTTGTACATTAAGCATATATAAATAAACTGCAATTATTTTTAATTAAATATGTTTTTTGTCATAATGGAATATACTACTAGATAAAAACCGTAATAAGAGTTAAAAAAGAAGATTTTTATGTATGTATTTATTTATTATAAATGACTAATTAATTAGTTCATTTTTATGTTTATGTATTTGTTTTGGTGTACGTGTGGGGTCCGGTGTCCGGCGTCCGTATGGTGTCTGGATTAAGAATATAGCTCCCATGTACCGTGGATGTCGTAAAAAGCGACTAAGGGACTCTAAACCAGAGGAATGGGCAGCAGCGTCCCTTCTGTAGAACAGTAGCCATTCTGCGCTCACCAACCCGCCTGCCAAGCGCACCACGCTTGCACCACGGGAGCAAATGCCCCCCAATATGATGACAAGTCTATGGGGAAGCCTTTGTTCAGTAGTGGATGTTGTATGGATAATGTGCCTATTTGTAAAAAAATTTGAGCATTAATTTATTTTATTACTATTGTTTTATTTTTGAGCATTAATTTCTTCTATTTATTTATATATATGTATATATTTATTTTATAGATATATAGATATATTTATTATTTAATTACTAATTCATTTATTTATTGTTATGTTTGTATTTGTTTTATTTTTTAAGCATTAATTTCTTACTTTTTTAATATTATTTATTTATACATATTTATATATGTATTTATAAATCTACAATGTGTATTTGAAATAACCCATAACCTGAAACTAGTTTGTTTAGAATCGAGAGTAGAACCGATTACACAACTTTTTACTTTAATTTGATTTATTTTTACAAATAATAAATAACTACACCAACTGGGGTAATCTTTGCGCAACTAATCTACACTTACTTTAAAACCAGATAGGTATATGTGCAGTTTGCGACCAAGCGCGTCGTCGAGGCCGTCCTGCCGCTCTTCGGAGCCTGGCTCAAAAGGAGCGAGCGCGTTACCTACCGCCTGACGCAGGTACTCACCGGGCACGGTTGTTGCCACGGCACAATGCCACCATTGTGATAGCGACCAGCATACCGCACAGCACACGCTCGTGGGTGAACGAGCGGCGGATCCTGGTTGATCGGATCTCTCTCTGCCAGCAGTAGTGTCGGCTATGTTGGCAGATCATGAAAATTGGAATGCAGTGGTCTCAGCTCAGCGTCAGCTCACCATCCTTTAAAGGCTTAAGGCAAATATGCTGTGATCAAAATTATTATTTTCGAGATTAAAATACAAAGAGACTTGCACAACAATAGAAACGACAAACATTATTAAAATAAACAATCAAAACCAAAATAAAAATTAGAAATTAGAGACATCAAACGTAGGTACGCATAATTCACAGCTTAGTATTACGGATTAATGATACTAGACTATCTCCGTGGATGTCCAGGTCGCTGTTTTCGTTAACGAGCCTACACAAACGTGGAATTGGAGAGTTAGCGCCAAATTTGGTCCGATGGAGGGGAGTAGCCAAAAGAGTAATAGGTTTACGTGGGGGCCTACGGGGTACTATGACAGAACCTACTCAGAAGCTGAGGACAATCGATTTGGTTCCTAAAACAACTTAAAAATAAACTTAAGGTCCAGTATATCCCTGCGCTTTTAGAGTCTTCATTTTGAAAAATGATAGGTTATCAAGATATGACAGCTTTTTGCACTTGTTCCCAAATGAGTAGCTCAAGTGATTGAGAAATCTTTTTTGAACACTTTCTATTCTCAGCGAATGAATGGCATAATGAGGTCTCCAGGCGACGCTACAGTACTCCAATATGCTGCGGACCAAACTGTAGACTAGAGAATTATCTTAGTGCGCGACTTTTGGAACAATTTGCCATTTCGGATTTCGAACCTTAGAGCATACGCAGTGCTTTCTTGATGATACTATCAACATGTGGTATAAAAGTCAGGTTGCTGTCCAACAAGATACCCAGATCTCGGATACAATTGACCTCACCAAGTGGAGTTCCATTAATATTGTAGGTAAATTGTTTAATTTCCTACTAAACTTGATATGGGAGCACTTTTCACAATTCAGCAAGATGATGTTTTGAGATCACCACGTAAAAAACCTATCTATGTCCTGTTGCAAGCGTATGGCATCCTGCTGGGCAGCAATTGGTTTTATTATTTTTATATCATCTGCAAACAGAAATGCAGTGGAATTGTGGAAACAGGTGATGACATCATTTATAAAGATGTTGAATAAAATGAGACCTCCCAGATGCGAGCCTTGTGGGACGCCTGATGATATCGTTTGGCACAAAGATTTAAAGCCCTTAGTACTTGCACGACGTAAAACTCTGTGGCACTCAGGTAGCCAGAACCAGTCAAGAACAGGTCCGCAGACACCGTATGTTGAGAGTGATCTAATAGCACTTTATGAGACACCCTATCGAATGCCTTACTGAAGTCCGTGTACACCGCGTCCACTTGGACACCTTTGTCCATGACCTCTGACAAAGTGTCAATATATGAAACAAGGTTAGTGCACATAGATCTAAATTTTACGAATGCGTGTTGTTGTTCGCATATTATTCTTTTAAAATAACGCCGTATATACGTATATAGCAAGGATTCTAATACTTTTCCAAGTATAGAAAGAATTGAGACAGGTCTATAATTGCAAACTAAATTCCTTTCACAACTCTTAAAAATTGGCACAACTTTCGCTAATTTCCATTTTTGAGGAAAACATCCACAATAGATGTATTAAATATTTTTGTTAAGGGGATAACTAAGCTGGGTGCGCAATTCACAATAAATAATGGGGGAATGCCATCAGGACCAGCCCCTTTTGACTTGTTCAGACTTTGTAATTTCCTTAGAACCTCTTCTTGGATTAATATTATGGTCGCAATGTTATCATTATTTGCGTCCACTGAGTTAGAATGCTCAGTGTAAGATGTTGAAGGCTCATCTGGTTGTTCTATGTTATATACATTTGAGAATTGTGTATCGCATGGGCCTTAAGATAGGCGGAGGAAGATAAACTGCACAGATTTCAAAGCGATATGTGGTTTAATCGAATTTTCTGCGAATATATCGACCGATACCCAAACATTTTCACACTTGCTTTCTCTAAAAGTTAATCTTGTGGAATTAATTTTTTTGGACACAGCAATTAATACTCCTCCGCCGCCCTTATTGCTGTGATAACCCGAACTTTCTCGGTCTCGTCTATGTACTAAATATCTGTGGTCGAACAATTAATTGCTACATACACTAATAGTTCAACCAAGTTTCAACTAATACTATGATGTCATAATCGCAAGCAATTACCGAACAAATAAAATTATGTGTTTTCGTGCGTAAGCCTCTAACATTCTGATAAAAAATGCTCAGTGTAGAGAATTTTAAAATACATTTTATGTAATAAACATGAATAAATATAGTATCTGAACAAGTAAGAATCTACTTGCCCCAGCTTATCTAACATTGAAATGTCCTTAATAACCTTATATTCGCTAGTGATATCCTTTATCATCAAAATACGGCCGCCTCTAACCCATACAAACTTGTAGCCGATTTCCTTGGCCTTAATTCGGGCTGCAGCGTGAATTGCTTTATTTGTTGGTGACAGGTGTTCCATGGCGAAAATTTGTTTTTTATCTCCCGCCACTCCAATGTGAGACGAATTTAGCTTTTCATCGCTGTGATTTTTGTTGAATACCATTGCAGCCAGAAAATGATCTGGGGTTCTTGGTGTGCAAAATTGAACAATGATTGACCTCGGCCGGTCGGAGTCTCGGTTCAACTTGGCGATTCTGGTGCAATGTAAAATCTGCTCGTCTGTAATGTTACATCCTATGACAGAACCTAACTGTTTGGTCAATGTTATCAAGTTTTCAGTTTTGAACTCAGGGACACACTGTAATTCAACATTGTTGTAGCAAGCATGCTGTTCTATTTGGTTCAGCCGTACAGTCAAATGCGTGATTGTGTTTTTCAGGCTTTCATTCTCTATTTCTAGTTTTTTGACGACTGAGGACGATGATTTTAATTCCTTCATAAGGTCGTCGTATTTGTTACTTATGAACGCCATTGAGTCTTTCACCTCCTTAATTTCGTCCATGATTGGTTGCAGTTCAGAGTTTATTAAAGACGTTATGGTGTTCCTTAGCTCGGCCATCATTTCAGCTCTCTCCGCTCTTAAAGTATCGGCAATAAAGTCGCGAAAATCTTCTCTGCTGACGGGGCTTGATTTGGTTAATGGTGGCGAAGACAGGGCTTGTCTCTTGTTCTAGCGCGACGTGACTCTCGTGCAGCGGAAGCTACGCACCTAACAGGGGTGCTATCACTATTTTTTTCCTGCTCTGCCACTGCGGGCATTGCCAAGTTGGACTCATGACATCCACAGGATTACCCTGCTTGCAACTTGACTGCAAGCAAGCCAGGTGAAAGCCTTGTGCACATTTGCAGCAAGTCGCATATTCGCCATATATGTCCTTATTACAGTAGCCCCGTACAACTGAAGATTGCATCATTATTTCTATGTGGTATAATATGAATCCAAACTTCTAAAGGATATTTGTAACTATTGTTGTTAATGCAAAATATTTATTAATTTTCTACCACTGTTGTTGAACTCGTATACTAATAACGAAAGAAAACCATCGTTGGTCGCGATCAGGTTCGAACGCACCATCACTGACTCACGCAATATTTCAACCGAGCGATTTATTGAACTTGGAGATTGGTGACCAAATTGTCTAATGCTATCAGTACGATTAATGCTCGCAGTCCAGTCGTTGATTTTTCTATTGTTCGTCAATGTCAACACTCGCGCACTTTTAATGAGCACAATATTGGTTTTGTTTTCATTCATTAATTTGGGGTTCAATTTAAAGCACTTCACTTAGTGAGATAGTTTATAATAGAGACCACATCACCACGCACGCGTAGATAGAAATTTTGGAGTAAATTATTCACTTTATCAAACTGATTTGAATAATAACGCCGGAGACAAAAGAAACACGTCCGCTTGCAAATAATTTGCCGTTATTTTTTATGTTCTTAATTTCGACACCAAACGGCTAGCAAAGCTGGGGGTTTTAGCTGGCAAGAATCCGGCACGCCCTTCCCCAGGGTGGAGGAATTCCATGACGATTTCCCTACACAAAATGTGTCTGGATTAGCACCGCTCCAGTCCCTCCCGTGGATGTCGTAAAAGCCGACTAAGGGCGGGCGTCCCTTCTGTCGAATAGCAGCCATTCTGTTCTTACCAACCCGTCTTCCAAGCGTGATTAATACTAGCAAATTCCCCTCAAAATGACGACACACTGCATATAACCGGTTGTTTCTCAGGGAGGCATTCGTTCAGCAGTGGATGTTTTAGCATCAGCTGATAACGATGATGATGAGAAAATAAATGCACATGGTGACTATGTCCTCTCTCATCACCCACAGCTCAAAGTTGTGTAGTTGTATGTTGGAATTGACGACGATTGTCATGCAAAATATGCGTTATGTAATGTCACACCTGTGCTAACATATACAACGTAAACATTTAATTGTACTTGCATTATTTTGTACCCGCATGTCTGGTAAAATTCGTAAATTATAAAAGATAGTACTCGTACTAGCGTGTGGGCGAGACAGTCTCTTGTTTCTGCCCATGAGTAAAGGCAAAATTCTTTTATTTGACGTTTCTTAGCCTTTTATCTAAACAATGACGACATGACGATACTAGTATTTCTCCTGTGTCGTGCGTACAGTTTACATGCATAAATAGCCAGACCCGGAAATTGTGCGTAGATTGAAACCGTGACACGTAGCACAGAAAGCCAATCGCATAGCCCCAGCGCCAACCGTACCATCAAACTTGTATGAGTAGGGTATTTAGTTTAGGTTTGAATACATTGCATACTGTGGATGGGAAACTGCGTCTCCCTGTATGCAAATAACACCATAGTGCGTTTAATAATCGATCTACCAAGTATGGTGATTAGCAATATCCCTGATTAACGATCGGTTACATACCGTGAGTCGTCATCTTGGGGGGAATTGGCCAGTACTCACCACGCTTGGCAGGTTGGTTGGTGAGTGCAAAATAGCTGCTGGTCCACAGAAGGGACGCTGCTGCCCAACTCAGAGGGCCAATTCTCGTAATTAATTTACACTATGACTGAGACTTGACCGAACTGAGATTAAATTATGAATTGACCGAAAGAATGGTATTCCGCTAGTCTTAAAGTTCAGTCGGATTTCAGTATCATCTCGGTCTAGTCTCATTTCGATCTCAATTTTGACGTTTATTTAATGACAATTCAGTACATGTGACAGTTCGAAGTGTTAGCAGAATACCGTTTTGACTTCGATCAACTTTCGATCCATTTTTGATCGATCAACTTTCGATCCATTTTTGATCTCATGACAGTGTAAGTTCACGTTTGACGTTGTTTGTGACATTTATGACACTGAGACTAGATCGGAACTATATTTTGAACATTTTTAAATTACAAGAATTGGCCCTCTGATTTAGAGTCCTTTAGTCACCTTTTACGAGATCTATGGGAGGAGATGGAGTGGTGTTATATTCTTGATCCGGACACCACACGGACATATAATAATTTATTTGATCATAAAGTATTTATGAATTTAATCCATTTCGTTTCCAGCCAGACGCGAATATGACGATCTACAACGCAGATATAACATCCTCGCCGAAGAGCGTCACCACCTGGACGCGGAGCTCCGGGAGCGAGAGCGGGAGCTGGGCAAGCTCAAGACCGTGTCTGAGAAGTTATTCAAAGAGTACCAGCAGCTTAAGAACCAACATGAAGTGGATGCTGGGGTTATGCATAAGTAAGTTATGTTTGTGATTTTATGTATAGATCCATAAAAGATCTTCTGGTTGAGAAGTAAACTGAACCATAGAACGCTAATAGAAATAAAGCTGGTATTTTTTAGTAATTGTACATACATAACCAGGCACCGGCACGCAATGCGTGTGGTGCCGGCTCAAAATACCACCACCCCATCTCATCCTATGGGTGTCGTAAAAGTCGACTAAGGGATTAGCCGGAGGATGGGCAGCAGCGTCCTTCGAGTACATTGACAACTCAACTGCGATCGCCAACCCGTCTGCCAAGCGTGGCGATTATGGCAAATCCTCCCAATGAGCACACATGATTAGCAGATGGATTGGTGATAGCATTAAGTGGTTATTAGCATACAGGCGGAAGTTGTTCATCCTCTTCGGATAATCCTTTAGTCGCCTTTTACGACGCCGGTAACTAGGTGAGAAGATCTACCATTACACATCGGCTGTGCACGCCATGTAAATAAATAACCAAGGAGTTTTAAAGACACGCTCAATGTAAACACACAGCCTTTATCTTCAAAATATGTGGGACCTTGTTAAAGGTTGTGGAAGTTAAACGCTAATGAGTTTCCGTTGAGCTTATCTATGGCGGTCACCGACGTACTAGTTGTGTCGAACGTAATTGTTAATTGACTTATTCAAGGGTCTTTAGTTTTACGATGTTTGGAAGCGATTATCTAATTTGCTAATTGTTTTCAATTTCAAATATGGTTTGGGGTTAGTGTGCGGTCGGTAAACCGCGACAATAGTAGTGGACAAGGGTTACCGGTTGAAGGGAATGAAAATTGGTGATTAACATTCGCTTTAAGGTATTTTGACGGCACGGTTGGTGCAGCGGCTGATACAGTCGCCTGCTGCGCTCCGGGTCGCGGGTTCGATTCCCGCACGGAACAAATATTTGTATGATCTGCAGGTAGTTATTTCGGGTCTGGGTGTATTGTGTGTGGAATTTTGGTCTGTAAACGCACCCACGACACAGGAGAAATCCTAGTGGACAACATCCGATCTAGATAACGTTTAAGGAGGTTTACTGGTGGTAGATCTCATATTGCAAGAGGCTGAATAGGTAGGCACCACCCCTGTGCCAGATAATTGCCGCCAAGCAGTAGTGTTTCAACTTTAAACATTACTGTGATCCGGTTAGAAGGGCACTGTAGCTATTGAAATTACTGGGCATAAGAGACTAAATAACTTCACGTCTCGAGGTGCCGAGCGCGTACCTTGGTAGCATTACAATTGTCATGGACAGTCATGACACTTACCACCAGGCGAATCACTTGCTCGTCTCGTCAGATAGTTGCATAAAAAGGTGAATCAGGCCAAGACTGTCTACCAGAATGAGTAAAAAATGTGTACCTTAATGTTTCATCAATTTTACCAATTTGATCCAAAAAGCTGGTAGTTAAACGAGTTTTTTTTAAAACATTGCCCCTCACTAGGATTTCTCCTGTGTCGTGGGTGCGTTTACAGACACAAGTTCCACACACAACACACCCAGACCCGGAACAACTACCTGCAGATCATACAAATATTTGTTCCGTGCGGGAATCGAACCCACGATCCGGGACGTAGCAGCCGACTATATCAGCCACTGCACCAACCATGCCGTTGAAGTCGAGTAGGTAACGTACCCAGCTTTTGGTCTAGGGGGAGGGACAATCGCGTCTTATGCCTCAAGGTGACCAGCGCACTGTGATACCACGCAGGACAAGTTCTGGGTAGCAGTACAATTGTTATAGGCAGGTATGCTTACCATAAGGCGAATGACTTGCTCGTGGAGTCACAAGCTCGTATAAAAAAACGCATAGGCAAACAATTTAACATAAATAGAAATATGCACTTATTAGGTCAGTCAGGTTACGCCAGGTCGCCTATCGCAGTAAGCTCAGCTTAACCTTGCAGATCAGTCGATCTGCGCGAATGTCAATTAGTTACGAGCATAAGCGAGTATAATGTCAAGTTTTGTGACATCGTAAAAATTCTGTTTCGTATTATGCGGCTCGTTTTTTTCTTATGATTTTCTAATCAATCCAAAATCCTACACATCTACCTTATTATAAATAAAACCATGATATCTTCTTGTTCCAGAGTGATGCAACAAGCAGGGGAATGGTACAAACAGAACAAGCAGTTAAAGCGACGAAGCACAGCGCTGATACAGGCGCTTCCAACAAAATCCGTGGAGATAGACTTCACTGACTCCATAGATACAGGTAAGATGTTAGTGAGAACTTAAGAGGTTAAGGCGTTGAAGTGCACCTGGCCAGTTGCACTCATCGGCAAACGTTCGGTGAGGTTAAGCAACGCTTAGCGCGGTCACTCTATGGATGGGTGACCGCATATCTTATATCTTTAAATGAGCAATTCTTGTATATATATATATATAATTGGAATCTCGGAATCGGCTCCAACGATTTTCATAAAATTTTGTATATAGGGGGTTTCGGGGGCGATAAATCGATCTAGCTAGGAATCATTTTTAGAAAATGTCATTTTATAGGCGTTTGAGTAGTCTTAACTGAAAAATATGACTCTTCCTGACATCTATTGGCGAATAATAACACTATTTTTTGTGAGCAACTAATTGCTTTAACGACACAACAGCAGATGGCGTTGTTAAGTAACACGAAAATACCGAGCAAAGCTCGGTCATCCAGGTACTTATTATTTTAACTGAGCGTCTCCGTGCTTCTGAGGGCACGTAGAATCGACGGTACCGATTGTTGTACGGCAGTCGTCAAGCCAAGTCAAGCCTTTGGGTGTGATCAACTCTGACACAAGGTTGGCCACTAACCACTTATAATATTATACTCTCCTAATTCTCCTTCTTATTTATCTTCTCACTTCCAATATCTTAGTTCCAACCACAATAAATATTTTCGTTCCAGTAATAATCGTCTTCTCCAATGTCCCACTCATAACTCTGGCTTTATTCATTCTACCTTCTTCGTCCAATCTGTTTTACTGTGGAATGCGCTCCCCCTTGAAATCAAGATGGCTAACAATCGGAACAACTTTAAAACTAAATTACGAAAATACCTTTTCAAAAAGACGTCAGCGGATTCATCTCAACAGTGATTTTATTTATTTTTCCTCATCTTGTATATTTATGTAATGTTTATGTACGTCTATTGCCGTGTGGTGCCGGCTCAGAATGCCACCACCCCATCTCCTCCCATGGGTGTCGTAAAAGTCGACTAAGGGATTAGTCGGAGGATGGGCAGCAGCGTCCTTCGAGTACATTAACAACTCAACTGCGATCGCCAACCCGCCTGCCAAGCGTGGCGATTATGGCAAAACCCCCCCAATGAGCTCAAAACACATCCATATCGGTGGTTGTGATGATCTTTGGGGGAGGCCTGTGTCCAACAGTGGACTTCATTAGGCCGAAATGACTGAAATGACGTCTATGTATTTGTATAATATGTCTTCGCATCTATACCTTTCTTTCATATTTTGTTGGTGCATCTACCTTATTGTTCTCTGCATCACCCAAAGCTCGTCTGGCAGAAAATACCTACGGCATTAAGACCGCCTTTGTACGCTAGTGTACATTAAGTATAAATAAATAACCACACGGAATAAACTGAATGATGTCTGAATATTGAATGGAGTGGTATACCTTTAAATGGAGTGGTATACCTAATTTCAATCTTATTCATTTCTTAATTGCATCGCATGAACACACAAACACAAACATTTTTTGTTGTGATCAACAAAAAATGTTGAATAATAAATGTACTCGAAGGACGCTGTTGCCCATCCAATGGCTAATCTCTTTGTCTCCTTTTACGACACCCACGGAATGAGATGGGCTGGTGGTATACTAGCCGGCACCACACGGCAAACCTTTTTTTGGTACGTGGTGATCTTTGAATTTTTTTTTGTTACTTTTTGAAACTCATCAGCCTAATCGTATCCTTCGCAGCATCAGACACCAGCAGTAATGAAGAAGTAGAATTCCTAAAGCAGACTGTGTCAGAGCTTAGCAGACAAATAGCATCACTGCAGACCGAGCTGAATGCTGCCAAGCTGCAAGAGTTTGAAGCACAAGAAGCTAATGTGGCGATTGGACAGGTAGGATTAACTCTTAATATAGAGAAAATCACAAGGGGCAGTGTGGTGCCGGCTAAGGATACCACCACCCCATCTCATCCCGTGGGTGTCGTAAAAGGCGACTATCGGATTATCCGGAAGATAGGCAGCAGTATGCTTCGAGTATTTATAACTCAACTGCGATCGCCAACCCGTCTGCCAAGGGTTGCGATTATGGGAAAAACCCCACAATGAGCACACAACACAAACCCATACCGGTCGTTGTGGCAATCTTTGGGGGGAGGCTTCTGTCCAGCTGTGGACGTTTTTCAGGCTGAAATATCGTAGGATCTTTAAAGAGGGCTGAGGAAGAGAGTTATTTCTTTATGATCTGCATGTTCGGGGTCTGGGTGTATTGTGTGTGGAATTTGTGTCTGTAACCGTACCCACGACACAGGAGAAATACTAGAGTGGGGTAAAGTTCTATTAAATGTTGTATAATAAAAAAATAAGTCGCCTTTAAAGACCACTCATAAAGCGATATCATCATTTCGGCCGAATAAAGCCCACTGCTGGACACAGGCCTCCCCCAAAGATCACCACAACGACCGATATGGGTGTGTTTTGTGCTCATTGGGGGGTTTTGCCATAATTGCCACGCTTGGCAGACGGTTTGGCGATCGCAGTTGAGTTGTTAATGTATTCGAAAGACACTGACGCCCATCCTCCGGATAATCCCATAGTCGCCTTTTACGACACCCACGGGATGAGATGGGTTGGTGCTATTCGTAGCCGGCACCACACAGCTCATAAAGCGATATGGGAAAAAATAAGTTCAACAAGAATTTCCAACATTCCAGGAGTTAGAAGCCGAGAAAGAGAAGTCCTCAGCACAGGAGAAGGAGCTACAGGAGCTTCGTATACAGCTAGAGCGTCACAACAGAGTGTCCAAGTTACTGATGGAGGAAGTCACCGGTCTGAAGAACAACGCAGACAAGGACAGGGAGATGGCTGAGACGTGAGTCGCGTGAATTTTATCTAAGGAAATTTTAGTGATTTGTCCATTTCATAAGCGCCAATATTTGGTTTATCTGTCTTCTTCTTCTTCTATCTATTATCTATCTATCAATCAATCTATCTATATAAATAAATAAAAATTAATGTTGCTAAGCGCATAGCTCGATAATGGCTCGACGAATTCGGCGAATATTTTTTTGTATTTTACATACATATATAATCACGCCTCTCTCCCGTAGGGGTAGGCAGAGACCACTTCTTTCCACTTGCTACGATCCTTACATACTTGTTTCGCTTCGTCCACTTTCATTATTCCCTTCATACATGCTCTTCGGTTTAGGGTACTCTTGACCTGGCCTTTTTCCAAGACGTCCCTGATTTGGTCTCGAAACGTCCGCCTAGGTCTACCCCTTCCAGCACTTTCATTCACACTCGCCTTATACACTTTTTTCGTCAATCGTTCTTCATTCATTCTCTCAACATGGCCAAACCATCTCAGCATACCTTTCTCAATTTTTGTCACTACATCTTCTTTCAGACCACAACG